>JARDYJ010000002.1:104313093-104918093 GCA_029215755.1 Spea hammondii | reverse complement strand
GTAAAATATTCAGTCCTGATTTCTAATAAAGTTGTGTGTATTTTTTATTTTTTTTTATTTTTTTTTTAAGTTTGAGGAAGACAGAATTTATCGACACTTGGAGCCAGCTCTTGCCTTCCAGTTAGAGCTGAACCGTATGCGCAATTTTGATTTGACAGCCATCCCTTGTGCCAACCACAAAATGCACCTCTATTTAGGAGCAGCAAAAGTCGAAGCGGGCACAGAAGTAACTGATTACAGATTCTTTGTCCGGGCTATTATCCGACACTCTGACTTGGTTACCAAGGTAAGCTGTAGTGCAAGTGCTTTACAAATCATTTTTACACGGTTAGAAAAAAAAAATAAAAAAAAAATCTGACTTCCCAGATTAATCAACCATGTAATAAGTAATTTAATCACAAAACCACTGGATGCCCAAAACAAACTTTTATTTCTTATTTCTTTATGAAACATGGGAAGAACTCCCACCTTACGCTAAAGTACTATAACCCTACTCGTATGTTCTTGTCCCAGGGTTGTAAGTTATACATGTGTAATATTTGCTGCAAAAAGTCTCATAAGTAGTAATGTTATTATTTACGTCTGTGTTTCATGAGCGCACTCACCTACCCATGATCCTCTGCTGTCTGAAAAGCTGATTCTTGCAACCTAAAAGCCTCTTGAAAATTAGGACACAGCACTGGTTGGATCACATGTGACGCACTCGGTGTGATATAATTTTCTAAATATCGATGCCACAAATAAAGTGAAACTTAAGGAACCCACATATAGGCTCAAATATAGGCTCAAAAATAGCAAAATGCCTCTTTTTTTGTGACTATACTCTGGCTATATATATGGGGCATCTGAAGTCCTTTCAAACCGGAAGAGACCATTTGTATCCAAGGTCCTGATAGAAAGGCCTACACACAACTAGCAAACAGTGTGTTTACTCAGGGTGTTTAATCACGAACTAAGGAACACCCGTCCAAAGCTTTATGCTTTGTGTTTCTCTTCTTCTGCTTCAAGTAACCAAATCCTACACACCTATTGGTAGTTGCCATACTGACAATACAATTATGTCACCTAAAAACCAAAAATAAGATGAAAATAATGTTAAGTTTAATAGCGTAAAGGCTTGAATTTTGGAACCGAACTCTTGTTGAACTAAATCCTTCATCAATAAAACAGTACTCAAACAGGTCCTTACTTTCCTGGGGTAGTATTTATAGCTTTACAAATGAATGTGTTTTGCAGGAAGCATCATTTGAGTATTTGCAGAATGAGGGAGAGCGCCTGCTCCTGGAAGCCATGGATGAGCTGGAGGTAGCCTTTAATAACACAAATGTGCGCACTGACTGCAACCACATTTTTCTCAACTTTGTACCTACTGTCATTATGGATCCTTCAAAGGTATGTCATTGATGCTTTGTTTTCATTGCGCGCCGTAAATATGGTGATAGATTGTAAGGAGACTTGGTGAAGGTGTGACTTTGTACACTTTTTCCACAACAAGTTTTTTATGTTATTTCACAACTTTTCAATGTAAGCTTACAAATGTAAGCTTATCCATTCCAGAGTGTACAAATCAATCATCTTACATTGCCCAATATTGTTGCACCTGTTTGTATGATATTAGAAATGACTTTGAATGGTTGAATTTGACGGACTTTAGTCTTTGTTCTTATGTTCACAAGTAGTAACTAAACTATAAAACCGTGTACCAGTTTCACATGCCTGATTCATCTTACGTGGAGTGCGATAACTGATGCAACCCAGTCCTGACTAGATTTGTTTTCTTGAAAATATTAAACACATACTCAAAAAGTGCTCAACACACTTATACCACCCTAGCTAGCCATGTGTGGATTATAACATCAGGGCAAATAAGGCAGTTTTGAGTTTCTATCCCATAGTTAAATCTGAACAATGATTTCATATAAGAATTTTTGCTCTTTATTGTGAAGGCGCAGTAAAATACATCAGAAAGCTGATAATATACAGATATACCAGAGCAATGATAAATATCAACTTTACATTTGATAGATTGAAGAGTCTGTTCGAAGTATGGTGATGCGTTATGGAAGCCGTCTATGGAAATTGCGTGTCCTACAAGCTGAATTAAAGATAAATATCCGCTTGACACCAACGGGGAAACAAATTCCAATACGCTTGTTTTTGACCAATGAATCTGGCTATTATTTGGACATCAGCCTGTACAAAGAAGTAACGGATTCCAGAACTGGACAAGTATGTGGCTGCCAGTGTCTTTCTCATATTCTAAATTTTAATATTTAATGTGCTAAATAATTCAATGTAATAGTGTTTACAGATGAAAATGAGGTATCTATATGATTTCGATTCAAGGTATTTTTGCTATTTAATTGGTGTAGGTGACCTAGGGGTGAGTATTGATAGATGATTAAACTATTAAAAATGTAGATGTGATTCAGTCTTGAGAAATGTAAAATAATACATTATGAGTATTAAAAAATCTTCAGAGGAAGTGGCTTCATAAGGGGATGATGACTGCCCACCTGCCCCAGAGAAATGGTAATGACCTGGCTACCATTAGGTTTGGTATAACATCACTTTCAATATTTGGAGGTACTAGTTGACACCTACCTAAAATGCGGTGTCCAGCGGTTACTGTTTAGGCCAACAAATTGCTAGTATGCATTAAGGAAGGGTATAATACACCACATTAGCTAGGCCTCATGTACAATATGAAATTCAGTTTTGAGCACCAAGTCTGAGGAAAGATCGGATTAATTTACAAAAGTATAGCTACAGAATTAGCTGAATGGGGCAGTGTTTATAAAAATGTATTTGCTTTAGAAAAGAGGTGACCTTCAAGAAATGAAATAACCTTATCACAACCTACAAACACATTTAAGGTCTGTTTGAGACTCTTCTTCTACCACATTTGTATCTTAAAGAGAGATTAGTGTTACTCACAGTATGGCCCCAAAAGCTCTGAAATGCATAATTTATAAATTTGTTCATTCATACTTCACAAGTACCGTGAAGGTTTTGCTGGGTTACATTGTTAATAAAGTGTGTTCTAGGGTACTTGTGGAAATGTAAATGTTAGCTAGAAATATTTTGGAAAGGTTAAACAAGATGGACCATTTTTTAAACCTAAGTAAACTATATGAACAAAAGCATTGGGACGTCTGACCATTACACCAACAGGGACTTTTATGACATTGCACAGACCTTAATATGTAGTTGGTCCCCCTTTGCAGCTAAAACAGCTTCCACTCTTCTGGGTAGACTTTCCAGAAGATTTTTTACAGTGTTTCTGTAGGAGGTTTTGCCCATTCATCCAGCAGAGCATTTGTGAGGTCAGGTACTGATGTTGGACAAGAAGGCCTGGCTTGCAATCTTCGTTCCAGTTCATCCTAAAGGTGTTCCAGGCGGTTAAGCTCAGCGCTCTGCGTCAAGTTCTTCCACACCAAACTCATCCAACGGAGTCTTTATGTACCCTGCTGGGTGCTGGAATAGAAAAGGGCCTGCCCCCAAACTGTTCTCACAAAGTTGGAAGCATAGCATGAGGCTTGCATGCAGCTGCTCGGCCATTAAAGCCCATTCCATTCAGCTCCCGCTGCACTTCTTTTGTGCTGATAATAATGCCTGTGGAAGTTTGGAACACTGCAGTGGTACATTGGTATTCCATAATCAGCGGTCCATTGGTATTCCATAATCAGCGGTACATTGGTATTCCATAATCAGCGGTACATTGGTGACCACCACTCTGTGACTTTACGTGGTCTTCCGCTTCATGGCTTAGTTGCTGCTTCCAACAATCCCATTTACAGTTGACCGTGGAATATCTAGCAGGGATGACATTTCATGAACTGATTTATTGCAAGGGTGGCATCCTATCACAGTACCGCACTTGTATTCAGTGAGCACTTCGGAATGACCCATTTTTTTCACAAGAGTTTCTAAATGCAGACTGCATGGCTAGGGCTTAATTTCATACACCCGTGGCAATGGGTCTGATTGAAACACCGAAAGTAAAAAATTAAGAGGTATGTCCCAATACTTTTGTCCATATATTGTATGTGACCATGGGGGCAGTCATTTTGACTTTCCATTTCTCAAAACTTGCGTTATTATGCCATTTTAGTTATTCTTACCTTTTGTTGTATTCTGTATGCAAAAAAAAAAAAAATCCATGTTGGAATTATGCCACTCAACTCAAGTTGAAACTTGCTACTGCTGTTCATGGTGCAATGATTTTTAATTCTGTTCTTGTAATCCATTGAGTAACCTTATTGAAACAATCATTCCTGTTCATTATCCCAGTTAAACCAGAACTTTTTTGTTCACTTTACACGATTGGGGAACACGGTATAGCACTGTGGTATTTTTTGCATATTTCAAATATGGGAATAGTTTGTATGGTTCATAAGCTGGTGTCGTTTTGATGCATCCCTCTTGTGACCAGCTAGCAAGATGGAAAAGGAGATATCTAATTCCCTTTTGAGTTCACTTAGGTTACTAATCTCCCGGTACAGAATTCACTGTTCGTGTTGATTTATTAGTTTGTCAAGGTTACCTTCCTAATTCCTAATTTATTGTTTGACAGCAGAGGTCTTAAATAAACTCTCATGGGACACAAAACAGCATTAATAGTAATAGCAATGCTATTTTAGGTGTTAGAAATGTTTTCTATGGCATTTTAAATACATTATGCTATGAAACACTCTATTCTGGCTTATTTTTTAATTAAACTGTGCTGTAGGCCTAAGGGCATCCTAAACAGTTTGTGTGGTTTTCCAATGTTGCTTAAGTCTCAAATGACCTCTTATATATTAATATTTTTTTATTTATTTTTTTTAACATCAATTCTCTGACCTACTAAAAGCTGGTTTTCAAATTGTATCCAAACACTGTATTTAGCTTGTGGTAAAGTTAGATTTGTGTTATTATAAATAATTGCTACTATTTCTGATCTTTAGCCACCATTTTTTTTTTTTTTACATTTTTAAAAAACATTTTAACATTGTTGCTATCTAATATGTAAAAGTATGAAGTACGACATCATCAGTATATTTCCTTTTTTCTGTACAGTAACCTCTAGTGAATGCAATTGTATTATTGCTTTGTACCTAATATTATGCCCTATGTTCTACAGATCATGTTTCAAGCGTACGGTGACAAACAGGGACCACTTCATGGGATGCTCATTAACACTCCCTATGTGACAAAAGATCTCTTGCAATCTAAGCGATTCCAGGCTCAGTCCTTGGGTACAACTTATGTCTATGATATTCCAGAAATGTTCCGCCAGGTAAACATAGAATTTGTTGGCACATAAACATTTAGTATGTCCAGTCTGCTTACGTTACTGACAACTACAGATCCTTATTTGGTCAATATACATACGATCCTTTTCTACAATAAGTTTTTATTCATCTTATGACAGTCATGCAATACTAGGTGAGACTTGGCTCACCACAGGAACTTAATCATGGACAGTTTTCTGTCCGTTACCTCCCTCTGTTACTGCATGTTTGTCAAAAGATGGATTAAGCCTAGTGCAACAAGCACCTTGTGGATCAGTGATTTCACTGCTTGAAGCTGAGTGTCACCCTTTCCTCCACTTGAGAGACCTCATTGATTTTAAGCCACAATAATATGCTGGAAAATCCTGACTGCATTAATGTTTAGAATCGCCTTTTGTCTATCCATACCTAAATTCCATCATGGAAATATACTTAAAATAGGCACCGCTATGCTGCTTCTTGTCAGGTTGGAACCAGCAATGCATTCACACTGGTTTCCTGGTATGTCAGCAGGACCGAAGAGGTTAAATCATTAGAAATAGTCCCTATTTTAGTTTTACCCATCTATGTGTCTTATTTTGTAGGATATGATTTTCCTTTTTTCATGTTTAGAGCAAAATGGTTTGGACATAGTATTACAGTAGTATTATCGTTGTTTGGCCAGTACATAATGGTCTGCCCTATGTTCATTAGGTGGTTAATGTGTTGCTGGAGTTGGTATCTGGGCCTACCAAACCCATAGATATTGATTGGTGTTTTATACACACCTAATGTTGTGATGCAAACTGTATCAACTGAAATAGCCCCATTGACATTACTGCAATGTAGAGGGGTCTTTAAAGCTTCTGTGTGACAATTAGCTAAGGCACCTATTGAGCTCAATTACTCAGTCTCAGTGCTGTAATGTTGTGGGATAGTCAGTGCATCAAATATATTATAAAGGCAGTGTGCATGAAAAATACGTACATAAAATTATCTAAGTACATCAAAATTCGAACCAAATAAAATGGTTTGTATACGATAATCCTTTGCCCACCCCTGCTCAATGCTATCCAATACAAAATGGTTCAATTTCTGTCCTGTCCAACACCATTCTGGCATGACTTCAGTCCTCCCAACCCATAAGAGTAAGAAGTACATATGCATTTGGTTTGGATTACAGTTTAAGGGAAGGCCTATCAAACAAAAAATTCATATTTAACCTACTGTAAACATTTCCAAGCACAAATGCCAAATTTCAAATGACTAAAATGGTAGGCAGAATTCATGTAAAGTAGAAAACGTTCTGGCCATCTTACCAATACTTGTCATCTTGATTTAACGTTTTTTTAAATTAATTTTTTCTTAAATTCTCAGGCTCTCATCAAACTATGGGAATCGATGGATGGTTATGTCTACCTCCAAAAGAGTCCATTGCCTTCAGAGGTTCTCACATATACTGAACTGGTTTTGGATGATCAGGGTCAACTTGTGCATTTGAACAGACTTCCAGGAGGAAATGAGGTAAACGTTTCCCATCAAGTCTTAGCGCTTACGCAGTGCAGAATAGGGGGAAAAAATACTAGCGAGAGCTAAGCTTTCCATGTCCCACATTGCACATTGTTTATATTAAGGTAAAAAGGCCTGGTAGTCCTGGTCCTACTTAGTCATGCTTACTTACATACTCTCCTGCTCCTTATAGGTGTGGGTGAGATGAGGGGCAGGACAGGTGACACGTAATGTAGGGCTGATAAGACTTGAAAGGATCAGTGAATTGGCCCAGCCGGAGAGGGTATTGACCCCAGGGAGCAGTTCTTATATTGGAGCCTCTGTGTGAAATCCGTAGAGGTTCCAGATTGCATATTATCTTTTTCAATGATGACACCAGAGAAATAATATGTAGTCATCAGTAACAATACATCTGCAAAGCACAATGATACTATAGTTGCAGGAGCACATACTCCGTCTTAGTGTGTGTTTGTGTGAATGTATGGAAGTGTATAATGTTTCGCAGTGTTGGACTGCTGAGTGCACAGTACTGACACAATGAGAAATTGGTGTCAGATCCTGTAATTGATTTTCATTATCAGGAGACTGTACACATTATAATAAAGGCTTAGGAGGTAATTTTTCTTTGCTTACTTTTGGTGCCAGAAGGGATCATGTGGACCTGATACCCAAAAACAAACATTTATTAAGCCACGGGGGGATAAAAAATGGTCTGTATGTTAACATGTTTTTAAAAGGTTCAGCAATAGGTGTGTGCGTCATAAATGCTGCTGATGTAATGAATTCCGTGGCAGGTAAGTTGAAATATATTAATACAAATGTATGAAAAGCCGCTGAACAATTTCAAACACAAATCATGTGGACTGTGTTTTATGCTTTATTGATTCACGTAAACGCAGGATCCAGCGTAAAATATACCGCAGGAAAAAAGACTGATGGGTTTGGGTAAACGTGATATGGGTGAAAGGACACAGGGGCGACTCACAGATTTGGGGAGGTCCATTTGGAAATATTGGTTTATACACTTTTAGGGAACTACAGATTTATTACTTAACTTTTTTAATATATCACAAAAATATTGTGTTTATAAGAGAAGTACCACCTATAAAACAAAATGTAAGATTAAACAAATAAGCAACCTAGTCATAATTTCTAATCTGCATGTAGTGATTAAATTCATATATAAACTATGCCAGCATTGTATGCAGTTTTTTTTAAATAATAAAATGTAATTTTAATTTTTAACCATAAGACGTAAATATTGTTATGATCAAAAATGATCAGATAATGATGCAGATTCACTGCGATCAGGTCTACAATGAAAAAGTGAGCATGCTCTTTTTAAAAAATATATATATTTACCAGGTTATTACTAGTATCCTAGTACTATACCTGAAATGCAGCATCAGCAGATATTTTTCCAAGTGAAGCAGTGATAAGGATGTGCATTTGTTCAGATCGTAATGATCTACTTTGCAGAATTAGACTACTGCTTGCCTCGTATGATCACAACACAGGTATTTGCATTAAAAAAGAAAGAGAAAAAAAAAGAAAATTAATTTTTCTCCTTTAAAATAGATTATTATTTAGAAATATGACGATTTAAAACATATAATATGCAGCTTCATATAATATGTGTCAGTACGCAGGTGTTTCGATTATATATTGAGGATGTATAGTTTATTCCAGTTGCCATATAAAGGGTTGATGTGTTCAGTATGTTTAATGATAAGCAACAAACCACATGCAGTGGGATGTGCTAAATACTTCATATTAATTCCAAACATTGAAAGCTGGGCACCTTGCCCACTAAATGATGACAAATTTACAGCGTTTCCTATGCGATGCTATTTCCCTGTGCTTTCGCTAGATGTCACAGTTTTCCTTTTGAAATCCTTTACCTTATGCTTCCTTCTTTACGTGCATGGAGATCTTTAAAATGTAATCTCTTTCACAAGATCAAAAATAGGTTTTTTTTTCTCTCTAAAGGAAAAAGCCACGGGTTATATTGAATCCTTTTTGGCTAAAACATATTTTTTTGTTTGTTTAATCTTGTGTTATCTGTATAGCCACTTTGTCCTATTATGCCACGTAATAATAATGTAGCAACTTGAAGAAGAAGAAGAAGCCTTCTTATTCAAATACAAAATACATATACAAATAATTTGATATATGTATGTGTATTTGTATGGAACTAGTTATTAAAAACAAATTATATATATATATATATATATATATATATATAAATATGTAATATGAGTATCTAACATATATGTACAAATGCAATATATATGTGTGTTTGTATATATAAAACTATGTACATAAAAATACGTAAAATAGTAATATGAATTAGTATGTGTATATGTTGCTATACTCAATATATTTTAGAGGCAAAACCGTTTTTTGCAGCAGCTCAAATTCTGTGTTGCATTTTAAAAAATCCTGCCACGGACTGTGTAGCTGCTAGATAATACTACTCTTTTCTCCCTCCACGTTCTAGCGATTGTAAGAAAGATATGATGGTGGATGCCCTTAAAGTAATAGGCTGTGTTCTTCTCGGTATACTAAGAGCAAATTAATGAATCGCCTTGCCTAGACGCCTTTTTCTTTACTGGTAACCAAACCCCTTGCGTGACTCATTTCAGTTCTAGCAAAAAAGACATTTCAGCGGGTTTGAAAAGCTTGACTTCAATCATACTCGTGTTCCTTTTGTGTCATAGATGTGACTCTTGAGGGTGCAAAGGTCAATAAGTCAAGATGTTTTATAATGGCCATCTGCCCCTTGTGTTGTAAGGCATTTACATTCCCTAATACCATGGCCAGAGCTACGATTGGTCTTTAAAGAGATAAATTGCTCTGAAGTGTACTCCAAGGCCATGGGCTATATCATATTATTGATCTGGACACTGTTTATGTCTGATCATTCTCTCAGAAAACCCAAAGCCATATAACCCACCTTAAAAAGTGATCAGATTAGCATTTGACAAGGAACGACATATGCCTTATAATATAATGCAGACCTAAGACTAGCACAAGGGGCAAGATGACATAGATTTGTGGAAAGATAAGAACCATTCCGCCCATCTTGTCTGCCTGTTTATCACCCGTTGTAAATCCTCCAATCATATTTGGTCCTTGGTCTTGCGGTGTGCTCTGAATAGCATTATGCCTTTGCCATGTGTGCTTAAATTTCTCCCACCGCTTTAACCTCTACAACTTCTACTGCATGGTTTTTTGTTTTTTTTTTACTCTTCTATATAAAGCAAGATAATAAATTCCAACATCTGAAACCGCCTGTTATGCCTTTGCCGTGTGTATAGAAAATGTATGCCTTAGTGTTAGGGACACATTCTAGTAATTATCAACTCTCCACCAACTGCTACCCTAGGTAGCGTCACATAACCAATTCATTAAGGCTCATTTTCCTTTAATTCAGATGCTGTGTAATTACCACAAACAGGGTACTTGTCATAATAAATATTTACATCTTTGAATGAACCATCCCCATCCCCTTATGCTTAACCTGTAATTATGTACCAGTGTATAGGCACATACTGTATTCATTGTGACGGTAGCAGCTTTCCGATATTTCCTGTTATAGTCTGTTTGTGTGTATGTATATGTGTAATATAATAATATATATATATATATATGTGTGTGTGTATATATGTATGTTCATGTGTGTGTTGAAATATTCAATATGTTGTAAATGGTGTACCTTTTTTATTTTTTTATTTTAAGATGTTCTCCTTCTTTACTTGTATATATCTGTGTATATACTATATATATACTAGATCTTCAACCTAAGACAAAAATTAATTACATTACATTTAGCAGTAAATAACTGCAATCAACGCTTTCTGTATGTATCAATCTTTCCTTCACAGAGGAATTTTTGCCCACCCCCTCCATGCAGAACTACTTTTTGAGCAAGAACTCAAGGTCCTTCCACGTTTCAGTGGGATTTAGTTCTGGGCTTTGAGTAAGCCATTCTAAAACTTTCACTTTTGACTTATCTTTCCATAGTAGTCATGTTCTTTGAGAACGGTGATTTCTTCCTTGCTATTCTTCAATGAATCTCATTGTTGAGCTGTAAATTCCAGGCCCCCATTTTAGGAACATTATTGGGACTGTAGTTGTATATTCACTTTCAAGAGTTAAAATTTTTTTTATTTTTACCTTCTTGTTTCTATTTATATGTGTCTAATCTACATTTAAAGTATAATTTGACCTAATCCCTTTACCTCTGGTGTGTATTCACCACTGTTGTAGATTAGTCTGGTACCGTTGTTGAGTGTAAATTATGTTAATCCTTTTCGGTTTCTTGTGTTTGTCAGTTTCCCCTCTCCTGGTTAAGTGTTTATGAAAACCATGCCCACTCCCAGTAAAATCTGATCTCTTGCATCCTGACTGATATGTCATGACTGGTAGTACGGTTTATTTGGAGGCCCACTGAGCAGCATCTTTATTCTGAGAACTGGAGTGGCTACCCATCTTCTAGCCAGCTTTTGCTACAAGTAAGGTGGCAACAATGGCCAGGGACGTCCTTGGAGGCCACCTTGTTCCCGTTACACTCATATTTGTCGTGAATACTGTCAGTAGCTGATTGAAAGAGATCCTGTAGATCCCTGGATGATGTTGTAGGGTGGTTTGTGACACCCTGAGTGATTTCACAACTTGCTGTTTTAGAGGCTTTGAGCAAATGACCACTCACATGAAGCTTCACTACTTTTTCCAATGGCCCCAGACCTTTAGAAATGGATTTTCCCAATATCATGGATCAATAACTGTTTTCTAGAGGTGCTCATGGATGTCTTTGGAACATGGCATGTTGTGGCTTTGGAACCTTATGTGTTGACTGGTGGCATGGGTCAATATTGGCAAGGCTTGCTGAAATCAAGCCTTGATTGTGTGCAGAGGTCTTCAAACACCTGGCCCTAATAATTGCTTTTAATTGTGCTGAGTTTACTGATGGGGAGTTAAAAGTAATAACTTTGTCGCATTTGATAACTGCAAATTTTATTACCTTACTCATAAAAATATCAATAAATATCAATAAAACCAAAATGTGAAAAATGCAGCAATGCAGAAAGACCACTGTTGTGAGAGTGTTTTAGAAGTGTTAGTAAATATGTTTTCCTATAGTTCATGTAGGTTGACGGACTTGTGTCTTAGAGCCGTAATTACTATGTAGTTGTGTAATGTTTCCCACAGTTTTATGACATCACTTTTATGATTCTCCGTAAAAGACTAGCAGGGAGAATCCTGTTTATAGGGAAGCAGTGATTGAAATTGAGTGGGGTCCTATTTCGTCTATTCAAATACAGATCTAGCAAACAAACTGAGCAGAGTAAAATAGTATTTATGTAAGTCTAGCTTAATTTAGATCACTGGTTTGAAATCCTTAGTTGAGAGTCTCATTTTGAATAGGGGAGCCAATGATGAAACGGAGAAAAAGTTTCATAAAAACTAAAGGAGTAGAAAAGAGTGTTACTCCTTTTCATCTAAAAAGATGTATACATTTGTGGTTGTTGGCAAATTGTGTAATTTGTCTCCCTAATGTTTAAATCTTTGGGCACTGTGGCACGACATCAACTTGTTTAAAGGTACAAGTGGAGCACTGTCGGCAGAAATTGTATGGTATACCTTTTACCCGCACCATGCGAAATGTTACGTAAAAATGTAAATCAAACCAAACCACTTGAATTATAGACAAATAGTTATGGAAAAAAGTCAGAGATGATAGTACTTAACTGTTAAGGGTAAAAATATAAATAATTAGGCATGTGAGCTAGCAAATTTTGGAAAATAGATAACTGTAATGTGTCGATACATTTTCAGGAAAAGCAGAAGTGTTCTTGAACCTTCTGCAAAAAGTATTCTCATGGAAATGTTATCTGATGCCTAAATAAATGGGTTGAATACACAATTATTTGTGAGCTGTAACTTTGTTGTTAAGCAAAAATGGAAAATGTCTTATGGTAGTGATATTGTATTTTCCAACCTAGCTACAGTGCAACTATAAAATTGTATTCATCTTTTTTTCTTTTTGACAGATCGGAATGGTAGCTTGGAAAATGACTCTTAGAAGCCCAGAATACCCTGATGGCCGTGACATCATTGTTATAAGCAACGACATCACGTACAGAATTGGTTCCTTTGGTCCTCAAGAGGATCTACTGTATTTAAGAGCCTCAGAGCTTTCCCGGGCTCAGAAGATACCACGTATCTATGTTGCTGCAAATAGTGGTGCTAGGATTGGTTTGGCAGAAGAGATCCGCCATATGTTTCATGTTGCATGGGAGGATCGTGCTGATCCTTATAAAGTAAGTCCAGGATTACTAGGAAATGCTTTTTTATATATGTTTTTAAGAGTGTATATTTACACAAATAAAGGAGCATATACTATGAAATATATCTGTAGATGCCTTTACATAAATTAAAGTTAATTACCGTTAAATGCACTGTCCTAAGCAAGATTTGTATATAACAGTATCTCACAGAAGTGATAACACACGTCAGTGTAAATTTGCTGTCCCCTCAAAATAACTCAACACACAGCCACTAATGTCTAAACCTTGGCAACAAAAGTGAGTACACCCCTACGTGGAAATGTCCAAATTGGGCCCAGTTAGCCATTTCCCCTTCCCGGTGTCATGTGACTCGTCTCAGGTGTGAATGGGGAGCAGGCCTCGCCATGGTCGACCAAAGAAGTTGAGTGCGTGTGCTCAGCGTCATATCCAGAGGTTTTCTTTGGGAAATAGACGTATGAGTGCTGCCAGCATTGCTGCAGAGGTCGAAGGGGTGGGGGGTCAGCCTGTCAGTGCTCAGACCATACGCCGCAAGCTGCATCAAATTGGCCTGCATGGCTGTCGTCCCAGAAGGAAGCCTTTCTTGATGCACAAGAAAGCACAAAAAGGTGAGGGTGTACTCACTTTTGTGAGATACTGTATATATAAATGACCTATTACCTTAGGGCATGTGAGCCATGTTGCCTGACCTTGCCTTTAAGCTATCCTCAGCCTTGGGATTTCAGATGTTAATGAGTGCATGTATGTGTTTTATGCGTGGAAAGCAGGGGTCAGTGTGAGCCTTCATGCAAAACGTTCATCCTGTGGGTTGTTATTTCTCTAAGCAGTTAGGATTTTAGGATTTATTTGTATATGCATTTTGATTTATTACAGGCCAGAAATGTAACATTAACAAATGTATTTGTGTCTTCTGGCATTAGCCATGAGAAATTATCAGCCAGTCAGTGGCAAGAAATTTTAGATCATGGAGGAATTTTGGAAAAATGCATATTAGAGTACTTTAATATGCATTACTCTATAGTAGGGGTGTCGGGGATGTTTTGCTGTCCTTTTTAAAGTTCCTTTGATCACAAAAGGCACAGTGCTATAAGCATGTCCATACTGCCCATTCTGCTCATTCTCTACTTGCTTTGTTCGCAATTCTCTATGCTGTATTGACATAAACATCAGCTTTGAATAACTGGCAGCGCTTGTCTATTCTAGAAATAAATCATTAATAAAATAAAAGCTAGAGATCTTTGGAACACAAAAGACCAATGCGAGCTCATGCTGCAGGAATTAAAGGGTTTAGTATTTAATGCAACTTTAAACTTTAACATACAACCAGTTTGTTAATCGTATATCTCTACTAAGACAATATGAGATCTCGTACTTTCATAACTACAGAATAAGAAAGAAGTCATTTGCATTTACTACACAGTTCTATAGAGAGATTCCTACTGGAATTTTAACTGATGACAAATCTTGTTTTTTTATGCTGTTTCGCATCCTCCTGTTTTATCTATGTCTTATAGAACATATATGTAATTATACATTTCCCTTTTATATGTATGTTGCACCGCATTGTGTACACAGTATATCCCAGACAATTTCCTTTGCATAATTGAGGCAAGCAGTCTTGCAGACTTGGTAGCTACAGGGAGATTTGTTTAAGCTCTGTCTTCTTGTGTACCCAAGAAGATGATTGGCTTTAGCTAGAATTTACAGTTTTGTATTTTATTGTCTGCTAAAAGTAGACAAAGGCAATGTTTATTTACATTTATTAAAAGTTTAAAGTGTGACATTGCTTGATCACCTTTTGTTTACACCATGCATATACATTTAATAGAGATGGGAATAATCAAGATAGGGTAGCATCATAGAGGAAAGGGATATTTTGTATGGACATTATGCATACATGGTTAATCTGGGTTTAGCCTGGAAGCTCCATGTGCAACAGCATTTGTGGGGGGGTTGTCGAGCTTTGGCTGTTTACCACCCATTATCACCTGCTTCTACTTGTTCTTACACCAGTCGCATTCACCTAACTATACTACATCATCATCATTACGCTTCTTTAATGTCACAACAGAAAAGACATTTCTGAAAAATGTAATACAAATATTTCAATTTGTAATTCCAATTCTTTATACATCAAGATATTGGCTATGCACAATGCTCTACACTGTGCACAGGCACAATTGTGTATGTTTGAAAGACACACGCCCTAAACGCAGCTAAATGAGCTCCGGACGGAAGATGGACGGGACAGAAGAAGTGGAGCCTAAAATAGGTGGAGTCATGTAGCATCAAATAACTCCTATTCTAGGCTCCATCCCTTTATGTCCCAGGGCACCTGGAGCAAAAGTTGGCAAGTATAGTTTTAGACCAATACTTAGTTTTCCATCCCAGGACAGATCATTTTCTTTAACTAAATACAAAACTTAAAGTGAAGGAGGCAGGGGTGTACAGTTGCGTACAGCGGTGTATTTTGGTGCTAGTCTAGGCCTGACACAGGACGGTTCCCCCGTTGCCTCCTGTTACTTTGCTGTTGTCATCCTCTCTGATCTACTCCAGGATAGGACTTCATATTCGGGTACTCCGTCTCAGGAAGATGGAGTAGTACTGGATATGGTTACTATAGATGCTTTGCCGGCTATGCACACACCAACAGTGCAACAGAGCTGGTTATATGAGGTCTTCCGAACTGTCCCATTGGACAGTGGCGCACCTGCGACTATTTGCTTAACGGAGTCTGTGGTTTATAACACAAGTGTTCTAGGAAATGTGATTTACCGGTAATAGGAATTCTACTGTTCCATCCAAACGTCATCCAAATGTACAAATCTTAAAGGCAACCAAATGTGTGAAATAGGATTTATAGCAATTATAGCTTTTTCATCAATATCTGACAATTATGTGTTTTTTGTTTGTTTTGTTTTGTGTTATTAGGGATATAAATACCTTTATCTGACACCACAAGATTACAAAAAAGTCAGCGCATTGAACTCGGTGCACTGTGAGCATGTGGAGGATGAAGGAGAATCCAGGTAAATCCAAGGAAATTCATAGAAGCAACAGTAAACTTCTCAGGACAGGCCATATAAGAATATGTGGGTCTCGATCAGAATAAATCTCATTTTACTTTATTATTATTATTATCTTTTATTTATATAGCGCCAACAATTTGCGCAGCGCTTAATACAATACATACATTCAAGGGGTATGACAAGACGAGAATTGACAGACTAATACATTAGGTGGAGAGAGCCCTGCTCGCAAGCTTACAATCTTCATAGTATTCCCAAATAATCATTATAAGGAGATGTTAAGTATCCTCCAAAAGCTGCTTTATTTGCTTCAAAATGAGTACATTTGCAAACTTTACAGTTTTGTTTTCATTTTCGTATATATATATATGTCAAGTTGTGGTTCAAATGTATATCACATTTTATTTACAGAGCCCCTTTGCGCCATAACCATAGGCAAACAGTCAAAATTAATAATATATAATTTGACAATGACGTATGTTAAGGCTTACCGGTACAGAAGGATGAGAGGGCCCTGCTCTTTGCAAGCTTACTATCTATGTCACTGATACTTTAATATATCATATCACTGATAATATTCCATTCTTGGTTCATGTGTATTTTTTCATTTGTATTTATTCTTTTTTTCAATCTCTATTCCTCCTTTATAGTAGACTAATACCATCATCTTTTTTTGGATTTGCTCCTGAGATTTATTTTGTATACATTAATTTATGAAGGCACAGACATTCATGTAGTGCTCCCTTACCTAATTACTTTTAAAGCTACATGTAAATTATGAATTCCATGTTCATTTTTTGATTACATATCCCATGGTAATGGGAGGTTCCTTCTAAAGTTACTCTAGAGAAATGTAAATATTAGGGCCAATCTAAGGCCAATAGAAAGACAGTCCCAATGGACGTTGGCTCATTGCCATATTCATACATTGACACTCACAAATACCCATGCCAATGTACATCATACATATATCGTACCTCCCACTAAGCCTGATTTTCGGGCACTGTCCCGCCGTCCTGTGTAGCTGCTGCTTTGGTGTGCAGCACAGATCATGAGCAAATTCAACTCCCGTGTGACCTCTTTGGAAAACTAGCATGACAAGTTGCCTATTTGGGTAATGTGTGCTGTGACCTGCCTCTCATTCCTGGGGCTGGTTTGTCTCATCCACCACCCTGGTGTCCTAATTTGGACAATAACAAAAGTTATGGTGGGTAAAGGTGATGGAAAACCCTTCCATCATTGTTGACCTTATTTGCATGCACCTACCCAGAATCCCGTGTGGTTGTGGCAGCACCATGAGATTTTTTTAGGGAAAAAACAAGCCTTTTGGCTTGTCCGGTGTCTGAAGATGAGTGTTTAATAATGCTTCTACTAATTTGGACAACTGAGATATTGGAGATATCTTGGCAGACCCAGAAATATACACACTGCAGTATACATGCTTGTGGAAATATACATACCCTGACACACTTCTATGCACATTCAGTGACAGATAAATACAGATGTGTGACAGTGTCTGAACCGTTCTATTTAGGAGCTGGTTTATGTGAGTAGTCCTAGTTCAATACTTTTATCTGCTAACACATAGGGAAGGTTAACCACAAGGCAACCAAAGCTCCTTGAGTGAATATGCAAGGCCAGAAGAGGCATATTGATTAGCAGTCTAAAAACAGATGGATTATGGCTAAGGGTTCTCTGGGAACAATGTAAAATTAACACATTTCTGAGGCTGGAACACTGAAATTTCATTAACTTTAAATCTGGTCCAGCCAATTGTAAACTTTTAAAAACATTGTTTAATCAAATTTCAGAGTGTGATTTGTTCTGGATCTGCTTTTTTTTTATTTTTCCCTTTATTTTCATTTTCCTGGTGCTCTTACAATTCCTCTTTTGTCCTGTCACCTCTCTGTAGTTTTCTTATCTCTGAATGAGTAGCTGTTGAGACATATTCAGATGGCTAATTGGTGTCAGTACAAGTTAATTACAGATTAACACAGTGATTTATAGCCACTTTAACCCACCATATTGCTAGAGGTGCATTTCATAATGTACCAGATTGAATGGCATCAAGGGAATGTACATCCCTAAAGCAATATTAGACCACCTCAATCTGTATACCATAGTATATGTGTGTGTATGTATATATGTATAAATGTGTGTGTGTGTGTGTATATATATATATATATATATATATATATTTATATACATAATGTGTATATATGTCTTATTTCTCAATATTATGACTATGTTTATAGCTTACCCCTGGAAAGCTTCCTATTTTGGGTTTTATCTTGCTAATATTACTAAAGGAAACGGATAATCATTAGATAATCTATGTTGATTGTTTTTATCTTCGAGTTGTGGAAGCTCTCTGTGTAAGAAGCCTATGATGATACTAATCAGCTCGTACAATTGTTCCCCATGGACCATTACCCTTACGCCCTACCCCCATCTCATGTGATAATGCAAGATGGTGTTAAAACTTGGATTCTGGGTAGCACTGGAAACTTAAAAAAAAATACAATTCAATAAATTATTTTGTCTATAAAATGGTAGAAAAAAAAGTGTAGCAAAGAATATAATTGGATTCTGTCACATATTTCACTTCATTTGTTGTTTATTTGAATATGTTCAATTCAAATACAATTTACGACATATAATCATTGGTAGGACTCGTCTTTCTGAAAATGCAGAAACCTGCCCAGTGCTAAAACATTTGTGCCTAAGTGTAAAAAAATAGATTTTGTTGTGCCTTACAGATACAAGATAACTGACATCATCGGAAAGGAAGAGGGGCTTGGCGTGGAGAATCTTCGAGGATCTGGTATGATTGCTGGAGAGTCATCATTAGCCTATGAAGACGTCATTACCATCAATCTGGTAACGGAAATGTTTTGCTCGTTCTAATTAATTAGTTTGTGGAAATCCATGTACTTTTGACTCAAAGGCAATTGCACAGTGTCAGGAAGGTTTATATTTTTTAAATATTTATCTTTTAATCGTTTGGAACTAGAACAGTTGTGATCCTCGTTCTGGGTTTTCTTTTATAGTGAAGATTACAACCCTCAATATAGTTGGCCTGTTTCCTTTTTCCCTTCAGCCATCCCCTACATTGGCTAATACTAGATTTCATGGGGTCATACACCTGCGCTTTTGTTGCTCCCAGAAATTTCGGTGGTAGCACTTTCCTGCCGTTGGCTGACTGCTTGGAGCTGTCCCTTTATTATTTAACTTATAGATGTTTGTGTGGACCACTTTGGAGTGCTGCTTGGATCCATCCCTTTCAGACTTATCATCAGGCTAGCAAATCAGTGGTTTAATCCAGAATACTGTTACTCTGGAACAATGCAAGTTTGCAGATGTGTGTACTTTTTGCCCCATAGTGGTGCTGTCTGCCAGGAAGACTTCGTAGCTTCCGGTAAAGCACATGTGTGGTGAAACACTGCTCGTTTCCCTGAAAGAAGTGCATTAGTTCAGCAAACACCATTCGTAGATAACACTGTTTGTCTCGCTGTTACCAAGAAAAAAGCCTCATTGCCTCTTTCAGAGAGATGTCCAGAATGCATGCATATTTTTGCCTGCATATTTTTATTGTAAAGAAAGGATTGATAAAGATGCCTTGACTATCACCGCATCAAGAAAACCTAGTCATATTTATTTTTGTTGTTTCTAGGTGACTTGCAGGGCTATTGGAATAGGAGCCTATGTGGTCCGACTGGGTCAAAGAACAATTCAAGTTGAGAATTCACATATTATCTTGACAGGAGCAGGCGCCCTGAACAAAGTAAGTAGTACGTTCTCTCTTCCTTTACGTTCTCTCTTCCTTTACGTTCTCTCTTCCTTTACGTTCTCTCTTCCTTTACGTTCTCTCTTCCTAATCTAATTAAACCTCATTTGATATTTTCAGTTTTTTCTCGTAACTTTTTGGATTTTATTACATTACGTTACATTATGTGTTTGCGCTAATGTGCTTTTTTTGATGCATTGCATTAACTGTTACTTTTATCTACTGGGTTAGTAAGTGCGGCGTTAATGTTAGCTATAAATGCTCTTCTTGTGAGTAGCGTAAGACCTTGCTGGTACATGTTGCTTTAAGGCTAGTGTTTGGCTTAAAGCATGATAAATCCGTGTTGTCAAACACGGAGAGGCTTTGGCTGCTGGATCAGGACTCTATTAACATGATGTTATTTTGCAACAGAACTTTAAGGATGTTTTTGCGACTGGCTCATTTCTTGTCATTCACCCACCAGATGCAGAGCAATGATGTCAATTATTTGAATAAATGATAATAGCCTTGTGGTATTGTAGTGATAATAATTATTAATAATAACAACGATATTATCATTCTGTAGCATAAGCACAATGAAAAATTATCTATTTTATTTTGTGCTGGAAGCACAGGTATCTCTGTATTATAATTTGCATATTTGCACAAAATTTTTGCTGGGTGTGAAACTAAATTGTATATCTAAAGTTCTGCAAGCTTACCCATTTGCATGTAATTTGAGAATGTATCAAACCCCACTCCAATTACTTAGCTCTTACATCTGTACGTTTAATTAAATATCATTTTATTTGTACGGGTACGGATGAGTTTTAAGGTCTGGCTCCTCTGGCCATTGATCCCTGTTTAGGCACCTTTAAGTAAAGTTGGACAAATACATTTCAGCTGAGGGAACTTTTTCGACACCCTACGCAGAACAGCTGGACAATCGGAGGTGGAATTGAAGTGCCTACTCGCAGGAACATCACAGATCACATCACAGATCATAATCACCTTCAAAGTGTGTTTATTCAAGCAGAGTTAGATCAATAATGTTTTTATTTCACGCACATTTCAGCAGTGACTATCGCCATATGCAGTCAGATGTTTATTATGAGATATATATTTGTACAACTTGCACAGAAAACCCTAAAATAAGGCAACATTTTAAAATGAGAAAAAAGTGTAGATCGAGTGGTGCATTTGCATGGCTTTTATAGACGGTGACAAAAATCATAGGGGTTCCGTTAGCCAGTCCAAAATATTTTTCCGGTGTCATTTTTTCCATTGCTTGCATCAACACCATATTAACATTTCCATTTTTTTTTTTTGAAGTGGATGGAAAATACATAACAGCAAGTACATTCAAGATGGATAACACGGCCCCTAATATTTTCAGTTATATGTTAGGCATAGAAACAAATGAGTTGCTTTTCAAATTGGCCAATTGTGTCTGAAAGGTAGAGAACACATAATTGCTAAACAGTTCATGTCCTCCATCGCTATATTAATCCTGTGTGTTTATACATCTACTAATAATAAAGGTATGCTACCATATAGAACTAGAGCGGGGCATGTCCCTGACATTCATCAGTTAACAAAATGGATTAAATGATCAAAAGAAAAGGACCTCCCTCCCTCCCTCCCTCCCGCGTTCTCTATTTTTATTGTTATAACATGTGTTAACTGTGTTTATATGTGTATATTTACACCTAGGACTATTCACCGTTTACTATTAAACATTTTCACCCTTTCTATATTTCCATGTAACAGAGGTAATTGCCCTTTGTATTGTCTCTATGCTAAAAGGAATATCAAATATTGCAGAGCCGAGAGGTGCGAAGAGTGCAGTAAGAAAGCCAAATCAAAATGGGAAACCACAATAACTACCTTATGTGTCCAGTCGTTAAAATATATTTTATTTTCAATAATTATCTTTTTAGGTTTCTCTTTTAGTGCTCATAAAGTTCGTTTTATTAGGAGAGTGTTAATTATATGATCATCAGCAGTCACATCTGCTTTTTGGCACGTATAGTTCTTAGGTAGATTTAAAAAAAAAAAAATGGAAATGTATGATTAAATCTGGAATTAGAAATCAATACTACAGAATATTTGACAATTATAACTCAATGCACTTCTTTGAAAAACCTGTGAAATTAAATTATATTCAAATCTATCCAGGTTATTTATTATATATATATATATATATATATATATATGTATTGTGACACTGTACAGCCCCAGGGAGATGTTTCGTGCAGATTCTACGCATGCATAATGTGTAAATTGTGTGTATGAGTCCCTGGAGTGGAGCATTTGGAGAGTAATGTGGGCCGATGCTCCAACACCAGTGTTGCTATTCGGATTTTCTATGTTCAGCCCAGGACTTTGACGAAGCCTGCGCAGGAAGTGGACATTTAAAACTTTCTGAAGGCTCATAATCACGGAGACTGTTGAGGAGGGAGGGGGTTCCCCTGTGCTCCCAGGACAAGAAGCCCCTGAAGACTATCCCTTGGCCAGGTGTGGCCTGGACCTGTGCATTTTGTCCAATTTTGGGCATGTTTTCCAGAAAAAAAGAAATATTCAGCAGAAATTATATGCTGGGCTTCCCAAAGAGCCTACTGTACATACAAGGTAAGCTAGGCTTCATCTGGTACTTTGCTGCAATAGTGCAGGTTTGCAGTAGGCCATACAAGGGTCTTAACTAGGACCCTTGTGCCTAGGACAGGATTAGAGGTACCACTCCGCACACTAATGTCCCGTTCACCCCTGGAAGTGGAAGGAGACGTGATGGTAATGCTTCCAGGCTGCTCAAATCACCTAGCGGCTACCCTGTCTAAATTATGACACTATGTTAGCAATTATAGAAATGGCCATGCTTCCTGCTTCTTCCTGAAAAGACTTGTACTGTTCTACCTTCTGGATACTGATAGTTTAAAAAAGTGTCCCATTAGAGTTTTAAAATATTAATATTTCTAAGTTTAGTGTGGATTTGTATTTGAAAGATGATATGTAAAAGTATAATCCATTCGCAAAATGGATCTTATTATTCCGGCCTCTTTTCAAACATGTTTGGATGTGAATAACGGTACTCTATATACTTGGGGGAGTTTCTGCTATGCAAAGCAACCATTGTTTTAAAGAAGATAATCAGACCATAAAGATGCCTTCTCATCTTTTAATTCCTTCAAAGTCTTTGTGTCAGTGCTTTTTAAGTATGGACTCCTATCCCCAAAAGACACCCAGTTTCATAAAGCCTTGTTAAGATTATCCTATCACTCCTTCTGCCTTCCAAGGTTCAAAGCACTCCTAATTGTCTTTCAGTCCCTCCATGCTTACACAAAGTACTTTTAGGCTTTTTTTTTTTTTAAACATTGTTTTCATTTTTCTGATGATAGACTTGAGTATTGCAAAGAAAGAAATAATGTGCTCTTTTACAAGCACTCAAATCAAATATTTGATATAATTGTACCCTCTGTGGAGTTTATGCAAACCTTTAGTACATCAAAAAACAGTTGCAGTAACTCTGACTTGGTACGTTAAACAATTTCTTACTTTTATGGGACAAAAAGGAGAAACCATTCATTTAGAGTACCAACTGAGCATTTGGAATACCATACTTTTGTACTATATATTGGAGTTGGTTCTATTTGTATGCAATTTCAATTATGTGTGTGTATACAGGTATATATTATTATGTGTATATAGAATTGTGTGTGTGTATATATATATATATATATATATATATATATATATATATATATATATATATATACCGGTGTTGTGTGTGTATATGCTTTAATGAAACCTTTCAGTAGAGACAGTCTTTTAAGTTTACAATACTCTGTAATTTGAAGTTAATTTTCATTACCGTGATGCTGTATGTTAATATGTTTAGGTTGCTTGGTGTGCTGAAGCAGGAAATCGTCTTTCAGGGGACATTCTGTTTTGTTATTTTCTGTTCGACCCCAATAAACTTGGGGGGGGGGGGACCCATCCAGCAGATCTTTATTACCTCCCCTTTTTTATTCTCCTTTTTTGTGATGGACCTGCTGACCCTTTTGAAAATTGAAATAATGATAATGCACGTCTCCTGGCTGCATCAAACGTATCAGCACATCAAAAGCCAGGAGGCATGAAATGCAAATGATAAAGTGAAAGCATATGGATTGTGCATGATCGCCCGACGTCCAATGAATTTTAAAAGGTGCTGCCTAGCATGGAAAGGAGGAGGAGGAGGCGGTATATCGAGAGAACGAGAGGGGGGCTGAAATAAACACATTATCCCTGCACATTTTTTGTTCTTTCATTCCTGACAATATTTTTTTACACCTCACTGAGCACACGCTCGGCTTCTCTCTCCCTTTCCCTCGCTCGCTCGCTCTCTCTCTCTTACTACACCTCGCACACATCTCGGGTCATGTCACTGAAGCTCCAGTGGAAATAATAAGATATAAACCACAAGGTTGTTATTTGCATAGAAATAGCACGGGGGGCCTCAGGCAGCAAAAGAGAGAAGGACATAGAGATGGGCTGCGTAATGAAAACTTTTGCTGAGATTGAGATTTTTTTTATATTAATATGCACCTTATTCCCCTTTCACCCACAATAGGTTTATCACAGAGGTGTAAGCACGTGGGGGTTAAATCTGTCCCATAAATGTGTGCTACCTCATTGTAAGCTTATATAATATTTTAGTAAACGTGGTTAATGCCAAAAATTAGCTCCATTCACAAATAATGTTACGGTTATCGGAGAGAATAGGTGATTGAGTATATTAATGGATTCTGTGGTTTTTATGCAAATGTTCCACATTCTCCTGATTCTTAATGCAAATGCTTAAGGTGTCTGTGATTCTGAAAGATGGGGATTAATAATGCAGAACTGCAAGCTCGTCCTGATTTCTTGTGCATGTCACTGATATTTAACATTAGAATCCTAATAGACTTGAAGGCAGGACCTTTCTATTAAAACGTCATTTACTGTCCTTAAACTACCAAATCTCAGTAATTCTTGTTTTTGCTAGCCTTAATTTGAACATCTGTGGGTGATTATACTGATGATGGACATTTGGTTGAACTCTTAAATCATTTGAATCCAAGGGAAATATCAATCTACTATGAAACTGAATAATTTAAGAGATTCTTTGTTTTACTCTTAGTGGGCAGTATATGTGGGGTGTTGAGAAGCCTTTTGTGTCAGCATTACTCTCTTTCTCACACTCTCTCTCTCTCTCTTTATTTCTTTATCTCTCTTCCTCTATGTCTCTCTGACATACCGTTCCAAAGTTGAGGTTATTTATGGAAAACAAAAACATTTTAAATGATCAATTAGCCTTTTAAACTTAAATTTAGATTAGAGAAAACCATTGAAGGAAAAAAATTAGCCATTTCCAATCATTTACAACATTAACAACATTTACACTGTGTCTCTGATCCATTTGATGTTATTTTAATTTGCTTTTCTGGGTTGTCTGGTGCTAAGGCTGGCCCTGTGCATGTGTGTGTGTTTGTGTTTACACACATGTGTGTATGTATGTGTATATATATATATATATATATATATATATATATAAATATATGTCAGTTTTCATAGCTATGCCAAAACAACACAAGATCTGCTTTAAGTGACAAATACCCTTAAGACGTTGACGCTCCATATGACTGGACCATTTGCTTTATCTTGGTGCATCAGCCTTTGGGGCATGCCCTCTGTATATACAAAAAAACAGTAGTAGTTATATTCATCAAATGGATGATATTATCTTACTTCACACTGTTATTATTTGTGGTTTATTTATCAATGTGTCTAAAGTACTGCTCTGCTAGATAAACTGGACCCATGAGAATAATTTAGGAGGAAGTAGTATCAATATATCACATGTGAGATAATATCATTTGTATAATATGAATCTAGTAGTGGTCCAGACAGTCTTATCATCATCACTTTTATTCAGATTTAATGTCGAAGTATTTCCGAAAGTGTAAACTAATCCTCTGTTTGATAGTTCAACAAGAGCAATAGTAACTATTGGAATAGTCCTTTGGCTACTAAAGCGCTGGTGAGCGTTCAGTGTTCCAATTTTTAACGTACCAATTTTGCTGCGAGTCTTAATAATTGATGACCAGAAGGTATTACAAATTTGAGGCTTAGCTTCCATATTGGTATGACAAATATGCATATTTCATTCCTCTTTAGAGATAATTTTACTACTTAGATTATGTTTTATGTTGCACACTTGACATAGTGGATTATGGTAGGTTTTTCCTGTGATCCTAATGGCTTATATACCATTTTGTAGGTAAGGCGTATGAATGTTGAAGAATCTTAAATTTGGGTGCACACATGGTTCTCCCTTTCTTTTGGAGAAATGATCTAATATCATAAAGGATCTTCCAACTAGATCCTTCTAGATCCTACTGCTTTTAAAAGCATATTTGGCAAATATAATACCTTTTTATCGGATGAATAATTGAATTCCATTAAATTTCAAGCTTTTGAAGCTTCTTATCTTGGAAGAAGAAACCTGAATAGTCTCAGGAGCTTGCAAGCTAATGAAATTCAGTTAGTCAATAAATTACCAAATTAGCTTTTTTTAAAAAAAAATTTACAGCCTAAAATGTGTCTTTTGGTGATGGTGATCTCCCCAGATCACTTAATTGAAACGGAAGCTTTGAAACAAAGATTAAATTTTTGACGTTCACTTTAACTGAGGGAACGTATTTAAATGTATTTGAGCCCAATTTAGCACCTAAACTCTGTGGACACAGTTGTGACGTTTTTTAATTCTCAAAGTACGACTTTTTATTCTTACAGCAAGAGTTTATCACCCACAGTACATATAATGCCAGTAACAGTGGCACAGATTTCAAGGGCAATAAGTTGATCTAAAGTAGTCTAATGATGCCTATCTGCAATTTTCATATATAGTTTGAAGCAGAATTTCTAACATAAAGTCAGACACAGTGGAGGACTGGCGGGGGGAGCATGGGGAGCCTTTTCTGGCTTAGTTTCACTTATAACCCACAAAGGTTATAACCCACAATGCCCCTGGTAGGAGGACAGGGTGATCAGATATGACTGTAGAGGGGAAAGTAGGACACAGACCAAGCAAACAGACACACAAGGGACGCAATGCAATCAGAAATTCCAAATTAGCAGCCTGCCAGTCGAAGGTACCATGTGATAAAACAGGAACCAGGTCACAGACAAAGCCAAGGTCTGGGGCCAGAGTACCAGTCCTAGAAGTAGAGGTACCAGACAGCAACATAAACAGCTATGTCTAAGACAAAGCCAAGGTCTGATCCAGACAGGTCCAGCAGCAGGTACGGGTCAGACAGCATCAAGAAGGCTGGAAGGAACAGGTAATGGGCTGGGAACGTGCAGCATATACAAAGGTTAGGAGCAGGTAAAATGCAGGTGGTTATGTTTGCTGAAATAGGAGGTTTCCCCGATTCTTCTTACTTAGCAAAGGTTGCTTACAAAGGCTCACCAGCCTGAAACACTGCCTGACTGGCATATAACAAAATTTACAATGGAAAAGGGATGCCTTAACCCTGATTATACCTAAGTGTATTCCAGTGTTTATGCTGCAATCATCAGAGAGTCTGGTAATGGAGAGTATGTTCAGCATTTGGTTTATATGTACCAGAGGATCAAACTGCTGTGTGTGTTATGATATGATGATGCAGGCATATGGTAAAGAAGCCACAAGAGACTTTTTAGCGATTTATGTTACTAGTGACTACTGCTAAGCTTCTCTCATATAAAATTATGTTCCAAAGGAAAAAAATCTCTGGAGGATTCCACAATAACGTCATCTGTTTTAAAGTGGCAAAACCCTTTAGTTTAGTTTAGTTCAGTGTTTAATGCGGCTTAATATAAATTTAATTGTAAAAGAAATATTACATCAGGACATTTCTGCCAAAGGCATGCAGTCTTGTAAGCATATATATTACCATATGACAGACCTTCAATTAAAAATAAATATACATTTTCTAAGAAATCCACTAGTTTAAAAAATATATGAAAACTGTATTTATACATTTGCATGTTTAGGGTTTTTTTCCCCTATTTATATTATTCTATTGTATATGGGGGTAAAATAAGTAGACTATAGTTAAGTGCTGCTTTGCAGTTCATTCACGCCCATCAGAGTACCGAAAGGGTTGAAACGGCAATAATTCCTTGGCTCACTGGAGAAGCCTCTATTTCAGGTCTTTAACCAACGTAAGCCTACGAGAGTAATCAGCCAACTTAAAACAGCAGGTGCCATCCCTGTCATTCAAAGCGGCATTATAATTATTAATGCTGGATATGAATCTTCATGTAGTGGCCCTGCAGGACTATTTGAAGCATAAATATGTTAGCGGTGTGTTTGAGAATGCTAATCAAAGAGGCTTGATAAAACCAGCCGGCAGAAAATGACACTTACAGAAGAGGGCTGGGTTTGATTTCTCCTTGGTAAAAATGCTCTGGGTTCACTGGTATAGCAGTGGCCATCATGAATATTGTTTTGGAATCCAAAGATGTGTATTGAGTATATGTCCTTCTAAATACTATACAAAAATATTACTAGTATGAGCTATGATAATTATAATTTAAGCTGCCCATATGAAAAGCAAACCATGGATTTGTAAAGGATTTTATCTAGTGCAGGGAAAATTAGCATTGTTTTGAAGAGCTTACCTTCATAAGGGAAAAAATTGTCTTTTTCCCAAGTATGATAAGAATTTCTGCCTGGATCTGAAATGCATTCATCTGCTTTGAAGGAGGTGATTACCATTGGAGTAGTCTTTCTTTCTGTCCAAAGATTCATTGTTTCCTCAGTACAAATTGTTTTGGAACGACATAGCTGCACTGCATTGTTGAAGATAAAAGCAAGTTGACTTGAAAAGATTGTTAGATTTATTTTTTTTGCTGAAAAAAATTCCAATAATACTACCAAAGAGTGGTTAAAAAAAGGATTGGAGAACTGAGTCGACCATGATGTCTTTTTTTTTTTTTTTAGGAAGTATTATATTGAAGCCAATTTGGTAACCCAGGGTCTGTTTCTAGGAACAAAGGCTAAAAAGAATCCTGCAAATTACATTTTTGGGCCTTACGGTTGACTGAAATGGCTACAATGACCTACTGAGAGGAAGTCGTAGGAAGGACCAGGATTTTAGATTTCCAGCTTGATTACATGTTTTAAGAGAATGTACTGTTTTGGGGAAACAGAAGTAATGCGTTTTCTGTCTCTTACATCTGGCTGGTATAGAGATGGTTTTAAGTTATATATGTTTTCAAAATAAATAAGTCCTCTTTCAAAAGAATATTCCGGTTCTATCAATGCTCCAGTCTTTTAATCAATTGACTGTTTTGTGAAAAGTGTTAAGGATAATGTAATTAAAGATTTGTACTAGCTTGGTGTCTTCCATTGAGATCCCACCACTCAGCTGACCTCCCTCTCAGTCCTCCGTTAACAATGCTTTAACATGTTTAAAACCAGTTCACAAAACATGATCTAGAAAGAGTTTCCGGTGTCTCGCAATATGAAGGTGGAAATATTATTGTAGAAACATACGAGGTATGTATGTTAGAAATATATATATATATATATATATATATATATATAGCATTTTTATGCTCTATTGTTGAGTGTTAATGTTTCTTTTTTAGGTGACTTAGTCACTGTGAAGAAATCAACGATGCATGTGTGAATTAAAAAGTGATGTATTGTAATGTGCTGTGATATCATCACCGCTGGTGGCTCAGGTCACATCTATATGCAATAAAGCACCTGCATTCTATAAAGACAAGAAAATAGAAGTGAGCTGATGTGGATCAATGTGATGTAAATGCATCATGGGGACACGATACTTCTCTTGATGAATTCGCTGACAGATGTACACCAGAATCTTTCAATGTTA
Source organism: Spea hammondii (assembly GCA_029215755.1). Lineage (NCBI taxonomy): Eukaryota > Metazoa > Chordata > Amphibia > Anura > Pelobatidae > Spea > Spea hammondii. The sequence goes on along the minus strand of JARDYJ010000002.1, from coordinate 104,888,315 downwards.
CATAGCGATTTCTTTTGCAGAATCTCTGACAATGCTCTGCCACTTCACTCAGATGGTGCAGAGCGCTGAGAAAAGAAAGAGCAGATTTATCTTGATCTCTGTAAAAAAGATTTAAGGTAAAAAAGCCAGCGGTATATTAAACTATGTCCATTGTCTGTCAGCCGTGTTAAGTTAGAACTGTCAGCCATGGGAAGAGATAAGCAGCATCACATTTACACGAAGGTAGATTTTGCATTCCCATCTTCTGCTGCTCTTGTGAGATTTTACAAATATTCTTCTTTTCTTCTTGGCTTTTATATATTTTTGATATTAATAGTTTATTGATCCAGTGAGCTATTGAAATAGCATAATTCTACATCAACATAATTAAAAATTGTGGTGCCAGTATAAGTGTGCTTTTACGGATGGAATTGGTGCAATTTATTATTTGGAGTTTGTGATTCAATAAAGAGAGTCCTTAAGATGTCTGCTTGAAAAGGAGGAATTTCTTATTCTGTTGGTTTAATGTAACCAGGTGACTATTTCAGTTTTATAGCATGGCCCTCACACAATCTCTTTGAATGATTAGATACCATGGTTTCCATGATAGTTCTTCATGGGACAACATTCGTTACATGTCATGTGACTGAACTGTAATGATGGCGCATTTAGAACAAACATTGCAAGTTCTTTTTATTTTCCATAAAAACTACTTGAAAATTTGTTCTTAGATGTGGTAGGAATGTATTGGTATGTATGTATGTGTATTATTATTATTATTTATTGTTTTATATAGCGCCATCAAATTCCGTAGCGCTGTACAATGGGTAGACAGGACATAACAAGTAGTATGTTACATAACAAATTGACTACAGAGACAACAGGTGAGGAGGGCCCTGCTCAAACGAGCTTACATTATGTGTATTTGTATGTGTTGTGGCAAACCTCTTTTTGCTGAGGTGAGGGTAATAAATGTCACTTTTGGTTCTCAATGTATACAACCAACTTAACACACCATAATGTGCCATTTACATGTATTGGAGGTGTGTGTTGCAAAATAGACCTCCATTGCAGCTCCCATGTGGCCTTACTGCGATGCTCTGAAGCTCCTTAAGGTGGCCCTTTGGATATGGTGGGATCGTGCACTTGCCTTGACCATGCCCTCTAACACAGGTCTTCCAATCTGGACACTTGAAATGGGGGTATACTATTTCACTAAGGGAGAGTTGGCAGGAGAGTTGTGCTTTCAGCTCCCACGTTTCACTATTCACTATGAAGGCTTAAAAGCCGAGCAAGCTTTGCATAATATGTATATTTCAGTGGGTGAGGAGACATCTCACTGACATAACAATGCATTATACAGGGGCAAACTAAGCTCTTCCTGTAGCAGAGGTTCACTAGGCTTGGACCTTCATCATGTAGAGTGATGTCAAGGAGTAGTAGCCTCTCTTTTAGTGACAATACCCCAATGTGTTACTCCAACCCCAATCACACTAGCCCATAAAGACGCCTAAAAAATACTTTTTGGCATTAGTATTTCAGTTGCTAGAAATCCTTGATGTTCCTTATATCTGTGTTAAGGTTCATTTGGTTAATATTCCAAGGCATATCTGGAATGCAGGTACGGTTTGTTAGTATCTTAGCATCGACAAGCTAGCTGTTTTAATGATTTGTGTGTTATTGTTGTTCTCTTTTATTTTTTTTGTTCTTTTGGAAATATAAATGGAAGTAGTAGGTAATGCCCTCTCTGGCTATTGAAGAAAAAAAACGAGAAAAAAAAAAACCCGGAGCCATAAAAATAACAAACGGCGTGTATTTGCTAGAGTGTCAAAGTTATGAGTTTATTTTGTAATGATGTGCTCCTGCTTTCATGAGGTAAACTGGCCGTGGCGGAGGTGTTATTAGTAATATGGACTCAGTGGAGCAGAAAGCAGAGTGACCGAGAGATCAGTGTATCAGTCAGCAAGAGGGCAAATGGGAAGAGACAGCAGGAGAATGAGAAAAAGAGCAGGGCTGTTTGCACTCAGATAAACCATTTAACTGCTGGACTAGTTCTGCTGCACCATATAATGGAGCAATTAAAACCTGGATCTCGTGTTTACTATTTACAGTCCATTGCTCGGAATATTACGGTGTTGTACGTGTCCATTGTCTGTCAGCCATGGGAAGAGATAAGCAGAATCTCGTTTACACAAGGGTAGATTTTGCATGCCCATCCGCTGCTGCTCTTGGGAGCTCTTTGAAATGTTCTTCTTTTGTTATTGGCTATAAATATCGTCCGTATTAATAGTTCATTGATCTGACAAGCTATTGAAGTTGCATAATTCTGCATAAACATAATTACAATTTGTTGGGTGGGCCATTATTAATGCAATCGGTGAAATGTATTATCTGTGATTGAATAAAAGAGAGTCCTTATGATGTCTGCTTGAAAAGGAGAAATTTGTTGTGCTGTTGTTTTAACATATCCAGGCGAATATTTACGTTTTATATCAAGGCCTTTACAGAATCTCATTGAATGAACAGATACTGCAGTTTCTCTGGTGGTCCTACACGGGCCACCATTTCATACAATTGCATGTCGTGTGACTGACCTGTTACTGAAAAACAAACATGTTCAATATTTACTGTCCATTGTTTATAATATCTTTGCTATCGTATGTGTGGTTACATTTTATCTGAGGCTGCAGTAGGTGCAATACTAAATAATAAAAACATTTTTTCAAACATATTTTGCTGTGGCAATGGAATTTACAATGTATAATTCGCTGTTAATAGAATTAATGGCTGTAAAAAGGGTGACAGAAATATGCGCTGTAGGGTGTGCTGTTAGTTCAGTACATGGAAGGGATTTCTTCTTTTAACTTTTATTATCTTAACAGTGGGAAAATAGCTTTAAAGAATCCATAGCGAGGTTCCGATCATTAAATCCCTTGATAACTGAACAGAACCCCCCCCCCAAAAAAAAATAATTATCTTGGTTATATCATCATCTAATAATGCTGCCATCATCACAACACAACCATTCTGGGGCTTGGGACCTAACTTGATTTCAATGGCCCCAAAGATCAAGTATATCACTATATCCTAGCAGCCCTAACAAAACCTTGCTACTTTCCCTTTATGTGAAGATTTATTATTTGTATGCATTTGTTCTTTTGGCTCATAAATGTTTTTTTTGTTTGTTTTTTTAACAAGGTTCTTGGCCGTGAAGTTTATACATCGAATAACCAGCTGGGTGGCATCCAGATAATGCACAACAATGGAGTCACACACAGCACAGTGTATGATGATTTTGAAGGGGTGTTCACCGTTTTGCAGTGGCTGTCCTATATGCCGAAGGTATGGATTTAGCTGTAAATGTAAAAAAAGAGATTAGTTTTGTTCATGGATGTCCCTCCACGTCTAATTGATGTTGTTGTATAATCTTGATAAATCAAGCAAAGGGACCGCATAAAAAGAAACCGCAATAATTCAACTCTGGAAGTCTTTATGTGTATATTTATTCAGATTTATATGTATTTATATGGCTTATATAAAGGGATAACCTTTGTGATTGTCCATTACCAACATGTACTCACTACTTTTTTTTTTGTGTTTAGTGTAAATCCAGCCCTGTCCCAATTCTTACCCCAAAAGATTCTATCGACAGGCTGATTGAATTCGTCCCCACCAAGACACCGTATGATCCTCGATGGATGCTGGCAGGACGTCCTCACCCAAGTATGTACAGATAAATTCATCTCTATTGTATTTAATGCTCCAGATCACTATTCCATCAAACAAGTATTTTATCTTTTATCAAGATAGATCCACTTTTCTAGAAAATATGGAAGAACATGATCCAGGTCTGTGAGGGATCTCAGGCGGCTGAGACTATGAAATGCGTCTTGATTATTATAAACAAAAAATGAATAAGGCATTCCGTTCAGTAGACACCATAATTATATCTTTATTGGACACCCACCAATTTGGGGGGGCATAATTTATAAATATATAATATGCTAGTAGTTTTTCAGCTAATTTAATGTGAAAGAAAATGTAAACCTTGCTGTGGAAAAAACATCTGCATAAAGACTTTTTCACCCTTTATAAAGGTTTTATTGTGTGTGTTTAATGCCTTTATTTCAAAATATAAGTCAAATGTCAAACTACTTCTATATGACATTTTTTTTTACCCCAGATGTATATAACAAACTATAGGACTTTTTTTTTTACAATGATGCCTCCAAGCTTTAGTCCTGTGTTTGCATGTATTATTTACTACCAGTAAAATATATGAGGCTAAAATGAAGTAATTTAAAATCTTAAGATTGCTGTATTTAGTTGAATTTAGTATTACTGTTGGTCAGAATTTAATGGCAACCCCATTTCTGAAGTGAGCAATTGCCTTTAAACTCAGAGAGGAAGAGGTGAATAAGATCCGAGAAAGGCGAAATGAGATTTGTGGCTAGCTCCGTTTTTTTGCATTTGGATAATATTTTTACATTCCCTGTGCGGCCATTCATCCTCCTGTCTGAAGTGCTAGCCCCAGCCAGGCTCCAAATCAAGTGGCTTTCAGATTTTAATTTAGTGGAGACGTTAAGGAAAGCAGATGATTCTCCGTGATAAGTTAAAGCAGATATCTCCTAGGTGAAAAGTTAAAGCCATTTATTAGAGCAGATAGTGCTGTGAGATTCTTCAATGTGACGCGAGATGCTGGGCCAGAATCTAAACCATCAGCTCAGACTCGTGATACAGAGATAGGTTTAGAATGGATGCTTACACTTTACATTGAGGCCAAGAAGCCTGCAATGTAGAACATAGTAATTACAAGTTTTTTTTTCCACGATAAAACACTCTTGCCTGGCACTCCAAGTCAGAAAAGGTTACCGCACTTGAAGACTTTTTCTTAATTGGTTTTGGGCACATGATTTCAGAGGTTGGGGTTCAAATGAAATCCGTTCTCCGAGTCGCATGCGTTGCTTTGCTTGGCCATGTATATTATGTCTCTACGCCAGGGAATCAGATGGACACTCAGCAGTACAATACAGCATCGCATTATCTAAAAGATCAGATTTAGTGGTTTGCATGGAAGGAAAGAGTATATCAGCTCTGTTTCAAAGTTTTTTTTATTACATTTTGCACTGCCGTTTTAAATGAAACAACCTCCCAGTAGAAGTGGTAAAGAGTAATACATTGAGGGAAATTAAACATGCATAGTATAGGCATAAAGCTATCCTGAATCTAAGACCAAGGGCCGAGTAAGCATAAATCTTTACATCAGGAAAAGTAGGCAGACTAGATGGGCCAAATAGTTCTAATCTGTCATCCAATTCTATGTTCCTATGATCTGCTTCCAGAACGCAAGATCAATAAACTATACAATATGTCTTCTCCATTGCAAACCTTTCTTGTGTCCTACCTTTCTCTAAAAAAAGGCCTGTGTTTGTAGGCCTTGAGTCAACCTTTTTTTAATGGAGACTAATTCTGTCAACTATGGTATCGATTATGCTCAGGATACATATTGAAAATTAAATGCAAACACAGCACCAACAAGGCCTCAAATAAAACCGGCCTCATGTTTGAAAATTGTTGACATTTTCTCGTAAGGAAATGCTAAAAAGAATCACCAAAAATGGGTACAGATATCTGGTTTTAAAACCATGAGATGTAACTCAAGGAAACCTTCACATCTTAACACTGGTTAAATATGAGAAAATGTAAATATACATATATATATTTTTAAAATCTTTGGGATATAAAAAAAAAGAAAAGAAATAATTGTACCATATACCATAATTTTTAAGCAATAAAAATTTATTTTTTAATGCTATAAACACATTCCCGAGCTTTTTTTGGAATCCTTTCATGAAATGTTATGTAGGTAAAAAAAAAAATCTTTTTTTTTTTTTTCCTTTCTAATTTGGTTCTAGCTGTGAAAGGACAATGGTTGAGTGGCTTCTTCGACTTCGGATCTTTCTCTGAGATAATGCAGCCCTGGGCACAAACAGTTGTGGTTGGAAGAGCTAGGTAAGCATAAATATACAATTTAAGGGTTATTCATTTTGGCGTGTTGTAAATTATTGCCAGTGAATATTTAACCGACGATCAAGATATTGTAGGATCAGGTATATTAGTAGATCTCAGTTGAACTCGATTGAACAGAGTTCTGTAGGAAGTATTGTTTGTCAGAGCTGTAAGCATACATTTTTCCAGAGGTTCTCCACGTAAAATCCTCATGTTTCTGTATAATCATATTTTAATGCTGAGGCAGTTCCCCAGCATGCTCATATGTATCAGTCTGTGATTTGTTTTGTTGAGAGTAAAAATAAAACCAAAGGGATTTTACTATTTATCCATGAATGAGTCAAAAAAAAAGAAAAAAGTTCTTACAAATGTTTTGTGTATGGATTTAAATAATTTTGAACAAGCTTTATTACTTATAAATAATTTATCTGTAACACAGAATGATAGCATATTACAATTCACTATTTCTTGTTTTATTGAGTAAAATAAAGTTCCGTTATACTAATGAAGTCACTTCTGTTTAGTAATGTTCTCTTACACCAATTTCAAATCGCTTTTCATTTTTTTTGTCCAGCTGTGTGTAATATGTCCAGCTATATGTAGTTGCTTTATTTGTGGAGTCATATTTGGTTAAATAGTGGATATTTTAAAATGTAAATATTAACTGTTGCATAATGAACAATATCCAATATTTATGAACTGTGGACATCCTGGCTCAGGAATCCGCTTTTATCAGTTCTTTCCAGTAAATCTTTCCTAAACTCAGATGAGTTCTTTTGAATAAAGAGCAGGTAAAAATAATAGTAAAAATTGAGGACTGCCAGCTACCCACTGTATCGGATTATATTTTGCTTGAGCCACTATTATCATTATTAGAAATTTTAACTGGAACTACCCAATTCCCTCTTTCTTCTCTAAACCCTGTTCTTATCCCTTTCTCACTCTTTTTTCTTCTCTTGTTTCTCTCTCTCTCCACTCTTCTTTATTCCACCTCCCCTCAGTCTTTCCCTTTTGACTACCTCTTTCTTCTTTCAACCTCTATTTTTCTTTTCTCTGCTCTATCACTTTCTTCCTTCCTTGTGCCAATACCGTCTCCCAGTTTCTTCCTTCTTTCACTCTCCCCTCCATTTTTTTCTTCTGTCTCTCCATCTTTCTTTCTTCTCCCCTTCTATTTTTTCTTCTTTTCTCTCCCTCTCTCTACTCTTCTTTCTTTCATCTCCCCTTCTTTCTCTTTTCGCTTCCTCTTTCTGTTCTCCCTCTCCTCAATCACTTTTTTCCTTGGTTTCTCCGTTACGCTTTCCCAATGTCTTCCTTTTTCTCCATCCATTTCTTTCTTTTGTCTCTCCCCTTTTCTACTGTCTTTCCATATCCCCTTTTGTCGTTTTTGTCTGATCTCCCATGTGGCAAAGATTTGGCCTTGTTGGTGTAAAAATAGGATGTAAAAATAGGGAAGGAGGTGGCTGTGAGGATCAGAGGGGAGCTGGAGAGGGCAGGGAGAGGCAACTGTGGGCAGCAGGAGACAGAGAGGGCAACAGAGGACATTTGTCCTTGTAGGAATTTAATCACTGTGAAGGACAAATAAAAGGAGAATGTAGAAGAAAGAGACTAGTCTAGTAGGCATTCCCACTATTTCTGAACCTTTTATGCACCATAAATTTCCATTCACCCGAAACCTGACAAAACAGAGCTAGTGAGTTGGCGAATATTCCAAAACTCAGATAAAACAGACACAATTTCTGTTTTTGCTGTCTATGTGCAATCCGTACACCCCAAAAGCTTGTGTGTGGTTGCCGTCTTTTTCTATTTTGATTCACCTGGCTCAAAGGTATAACAAAAATGTAAAAAGAGAATTGGTCTTTTTCAAAGCATTGACATTTTGAAAAGAAAAAAAAGAATAATAGACATAAATGTATTCTTCAGGGGATGGTTCTTGTAAGTGCCTCCAAAACTCATCTTTTGTGTGTACTGTATGTTTGGAATATATGTGATGTTGGCTGTAAATTGTCTTTTATTGTAGTCTGGCACCTTGTCTGGGGATGTGCCATAAAACAAGATGTAGCATCTTCATGTGCAGAGACTGATAAAATTTATATGAAGTATAATGGAAAACAGAAGTTGTTTTGAGTCATTTTCCCCATTCCATAAATAAAAATAATCCTCAAATAAATACATCTATCATTAGCTCTGCTGGATCTCAATACATAAGTTATAAGATCAGTACTTGAAGTAGTTTTGCAATTAAAGTTTTGCAGTTCGATTGTTAATCTCGGAGTTTGAGACTGCTTCCAGATATTTATGAAATCTTTGTTTTTTCCACTGCAAAAAGTTAGCTGAAAGGACAAAAATGTTTATAAAAAGAAAGGTAACTAATGCAGCTTATGCGATTTATTTTTCAGAGTAATGCTGAAGTTTTCTTCCCACCAAAATATTTACTTATTTAATTTATTGTAAACTAGATCTTATGTTGTGATTTTTCTCTGCAGGAATTATCTTTACAGATTGATAAATAATAACTTGAGGACCCTGCAAATGTGTATAATGACTAATTGTGGTAACAATTGCTTTTTGGATCCGTGGTCAGACGTTACCTAGGGTATTGTGTACAGTTCTAGAGACTTCATCTCTAGTAGGAGATAGACATTCTGGAGGGAGTTCAGAGGAGTGCTACTAAAACGGACAAAAGTTTGCAGGCCCAAATCAGCCAAAGTACCAAAGTATTTTACTTCTTTATCAATGTAATAGGATGTAGGGCTGCAACTAACGATTATTTTAATAATCGATTAGTTGGCCCATTATTTTTTCGTTGCGGGGGATCTGGATTCTAGTGCTATAATATGATCTCTGTTTGAGGTCGGATTATATAAGGAGAGGAGTTTTTCAGAGCATTTGCTCTGAAAAAAACCTTTTTATAATCGATAAAAATCAACGATTTTCATTATCGATTATTATCGATTTTATCGATTAGTTGTTGCAGCCCTAATAGGATGTATAGTTTACTTTAATGCAGATTATCTACGGATAGCTTAACCTGACCGGAAATAAATAAATAAAATAATGTATGTGTGTATATATAATATAGTTTCCCTAACTAAAGTGGAAGCTTTTATGGAATTTTCACCTAAATGTAACTATACCCAAATGTGCTCCTCAAGAATAGGGTTAATCATGCCTGGAATAGGCATTAGGCATTATCCTGAATATTAGACAAGACCAAGTACCAAGAGAGGGTGAAAAAGTACCATACATCTCTGAGTTTTTGCAGTAGCAAACAAGATGGCCCGAATGGTTCATATCTTTATAATCTCTTTGCTAATGAATGAGGACAGTTCTGGACCAGAACACTTTTTTTTCCCCAGTGCTTTCAATAGCTTACTACACCAACGAGGCTTGCATTTCCACATGAGCTTTAAATGTGTACTGTGTCCCATTCCTTGATGCCATTCTTTTGTTCTGCTCTTTCTGATTTCTGTTTATGCTCCTTGTTTCGCATTTTACAAGTTCTACAGAAATCATCACTAGCATGTCTCACTATTCATATATGTATTTTGTGATTATTCAAATGTGCATTCAGTGTGCAATACTAGTTAATTCCCCCCAAAAAACAATATGCATTTATTAACACATAGTAAAATGCACATTGTAGAACTGTAGGTGTATAATGCAATGTCTTCCGGCTACCTTTTAATTCTTGCACTGTGCTCCAGATATTCATATTTCAGCTGCAACTGTTGTTTGCTCATTATAATATAGTCTGGCCTGTGTTTCTTACTAAGGAGACATGAGGATCTGCATATACCATCAAAGAGTTATTGAACTTATCTGTTTCTCCTAAGTCACAGTTAAATATCTTTTTTTTTTATTTTTATTTTTTTTTAAGCCAAGAAACTGCAAAGCTAACTATGCGTTAAAATTCACATTATTCCCAAGAAATGTTACAGTTTTAAAATATGCATCCCTTCTGTGTCCTTTAGTATTTCGTGATTATACTCCCTCTCCTAGCCCCCTCCTTTCCCTTGTAGAAGGCAGGTGAGTGAGTTCAGGCTCGTCTGTGCTGAAGCTCAAATTGAAACGCCACGCGGATGGAGCCTTCAGGGCCATCCATCTCTCACACCTTTCATTTCTAGTAAATTCATTACAAACATTTAAATAGAAAAAAAGGTCCAATAAAAATGTAACTAACTCTAGACAAAGAATAAATAGGCTATTACCCAGAGAGAGTGCATGAGGGAATTATTTCACTCCGCAGCCTCAGCATCTCATGAGTCACTGGTGTTTTACACTCGATGCATACATCACCATGCGAGTATCATCTTCTTGCCTAAATGTATGGTCTGTGCACAAGAAAATATGAAGGCACTTTTTATTTCTCTTTTCATTCCCTGCCTCGCATCCCTTTCTCGGTGGAGCAATCACAGCAGTCTGGTTGCTTCAATTGAAAAAGATGCCTTGGAATAACAGGAAGCCAAAAATGTCTCGGCGCGGAATGAAAAACTGTGAAACGAACATAAACTAAAGCTACAGAAGGGCAAATTATTGAAGCAGCAGAATAGGATAGGGAGTAAAGTACAAAGGGTTTCTTTGTGTGGCTTCTTCTGTAAAATTAATCAGGCATTTTATTATTTCTATGCAAAATGGCACACTAGACGTGTTACGGGGCGGCTTTATTTAGCGGAATTAAAATTACAATCCGCAGTTCCTACCGCCACGTTACGGACCACCCGTGAGTGATGAATATTACACATTTTACATGAAACATCTAAGCACCTTTCACAATATAGACTAGTAAATCCAACAGGAAGCTTGTGTTAACTCTAATAACCCCACATAATCCTGCAGACGAACAAAAGGGCTAATCTCTTTGTTTCTTTCTTTTGCCCGTGCAGGTTAGGAGGCATACCTGTAGGAGTAGTTGCCGTGGAAACAAGGACCGTAGAGTTGAGTATACCTGCTGATCCTGCAAACCTGGACTCTGAAGCTAAGGTTGGTTAATGTAGACATAACACAGTAACCCTGGGAAAATAATTTGCGGACGATATATATATACATATATATATATATATATATATATATATATATATATATATATATATATAATCTTCTGTGTACTTTTCTATTCAAAACAAATCACATTTTATAATGTGTTAGCTGAACATTTTTTCTTCTTCCATGTTATAACTGAAATTAAGCCATTATAATTATGTTGCATTTAATTCTAATTATTGCAAGAGCATTAACTTTCAATAGCATTCTCTGCATGGTTTAAGTTCATGAAAATGTACATTGAAACGGTTGATTGTTATCTAGCAAGCACTTAGTAAGCAATCAGTAGTATCACATTAACGGATTTATTTGATCCGTGCATCCGTTTATTTATTTATTTTCAAAAAAACTTTTAAGTTTGCTGAAATTGCTGGACAACTTGTTTGGGTTAATTGTATTTATTATTATTTATTACTTTTATTACGTGAACCCAGTAATTTCCAGTGAATAAGTCAGTGAATATAGGCAGAGACCATTAAATACAAATACTGTACTCCTGACAAATGTATTGTTTAACGGATCATCAGAGTTCCATGAAGTGCCAAAGGCTCTAAATGTATGTGACTTTGATTATGTTTACGTACACTTGTGTATTAAAGGTTTCCTATGATATTAACTTAATCTGTATATGCTTTAACTTTACAACCCGCTTTTACCAGGTGCCCAAATACATAAAACAATGTTTTACATTATAAATACTAAACTTTATTATTGTTGATTTAAATTAAATATATTTGAATTTTGTTTGATGTATTATATAGCCCCTTTGCTGGCGATGACAGGGTATCCCATGCTGCGCTGGATAGTACTTTAACTGTATAATTCATATTTTAGAAATTCAAATAAATTCGATATGTATTGTATAAAACTGAAAAATATTTTTTGAGAGCAATTCCAACACAAATTACAAATACTGTAATGACATAAGATTATTTAATTAATATTCTTGTCCTAGATATGAAGTTTCACATTCTTATCTTCGTGACATAAAGACCATACACCAGCCAATATGCATACATTTAAAGATTTATATCTATATTCTGGTACAAAGTATACAGTAAACATTTCTCACAGTACGTTTTATTTTTTTATAGTACTATAAATCAGTATATTTCATATACATTCTCTACTGAGCATTATTGTTAATTATTATGCAAGACTTTAGCTAGAATTAGTTTTGTATTGATGTTGTTGTTGCACTCTGTAGATTATCCAACAAGCGGGTCAGGTGTGGTTTCCAGACTCGGCATTTAAGACCGCACAGGCAATCAAAGACTTCAACAGGGAAGGCCTACCGCTTATGGTCTTTGCGAACTGGAGAGGCTTTTCAGGCGGAATGAAAGGTAATTGCAGGAAACACAAATGACATAAACGGGTTGATAAAACACTTGAAATCCTCCTTTAATATGATTACGTCACTATTTCTACCAAATCAACTACTCTGTGTTATAAATTAACTAATCAGTGATATTAATGAAGATAATCTCTCATTAACCTAATTTGCTATGGAAATGGTATTACCTGAAAATTGGGTGCCGTTATGCTAGAACGGTGTAGAGTGACAAGGTTAAAGTGACAGTTTACTGTCCCTGACAGCCCCTCTAAAAGAGAATGGATATTCAAGTACTCTGTGAGTACATCTCCTGCACAGAAAATAGCTGGGAAGCGGACAAAGGGGAAAATGCATTCTACAGAATCCCCTTCCATGCATTTGCAAAGGAGAACACCATGTAAATTTGAAGGACCTCTTAGTTATCGTATGCATTATCGTATGCATTAGAGTGCTTGATATCTCTATATATGTATACATACATATACATGCCTCTCTGTTAGTCAATTTATGTTGCATACTACTTGTTATGTCCTGTCTACCCATTGTACAGCGCTATGGAATTTGAATTTGATATAAAACAATAAATAATAATAATACACATGCTGTAAGATGAAGCCATCATGAAATCATCTAACAGTTGCCTTAATAAGAAATCCGTCACGAAAATATTTCCGTTTCTACGTTGCAGCAGTACTTTTGTATGTATTAAACTGCTGGGTCACCTAGGACCTCCTGTCTACTTTTGGTTTATTCACTAAACTGTGAGTCATGGTGCGTTGAAGCATATTACGCCACCAAACATGCATTTTCACGGGCCAGCTTAGGGAATAAACCCTGTATGTCACTTGAAGACGATGGACATAGATAAAATTAAATCATAGTTATGACTTAAGAGAAATACAGTCTTTAAAATAACGGTAACCTTTTACTCCTACTTTAGTTTTTTTATGCCCTTTTACATTTTCTCTTTACAAACATATAAATAATTTTAAAACTAGTATTTATTTAGTAGGTTTTTAAAAAACAACTATAATGTAATCCATACCTGGAACTCAGTGTTTAACATCAAAATTACACGGCTACAACAGGAACAAAATGGTTTAAAATTTCAGAATATAAACATACTCTTTGTTAAGGAGACCTTTTAAAAGCCGTTGGAAGTGGCCAATCTAGCAGCAAGATACGCCGTATAGATTTTTTAACAGGTCTATATTTTATTTTGCATTAGTTATTTCAATTAACAATAGTAATTATTACTTTATTTGACAGCCTTTTTGTTTTACTTGGTTTTACAGTTGATTTGCTGACTAATATGTTAGGAGCATCCATATTATTTTCATCAATTGATTAAAATGTATTGATAAAATAATTAAGGGTTTTCTATTCCATGTTTTGATATTTTTTACACAACCCAGTGGTTTGCTAAACGGGAAAAAAAAACATCATTAAAATGTGGTGATGCTTTGGTAAAGTGGAATATCCTATTATTTAGCGGCATTGATCACCGCATTTACATAGTGACACAGTGTACGTCTAAATTGATTATGCTATGTTGCCATAGCCAAGAAGCAAAACTGTATCATTGCCTTTAATACCGCCATTCATTTTTGATAATTTAAAGGGCCTAGAGAATATTCATTTCAATCTGTCAATTTGCATTTGAAAAATAGTAAGGCCTCCCTGACATTATTTATGTCTTTAATCTGTTGTGCTTCAGTAAGACTCATTCCACCCTGACCTTAAGTGTGTGGGGTATGTCCTGTGAATGTCATAACAGACCCATAAAGATAGAAAATCAGCATTACTTTTCTTTTTTTGTACAAAGTCACGGGTGGAATGTGAGAAAACAATAAGGACAAATATGAGAACAAAAGCACTTGGGGTTTAGTGCAGGACAGGAGTCGGTTACCCATTATCTGGTGTATAGAAGCATGATAGCATGTTTTAAGTGTGGCCTGTCAGTCTCGGAAGCCCTTCGGGTGTTGCTTAGCAGTTTTGGTTTCAATGCAGGAAAGGGATTATGCAGGAAAGCAAAATAAACAATTACACCACCTCTCAGCGCACACAAACACACCACCAGGAGCCAATTGCACTGTGGGTAAAATGACTCCAAAATTGTGTGTAATGAGTAGGAAAAGATTAGAGACAGCTCTGGCTATGCTGAAAATTGACATTAGTGGAGGGAGAAAAAAAAACCTCTTTACAACTCGGGCTGGGAGGTCTAATTCAGACGCGCACACACACACACAAAAAAAAAATACATCTCAAGATTGTGTTCAGCCAGTTTCTCCAATGAGTTGTCTGTGGCCGTAAGGCTATTCCGCATAATGTAAAATTAAATTATAAAAACCAAGTGAATATTTAGATGAAAGAACCATTTGGAAGCCGTTTATTTAGACGAAATGCCAATGACCCACAACAGTAAGACATCAAGCGTGAAATTTACTAGAAATTAGCAGTGGGGCCCCAGACTCAGCATGCATATTCTTCGAGGATGTAAATTTGTTTTACATTAACCCAAATGTTACTGCGGGGAAAAAAAGATATCACAATATTTTTTTTTAAGTAGTATAGACCTTAAAGCAAGTATTTTAGGAAATTAGCCAAATGCTAGATTTATTAACGTACGAATTTTACATTTTCGTGTTGCATCGGATAACACATGCATTTAGTTATCAAAGTATGTAGTTGTAATCGCTAAAGGATGGTCAGACTATTTTGACCCATGGTATGAGATACCTCAGCTGTACTATAAATTATTCAAGTGGAGTCCAACCAACCAAAATTCAATGGTCCAAACATACAAAATATGAAAATAGAGAAAAAATACGACACTTCTACTCTCCTAATATTCCAGTCAAGTGGTATCAAAAAGAACTCTTAAAGAGACAGCCTACTGCTGCATATAGCCCCACTAATATGCAATGCACATTAAAGTACTTTTTATGAAAATTAATATGCATTTTCAACCTGTACTGGAAAAAACAAGAAGTAAATTAGTTACCTTTAGGGGAAGCT
Source organism: Spea hammondii (assembly GCA_029215755.1). Lineage (NCBI taxonomy): Eukaryota > Metazoa > Chordata > Amphibia > Anura > Pelobatidae > Spea > Spea hammondii. Next base: position 104,872,936 of record JARDYJ010000002.1, on the reverse strand, counting down.
GCAGCTCCACAGCAGTGGAACCAATAAGTGGCAGGCAAGCATACCCATTGAGATACAATATGTATAAAATGAGTCATGGGTGTGAGGTGCGGGGTCGGGAAATAAAAGTGAAAGGAGGACCAAAAAATCTTCAACCATAGTCGGTGGCATTTTCTGACCTAGGCCAGCTAGATCTAGAGCAACATTAGCAGTTCTAAGTGTGCACAAAACAGGGGAAGATTGCCCTGTTGGACAATGAGTGGTGGGCTACTGATCCATGGGCCAATTTAGGAGATTCTAATCTTCAGTTTCGTTACTATTTGGATGTCTATACCTAGCTGTCACTGCCTCGTTAACAACCTTACCTGTTACCACAAAAAGAAGCAGAATGACATCATATCTTGCTCAGCCTAGAGAATATTGGCTATGATGGTAAGCGCTTGGGGGCAGTTGGGACACTGTCCAGGGTCATGCCTAGAGCAGCGCTTAACCAAAATACACCTTTGACATAGTGCTATGGTATTTAACACATGCAATCCAATCACTGGCTGCCCTACGTTAAAGAAGAAATAAGGTCATATGCAAATAAACATCCTTGGGAGACTATATGGAAATAGAATATTATATTTTTAAAGGCACCGCACGTTTACACTTTATTGTTATAATAACAGGGTATTCCAAAGTTTGAATTAAGGACACAGCAGTTTTTAAATGTGCCTGTGTCCAAAGCTCTCCAGGGTTTCACTCCCAAAGTATCGCTGTTGGTGACAAGATTCATTACAGTTTGAAACGAGTGGAGAGAGGCAAGTTTTAGCCACTGTTTTCTCAGCATGTTTAATACATCTGTTTGTGCATATTTACATCTGCTGACTAGACTGTCGACAGATTGTTTATGGAGAAGATACAATATTTTACACAAAAGCAACATGATAGACCATACATAACAAATGTGTGCAGTTTGTGATGCATATATAATAAATGTGCATATTAATTTTCCCTGAACTTATGTAGGAACCCAACAAAATAAAAATTAGTTGAATTTTATATTGGGAGTTTATTTTTTTTATTTTTTTTTTAATTCTGCATATTAGTTACATGTTAGCTATCATTACCAACGTTTTTTTTTTTTTTATGTTTACAGATATGTATGATCAAGTGCTTAAGTTTGGTGCCTACATCGTTGATGGTCTACGGGAATACCTCCAACCAGTACTAGTGTATATTCCACCTCAAGCTGAACTTAGAGGAGGTTCCTGGGTAGTAATTGATCCTACTATCAATCCAAGACACATGGAGATGTATGCTGACAAGGAGAGCAGGTAAAACATTTGTGTATAAAAAAATGACATTTGATTGTTGATTTGTTGATCACTCACAAACTTTAATTGAATTAGGACATACATTTTATTGATATGTCCACATTAAGACCTGTCACTGGTAAGGTCCTTATGTTACTTCTTAGCAAGTCACCAAAATCAGGAATCTGCACACACTCCCCACAGGAACTCAGGTGCTTAGCTGTGCCAGGAAGGGCCAGCTCCCCAGTAAATCAAAATAGAAAAAGGCTCCAGGCACTCAAGGGTTCCATCAGGCAGATTTATTGAAGGAGAAGGACAACAACGTTTCGACCTCACGATGAGGTCTTTATCAAGTTGATTGCCTTCCACAATAGTTACCCCACTGAACAGTTACAAGAACAATTTATTGTCAAGTTGTTATAAGTGGTAGTTCGTCTTCAGCCATTGCCTCGCAACTATGAATATTTCATGATTGGCATGCTCTTTTTTTTTTTTATACTAAACATATACGTGTGAACAATGAAAAACATCTAATTCAGTATACCTATTTACAAAATGAGGATAACTTCTACAGTAGATCATGCTATATATCTTTCTTTAAAGGGGAGGCGTCTTAGAGGCAGAAGGAACCGTTGAAATAAAGTTCAGAAGGAAGGACCTTGTGAAGACTATGCGACGCGTGGATCCAGTTTACATTCACCTGGCTGAGAGATTGGGTGAGAGACTATGGGAGAAACAATACAATAAACCCCTGAATCTTTACCCTTTATTCTTCCAAAAACATTATACCACAAATCACAGTGTGCTACACATATATGCATTTATAACCTCTTCCAATTAATCCCACATTATGGTTTGTCAGTAGCATGCCGGTCATTTAATCTCTGTTACAGAATTAACAGTTAGGTCTTTAGGACAACACTTAACACAGTTAAGCCTTCGCATATTTAATTTTCTAAATATTTGTAGAAATTAGGGAATTACGGAACATATTATTAATCGTTCTTGTGTGGCTCATGTGCATCTATATATGTTAGCTCTTTTTCCCTATTGTTTGGGCTTTCAATGTAGCACAGTTAGGGAAAGGGAAGATTGCAGAATGGAGGGAATGTATAATTTTTCTCAGGTTTTTTCTTTCTGGCCAATTTAAAATTTGTCAAAGTTGGTCTTCTTCTGGATCACTGCCCTTTGATATTTCGCGCACTCCATTTGCCACAAACAAGCCGTGGGGCCGTAGTTCATGCTGACTCTAGCAGAAACAAGGAGAGCCCCATTTATCTTACACTGCCTGCTGAATCTCTACTCATTAGCCAGGGGTTCGCTGCCTCTTTTAACCCCTAAGAGTTTGTCACCCTCTTAATCATGAAGAGCCTCTCATCATTTCTAATTTTTCTTGTTTACTAAAAATGAAACCTTGTCTAAGCTATTGTCTAAATGTGCCTTTATGAAATATATGATTCATATATATATATATATATAAAGTCCAAAATTAACAATGTCCTGTCCTGATGAAAGTCTGAAATAAACAAGACTGAAACTTTGACTTGAAAACCGAAGTTGTTTGTGTGGTTATTTGGAAAGTCCCTGGAGTGCCGGTAACTATTTTTGGACTTATATATATATATATATATATATATATATATATATATATATATATATATATATATATATATATATATATGTCCAAAATTAACAATTGCACACCAACCACCACCTTTTTAGCCCGGTGCCAAGTAGCTGCAACAGCAAATCATAAAACATCCAAAAATAGTTACCGGCACTCCAGGGACTTCTTTAAATAATCACTCAAGAAACTGCAGTTTTCTAATCAACGTTTCAGTCTATTTATTAGACTTTCATCAGGACATATATATATATAACTTCTGGCGCCTTCCCAAACACACAAGCAGCACCTTATGTATGTGGTTTCCCCATCCACATAATTAGAAACAGTATACAGTGAAAAATAAAAAATAACGTGCGCTCAATGCAAATCTAATAAGATTCAAACAGAACCTGGTGTATATATATATATATATGTATATGTATATATATATATGTGTATATATATATATATATATATATATATATATATACTATGAACTGTATTGCACTATTGGATCTGTTTTTCTCTTTTTAAGATACTTTATCCCAATCTTGGTCGATTTTAGATGTCTAAATGAATCTTATTAGATTTGCACACTATTATTTTTTATTTTTCATAGGCATTCATAAGGGATTGTACATTTTCGCTCTCCTTTGAAATCACATGGATATTATCAGGTGTTTTGTTAGCCTTCATTTGATTGGCTGCTGCTTCAATGGGTACGCCACTGAGTGTGTGTGAGAAGTTTATACTGGTTTTTGCTTTTAGTGCTTGTGATGATTAGATTCATTCCTTTAGGACATAAGAAAGCAATCACACAACACCACAACCATCTGAATTTAGATCCAGTGTAATTTTATTAACAAATATATATTGACTTCCTGAACGTATTACACATTGAACACAGATTACTGTTAATTAATACAGGGTTGGCCTGTAATGCATAGATGATAAAAGTCAGTAGAGTGCATTTAATGTTGACGTGTCTTGTGCACTCTAGACAAATAAATAAATGTTTTAATATATTTAACAATATATCATCTCTCACCCTCTGCCACCTCAAAACTTAATAGATGTTTTTGAGTAGGTTGGAGTCTAGAATCCACAATTTCTTTTTGGGAATCAGTCAGGGAATTGCATGGAAACCATGCCTTTCCATGCAAGGACTTGAATCGAAACCAAGTGCAAACCATGCATTTTAGATTATGTTTAATGATAATTAAGGTTTAGACAGACCACTGAACAGAACAGTTTTTCTAACGTTACATGCACTGTTTGCTCATCTTAACTATTAAGACATTTTTGTTCTCATTTTAATTGAGAAAGCCTGATACGAACCCAAAATGTGCGTTTATATCTAGCATTTTGTCTTCTAAATGCCTTACCAGACCATACAGCATGTGAACTAGAAAGAATTTTAGTTGGTTCTAATTAAATGTCCATACTTTCTAATGTACCTCCCCATTGCTTACCCCAGTCCTACATTTACCCTCTTTAGTCATGCTTTGTACTGTAATACATGATTATTATTACATAATTATACGTTGTTCTTTTGCAATAAAGATTCCTTATTGTCATTTTTAAAATATTTAGTTTTTTTGCCAAAGTCACTAAAATTGTGGATAACAAAAAATGAAACATCTGATAAGAGTTGTTAAAGTCAGGAGCTAAATTCTGTACAAATACATATATTAATTTAGTCATTTAATGAATTAATTTTAGGTGTGTATCTAAAGTGCAAGTGAATATAATGTCCACCGTTTGAGTGAAAGTATACTTCTGTAGAGCCCTGGTTTACATAGAGCATGGTGTTTATTTGCTAATAGTCAACATAAATCAAAGCATTAATGGAGCATCTCAGGTATTCACTGAAGTCACCTTGAACGCTAGTTTGAGCAAACTACAAATCGGTTTAACACATCAATACTCTTAATTCCCTCAGAGTTGAGATGGAAAGTGCAACAACTCAACTAACAAACACTTGAAAATGGGCTCCAATTTGACAATGTCAACAAGACTCTTTCTTGAGCTGGTGAGAGACCAAGAACCAGTTAAATTCTAACTTCGACTGATATCTCGACAGCTGCCAAGTCCAACTCTACAAATTACTTTAAATTTTGAACTTGACATCGAGTTGACACATAGTGAATAGAAGAGCAGCTCTTCAACTTTAGTTTGTCAAGTGTTGTCAAGTTTCCTTCTACAACTTGGATTTAGTGGTATTACATTTTTTTTCCAAATGACTAGCTTCTGAACTAGTAGGAATGTACTATTCTTTATCAACCAATAGTTAGAACAAATGTATGCTTTTATATTAAGTATTATCCAAAATGGCTCTTATCTTTCATCTTAGAATTCATTTTTTTCCCCACATATAATCGTAGCACAGAAACACAATAATTACAAAGTTATTCTGTTGACAGATTACCACAGTAGTAAAATGTTTTATAAATAGTTGAAGAAAAGTGGAAATAGCTGTATTGGTCCAAAAGACCTCTGAAGAAAAAGGCCTATGAGGCTCCAGAGCTTTACATCTTTTTCTATGCTGTCCCAATAAAAACTATCACCTTCTATTAAAGACTTTTATCTTAAGATAGTAGCAATTATTGTCTTGAAATGAATACAACTTGGGGACTTTTCAAGGTTATGTTGTGTGTGGCTGAAAAATTGAGGAAATAATTACTACGATCAGGAATCAGGGAAAATGATAAGAGTATTACAGTAACAACTACTTCACACAATTCACATATCTCAAATAGGAATTGCATGACTCCGTTTGGAAATTCTATAGACAAATTGTGGTTGAAGAAATAAAAGGTAGCATAAATCCAATTAATAACCAAAAAAAAAGAAGAAGAATTAAGTCTCTCTAAGTGCAGGTTGGAGAAGAAGACAGTAAAGGAGTAAAAATCTGATGCTGAAATAACTGTGACCTATAAACCAAGCAGTCTGTTCAGCAACTGTTCATTTTTATGCAATTGCAAAAGAGAGCCGAGATAAAATGCCTCAGTCATTTTGTCTAAACTGTTAAGCTAGCCATATTTAAGGAAAAGCCGTTTACTACTAAATGTTATGAGAGCCCATGATTCATGCTGGCGTTGGGCCGTTTCCAGCTGCAGGAACTTTATTAAACCCTGCCTGAACCCTGACATGCTTGCAGGTTGTAATCAGAGAAGGGCACAAAGAATATTACTGCCTCGCTGGCAGACTTGTAAGAGAGTGCTGATATGGGCTGTCATTGGCTTCCCACCATTTTCCCTTTTTAATGGCGCACAAATCAATAGGCCTAAGACAATTCTATTTTTTTCCCCTGTTCCATAGCCATTATTTTTAGCTTTGGAGGGAGTATAAATTGATATTCGAGATAAGAGCATAGTGCAGGATGGACCCTTTAGTAGATTTATTACTCGTAGAGGTTTTTTTTCTTATTAGCCCAGTTAAAGTGAAACTTCCCTTTTGAAATATGAATAAAAAATTAAGCTTGCGAATAATAAAATATATAGAAAATTCAGTGACTGCATTTAAGGTTTTTTTTTTATATATATATAATATATCTGTAAAGTGAAATAGATAATTTGGTGGTGTTATTTAAAGAGGATAAAGGTAGACAGAAAATGTTTGACCTTGATAAGTAAGCTTCAATACCTGTTATTTAATTTAAACCATTATTACCATTACTGTATGTGTGCGTGTGTGTATGTATGTATAAATATATATAATCTGATGTGATTGATTTAAGGCATAAAACCAATACTAAATGCTGTCATTTCCTTCTAGATCTCCTTCTTTAAAGTGTGATAAGCCATAAGAGGCTAGTATAGGGACTTTGGTATTTAAGAGAACAATAGTTGATTGCTTAGCTCTGGCCTGGCCTTAAACGTTGCTACAACTGCTTGTGCAGTAGTAAGTATTGTATACAACCTATGAAAGACACATATATACAATATACCGTATTTCCCCAAGTATAGGACGCTCCCTTGTATAAGACCCCATTTTGGGGGGCCAAAATAATAAAAAAAAATATTACATAAAGTTATTGTTCTGGCTGCCTGGGCATGATATGAGTGTGATTGATGTTGGCTGCTAGCAACTGTTAGCAATCGCAATCCTATCATGCTCAGGCAGCCAGTACATGCACATCACTCAGCCTCCCTGTGCCCCCCACACACGGATCCATGCTGACATACATACATACATACATACATACATACATACATACATACATACAATTTACTCCCCAACCTTACCTGAACTTCAGATCTTCTGCTGCCGTGGGGGCCACTGTTTCCCCTCTGCCTTGCTCGACGCGGCTGCACAGGAACAAAGTCATGTGATGCAATGTGCATTCACGTGACTCCGCCAGGTTCCTGTGCAGCCGCGGCGGATGAAGGTAACCAGCAGTTAGTTTAAAAAAAAAAAAAATCTACCACCACTGTATAAGATGCACCCAATTTTTAGACCCCAATTTTTTCTAAAAAAGATGCGTCTTATACATGGGGAAATACAGTATATGATCTTACAACATTTGGTTTTTGTAGGATTTACAAATTCCAATGTTTTTTTTCTGCCAGATGATAACTAATACATCCCCTAAAAACTTTGGAAACAATGTTAACCCAGAAGAATGTTAACCTTTGTTGGTTAATTGAATAAATGTATTTGCCGCACCTACAGTCAAAACCTACAACCAACAACATATATCATCAGCACACAAACACTGAAAACTGACAAGCTGTAAGAGCTTTGGAAAATCCTCCACATCTCATAAATAAGAAAAAAATAATTGTCTTATAACATTTCAGACAGAGCAAGCTCAAGAAAGAATCATTTCAAGATGCTTAATTGTACAGAGATTAACGATTGATCGAGAGCTTTCTGCTTTCAATAGAGCAAGGAGAGCCATGTGCTCCTGACAAACAATCAATGAGAGGATAATCACTTCTGCACTCCAGTAAGGTTTGAATGAAGAAGGGCAGATCAGAAGTCAGAAATCTTCATATACACTGCTTTTAAATTAAGCAGAAAACAAGCATTGGCATATTTGATAATATTTCCAAAGGTATTCCTCGATTGTTGAGTGGCCTGCTTGTCATATAGATTGAAATGCCTGTTTGACATATAATTTAAATTACCTAGTGTTTTCAAATGGTTTAGCTCTTTCGCATACTCTCATCTAATGCTATGTTTAACTCATGGCAATGGTATATTCTCTTATTGTTAAATAAAACGTCAGAAGAGTCCTAAGGTGGTCCGTATAGGGCCAGAAGTCTACAGTGACCAGATCCCCTGGAAATACTTGTGGGTCAGAAATTTTGGAATACATTGACCGGAGGGGAAACTCTTGTAATGTATATAGGGGATAAATAATGTATGTGATAAGTGTATGCTACGGGTTGCAGTGCTTATAGAATCCATGTATATGCATGGTAGAGTTGTTCACGGTCTGGTGAAGTTAGTATAGCATAGCCCCTATAAAAGTTTACTGACAGGTATAAGAGTATAAGGTAGACCTAGTATCCTTATTATACTTATTAATTAACTAAACATTATTTACATGGGACAATCCTTGGTTTTCTTCACAGACAAGGTACGTTCCTTATGTCATAAAATCAGCAAAGATTACTGAATTCTGACACTTGTGTGAACATCCATTTTTTGCACTGTGTACTCACTGTGGTTACGAGGGCTGAATATGATATATGCCATATCTGGAAACCACAGCTTAGTGAAAAACCTTTCAGCCCAAACTTTCCCATTCTGAAGAACATGAAAAAGAGAGACGTGTATAATTATATCTTAATCTTGTGCTGGTTTTGTTTGTGACAACATTATTTATTGCTGATGCTAATATTTTATACAATATATTGACCTACTGCATCTTGTATATTTCAGGGACACCAGAACTTAGTTCTGCTGACCGTAAGGAGCTTGAGACCAAGTTGAAGGAAAGAGAAGAGTTTCTGATTCCCATCTACCATCAAGTGGCTGTTCAGTTTGCAGACTTGCACGACACCCCAGGGAGAATGCAGGAAAAGGGCGTTATTACTGTAAGGATATAACTGATCATTCCTCCTAATGGATTTTTAAATGTAGATTATAATTATTAATAATGTTTTATCCCCACTTTCATAAAATACAGGATATTCTAGAGTGGAAGACATCAAGAACATTTTTCTATTGGAGGCTAAGGAGGCTGTTATTGGAAGATGTAGTAAAACAGAAGATCCACAATGCCAATCCAGAGCTGACAGATGGGCAAATACAGGCTATGCTTAGACGTTGGTTTGTTGAAGTGGAAGGAACAGTCAAGGTAATAAAATACAAAAATGGTAGTGTAATATTTTCTGTGGTAATTCTATGGAACTGCATTTTCCTCAAACAATGTTTAATTTGATGCATTACAAAATAATATGTATTGAGATATTATGCAATGTCATACTTGTGTTCTTAAAAGTGAAGGATGTTTCTTATACAGTTGTGTTAAACATGATAAACCAATTGGTGGGAATAGGCGCAACACTGCAGATGTTTGCATCTTTTGCATTTTTTCTTTTTTATAGTTTTCAAAAGAATTCTCTCTATGTCTGTGTTTAAGCCATCGAACGCATGCCATGTTTTGTTCACAACAACACCATCAAAGTGCCAATACTATAACTTCCATCTAGAAAATTTGCATCTCTGGTTTAGACATGTACTCGTGAATCATTTTGGGTACCTCATCATAGAGGGAAAAAAATGTGCTGTAATGGATCACAAAAGCATGAACATATGCTTGCTTGCTTTGACATCTTATACACAGCACTAAATGGTGCTAACAGTCTAGGCATATCACCTTGGCTTTATGTATTCAGTGTTATTCTGGAAGGGAAAAGAGGAACGGCTTAATGGTTGTCTAACTCAATGTTGTCTATTATCCTCATGATTTGAAAAAGTGCTCCAAATGTTCTGGTCATTTTCTCCTTGTTCATCTTACTTTTTAGGCCTATAAAGGCCCATCTTATTAAGCCTTTTATTTATTTATTTTTGAAATATTGAACTCATGCTTAAAATGAGCTGGAATGTAAATTTAGCAGTGACCAGAATAAGATTATGTTTACTTAAATGAATAGAGCTGCTGGAGTTCATTTTATTACATAATTAGATTTGAAGTATGTGTAACCAGGGATTTTTGTTGTTTATGAGTGGTTGATCAAATGTGAAAAAAAAAACAATAACGTGCAGCAAAAATCCAGCTTAAAATTATATAAACAAAATAAAAATTCAAATTGTAATTTATATGTCTTTTTCACCAGCTAACGCAGAGCCTCCTTAGAAAACTCTTCATGCTGTTTGTATTTGATATATTGAATGAATTTTGTTTTTGACTGAAACACTGCAGGAAATCCATAGAATTTAGAGCCACTTCGGCTCAGCGTTCGGCTGGTTTGTCTTCATTTAATCATGCATTCAACAGTCACCAAAATATTCATAAATATTTATATATTTCAAGGGACATCAGAAGACTGATACTATTCAGCACATCCCAAGAAGGCCGTTTTAGCGGGGGGGTTTTCAGGCTCCTTAATAATATTTAAAAGAACAAAAACAAACAAACATTGAAATGCTTTTATTGAATATACAAAATTATTAAAGAACTACATATAAAAAGCCAATCCAGTCAAGAACGGGAGCGAGACTGTTGGGTGATATTAACTGTGTAAGCATCCTTCATAAAGTTATGATATTGTTGTAAGTCAGTTTTTAGCAGAAAGTTCTAAAAATAACAATTCTTGAAGAATTGTCAGTTAAATCAGGATTTGCAGTTAATCGTTATTGCTCTGAAATTTTGTGAAGGTTATGTACAAAAGTGATTCTTGTGCAGAGCTTGAAAAAAGGCCTATTCAGAATGGCAACCCACAGACCAGAAGGTGAACAAGCTGGCATATGTGTGGCATGAGCCATGCTGGACCTTACTTGCCCACAAAAGAAGAAAAGCTAGTAAAGGTAGCAAAATCATGACAGAATACCTTCATGAGTCAGGCTTGGACTGAAGCCTACACTGGCTTGCCCTGATACAAAATGACATTGCCCAAGCAACAATTAACTAATACTACTACAAATCCTATGTGATTCAGTTACAAGGTCTCCTTAACTACGTGAACTTACCATGAACAATGCAACATCGATACCTATCCAAATTATTGGTTAATAACATTTAAACCAGCCTCATCACATTCCTGTCGATGCGATGTGAACAAATGAATAACTATTCACAATGAATAACATGAATAACAGTTAAAACCTACATATTTGTAATGTAAGATAAAACTGTACTTAACTATGTGGTATTTACATTCAAATTCAAAATAGCACAAGTAGAAATTTCTAAATCCTGACTAATATACTAAGGTGCTGGTTTTCTTGACAGTAAATGATTACTATTGGTGTTACACCTTCATTCTTTCCCTCCTCTGTTCTCCCATTGCTAATCCCAGCTCAGCTTCACTTCCCAGCAGGTTGACTTATCTCGTACAGCAATATTTCAGCACATGGCATGCTGCGGTTTTCTTGTAATGCCTCCTTTTACTTTTTCTCCGTTGGTGACCCAGCGGTCTTTGTTGTCCTTTCCTCAACTTGACTAGGGTTCCTGCACGTAAGACATGATGGACAATTTTACCCAGTGGTATTTAAGAGACTTCAAGGTAGATGTGTCCAAAAATAAGAGAGGGATAAGAAAATTCAAAACATGTCGATGATGGAAGTGAATGAGCATTTCTTGGCTCTGTCTGCATGTGTTTAGGAGTTTGTGTCTTGTTAGCTAATACATTACACCAATCAAGGCAAGTTATCTTAAGCTACAATTAATCTGCTCCCTGGCATATGTTGATAGGAAAGCATCATGCTGTTTCTTAATTAAAAGCAAACGGATTAAAAATGATTAATAACAGTATTAAATATTCACCCAACCTAAAAGCTTTGGGATTCCTGGATAAATCTCTCTTTGTTTGGGATTTTAAAGCAAGGAAAAAAACCAGAATCTTTCTTTTTTTTTGTGATTTGCTCATTTTAACTGGTTTTACATTAGATCCTTCCCCCCATACACCTTGTTTATGTATTAGTAGCTGTCTGGTCTGTCACTAGGTTGATAAGGCTAGATGCGCTGGTTTTAATAATGTAGTATGCTGTATTTATCAGTCTTACATGCTTCTCTTCATGCCTACATAGTACTAATACAATTTCTGGAGCTTTTAATATCCTATTAGAAAAAGTATCCTATTAGATTGGTATTTTGTACACAAATCTGTTTGTGGATATGCTGCTATTATAAGGCATATCCCCTGCTGTGAGTGGGTTTGCAGTGGATCTAAATCAGGGCTGGAAAAGTTAAGTAGAGGAGCAATTAGGGGATTGCGATTTTTAGATCTACGGGTGGCTGCCATTTGGCCTTTTTTGACACCTTCCTATATATTTTCTGTCCCTTTTTGTATATCATTTGCATATCATATATGTTTATAAATATATAAAATATACACAACTTTAAAAAAAAAAGTTAAAATATGCATGAAAGTGAACAATGTATGTTTTGGGGGTTTTTTATATATAAAAATCTACCCAGTGTCACGGAGAATTGAAGACTAGTTAAACCCCTGCTGTTTCCTTGGCAAGGAGGAGGGGGCACCCAGGTTATTAAAAAAAGCAGGATCCCTGTGTATACTCTTAAAGGGGAACTCCTACCATTTGTTTATTACTAGTATGACATTAAAATTGAGTTTTCAAAAATATTTATAGATAGTACGGTGTTTTCAGACAGCTGCCTATTTGTTGAGTTTGTGTTCTAGCTCTGTAACCTTAAACCCAATCTTCCAGACAAACTTCCCAACTCCTTATGATGCTGCGCAGTGGTAAACAATAAAACGGCTCTGTGTTAATCACCCAGCCAGACAATCTGATGAACGAAGGTCTATATTGGAAAGTATGAAGCTGGACTTCTTTAGTGTGGCCATAAATGTCAGCTTGTTGTGGAGAACTGGGGAAGTTACCCAAACTATGATTGTCTAAAATGGCAGCCTCCATGTCTGCAGATAAGACGTTAATTGGAACAAAATCAAATCAAATCACTGGTTCTTTAATAAAAACAATTTGCATATTTTGCTTGCTGGAGGGATGGGTTGATCTCTTGAACGGGGTATAACGTAGGCCTTTGCAGCCCCTGTGGTGCAGGGGTCCCCAGTGTTTCTTTGTGCAGAGGTGGCACATTTGAAGCTGGCATTAATGACTTCTGCTGCTAATGACTTATATAATTGTAATTTAGCAATTTGTAATTTAGCACCACCTACACAGCCATCATTATTCTAATGAGGCCCTGGGCAAAATCTTTTGTGCCAAGCATATATTCCATGTATTTTTACATGTATACAGTCTATTTATGAGTGTTCATGTATCGAGTACTCTTCTAATCACATGGCGTGTTTTAGTTTATTAATAATAATGCAATTACTACATGTAACCATTTATCGCCACTCTGACCATTTGAAGCTTAACTTACATTTAATCATTCACAATTCCAAGTAAGGAATATATCAAGCTCATTAAAAACAAGTATAGTACCTGTCCTCACTCACCTATAAGTTAAAATTCCTGCTTGAAAGAGTTTGGCCTGCCTTGGTCACATCATTAATTCTGATCCACGTATCTGTATTCTTATCTAGAACTATAACACAATTAACATTATGCTTCGTATGGTGCTTTGCTTTGAAGGCTATGAGAATGGTGTATATAATAGTATTATTTTTGCAAATGAAAATACACTACAGTGTTGTGATTCAGGTTTCTGAGCAGACAATATCTGCAATCAGAGCTAAGCTAAGCAACCAATTAGCTAAAGGTTCTTATGAGGGTGTTGTGGTTGATTTTCATCTCGAAACATATCTCAAGTGACCCATTGAGCCAACTGAGCAAGTGTTCCCCTCATGAAAGGGATTAGCTCAAACAGTGAGTTATGGATAAGTTGAGGTGTGATGAAACGCTTCCAGGGAAGGCCTAGTTGTTGCTGCGTAATGAGTCCTGGAATTTCATCTTACTGATGTACCTAAGCATTACGATGGTCAACTCGGCACTTCTTGCTGCAGAATACTGGAGTTTCTCTGTGACTCACTGTTTATGAAATATTCTGTAACTTCCTAATTATATTTATACACAATTTATTCACATGACTGACATATAAAGTGACCTCTAGTAAGCATAATTTTTGCAAATAAAAGGCATACATATTTTTAAAAAGTAAATAATATTTGCACTTTTAAGTTGCTGTCTACAGTGATTTACTGGTCTTGCAGGAATACACCTCACTGTGATTTTTTTTTTTTTTATATTTTAATAACGATCGTTGTATAGGGCGGCACTAACACATGGCCAGATTGGGCAGTTGCTTCTGTCCCTCCTTTAACCTGCGTGGTGTATCCCCCCAGTCAGTGGTGGAGGGGAACCTACCTTTACATAGGTGGCTGCCAACCCAGTCGTGAAAGCACATCAATGTTTGAGGTTTTATTAGGGGCCCAACAAAAGGGCCCCTAATCCTTTTATGTTAGGGCTGTGGGGGAAATAACAAAATCACGGGCATAAAACGGAATCATTACAAGCAAAACAGAAGAATAGCTATTTTCCTTTAGTCATTTCTTGAGACATTTATGTGTAATAGTTTTGTACTTGTTTATACTATATCTATGTTTTCAAGTGCATGAACATATAATTCAAACACTGCTTTAGGCTGTCACTGGGGCCATTGTGCTTGTATTATTTCAATGAGTACAACCAACAGACTAGGGATATTGTTATAATTCAGCTTTCAGCAAAAAGTTTTAAAAATATGATATGGCATTTTGGTAATTTATTTCCTTGTGGCTGTAGAAATCACTCTGCCTCCGTTAGCAAAGGTAAACGCAACCACATGAAAAACAAATGTTTCTTACCCTGATCTGGTCTAACAAAAGAATGTGCTACGGCACACCTTACTTCCCAAGTCTCTCGGTTTAAGATGATCAGTCCCTCCTTGGGGCCCAAATCTTTCTCCTTTTTCTTTACATGATGTCCCTCTTTTCTAGGCATTCAGAATGGGCATCCTGGGTATGAGTGTATCATACCCTAAAAGTCATACATGTGTATATGAAAAGCAGAAATATGTTGATAATAAAATATATTATCCTTCTAAATTTCTTGCATAGATGACAGTTAATTAGGTCACAAACAGAAACTGACAGTAAATTAACTAATTAGCTACTAACAACGGCATATTTTGCCACATACAAAGAGACCTGGAATTGGCAAATATGGCAAGTACTTTCAGGAAACATTTTGGTTGATGTTATATAGTAAGAGCATGCAGTAACTGTTACGTTCTCTGACATTAAGACATATCCTGCATAAGATTGAGAAAACAAAGGGTTTATTTATTAACCCCTTAAGGACAATGGGCGGTCCTTAAACCCATTGAAAACAATGCATTTTGAGCCCGTACATGTATGGGCTTTGTCATTAAGGGGTTAAAGGAAGTGTTGATCAAAGATTTTGTAGGATAGTTGTGTTTCAGCTTCTTGACTTCACAATGCAGTATGGCGGGCCATCCTCAGTAAGCTTCTCCTGCAGGAAGAGTATGCCTGGCCATGTATAATACATTCTGCAGTCTCTTTAACCATTACCGTATTTGCTCGATTATAAGACGACCCTGATTATAAGACGACCCCCCAAAATCTGAATATTAACTTAGGAAAAAAAGAAAAAGCCTGAATATAAGACGACCCTAAAGGAAAAAAGTTTTACCAGTAAATGTTAATTCATGTAAACTATTTTTTTAAATAAAAGCTACGATTGAGAAAAATATTTTTTTTGTTTTTATTTCCTTGTATTTTCCAACCTGTCCCCCAGTTATGCACATCTGCCCCCAGGCTTGCCACACCAATATGGCACTGTGGCCCATGATATGCCTTTTAACCCTCTATATGCCACTGTGCCCCATGGTATGCCTTTTGACCCCCTATGTGCCACTCTGCCTCCAGAAATGCCTTATACCCATATATCCCATTCTGGCATTTAGGGGGTTAAAAGGTATATTATGGGGCAGAGTGGCATATAGGGAGGTATAAGGCATTTCAGGAGGCAGAGTACTCTATTAAATGCCCCTTTAACGCCACTCTGCCTCCTGAAATGCCTTATACCTCCCTATATGCCACTCTGCCCCATAATATGCCTTTTAACCCCCTAAGTGCCAGAGTGGCATATAGGGGTATAAGGCATTCCAGAAATGCCCTATGCCTCCATTTAACACACACACACACACACACGCACACACACACACTTACCGGTGCTTCCAATTTCCTGCTGTATTGCCGGGGCAGCGGGTTGACGTCTCCTTCCGCTGCAGCCGGAAGGAGGTGGAGTTGGCAGCGGGAGTTGTCTGCGTCCGTCGCGGATACCTTCCCCGGCTGTCAGAGATCAGAGTTCCCCGCATCTGATCTCTGACAGTCGAGGAAGGTATGCGCGACGGACACAGACAACCCCCGCTGCTAGCCACACCTCCTTCCAGCTGCAGCGGACGTTGTCTACGCGGATCGCGTAGACGTCAACCCGCTGCCCCGGCAATACAGCAGGAAGCACCGGTAAGTGTGTATGATGGGGGGGGGGGTGAGACAGGAGGATCCAGGTCCCCTGCAGCAGTGCGGGGGATCTGGATCTTAGTCTCATAATCAGACCTCTATTTGAAGTCTGATTAGAAGACGACCCCGATTAGAAGACGAGGGGTATTTTTCAGAGCATTTGCTCTGAAAAAAACCTCGTCTTATAATCGCGCAAATACGGTAAATTATGCATTATACATGGCCCTCCTGAATATGTGCCCAGGCATTGTGTATACGTGGTGGAAATGGAGTTTGCACGCTTCCAATAGGTTTTCCCATTTGGCAGAAAGATGCATCAAGCTTGGAAGATGTTTTACACAGACGTGCTCTAATGTGCAATGGAAGACTGAAGGGACTGGTAAATCTTGTAAGGGAACAGTCATTTAAAAAACAAAATGACTGTTCCTTTAACAGTAAAAATAATATATAATATATATAATCCATATAGAAAAATAACAGAACAACTCCTTTGAATCATATGTTACATGTTGTGTACTGATTGTGATTATTTTATTTTGGAACCCTAAATGTTTGGTGATTACAGGCCATCATCAGCTTTTGTTATCCGTAAACTGCTGTGTAGATCAGATAAACAATAATGTGTTTTTGGAGAATCATGTCCACTTGTTCGCACAGTCAGTGATTGATATCTTAACATTCAAGATACAGTTGGTAATTTCATTTTTCCCGATTCAAAAACACACATATGCAATACATACATCAACAAGCTGGCTATGCAGCTCACGTGTAAGGTTTTTTTTTTAGTGTGTTTTTACTGTGCATTTATCTCTGTTCAGATATAGAGGAAGCTGGTACGTCTGAAAGGTGGAGGCATTCAACTCCTAACATTTGCAGAAAAGCTCTATTTTCCTCTGGCAAACCGGTGTCCATGTGTTATATCACATAGTGGTAAAGCAAGATAATGTATGCAAAGCTCCCTAGACTGCATTTTTCTGCATTGCTATAGCTTTATGATGTAGTTAATCATAACAGCTCACAACGGAATTGTAGTATTTGAATGGTTAAGCATCGCATGCAAATCTTGGCACAAATATTTTCCTAGTTGAGGTGGATTTGCTGGTTGGTATAAACAGTGTTTTCCTCTGGCATTCGTAAAAAAAAAGGTATACATTGGGAGATATAGCAGAGCTGTCTTAAAACAGTTTCTGCTGCTTTATCAGTTATAGTTCTTTCGTACAGTGCATGCTTATTTCCTTTAAGGTTAGGCTTTCAGTGCTATCAAAAAAATATAAACAAAGTCAAAATATAGTTTATGTAATCAGGTATGCATACACACACACGCATACTCTCTCGCGCTCAACAAAGGTTTATTTTATTTCTGCATTATCCATTGGTTTTTTTTTTTTATTATTTAGTTTTTTTACATGACATTTAAAAAAATATTTCTAAGAGGCCCCACTCTCAAATCTTTCTGTAGTTCTTCAGACCTGAAAATGGTCTGATGGTAGAAGAAAATACCAGTCTGAATATTATTGGGTGGATCTATCGACGTCTAGCTATTTAGTTATTACACAAAATTCTCCAGTGGTATAGAAATGTTGGGCATGATGGAATTCTCTCTGTACGTTATTTGTTTTAAGGATTGAGAGCAAATCTCCATTCCAAGTTCAATGTCTGTCCCTGTTACTATGTCTTGTGCTGGACCTATGATTGTCTACCTATTAATGTCAAATACTGTTTTTGCATAAATAATATAAACATTCCATCTGGATCCATTTACTTTCCTTTAGGACTATAAATTAGGGGCCTCCAGACAAATTAAAGAAAAAACATTTTCTCTCAAACACTACATTACAAAGAAATAGTATCTTTTATTTTTGAAAGCCCAACATTCTTGCAGCCCTACAAAATAACCAGTTAATGAGATTTATAGATAAGTTGCATATTTTGTAAATGTCCTTTTAGTTCACTTTCAGCCAGTGCTGTTTTCAAAAATACATTACATTTTAATTAGAAAGTACTCAGAGTTGTAGTAGGGCTAATATGGAACCCAACTTGGGATTTGACATTCAAGGTGAGGAGTGAGTTTGCAGGTGGGTTGAATATTTTAACTCACAGACTTCATTATCTTTATGAGAAACCAAACCAAGTGAACCTTTTCCTCAAGAAGGACCAAATTGGCCCATATTATGCGTACCTAAATTAGTGAGCCGTTGAATAAATCTTACCATACTAAGTAAGAATTATTCGAGTCATCTTAGTCCCTCTTGCAGGAGAAGCCTACTGTTCCATAACGCTTAGTGAATTTGGCAAATTACAATGTTCAAGCCTAACAAGATAGCATGACCACAGAAGGAATTGGGTATACCGGGTCCATTTTTTGTTCTTACCAAATGACACATCACACTATTGCAGAACAAAATATCAGTCTAAAATATATGACTTTATGCTCAGAAACGAAAATGTTTTATATATGGTTATTGAACTTCGTCTATTTGAACTGGCAAATTAGTGTTTTCAGTCTCAGGGTATTTGGGGTTTTATGGTCAACCCTCTCCTGCAGTGCCAAATTTACCGAAATGTTTCCTTTATGTGCCCAACTATTATTTCATGCACTAAACTCATTGTTGCTAAGATTTTGTTTTAGCAATAACAGAGAAGGATTGTGCCTTTAAATCACAAGCTCCGTGTTTAATTACCCAAACCAAATTACATAAATATGAATGAGCACTAATGGTATAACTTGGCTTTGTGGGAGACAAAAACAAACTGATTTCTAAATGATTTGTAAAGAAAATGAGGAGTGAGAGGAACTATTAGGTTTTAAACACTCTTAAATGATAATGTAGCCATCCATCCGGCAACATGAAAGCTGAGGCATATCTACCCAGAATGCTTCACACACAGCTATAAAAGTACTAAACACTTTTAAATAGGTATAACACACATTTCCCTTTTTCTGCTCATTTTAACTGTTCCACTTAGTTCTAATAGCTTTGTACATTTGATTGATCAATCTTGCTTTTCAAAATATCTAGTTATCAAGCATTAGCAGAACCAATACTATTTATAAAGTGCATATATTTAGTACTGTGTGTTAAATGCATATATTTGATTCGTCATATCAAAAAGGGTCTATAATGCTATCAATAATACGTCCCCAAACTCATAATATTGTATTTATTGGGGTGACCATTTATTTAAATGTACGTATACTGAACGAAAAACACGGAACACTCCACCTTACTCATAGTCTCGAGTGCCCCTCTTTAGGAAAGACGTTCTGTCTTTGGGTCCCTTTGTCCATATTTCTTCCTCTGACATCCCTCTTTTGTGTGAGTGCAGAATGGTTGGTGTTATAAGTGTTTCACAATGTTCTAAAAAATCTCAACGAAACCTGATAAAATATGTTTATAAATAATATACAACGTGTCTTCTTCTAAATCCCTTAGTTTTTAATAATAGCTACCAATAGGATACAATAATTTCATATTTTTGTGTTGGTGGAAGGCAAAGGGTTTCCTTTTATGTATGTGTAGATATATCATTTTTCAGGATGGTAAAATGGTTTTTATTTTGTGGGTTTTTTTATTTTACTTATTTTTCTATTTTCCACTTTTCTTTATAACAATTCTTTGGGTTTTTTCCCCCCACTGATTTAACAGAGAGCAGCGCAGCATAACTGGAAATCCTGTTAGTATCTTTACAGACACCAGAGTCCCGTTATATATATTTATTTTTTAAAGTTTTATTTCTGCTGTCCTTTCTTTTTTGTGACCAGCTGCTGTATGGGTGGTCACGTGTTCATCTGCATGATTCCCAGTAAAAACCTTGTCTACCTTTCTCTATAGAAAGACACAGGGTTACATTTTTGGGTAATGTAGCATGGGATTGGCTCTAGGAGCCGTCACATACCTGGAGGTAGGAATGGCTTTTGCTTTTGCCAGGCAGACAGCAGTTTCCAGTCCATGCAGAGATCCCTTTCCTGACTGACAAGGATGCTCGTTGTTCTGCACTTAAGACGTGGTTTTCACAACAACTATACTCATCACTTGTGTCAATTGGTTCAAAATGTACCTGCTAGAGATGACAGACCCTCAGCATCTAGCTTTGGTTGTGTCTGAAGCTTGGTGGTGCTGTTTGATAAATAATCAGGACCTTCATGGCAGAACAAATAGTTACATTTCTTTGTTCAGCTTTTTTTGTTTTTATATATTTCTGAACCTTTTGCGAGCCTAATAAATATGTAACTATATAGTGACTTACATTGCTTTACTGCTATGGCGCACCTTCTGTATGTTTGCTGATCAGTTGTATTACTAGTTACCATTCCCAGTTTATTTTGCAAAGAAGAGTGGGAATATCCTCTCTGCTAGGAATAATAAAATGGATTCAATTGTACAGCGCTTTATAAAACAATAAATAATAATAAAATAAAAATAAAAATAATTCCTCCGCTTGCAGGCTTACTTGTGGGATGACAATAAAGACGTTGTTGAATGGCTGGAGAAGCAGCTGACCGAAGAGGAGGGTTCCCGCTCAGTGCTGGATGAAAATATAAAGTACATCTCCAGGGATTATATACTAAAGCAAATTCGCAGGTAACTCAACGCAAGTGGTGTATATGCTTCAACCCAGATATTATGTGTGTATATAATACACAGAGGTTTAGAACAGGTTGATGTAAGGGTTGTCTCTCTGTCAAACATAATTTTATATTTCAAATGAAAAATAGAAGAGAGCGCTTTTATCACACCAGAACAAACAACTTATCTTTGAGGATTCCATATGGAACAAGGGAGTACAAATTCCTTGAAAATATGAACACAAAAAAATAAAATAGAATATAGTGTATTATATTCCAGTATAAAAATATCACCATATAAATTTATGTAGGTTTTACACTCACTCTTTTAAGAGCAAAACACTGCTCTATTTTAATTACTATAGTAATAGTGAATCCTCACTAGGCTTTTTCTGTTTCCTTTGGTATCTCAGGCAGATTTAGACAAAAATAATGAAATCGTGTAAAATGGCATTGATATTCTGGAAAAATTGCTTCCATACAAGAGACACTAGAGGATTGATGCAGATTTTTTTAGTTATTTACCTGGTGCAGAATATTATTATTAATTTTTGGTTTCGTTGTAAAGAGACATATGGATACTAAATTGTAACTCATTTAAAACTTTTCTTTTTTGTTTTTACGAATTCATACCTCCAATATAGCTGTTTCTGATTGAATAATAGAAACTGCGATTAGAGTTTTGTAAGAATGAAAAGTTCCCCCGGTTCATCCAATAACTCTACAGTCAAGTTATTCACCCAAATGTATTTACTTATTCAAAGAGATGCCTTGTTTTCTTTAATAAAAACTGAAAATAGAAAAAAGAAAATATAATTTGTTGTTTAATAGAATAGAAATGCATCGGCAATTTGCTTTATTTACCTCTACATACATTATATGAATATGTTTGATTCTTAAAGATTTTTTTTTATTATTTTTTTTTTAACCTCCCTTTACGCTCAGTACCAACTGTATTGCATATCTCCTGCAGTTAATTAATTCCGGACAACATTGTTGTACATGTACCTTTAAGACCAGAAGTGTTGAGGCATTAGTGGCTCCTAGGATCATAAAGCATTATCACCAACTAATGATTTCAACTTCAATTCTTTCCGGCTGTGAAAAGCCAAGTCTGCTTCGGCTGCGCAGGAACACTGCGTTCCGGAAGCATGACTCAACATGAAAATATTTTCTCCTTCAAGAGTTGTTGTGAGCACTTCATCCACCCTAGCCGAATGATATTACATGGGGGCAGCTATAATACATTGCTGCCTAAGATCAACTTCAGATATCCCGAAGCTACAGAAAGATACCACACAGTTATTAGGATGCAATTGACACTGTCATTGCATACTGTTTTGGCTGCAGGGGAAAAAAGCAAAAAGCCGTCAATGACATTATTTTTAGATCACTGGCCAAAAGTACAAAGCCGTTTGCATTAATTCAGTGCAACAATGAATGTACGCTGACAGTTTTATTGACACAATTTCTCACATATTTTTACTGGCTTTCAAAAGAAAAAAAATTCGTAATACCTCCACCAATATATTACATGCTTGTACTCCTTGTTCAAATAAAAATGAAAGCTATGAGAGAAAAGTGTCAGCTGATACTCAACTGTTAGAGTATGCAAATAAACTATTTGAAATCTGCAAAGAAAGAAATTGGTTTTAAAATTTAAAAGACGCCTTTGCTATTTGAAAGAGTAAAAAAAACAAGTTTTCGGTTTCAAAACCATTGGCGTTTCCCTACTGCTGTGGTTAGTAAGGGGTTAATCGGACTATGTATTATAACAAAATGATGAACAATGTAGCCATAGCATGTGTGTCTTAGGTATGTGTGTGAATTTACATGAACATCTGTTTCAGTAAAATTATATAATGTAAATTGTAATTAATAACTGAAACACAAGGCATACATCTTAACTCGTAGTATTAGTCTCACATACAAACCAATTAAAATAATTCCAAGGAAATTTAATCAGGGGAAAATTAAGTTCATATATAAATATATATATATATATATATATATACCGTATTTTTCGCTCTATAAGACGCACCTGCTGATAAGACGCACCTAGATTTTAGAGGAGAAAAAAAAGGAAAAAATATTTTGAGCTAAAAAATGGGCTATAAAAAAAGGACATCATCCTCCCGTCATGCCTGCACAGAAAAAAGCTGGTCAGACATGATGGGAAGTGTAGTTGGACTACAAGCGCCGTACTGCGCATGCGCCGGCGCCCTACGTGACACGGCGCTTGCGTCAAATCCCCCCGTCCTCTCCATCCAGTCCGCCCTTAGCCGTCGCAACGGACCAGAGAAGAGGAGAGGCGGCGACAGAGGCGGCGGTCTCCAGATGAAGACCTCCCCTGGACGGCGAAGCGAGACAGAGACTGTCCGGGACACTTTTGGTGAGTACCGTATTGGCTCGGATATAGGCCGCCCCCGTATATAGGCCGCACCCTAAAAGTTTGGTGCTTTTTTAAAGAAAACGTTTTTTTCTTTAAAAAAGCACCAAAAAACATACTGCCACTCTGCCCCCCCCCGCCCCCCGAGATATGCTACCACTGTCCTCCCTCCCCGAGATACGCTGCCACTGTCCTCCCTCCCCGAGATACGCTGCCACTGTCCTCCCTCCCCGAGATATGCTACCACTGTCCTCCCTCCCCGAGATACGCTGCCACTGTCCTCCCTCCCCGAGATATGCTGCCACTGTCCTCCCTCCCCGAGATACGCTGCCACTGTCCCCCTCTGCCCCCCCCTCCCCAACTTACCGGAGCAGACTCCCGGGTGTCTTGCGGGGCCGGCGGGGGACATCTACGCAATACAACTTCCGGTGCGGCACATCCGGCACCGGAAGTTGTATTGCGTAGACGTCCCCCGCCGACCCCGCAAGACACCCGGGAGTCTGCTCCGGTAAATCCGCGGGGGGTGCAGAGGTAAAACGCATCCGCACGATGCGCTTAGACAACCTCCCGTGCCGGCACCCCCCCCGTGGGAAGTGCTGGCAGGGGAGGCTGTCTGAGCGTATCGGGGAGTAGGATGCAGGTCCCCTGCACCGCTGCGGGGGATCTGTATCCTAACCCCGCTGCCTGCCCGGCGCCCGGGACTGCATGTCCCGGGCGTCGGGCGCTAGACCCCGAATATAGGCCGCACCCCCACTTTAAAGTCTTAAAGTGGGGGAAAAAAGTGCGGCCTATATTCGAGCCAATACGGTATATCGTTGCCCCCCCCCCTCCCTGCCTGCATCTTCGCTCCATAAGACGCGGCTGATTTTTCATCCTACTTTGGGAGGAAAAAAACTGCGTCTTATGGAGCGAAAAATACGGTATATATATATATATATATATCTCATTATTTATTTATTTATTTTTTTACTTGGACCATTGACCAATATGGATCTGGTTCCATAATTCTATGTTATGTTATCTATATATGTTCCACCTCTGGATTGTCAAAATGCATTCCAATATTTTTACTATGAATATGTATTTTTGGATATGGTGTGATCACCCACACTGGCCCCTTTTTACCATAGACAAATCACTTCTGCAGAGCAATTTTTCTATGGATGGCAAGGCATAATAAGGGAATTCCTGGCTTCATGTCAAAGCAGATACTAGTCATTTGTAAAGACTTATGCTTTCTATAACGATACCTTATTACATCCATTATATCGTAAGTGTCCTCATTTTAGGTAATTCTAGAAGTCTAGTGGCCTAGACTCGGGCAAGACTTACAAAAAAAAATGTAAGATCTTAACATTTAAAAAATTTTTTTATTTAATATATGGCTTATATTACATTAATCCAAAAGCATTGCCTGCGTGTTTTAATATATTTGCTTACTGTTCATTTATATTATGCAATTTTCTTTTTACAGCTTGGTGCAAGAAAACCCTGAAGTTGCTATGGATTCTATCGTGCACATGACACAACAT
Source organism: Spea hammondii (assembly GCA_029215755.1). NCBI lineage: Eukaryota > Metazoa > Chordata > Amphibia > Anura > Pelobatidae > Spea > Spea hammondii. The sequence goes on along the minus strand of JARDYJ010000002.1, from coordinate 104,847,937 downwards.
ATTTCACCAACCCAGAGAGCTGAAATTGTGCGCATTCTCTCAACCATGGATTCCCCAACTTCAGCATAGAGTTATCAGAAACCTCAAACCGACCTTTATTTCAACGCAACTGCTGCATCCCAAGCGTAACACAAAACACAATAATTGTCAGATGCAATGCAGGAAAATGTTTAGGGTGTCAGTTAACATGTAGAAAACATATTTATAAACGTACTGATTTAATTTATAAAACTGCATTGTAGTAATAGAAATAACATGTCAAAATAACAATGCACTTCGAAGTAATATTTTAAAGTCACACTTGCATTTGTGTGTAAGATATTTGCTACTAAGTTCTTTGTTTACTTTTAGTGTATGTGTGTGTTTGTTTTTTTGTGTTTTCTTTTAATCTAATGCTATGTTTTGCTAAGCAGTGTTATCATTTGGGGTTTTGACTGGAAAAGCAAGAAACTGCACCATGATAATACCTGTTGGATGTTTTATTGTAGTAGAAACTGTAATCTGAGGATGCATTGTCCAATGAAGTCTGCTTTGCTACCATGTCATGTTTTTTTCTTCTTCTAATGCCTTGTTGCCAGATGTGGCCATGAATAACAGACCCTGGCCTCATCTCAAACCAGAGGCTCCTATATCTTACAGGATTTCCCTTTGATATGATTATGTTTTATGAAGTTTTGTATGTCTTTTATGAGGTATTGAAGTGTATAAATACTTGTTAATGTGGTATACACAACTAAAGACCAAACACAAATTGAGTCAAAAATACCAGTGACCAAAAGACATTTTTCTTCCATCTACTACCTCCGTGGGTTTATTGAAATATTGCTTTTTAAAAAAAAAAAAAAAAAAAAAATCTTTGTAACAATGCTTCAGTTTGCGGAAGAATTTTTTCTGTAGCTTTTATGAGCAGGTACGATCTATAGTAAAACAGGGAATAATATTTTATTAATCTGAAATATATATTTTCGATCAATTAGCCTCTATTAAATAATACCTAAACGCATGAAAATTAGCCAAATTTATACACGTACACAGAAAAATGTGTCCGTACCTGTCTTTTTCATGTCAGCTCTAAATTAAAGGACACTTCACGTGTTTGAAATATATCAAATCCATCTCTCTATGGAGTATTAAACACAATTTATTTTCATTTGCTCAGGTGACTGCCTCTCTCACCGGTGGGCTCTTTTTTTTTCTCTCTCTCTACAACTCATAAGCATTGGTAACCCCAGCAACAGTGAAATAAAAATGCATCTAATAGCCTGGAGAGGGAAGAGAGATGTATTCCTTCATGCACATTTTCACGTACCAGCATCTATCATAGATATTTTATAAGGCATTTTCAAATGGAATGTGAAGGTTTCCTTCACAATAATGTGCTAACCAGCGAGCTTCCATTTGGTAATGGTAATGGAGGCAAGGGGATATTAATAAAATAGATAATTTGGTGTGATGGAAGCAGTATGGGAGAGAGAGAGAAGAATATGCATTCTTTGTGCATTGAACACTGAATACTAAACAGATGCAAAGTTAGTGAGGCAGAAATAGTGCAAACGACATATTGACTAAAAACAATGTTATATTATGTTTTAATCATGGCCGTGAAGAAATCTTTAACAGGATCTGGCACAATGCTTTCAAATGAACATGTACACTGGTTTTAAATTAGGTAAGCAAGACAGAAGGCATGCCAAGCGTAATGATGTCTCCCCATGTCTTGCTTGATCCTCTTCCTCTGTGAATTCTGTTTCCCTTCATTTGATCCAATACAAGAGATGCAGCCACGAGAATGGAAGTAGGATAATGTGTAGGTGATGTTTTCTACTTAGTTCATTAAATGTATAATCCTTCGCTATAGTTTTTAATTCCTAAGCAGCCCCCTATACTTCATTTATATTAGGCGTGCGCCAGCATTTTCAAGACATAAGAAGTATAGTCGTTATTAGCAATTTTATATTTTGAAAAGTGAATCTAATGGCTCAAAATGGTTCATACAGTCATTTTTATTTGGGTTTTAGGATAATTTAACATTCCTTTTTGTCACAGCACTAAATTACCTAAATGTTTTCCCAACAGCCATGTTTTTAAAATGCGTGACAAAATGGATCTACCTCATGGCCTGTGTACAATCTGTAATATTGCTATGATTCTCATCGCAACAAGCAAAAATTGAGATGCAGGGAGGGTTATATACCAATTACATCTTGGGGCAGTGTTCTTCAACCCCCCCCCATTAGCAGGTGCAATTATGGGGTGAAATACCATTGTACAAAACAGCGAGGGCTGAGTAGGAACCCTGACAAGATGGGCTTCTCGAGACTCCATGAGGCTTATCCAAGAGTAACTGTAACCACTCAAGCCATTCTGTTTGTAGATGCTTGCAGAGTAACAATCAGAACTTTTTTGAAGTATTTAGTTTACATGGCTGTCAGCTCATCGTGAAAGATATGGTATTTTCTGCCTGAAAATTTTCTCTAGGCAAACCTAGTGTTTTCATATTGCTTCTGCTAAAATCTATTGATAGTTCTACTCTTTCTTTTTTGAACACTAAAATATTTGTGCATGGGCTATATCAATTATACAAAACCAAATCACTGTATCTACTGTGGAATGATTTTTCTGTAGGGAACAACTTGACCTATTTTCATTTTTTTTTTTTATCAGGAAAAATATTTGATTGAAAATATTTTCGAAAATTTCAGATAGCACTGCTTAATCCATACCAAAAATGCAGCTATTTTAACTAGGAGATTTAATAATAGTAATAACTAACAAGAAAGGAATAGCCAAATGGCAAACTACTTTTTAGGATTCAAGCAAGACACCTCCAAATTAAATTCAGTGCAATATACATTACACAAACCCTCAATATAGGCATCCATTAAAAAGTATACAAATATTATTGCTTTGTCACCAACATTTATATTCTCATAACTGCTAAGAACTTTCTGAAATAACAGCTTATTTATAGATCTTACAAAATCATAATTTCTTAGCAAATTACAAAAATCAGGGTTTTTTAATGATGCTCCTTCTGGCAACACATTTATTCTTGTGGAATCTTCTTCCAGGATAGCAGTAGCATAAATATGAAGGATAAAAGGCAATACAGCTCTGCAAAAACATAAAGAACCTCATCCACATATTGTGTCTTTTTAATAACACATGTAATTGTACCTATTCTATCCTATAATATAGCTACAGGGGCATGACTATGACTATAGCACTAAGTCCTAGGGGTTCCATGTGATCTGTATCATGCATCAATGGTAGTCAAGCATATCTTTTGCTCCACTCTCCAGTGATCCAAATATACCGTATTGGCTCGAATATAGGCCGCACTTTTTCCCCCCACTTTAAGTCTTTAAAGTGGGGGTGCGGCTTATATTCGGGGTCTAGCGCCCGACGCCCGGGACATGCAGTCCCGGCCGCCGGGCAGGCAGCGGGGTTAGGATACAGATCCCCCGCAGCGGTGCAGGGGACCTGCATCCTACGCTCCGATACGCTCAGACAGCCTCCCCTGCCAGCACTTTCCACGGGGGGGGGGTGCGGACGGTCACCGGCTGCGGCGATGCGGGTAAATAGCCTCCGCTGCCGGCACGTATGCACGATGTGCTTTAAAAAAGCACCAAACTTTTAGGGGGCGGCCTATATACGAGCCAATACGGTATATTTAATGGCATAATGGCAGAAATCCATTTGTTATACAAGTAGACCAGACACCCATCTTTTACAGTTTAGTAGTTTTTGAGAAACTAACAGTTATCACAAAGGACTGTGAACATGTCCCTCTCTCCCGTGTTTAAGATAAAAAAAATTAATAATAATTTTGACTTTCGCAAACTGAACTTGAGACTTGGTTACAACAATTACATGAGCCTTTTCAAATGGTGGCATCTGGCGTAACTGTGTGTTGCTGCATGTGTGATATGCAAACCTACAATATAGTGCTTCAGCTGAAACTGTGTGTATAATTCTAAAAAGGTACCTTTAATATTACAGTTCAGGAATCTTTCGTTGAGTGACCAAAAACTATGTTACAAATACAATGCACAATGTAATTATTATTCCACGAGACAAGGATTTTCTTCTCACGTTCCACCTATTAACAAAAGACCATTGCAAATGAAATAAGATTAGCAAGATAACTGGCAGTATTGGGAATCATTTGTTCTAAGCAGGTGATTAGGAATTAATCTATATACAAACATATACATCAAAGGTTTTTGTACTGCTGCTTAAAATGTTTGTTACAGCCTCGCTACACAACTGCATTGATGAAAAATATACATAATGAAAAATAAATGCTTTTGGACTGTGACCCAATAGTAAATGGTTGTATTAAAACAGTGTGACCTCTTCTGAGAGTGATCTCTCTGTTGAGGGGATCCATTTGATTACCAAAAGGACTGTCCACTGAACTAAATCCAGCTTGCTGATTTTGTGGTATGCTCTGTAGTTTAGTTGGGAAGGAAACTTCTAGTCCGTATCCTGATTGATGTTCTCTATTTGCAGCAACATAACACAACTTTTTTGGGGTCTATACACCAAAGGGTGTGAGCAGTATTGTTGTGTTTGAAATTCAGCCTTCTCTCAACTGATTAATGCTGATTGATCTTTTCTAACCCTACATTTATAACAAAAACGAATAATTCATTAAAGATCAGCGGCCCATGTGCCTACCAGATAAGCTTGGTCCTTAAAGCACCCTACCAGGAGTTATGTTAATGCATTTGCTTGCAGCTAGTAACACAAACGGAAGAAAAGTGCTAGACGTCTGTGGAGCATATTCATCAGTAATTTTCAGCAATGTCAAGCTTGATGAAGCTGGATGACATCACAGTCTTTTCTTGAATAACGAAAGCATTTTGTAAGGGTAAGAAGGGAACAGGAAGCTGAGCAACATGCACAGGTCTATTCACTTAACAGGGCATTATTAAATCTTTGAAGAAATCCCACCAGTTTAACTATGCTTCAGGGCCAGGAAGGCTCTGTACGTAGGGGTAATTCATCTGTGTTTGCCCTTTTGATGTTTGTCTACTCACAACTGAGTATTGAGTAAACCCATCCATATCAGGCCATGTGAAATTAAGTTTTTTTTTTTATTATTTATACCATGCCAAGTATGTGTATGAGCATTGTAACTTACTTCCCTGAAAGGCAGATGACTATAATATTATATCTTAAATACTCATTGTTTTCTACTTTTACTTTGCACCATTAATCTCAAGTTGATCTTCTTTATTAATTTGAGTTTACATTTAGACTTATCACTCACTCGCAGCTGAGCATTAGACGTTAATGTGTCAGAGCACTGCTTATTTATGTCAGGAGATGTATGCTGTACAGTTATATATGTTACTGTGTCATTTACTTTGACCTGTTCTGATAAAATGCAAGAAACAAAACCCATAACATTGGTTTCATAAAGACGACGTGCAAATCATTATTTTGTGGTATTCATGAAAATCATTTTTGTTTTCTGCAATTAGCTATAACACAGAGGCTATAAATCCGGTTATATTTCCTGTGTTAAAATAATAAGGTCAAAAGAATAATCATCTTAACAAACACTACTATTTGTGATGTTTTGTTATAGAATGTTTTAGGTTCATGTTTAATAAAGAGATATTAGTAGATATGTAACATTAGAATTGTAGCATTTTACTGTATTCAAGTGATGTATTATTAGTGACTTCAAGAATAAAAAAATAAAAAAATCCAGAAAGGAAATACTACACATTTTTGTAATAAACAAAATTATCTTACTGTTCTTTACAGTGCCACAGCATCTTAATTTACCTCAATAAACAATGTAATGTTTACTTGGTGTGTTTTCCATTATTTTTATTTTATTATATATATATAACACACACTATTCTGTGTATGTATAGACACAGAGAGAGATTATAATTGATACATTGCCAGTTTTAATTTTGTGTGTGCAGTAATCAAAGTTGCATTTAAAGGTCATAGACTTCACTACCTTGTTCATTGCAGCTGAAGTATATTGGATTTAGCTTCATTATGCTAATCCATTACACTGTTAATTACTAAACTTTAAGAGAGTCCTATTTTTAGGTTTCGTATAGCAAGAACACTATTGTGTGAGCATTGTGCTGTGATGTGAGTTTCTCTGGATTACCTTTGTGTAATGGTTAAATTACAAAACAAATACTTGAAAAGTTGTTTCTGTTTCTTGCCTTAGGCAACCAAGTCCAATGAAACCTCTCGCACACTAATTCCAGCTGCTGGCTTGGTTTCCTTTTCTATTAACATGTTAAATGACAGTGCTGTGGTGGCTAGCAGCTATTCTGCCCTTTACTCATTGGAATTGCATTGGGGTTACTACTGCCCTGGAATAATGGATTTAGCTAATTCCAGTAGTTTTTGAGTCCCCTTCACCAATCCATTATTGCTAGCAGTAAGTAAGGCTCAGGGAACCCAGAAGCCTAATTATCAGCACTTATTTAATTTGGAATTGTGTTGAAGTGCCTGACAACAGAAGCAATACTTATGAATTGAAGTACTACCATTAATGATAAACTTGGCACCATAATGGTTAAAATGGGACGTGCTTAAAACAGAAAGCAGGAGAGAAGTGTGGGAGGACAACATGTAATAGTCTTTACTCTAAGTTGTTATAAATGCTTAGAAACGATGAATTAAGCTTTGAACAGCAAAAGATCAAAGTGGATGTTTTTAATTTAAACCTTTTGTTGCATTTATAGTCCAAAGAGGGATGAGAGATCAAAATAAAACTGCGACAAACTAAAGCTTTGTAGCTGTTTGTGTTTTGTGTTGCTCTCTCAATTTGAGCCACAAAATAGGTCAGCTGCATAACAGATCAATCTCCCCACAAATATTTAAAAGCAAATTGAATTGCACACCCAATACCCATCACAATTAGACTAGGCACAATAACTAAATTAGCAATTCAGCAAAATAATTGGAAATACGATTCTGCTTGTTCTACCACTATCCCTCGAGGCTTTATCCCATCTACAGGAGGGGGATGGAGGCAGAAACTTGGCTTCACTAATTCTGCAACTAATTAGACACACACTTGTAAATGAAGTTGTTTGTCACAAAGTTTAAATTCTCTGCTAGGCAAGAGAAATACCTAGTACTGAACAGTATCTTATATTTTAAATTTTTATGATAATGATTCTGAGATAAAAAAAGGTCAAAAATATTATTAGGGATAAGCAAAATAACAAACACAAGCCATAGCTAGGTGATACAGACACTTTGGCTTATTGCGATGACTGTGAGCCCTAACATCTGTAAGAGGTAGAAGTGTACGGAGAAGGAAAATGCCATAGATCCTCAGTGAAAAAAATTGTGGGCCCAAGTCAATGAAGCAACATAAAGAATATAATGCTAGAAAATACATCTGTTATAGTGGCATACTTAGGGGCCACTCATCAAAAGGTGTTAAAATTGTTCAAGGTCCAGTCCGGACCAGCGCTTTGTGAACAACTTTGGATCAGCCCAGGGATGCAGGAACACAACGGGTTCACATAACTTGAGTGTATAGTGTGCAATCGACAGAAAGAAAGCTGTCGCCAGTGAAGTAAGGCTGGTGCAAAAAGGAGGGTAAGAGAAAGTACATAATTTGTATGTGTAAATTTGTGAGCATGTATGTATATGTGTAAGTGTGTGTGAGCATCAGGGCTGGCCCATGACATTTTACTGTCTGACCCCAAAAATATTTTCAGTGCCATCTATTTCATGAAATAGCTTCTCGGTACAGCCTGTCTGTGCCATCTTTGTCCCCAAACAGCTTATCTGTGCCCTCTTTGTCCCCAAACAGCTTATCAGTGCCCTAAACAGATTGCCTGTGTCATCTTTGGCATGAGACAGCTAGTCGGTACCCCAAACAGCCTGCCTGTGTCATTGTTGCCTCCAAAAATGAGTAGGTGAGAAAATCCTGGTGGTGGGGGTTATCTGGGTAGGGGGGTTCATAGAGGGTTATCAAGCCCATCATTTCTAATGGTGGCCCTGCATTCACTTACACTCATTCAATCTCACCAATGTTTCCATTATGTCTAATCTCCTTAATTTATTTGGGCCTTTTAACTTTTTTGATTTCTGGGATTTTAATAATGTGATAAAAAAGAATGATTTATAGTTGTTTGGATGTCAAATAGTGTGTCAAATTCTGTTGATCTGTATCTGCTATGTTTCCATACATTATTTATGTATACCTGCAAATACAGGTTTTTTTTTTATCTCATTCAGTTGCGTGTGCTGTTTCCATGTGTTGTTTATTTGATCTATACCTGAACTACAGGGTGTAAGTAAAAGAGCGGTATGGTTTAGTGAATGAGGGGACAAAGGGACTCTGGGGATGATTACAGGGGAGAGGACCTCTCAATGTCACGGTGCAGTCAGAAGGAGGGAACACTGCACTGACTCTCACTGTCTTCCCCTGATCTGCAGTCAGTGTGGCAAATATATTGGCAGCAGGGTCTAATCAGAGGCGTATCTACTGAAAATAGCGCCTATGGCAAGCACTGAAATTGCGCCCCTGTCCAAATATCTAAAACCCATTTACTAGCCCCTGCTGCCCATATATATATAAATATTAGTCCCTGCTGCCGATAGCAGGTATAGATCAACACACAAACCCAGATCAATTAAAATTCACTTGTGATCTCAGCACTGAAGGTATATATCAAATAAACAGAATCAGACATACAAGTCCTGTATTTGCAGGTATACAATAAATATATGAAACGTAGCATCGCAGGTGGAGATCAACTGAATAAGACATATTAACCCTGTATTTGCAGGTACACATAAATAATGTATGGAAACATAGCATAGCAGATATGGATCTACAGAATAACACAAAAACCCAGCTTTGCAGGTAAAAATCAATTGGAATTCACATAAAAACACGGCATTAAAGGTATATTTAAAACCCCCTAAATTACAGGCATAGATCACAGGTTGCACCCCAAAGCCAGCCCCGGCGTCCACACTGCCCACATAGAACCTGGCCAGCACCCAGATTACACACACAAGATTTGCAATCTTTGTCCCCAAATAGCCCAGCACAAGTCAACTTTGTCCCCAAACAGTCCGGCCAGTGCCATCTTTGTGCCATATACACCCTGCCTGTGCCATCTTGGTCCCCAAGGCTCAAACCTCCTGCTAGTGCCATCTTTTCCCTTCCACAATTATACATCTATGATACACAAACACTTTTACAGTCACTCACTAATTCACACTTTAATTCAGACAACCCATCCACACATTAACTCATGCTCTCCCTCATTTACTCAATGCATCCACACATTAACTCATGCTCTCCCTCATTCAGACAATTCATCCACACATTAACTCATGCTCTCCCTCATTCAGACAATTCATCCACACATTAACTCATGCTCTCAATGCATCCACACATTAACTCATGCTCTCCCTCATTCAGACAATTCATCCACACATAAACTCATGCTCTCCCTCATTCAGACAATACATTCACATATTAACTCATGCTCTCTCTCATTCACTCAATGCATCCACACATTAATGCACACTCTTTACTTATATCTACCCCCTCTCCCTCCCCTATCACTTTCTACCCCCCTCTCCCTCCCTTATCACTTTCTACCCCCCTCTCCCTCCCTTATCACTTTTTACCCCCCTCTCCCTCCCTTATCACTTTTTACCCCCCTCTCCCTCCCTTATCACTTTTTACCCCCCTCTCCCTCCCTTATCACTTTCTAACCCCTCTCCCCCCCTTACCCACTATATACCCCCCCCTCACCTTGAAGTCCAGCGACGGGAGCACGATGCTGCTGTCTTCCTGCACCGCTCGCTGGTGCCCGCTGCTTCACTGCTGAGCGCCGTAATATGACGTCATATTTCTGCGCCCAGCAGTGAAGCAGCGGGCACCAGCGAGCGGCTTTTAAACGCTGTCTTCTTTTTTTTGATGCGGGGGAGAACGAGGGGCGCCGAGCGGTTGCTAGGCGCCCCTCTCTCTCCCCCGCATCAGTGTTTAAAAGCCGCTCGCTGGTGCCGGCATTTCATGCTGAGCGCCGCAATATGCCGGCACATTGCGGCGCTCTGCATGAAATGCCGGCACCGGGACGGGGGTAGAGGGCTCGTGGGGGAGAATGAGGGGAGCCGAGCGGTTGCTAGGCGCCCCTCTCTCTCCTCCGCATCAAAAAAAAAAACGGCATTTAAAAGCCGCTCACCGGCGCCCGCCTTGAGATGGCGCCCATGGCACGTGCCATGGCTGCCATACCCTATATACGCCTCTGGGTCTAATATTAATATATATTGGCTGCAGGGGTTAATATTAATATATATCGGAAGCTGGGACTAATATTTATATATATCGGCAGCAGGGGCTAATATTAATATATATTGGCTGCAGGGCCTATTATCAATAAATATTGGCTGCAGGGGCTAATATTTATATATATTGGCTGCAGGGACTAATAATATATATCGGCAGTAGGGGCTAATATTAATATATGTTGGCAGCAGGGTATAATTTCTATGTATATCGGCAGCAGGGTATAATATAAGTATGTATCCGCAGCAGGGGCTAATATTAATATATATCCGCAGCAGGCGTTAATATTAATATATATCGGAAGCAGGGTGTAATATTTCTATATATCTGCAGCAGGGTGTAATATTTATATATATTGTCAGCAGGGGCTAATATTAAAGAATTAAAAATAACTGTCACTTTAGCTGTTATTTTGAAATCATATTTTAATCACAGTCTTTACTTCAAAGAGATAAGTGCATATTATGTAGTTAAAAATGCACGTCTAACGTGTGTGTGTGTATATATATATACATATACATATATATATATATATGTATAGTGTAAATGTACTGTTTTATAATTGGCCCCCCTACTTTGGTCCCTGGCCCCCCATGTGCCCCCCCTAAATATGAAAGCTGGAGACGCCACTGCCCACCATTATCCAGTCCTAGCATATGCGGTTGATGGGTGTACAGTTTAAAATCAGATTTGCTGCCATATAAAGCATGTTTGTAAAAAAGACACACCTAATAAGATCAAAAAAACTTGTGCTGGCTCACTCTGGCTGGAATGTGCTTTAACAGTGGGATCAGTCAATACTTACTTAGTAAAACCTTGTCTGTGTTTTAGACCTTTCAACAGATTTTCTTTCTGCTTCTGAATCTTAAGAACAAAGAAGAAGGAAGAATAATCATCTAATATTCCTGCTCAAGAAATTGAGGAGTGAGTAAGCCAGAACATCTTTAGACACACTGGCTTCATTATTGCTACAATTTGCACCACAGCTAAAACTAGGATCTTCACTACAACTAAGAGCATGACTACTGCCACTGCTATCACAAATGCCCACACTCCTGCACGCCCGCTGGACACAGCTGCTGTAGAAGCTATATCTATACCATCACATTTATCCATAATGGCCCTATTCACCATTCAGCTGGGACATGTTACCACCACTATATCCTCTCTGAATGTCCTTTAAAGCTAGGTATACCTGTACTATATTGCTATTGTAGGGTCTTAGACCATGGATACCATACTTTTTAAATCAATAAATGATATACGTTTTGAGCTTACTGGGTTGTAGGTCTATTTATTTTTCATGCCATTTTGTCAGGACCATGACTCCACCACAGTCAACCACTGTACTAGTACCGGCCAGCTGCAAGACCAACAAAACAACACACCTTACCTGGCAGTGGATAATTTGATATAAGAGACCCAGGGGATTATGCTTTCCCACCATATTTCGCCTTCCAGTGCTACTTCAGAACACACATGCTTTGGTATCAGCATACTGTATATGTATTTGGCATTAGTATGTCAGGGTGAACCTAGGGTTAGTTGTGCAAAGGGGATGTATGTATGTATGTATGTATGTATAAGTGAGTGTATGGTGTTAGAATAAGTTTTGGTGTTAGCATGTGTGTGTCAGGACTCAGGTGATCAGGTCAGGTAGGAGCCCATGCGCAGGGGATACTTGGGGTTCAGTATGTAACCCACGGTGCATGATTATGCAAACAAAGACACCACAAACAGAAATCCAGGTAATGCAGTGTATTTCATGTATCTAACAGGAGCAGCAAATAAGGGTAATATAGTCTAAGCAAGTATGGCAAAATAAAATACAGGTAATAAGACTTTTGGCAGGGAGCCCGCTTGGAAGGGCGCGACAGACAGAGAGCCCGCTTGGAAGGGCACGACAGACAGAGAGCCCGCTTGGAAGGGCACGACAGACAGAGAGCCCGCTTGGAAGGGCACGACAGACAGAGAGCCCGCTTGGAAGGGCACGACAGACAGAGAGCCCGCTTGGAAGGGCACGACAGACAGAGAGCCCGCTTGGAAGGGCACGACAGACAGAGAGCCCGCTTGGAAGGGCACGACAGACAGAGAGCCCGCTTGGAAGGGCACGACAGGCACACAGCCCGCTTGGAAGGGCACGACAGGCACACAGCCCGCTTGGAAGGACACAAAGCAGGGAGTCCACTTGGAAGGACACAAAGCAGGGAGTCCACTTGGAAGGACACAAAGCAGGGAGTCCACTTGGAAGGACACAAAGCAGGGAGTCCACTTGGAAGGACACAAAGCAGGGAGTCCACTTGGAAGGACACAAAGCAGGGAGTCCACTTGGAAGGACACAAAGCTGGGAGTCCACTTGGAAGGACACAAAGCAGGGAATCCACTTGATCAGGACACAAAGCAGGGAACCAGGAACAGTACAGGTGCAGAGCCACAGCAGGAAGGTCCATAGACTTCAATACAAAGGCCCTGACTGAAGAGCAGGGCAGGTTCATAAAGGCAGGGTAATCCAGATAACAAGGCCCAGCTGGATGTATGGACTAGGGCTCAACCCAGGTAACAAGGCACACCTGAGTTCTGAGTGCTCCAGAGGGCGGAGGGTGGCCACTAGTGGTCGCAGATGTAAACGCCACAGGTATAAAAAAGCCATGGTTCAGGCAGTGAAAAATTGGTTCCTGACAGTGTGTATGTTTTAGTTATGGGGTGCCAAAGAAATACTTAGGGGCCACAAAAGCTAGGCTCACCCCAGGGAATCGTGATGCTGAAAAAAAAGACATTTAGATTAATAAAATAACTGTGTGTTTTTATTTATTGCATGATATATAAAATGATTACATTTTACACAAACTGCCAATGCTCTACAACTTGTCAAACAGGGGAATTGTATTTGCCTGTACTTTATATGTGATTGTAGTTTGAGTTTTTCGAGAATTGGAAATATGTATGTCGGTGTTCTAAATTAGAATGAAGCATGCGACCAAAGGAGGTCAGCCAGGCATATTTTTAATTCCCACTTTGTTTCATGATTGAAATCCCTCACTCCCAGTCATGAATACAAACAAATCTTGTAATTATTTTTCTGGCTGTAATAATTTACATCAAATAAATAATGACCTTAGCTCTAAGCATGAGTTTATAAATATAGACATTGTTTTCAGGGGCGTAATTAAAAATCACAGGGCCCTGGTGGAAAAATGCCACTGGGGCCCCAACATCGTAAAGTGCCACTTTTGGCCTCCAAGCAGCTTATCAGTGCCATCCTAACCCCCAAACAGCTTGCCTGTGCCATCTTTGCCCCAGCTTATTAGTGCCCCAAATAGCTTATCTGTACCATCATTGCCCTCAAACAGCTTGTCTTTGCCCCTTGTCCCAACAAACACTCTGCCACATATGCTGTATGTAACACACAAACACACACACACATCTATGCTGACACACTTACAAATCTATGCTTACACACATACAAACACTTTCACATACACATTCATGTTAACACACACTTATACATACACATGTATGCTCACGTACACTTAAACACTATATGAACAAAAGTATACTGGACCCCTGATCATTAAACCAACAGGGACTTTTAAGACATTGCATTAAATACATGGACATTAATATGTAGCTTGTCCCCTCTTTGCAGCTATAACAGCTTCCACTCTTCTGGAAAGGCTTTCCACAAGATTTTGGAGTGTTTCTCTGGGATTTTTTGACCATTCATCCGGTAGAGCATTTGTGAAGTCAGGCACTGATTTTGGACAAGAAGGCCTGGCTCACAATTTCCGTTCCAGTTCATCCCAAAGGTGTTCGATGGGGCTGAGGTCAGGGCTCTGTGCAGGCCAAGTTCTTCCACACCAAACTCATCCAACCATGTCTTTATGGACATTGCTTTGTGCACAGGGCCAGAGTCATGCTGAAAAAGGGCCTTCCTCAAATAATCCCCACAAAGAAGCATAGCATTGTCCAAAATGCTTTTGTATGCCCCTTTCTAAACAATTTTGAAGCCGCATGGGAAGACAGGAACAAGTGGTCTAAAGGTTTGCCGGGCCCGAGATGAGCCCTATCACACTTGTTACCACTGATTGTTTTGAACTAGAAATATGAGACTGCCACTAAAATCAAATGAGTTTGGCTGGCCCTATATAATGTATAGTTACAATCACTGATATTTCTTCAAGGTCTCCTCACACATTGCATTATGAGTTATATTGTAATTCCTGCTGGAAAACATGACAGTTTTGGCCCTATAATGAATAGTGAAGTGAGTTAAAACCACAACTCTCTTGCAAACTCTCCCTTTAGTGAATAAACCATTTTATTCTCTATATTAGCAATACTTATTCCTGATGAAATTTAGTGTTAGGCCATGTTCTTTTACAGGTACAAATTCCACGAGTGGAAGCACAAAGGAATTCTGATTGATCCTCTGAGTGAACAGAGATAAATGTAATTACCGTGGGACCTCTACGAGCAATCAGGTGGCTGTAATAGAGTTTTTTTCTCTTTCCTATGTATCAGAACAATTCTCTATCGCCAGCAACATTACAGATCCCTGCTCAATAGCACACATTATCCCTTATACTGATTACTCCTAGGGATCCCCACAATAATTAAATCTACCCAGATATGATTAGAAGATCAATTCGTCATGGTCAATACCATTATCTGTGTTTGTATGGAGGTATAGAGTATTAGGCACATGGAGTGGATTCTTTATTTGGCACCCCCCTTCTGCCCCTTGCCGGCTCCCACATATACATCCATGGTGGCAATTTTAATATACACATTCATGCTTACACACACTTACACATACACACCCATGCTCACACCCATATATAAACTTTCATGCTCACACACATACATACACATGTTTGGTTTTCTGATGCTTTACTGTAATGTCTGCTTACCTGTAAGCTCTCATAAAATTTACCCCCAAGGCCCTTTAATCTGTTGTCACTGACAAAACATTTAGAGATGCAGTTCCACCTAGGGTACCTCACAACATATCACCAGACAAGTGCTGCATGTAAAGAGAAGTTAAATAAACCTGCAATTTTATTTTTCTCCTCAATGATTCCTGTCACTTAGAAACTACAGTAAAACGGTTTATTGAGATACGAGAGTTGTTTAGAAACAGCCATGTCATTCTTCCAAAGCCCTCCTCTATGTATTATTGTTATCACAGCAGTTTGACTTCCTACAAAATGCTCCCAGTCCCCTTTAAAATAGAAGACCTTTAAGCAAACACAGATCCTTCTGTGGTTTCAGAAACGAGCAAACAGTCAGAACAGAGCAGTACAGGGGGGAACAAATTAATAAATGAATAAACTTTAGAGAAAGTTCTGAGGTTTTAAATATTTAGCATAAATTACAATACTGGAGGTCTGTATGATATATTCCATTAATGAAGCTATCGTTAGAGAACTCCAAGGCCCCAAATGTTTTTTTTTTACTATAAGGATGTTTCTACGTTGGCCCAAAAAAGGTATCAACTTTGACTAAGAACTATCATTTTTTTATTATATTGAATAATATTATAGTCATTCTTTATTGTGTCTCCTTAATAAATATTATCACTCAATTTATCTGATCACATAATCTCAGGATTCCCTCCAAAACATGTTAAACTATAGCCAGAAAACCATTTGACTTTGTGGACAAACAGAAGACTGCCAGTGCTCCGGTGAAACCTTCTCAGTATTCCCAGCACCTCTACATACCTGAGAATTTTGTAAAACCTTTCTAAACAGCTGATAAGAAATTCTATTTATTTTATAATAAATAAATATATTTGTTTGAAGATAAGATAAACGTGACAAAAACTGTGTATTGACCTTATATTATAACACCTTGCATATTAAGAAACTAAACCAAGTGCCCAAGCTTTTCTTATACTGTATATTTTCTTGCAAATAAACAGAATTAGAAATATTTCACTATAACTCTTAACAGAAAATCATCAGCAGATACAAAGAAAATAAACCCACTACATCCTTCTATAAGAAGCCATTGGAGTTATGTTTTACTAAATAAATTTCATCTTTTCATAGATTATTTTCCTATCATTTTATATATACACTAAAACACGAATGGATAAATAAAAAAAAAATACTTAGAAATATCAGAAAGGTGCTGCTAGATCTCGGCTTTTAACCTATTGCATTGTGTTGCGGTTCATCAATAAAAATCATTTGATACCTATATGTAAAAAGAATAATACCGTATGTTTTGTGCTGTTCTCATGCTTTAATCCTGTTGCATCTTCTTGCTGAAAAACAGCTCAAATGAAATGCACAAATGAGAAATGAAAATAATGATCATAATTGTAGTAAATAAAACCACTTTCTCCTGGTTATTTTCATCCAGAAATGTAAAGTTAAGACACTCCAACATTTAGATACTTTCCGCATAGCTGGTTCTAAGCAGTCGCAGAAGAAAATCAATGTTTCTGTACGGGGTATTCAGAAATTGTTGTTTAGGTGAACAAGAGTAACAGCCGCACATATTTGTATGAAGAAAGTCAATATTCAACCTTGAGCATCAACAAGTATTGATATTTGCACAGAGCATGAAACACGCAGTGTTTGACAAATGGTTCTTCTCGTGACTTTAAAACAACCAGAAATGTCACGGTGTTCAAAGAGAAGATATAGAGACACCTGCCAGCATTACAGATGACCAGAGTCTATCACAGCTGTTAACATGGACTCATTCATGTCCCCTCTCCAGAACACAAGCCTTTCACATATTGATGTATCTATTGTTGTTCACAAATGTACACGTTACATTAACTGTACGAATTTCCTTATTAATGACTGCATTATCAACTGTAATATCTACGTTTAAAGTGATATTTTGATTACTACTATCACATTAAAAATAAGTTTGCAGGAACATGAAGCATAAGATGCAAAGGCAGGTTGGTCCAGGATTCTTGACATAGGATCGGTCCAAGTTGGCCCGGGCTATTGACAGAGGAGGGTGCACAGTGGGGTCACGTAAAGCGAGACATAAGGAAAGACTTCTGTTGGAGTGATAAAGTGAGGATGTTTTCATTGAACTGTGTATTAGTGTGAGTGTGCATGTACATTTGTGCTAGTATTTGTGGGTCGGACAAAATCTGGTCCTCCACACCAATGAAGACTCCTCATCATACTGCCATTAAAAAATGAGCAGGACCTCATTAGCATTGGCATAAAAAATCAGCTCAGTATGGTACAATGGCAGCCTCCCGGTCTTCAGATAAACTGCATGCAGTATTGTATTTTATAATCAAGCAAGAATATTTATTTTTCTATGGGACCCTATAATACCAATAAGATAAAAAAATTAGCACTTCATAAAGTACAGGTTTTGTAGGTTGTTTTTGGATGTCTTCACATATTTTTTTTTAATGTCTAACATTAAAAAGGTTGAAAAATCTGGCAGTAAGAGAGAAGTCATTGGCAGTAGGACTGTGCCTCTTTTAAAGTTATTAGCATGCTCTAAATATCCAATCTCTCCAATATAGATATAATGTGCAGTTTAGAGTAAGCAAAAAATATGAGATGGTATTGCACTGTAATGAAAAATTTGAACTGGCAGCCCCAACTACTCAAAATGTGTATTATCAGGAAGCTTCACTTTGAAGAGCACTTCATAGCATAGTGATGTCATATGTGAATAACAGACCCTAATAACTTGCTGCATTGGATTTATTTTGCGCACAACCCAGAGCAAAGATATTTTATAGGTCATGTGCCATGACCCAGGATATATTGGTCCACAGCTCCATCTATGTCAGTCTGATTAGTTGTCCCCAAAGAGAGCATCCATGCATGTGCATTCTCTGAATGATCAGTTGATGTCATGCTGTGCACAGACCATAGAACCTGATTAACACATATTTTGCTGTATGTCTAGCTTATTGACATCTCCAAAGTGTTTGTGCTGAAGGCAGCATAGAGATCAACCATAGAATGTCTAATAATATTGCCTATTGCTTATTAAGTTGGACGTAAAAATACATTTATAACCTGCAAGCAATAATATCCAAACATGGTCAGTATTGTTTTCTGTATAAAACACTATATCAGAAAATAATTTCTGAATGCATGAATATACACACAAATCCACATTGAGGCACTATGTTTTCAAAAAATATTACAAACATGTAATTTAAAACAAAATATATCACTGTTTCACTCTACATATACATAAAGCCTTTAATGGACAGTTTACTGCCCCAAACAGCCTTCGCCAACATCAATGCACATTAAAGTACTGTAATATAAATGTTTGACATTGGTTAAAAAAAAACACACATACACACATACAGGGACCCCCCCCCCCATCCAGCTACCAATCACTGTCAGGAGAGTGCTCACATTCAAATTAGTGGGAGAAAATGCACATGCACTTTGGGTGGTCTTGCCTGGCTTTCCCTGCAATTCTAGTATGAGCACTTGTTGGACCTTGCACTTCTGCTCTGCAAAAGTATAAAGAAGATTATGAGTGTGTATTATTATAAGTGTGTCCTGAGTATGGGTAAATGTATGTTAGTTTAAGCATGTGTATGCACAGGCCCGGGCTGGCCATCGGGCACACCGGGCATTTGCCCGGTGGGCCGGGCCGGAGCAGGGCCGCGGCCGGGCCAGCCAGGGCCGAATGGACTTAGGGGATAATGGAGCTGCAGCTCCAGGCCCCTACCTTAAAATAGGCCCAGTCAGGACCGGACTGACTGGGCCTATGCGGTCGTCCTTAACGCAGGGCAAAAGGGGCACCTGCCCCTTAAGCCTGCAGCAACTACGACCGGGCCCGCTACTTACCGGCAGACGCGCGCGGGCAGCGTCCCTTCCACGGCCAGGGGGACGCAGGAATCCAACAGAGCCATGTGACGTACGTGACGTACATCACATGACCCTGCTGTGCGTGCAGATCCCTGTGCAGATCCGCGGAAGTCTGCGAGCGGCGCGTGCATCATCGGTTCAGGTAAGGGGGTGAGGGAGGCTGTATGGTGTATGTGAGATTGAATGAAAGAGTGATTTAATGAGTATCTGTGAAGGAGTGAGTGAATGAATGTGAATGCGTATATGTAAATCAGTATCTGAATGAGGAAATTAATGAGTATCTGAATGAGGGAATTAATGAGTATCAATGTATGAATGAATATCTGAATGAGTGAATGATTATCTGTGAATTAGTGAATAAATATTTGACAAGTGAATGAATATGTGTGTGTGATAGCATGGATGTGTAAGGGGGGCAAAGATGCCACAGGCAGGCTGTTTTGGTGGCAAAGTTGCCACAGGCAGGCTGTTTTGGTGGCAAAGTTGCCACAGGCAGGCTGTTATGGGGGCAAAGATGCCACAGGCAGGCTGAGTGAAACCGTCTGTGGAAACCCTCCGGATGCGGGTGCCTGTGTGGCAAAGCCTGTCCTGGTGTTTGTGGTTGGGTGTCAGTGTGGCAGAGCCTGTCCTGTTGTGTGTGTGTTTGGGTGTCTGTGTGGCAGAGCCTGTCCTGGTGTGTGTGTATGTGTGTGTGTGTCGGTGTGGCAGAGCCTGTCCTGGTGGGTGTGTGGGTGTCGGTGTGGCAGAGCCTGTCCTGGTGTGTGTTTGTGTATGGGTGTTGGTGTGACAGAGGCTGTCCTGTTGTGTGTGTGTGTTTGGGTGTCGGTGTGACAGAGCCTGTCCTGGTGTGTGTGTGTTTGGGTGTCGGTGTGCCTGTCCAGAGCCTGTCCTGGTGTGTGTGTCTGGGTGTCAGTGTGGCAGAGCCTGTCCTGATGTGTGTGTCTGGGTGTCAGTGTGGGAGAGCCTGTCCTGATGTGTGTGTGTTCGGGTGTCAGTGTGGCAGAGCCTGTCCTAGTGTGTATGCGTATGTTTGGGTGTTGGTGTTTCAGAGTCTGTCCTGGTGTGTGTACGAACACAGAAAAGAACCCCAGC
This sequence comes from Spea hammondii, assembly GCA_029215755.1. NCBI lineage: Eukaryota > Metazoa > Chordata > Amphibia > Anura > Pelobatidae > Spea > Spea hammondii. Next base: position 104,827,699 of record JARDYJ010000002.1, on the reverse strand, counting down.
ACTCCAATCAGCTTCCAATCCTTAGGTTACTTTACTCAAAGAAAGCAAAACAAAAAAGCAACATTCCGGCCAAACAGGGTCTTTGTCAAGCTCAAACGGCCCTGTTTGGCCGAAACGTTGCTATTTTTGTTATGCTTTCTCTTTTTGTTTTGCCCTTTTTCCTGCTAGCTCCCAGCTTCCTGGGAGTTGAGTGCTGAAACATTTCTTCTTTCTTTAACTGTCCTGGTGTGTGTGTGTGTGTGTTTGGATGTCGGTGTGGCAGAGCCTGTCCTGGTGTGTGTGTGTTTGGATGTCGGTGTGGCAGAGCCTGTTCTGGTGTGTGTTTGGGTGTCGGTGTGGCAGAGCCTGTCCTGGTGTGTGTGTCTGGGCGTCAGTGTGGGAAAAGCCTGTCCTGGTGTGTGTGTTTGGTTATCTGTTTCCTTAATTTACAGTGGGAACTATTTCATTTTAACTTATCCAGAGATAAAATGCCCTCCTGAATTTGTAGTGACTTCAGGGGACAAAACATTCAAGGCCCTGAAATCACCCTGAAATAGTGGAAAAGATAAGGTATTGTGTTATTTACTCTATAATATTTATTTCAAGGATTAGTCACACTAAATTGTGGCCTCAGGCTTCCAATGTTGAATGACCAAGTATTATGTATATGTATGTACATATATGTTTTTTCATAAAAATGGGCTGCTCAGTCTGAAATGCCCGGGCCTATTTTTTGTCCCAGTCCGGGCCTGTGTATGCATGTTAGCGTGAGTGTGTGTAAGAGTGTGTGCCTGTGTCTATGTGTGTACATGTGTGCCAGCGTGTACGGGGGGTGCAGTGGCAGATGGGCTTTACATGCCCAGGCCAGAAGGAGCCAGCCCCCCCTGTCTCTATGCCAGTGGCATGCTGTCCTCCTGAACGGTGTAACATACCATCAATTGCACAGGGACAGATCCATGAGGCTCTGCAGGCGAACTACTCTGACCAGTAAAAACCACACTCATATCAGCTTTTATTACCCTATGACACCCAAATATACCCCATCTTAGAGAAGAAACCAGAAAGAAGGCATGAAGCAGCTTTGTGATAGACATTTGACACTTTGCCTTCCCATGGCAGAAACAAATCTTGAAAAGAGAAACATGATTTTACGGGGTTTCCGTATATTAACAAATCTCTTTTCTGTTGCTCCACAGCCTCTGGAAACAGCAAAAACATTGCAGTGTTTTGAAGCTATAGGCTCCTTCTACCTGGTGAGAATGCAAGTATGTTCATCCTAATGTTTCAATCAAAAAGGCACTTAAAAAAAGTGCTTTCATGGTAACACTACTTTATCACAGGATCATACGACATAAACATTTGTAAACATAATTTTAGAAGTGATAGATGCTAATTCAATGAGGGACTTTAAATATGCATGGAATAGGCATATGGCTCCAAAACCTTAGACAAGACCAAGGACTGATTAAGGTCTTGGTCTTTAAAGCAGGAAACAACGTGCAGACTACATAGGCCAAATCTTTCTTATCTGCTGTCAAATTCTATGTTTCCACAATATATAAATGACATCTACCAATGGAAAATTATTTAGTAGAAATAATCAAGCTGTAAGCAATGAGAACAACATAATCTGCAGCAATTTTATGTGTTTTTAATTATTTTTTCACGCTACTATTATAAAAAAAATTACTATATGACCATTTAGCAAAAAAAGACAATACACCTCTTAAAAGTATGTATTTTTTAATGCAGTGAAATTCTGTACCTTATCAAAGATTTGAAGTCACTATATTACTGCTTGTAATTTTGCTTCTATAAAATGATGGTGTTAAAAAAAATATGAATATTTTACCTCCTGATGTGAAGAAATTAAACTAGATATTTTTCACCTCCTATTTCTCATTAAAACCCGCACTGTGAGGCTGAAACATACTGTTGCGTTTGTCATTGCAATATTACTAGTTATCAGAAACAAGTCTGAATGTGTTGGTAGCACTAGGCAAGCAGAGGCGCAAATATCAAATTTACTGTGCCATAGCAGATAGGGAAGCCAGAGCACAGTATTTACTGCAATTACCCCAGATATATAAGCCTTTGTCTGACAAAAGTGTATGGTAGTACAAAAAATATAGCCATCAAAAATGAATGCCTTTTCTCAGCAATCCGTTTCTGTAATGGCGTTTGTGTCATTTTCATTATTATTGCAGAATAGCTAATGCATTCTGATAAAAACGAAATTTAGTTTTTAAGTATTGGAGTAAAGATTTATATGATATTTATATTTATATTAATAGAGTGCTTCATTTTAATCAAGGAGCAGACCTGCAATAATCATTATACTAAAATCATCAACTAAATATTACCAATCAAGCCAACAGTGGAAGACTTCAGGTCCCCTCTAGCCTCATTCCAACTCTATTAGTCCAATCTTTCCTAGATTTTCCCTACTGCACCGATCTGTACTCCCTACCCCAAAATGCTATAGATTCATTCCCTTATATTTAGTGGGTGAGTGTATGCATGCATGCTCCTACTTTCTGTTTTCCTACAGTCAAACAAACATATATATCTTCATACCTCCCAACATTTCAAAATGTGACAGAGGGACACTTTTAAAAAAAAAAAATCACGGAACTCATCGATACAAGCGATTGCACTTTACAATGTTGCGCTTGCATCGCCATTTAAAACATGCTTCGTTTTTGTCAGCACAGTCATGCATATTAAATATATGCCTCAATGTCATCTACTGCAGTCATCTTTTGAAGATAGTGACTTGCCCGAATCACCTTGGGTCCTTAATAGCTCCCTTCAGAGTCCCAGTTCAGCTTTTCAGACAAAGCGTGAATCTCCTGTTGCAGCGCATGGGTAGCGGTTTGCTGTTCCTCACAGGTCACTCTGAATGCCTCAGCTTGTGTCATAACAATCTTCTGCACCAAGGTATCAGTGCTTTCCTTCTGTGTTTTGGCCATTATCATAGCATTCTCTGCTTGAGCCAGCACCAGCTGCTGTAGGGCTGCACTATTTTCTCCAGCTCTCCTAATTAGCTTCCTGTTGTGCAGAAGTAGACTGGATCAGTGCTTTAATAACTTCCTCCATGGTTAGTTTCAGGTAGCTTTATACCCATAGACACATAAGTGATACCCGCATACTCCGCCAATTGTAACTGAATGTCCTTTAAAGCACAAGGAATCAGTCAGAGATCTTTCAGAATCACTTGTCTTCTAATATAAACGCCAGTTCCAGATCCAGATAAAATCGAAATATTTATTTTCTTCAAACCAGCAGCTTAACCCCTTCATTCCCCTATAGACGTACCGGGATGTCTAAAAAACGCCCACAAAGAAACCCCTATGGACGTCCTGGTACGTCCAGCCCTGCACGGGAGACCAGGCTGTTTGACAGCCTGGACTCCCGCCTGGCAGCAGAAGCCGGCATCGCCGGCTTTCTGCTGCCCGATCTCCTGTAACAGCTTCCGGCATGAAAGCCGGTAAGCTGTTACAGTTGAAAGTGCGCGATCGCGCAGTTGCAAACGCGTGATCGGGCATTCCCTTCCGGGTTACGTCCCTTCCGGGTTACGTTCCTTCCAGGTTACGTTCCTGCCCTCCGATGAGGCACAGAGACGCTGCGATCTCTATGCAGGTCTGTGAGGACCTGCATAGAGATCACAGTGTGATCGGTGCAGGGAGATCGTGGGGAGGGGCGTGAGAAACCATCTCTCTCACTCCCCCTCCCGTCCTGAAAGAGAAAAGCAGAAAAAAAAAGTTAATTCATTTAAAAAATAATATTAAATAAATCATTAAAATAATAATATATATAATAAAAAAAAAATTATAATGTGAGCTGTGATGTCATTGTGACATCACTGGCATGTTCAGGAGGTCCCTAGGAGGACCTCTAACCATTTCTGTGTAAAAATAATATATAAAAAATATTTTTTTTTTTTTAAAAATTAAAATTAAAAAAAAATATATAAAAAAAGATAATAAAAAAAATTATTAAAAAACCTTACTTCCCATTGCCCTAGCATAACATCTAGCCAGTATAACCCTTCTGCCCCCGTTCACAACCCCCAAACCCGTTAAGCCATAGGCATAAAAATTATACAAAATTGTACACCTTATAGTATGCTCCCTGGTGCTGGGAAAGTCTGGAAAATCTATATAAATTAGGTATTTCTGAAATCAGGACACCTAAATTAATAAACTTGGAGGGGATTTTCCATCACTTTACCTAATTTTGTGAGGATTCAGAGGGAAAATGTAAAAAAAAATTAGTTTATTTTTCTAATCTTCGCTAGTTTTTACTAAATTTCTCATTCTAAATTTTCAGCTAATCATCCAACTATGGAAAGCTCTAGCTCTCCTTGAAAAAACAATATATAGTTTATATGGGTACACTATTCACAGGAAAAGAGAATCATGGCTAAACCGACATACCCCAAAAATGGCAAAATTGCTTTGGGCTTTGAGGTACCAAAAACCCCTGGGATTGAAGGGGTTAAACAAAAATACAATATAAACAAAAATAAACCCTTGCTTATCTGAGCACTAACTAAACATAGGATTGTTTCCTCTCTAGGTTGGGGTGGCTTCCCCACGTTCCAACAAAACACTCCAAACAAACAAAATAAATCCAGCAAGGCTTTTTGTCCAGCAGCTCTCTTGGCTGGAAATAAGAAGAGAGACTGAATAGCACAAAGCTGGGCTTTTTAAACCCTCCTGATTAGACCAGGTGAGCTGTACTTGGTCACCTGTAAATCCTGGTCTGGATTTTAAAACTATTGGAGCACCAGCCCACCCTGCTCTTCTGGATACTCCACCCCAGGGACCCATTACACAATTTATAAATCACATTTTTTTATTGTGCTTCTCTTTCCCTGGGGCTTTAATTTTACACGTAAGGGCACACAAAATTAGCCACATTGGGGCATATATACCGCCCATCCACTACTGTACCGGCCTTTCTGTCACAGTATATAAGGTAATGCAATATATATCAGTATATAAGGAAATAAGTTTCATATTATTATTATTATTATTTTAGATAGCGCTATCAAATTCCGTAGCGATGTACAATGGGTAGACAGGACATAACAAGTACTATGTAACATAACAAATTTACTTTTAGAGACAACAGGTAAGGAAGGCCCTGCTCAAACGAGCTTATATCAGTACATAAGGTAATGTGATATATATTAGTATATGAGGTAATGGGATGAAAATACACACACATATATATATATATAGTAGTAGAAGTATTATTAAACACTCATCTACTGACAACTGACAAGCCAGAAGGATGCTTTTGCCTCAGAAATCTCATGGTGTTGCCACAACCATAATGGATTCTGGGTAGGAGCATGCAAATAACGCTAACAATTATCACCTTATATATATATATATATATATTAGTTTGTAAGGTAATGAGATATATATTAGTATATAAGTTAATGGGATATATATTAGCATATAAGGTAATGATATATGTATATATGTATATATATATATATATGTATATATATATATATACTAATATATATATTAGTATATAAGGAAATAAGATACATATTAGTATATAAGATAATGAGATATATATATATTAGTATATAAAGTGATGAGATATATCTTAGTTTATAAGGTAATGGGATATATATTAGCTTATTAAGGTAATAGGTTACATATATATATCAGTATATAAGGTAATGGGATCTATATATATATATATATATATATATATATTGGTATGTAAGGTAATGAGATATATATTAGTATATAAGGTAATGGGATATATATTAGTATATAAGGTAATGGGATACATACAGGGCCGGTCCTGTCATGGAGCAGAGTAGGGCAATTGCCCCAGGCGACACTTTTGAAGAGGCGGCACTTTGCCGCCCCAAGCTCCTTTTTTTTTTTTTTAAGCGGTGGAGAGAGAGGGGCGCCGAGTGGTTTTCGCTTATCAAGTTTCAGCACCCGCTTGGGGCCCCTCTCCTCTGTGAGCCCTCTAACTCGGTCTCGGTGCCGGCTTGTAATGCTGAGCACCGGAATATGATGTCATTTCCGGCGCTCAGCAGTGAAGCAGCGCGCACCACAGCAGAGCAGGGAGACTCGCCGCAGGACTGCTGGAAGGTAAGTGAAGTACAAAGGGAGGAGAGATAGGGTAGATAATAGGGAGGGAGGAGGGTAGATAATGAGAAGGTAGGGAGAGGAAGGGTAGATAATGAGCTGTGGCGTCGGGGGGGCAGCATTTCAAACTTCGCCCCAGGCGACACTATGTCTTGGACCGGCCCTGGATACATATATAATGATATATAAGTTAATGGGATAGATATCAGTACAGAAGCTAATTGGTAAGTAGTATATAGGGAGGGTAATGATTACCTCAGTTGCGGTCAAAAGGAAGGTGCTTCTCACCAATCTGCTCTGCTTTTGCTTTACTGTTTCTGGCAAATTGAATGTCAGCAGATGGTTAAATGTTTCGAATCACTTGGAGATGCTGCTGCGTTCAGGGAGTCCATCGCTGACTGATTCCCAGCTTATACAGTTTGATGTCAAGTGATCTCTACGACACTCTACACCTAAAGACACCACCATTGGCGATCACATTTGAACTCAGTTACAGGTGTTTCCGTATTCCATGTTGTGTGTATGGATACATCTTCTAATTCTTGTCTCATGTTCTACTGATTCCTGGTGCGAGACTCCCACCAAGTGACCTGCGGAACACTGCTAGGCCTCTCATCCCTCGCTGGGAGAGCGGCTCATTTTCATGTTGCAACATCGCAAAATGACATGTGGGAATGTCAAAGCTTTATATCGTCCTCCATTCTGACCCAAATAGCTTTTCTGAAGGGGACATGTCTGCTCCCAACTGATCATAAGACCCTATGATCGGCCCGGGTGAGGGAAAGCAAAAACTGCAATTCCACAAGCCAGGGAAGTTGGCTATATTATTTCATAAACATCCCGTCTATTTAACCAGTAAAAAAATAAAGTGATCCGCAGGATAGATTTTTGGTGACAGATTGTCAGCTTGTTGATTGTGGATTGGGAATGCGTAATGTTTATGCTCCTAATACTAATACGGTCCAATTTGTTTAATTGAATCTAGTGTATAGCTGGACAATGAGCACGCGGTAGATAAAACATACACCTTTTACTTTGCGCCGCACCATTCATTTATCAGGATAGACTATCTGCTGGTCTCAGACACTTTAATGCAGCACACTTTACAGGCTGACATAAGGCAGCTTGTCATCTCGGACCATGCCACGATCGCTATCACACTGGCCTTGTTTACCCCCTCGTTATACAACTTTTAATTGGCGAATGCCATCCTTTCTCTGCCAATCCTAGGACTTTAAGGCCAGTTTAGTGGGCCAGTGGGTTGACTATACCCAACATAACGATCTACATAGTGATGACCCAAAAAAGAATGGCTAAAGAGAGACCCTCATCTCCCTTCATTCTACAGACCCGTCTCCATATTGAACGCCGATTGTAAATCGAAGTTAGATGGAAGAAGTTCCTACCTGGTATCATCTCACACAGACAGGATTTGTAGCGGGTAAACATTCAGTAAAAAAACATCTGGAACATTCTGGCTGCTTTGATGAAGGCCAAGTATTTTAAGGGGAGAACTGACTACTCTGCACGGCAAAATAAAGGGATATTCGCTCTCCCCCTTTCATTATGGCATTAGAACCTCTCCCACTAGTGAATAATTTAGAGCACTTCCAGGAAGTATCCAGACTAAGCATCGATTACCCAACATCAGAGGCGCTACGGCTTAAAGCTACCGACCAGTCTACGCGCCAACTCTCTTCCTCGTTCAAATGGACTCCAGGTTCCCTTACGCATTGGATATAATCTTTCACCATCGGTTGGCTCGACTCTGGGGATAGTGGAGCCTATTACCTCTTACCTTCCTTGAGTGCATCAATAATGACGGTCTCCTTCCCACAGATATTCTATGGGCTTCCACTCTCACCATCTACTATCCAGACATTTCATTCAGCAATGTTAAAACTTATACGGAAACCTAAGAAAAATAAGTTGAGCCTAAAGTAACCGATGCCATCAAAGTCGAGGGGGGGCTACAAGACTAGTTTATATCACACGGTACAACCTAGCTAGCCTACTTGGGCTTGCTGGACTAATAGATACACGGACTGGGAGAGGGGTCAACACTTACCTCAGATTAACCTTACCTTCTTGCTACATGCTAGACCCTCGCAAATTCCAGAGCACTACCGTAAAAAGAGTAGATATACTCTAAGCATGGCAGCTTCCTCTATACATACCTTTCTCTATAAATCCCCAGAATAATGGGCATCTGGTTGGTAGGGCGCTTACCAACAGGTGAATTATCCCCCTTCCCAACCTTGCAGGGGAATTATGATCTTCCAATCATATCTGGCTATACGTAGGGGAGGGGTAAGGACCTTTTCCGTTGCTTATAGATACAATTCTGGCGTGATACGTGGGAACCCTTTATTGACGCTTTAGACACTGATTTCAAATAATACATACAGTTTCTAATAGACGGAGTGGATGTGTCTGAGAAATGATAACTGCAAAGGACAAGCTGGCGACTATATATCATTTGGAGGGGAGGCTGGAAATGACATGACGGAGGCTTGGCATCCGGATCTCTCCTAGCAAATGCCGGACCAACAGCACCGCACCTAGGGAAAACGAGACAAGACGTGTTGGAATTTCTGTTTCGTTTTATTGCAGTTTTATCACATGACTTTCAAGCTATGCTTATTCGAGTGACCAGCAATTAGACCTTGGTCCAACATACTTTTTTGTATAGGTTCATACATGTATAATTAACTGTAAATCACTATGGTAACAATGAAAGGTCCTGTTGGACCATTAAATTGGTCTCTAATCAAACCAAATAGAAAGTTATACAACAAAATGCGTGCACCAGGCAGCCTCTTCCCTCTCCTGCTGGGCCCGTCTCTTCTGGGCCTTTTCAGCTTCTGGACTAACTACTGGTGCAGCGAGAAGCCTGACGGGAGTTTTGGTGTCTTCCAGTGATGATCCAGACCTGGCCATGATCATGATGGATGTTGCTGAGATGCTGGTTTTAATTTGGGGCAGTGAGCCGCCTAGCGGGCATCAAAGGCTGTTTTGGGATAGGTTGGGAAGTTGTGCCCAGCAGGTAGTACATTTTGTATGGTGTACTCTTTTATTGCAGGGTGATGAGTGAGTTGATTTACTACTCTAATCACTGAGAGCCATATGATCCCAAGCACACCAGAAAATCTACAACACAATGGCTGAAATGGATCAACCTGCTTCAATGGCCCAATCAAAGCCCAGACCTCTATCCGACTGAAATGCTGTGGCGGGACCTTAAGACAACAAATATAAACAAATACTGCAAACCTCAATGAACTGAAGCAATGCTGTAAAGAAGAGTGGCCCAAAATTCCTACACAATGATGTGACAGACTGATAAAGTCATACAGAAAACCATTACTTCAACCCATTGCTGCTAAAAGTGTCTCTGCAAGCTATTGGATGGTAAGATGTACTTTTCACACATGGCTTCTTCATTATGGCTTCATTTTTGTTGAATAAATCGTGACACTGTGTAATATGCCATCTGTTGCTATTCTGTGAGGTTGCATTTACCTGTAATTTAGACCTAAGGAACAGATGATTGTTATTATGTCCTAAAATCATAAACCACACATGCTAACACCACTCATACAGATACACTCACTCACCCTTTCCTCTTACAGCTTTCTCTATCCCTCAGCTCTACCTAATTTATATGTTTCTCCCGCTCTCGGAGCGCTTACTCTCCCTGTTTGCCTCCCTCTGTGGCAGCCCTCATTCTCTCATCTCCCTCCCTCCTTTCTATCCATGCAAGCTTTCAGTGCATGCCTGGGGTAACTAACCTATTTTGCCCTGTGCAAACCTGCTGGAGGTAAAATAATTCCTCTCATTGGACAGTGCTGAGGCAAATGCTCAGAGTTCCCTGGGATGGTAATTCACGGCAAAGCTCAGCTCGCCTAAAACACCGGCTCTGGTCTCGTGTCAGAGCAAAGCCAAGCCTACAGGACCACCACTTTTATCACCAATACAACTTCCACAAATAACCACGACGGCTGTGGAGTAAATGTAATCATTTATTAAAGTGGGGTTGGGGTGAGGATAAGGATTAACCAAGGAAAGGAGGGTATCCAAAGAGCCTGTCATTCTCTAAGTCAAGCTCCCGCTGAACCACAAAGTTGAAGACGCCAAAACGCGTGCGCTTGGCAGCCTCTTCCCTCTCCTGCTGGGCCCGTCTCTTCAGGGCTTGCCTCTTCTTGGCCATCTCAGCTTCTTGACTCAGTAGTGGTGGTCTGGGCTTCTCCACCGGCAGGACTTGCTGCACCACCGGCCGCTTCACGTTATCCCAGTCGGTGTTCGGACGTTGTGGAGCAGCAAATTTAACTGTAGGGGCAGCAAGCAGCCTAGCGGTTGCCAAAGGTGATTTTGGGATGGCTTGTTGGACAGTTGTGCCCAGCGGGTAGTACATTTGTATGGCGTCCATCATTGTCCTCTGCAGGGTGCAGAATTCAGCTGGTGCCTCCTCCGTGGCCATGATGTTTCCGGCTGTCTTCTTCTCTGATGGGCGACACCGAGCGCAGCCTGCACTTGCTGCTTGGCAGATGTTGGATGCCGTGTTGGTCTTGGCAAGTTTTTTTTTCGGATTGGCCCTGGTCATGTTGGTAATGTAACTCGCATTTGCAGCGCTGGTGTGAGCTTTGGTGTCACTCATAGAGGGTCGAACCGTGGCCATGATGTTTCTGGCTGTCTTCTTCTCTGATGGGCGACACCGAGCGCAGCCTGCACTTGCTGCTTGGCAGATGTTGGATGCCGTGTTGGTCTTGGCGAGTTTTTTTTTCGGATTGGCCCTGGTCATGTTGGTAATGTAACTCGCATTTGCAGCGCTGGTGTGAGCTTTGGTGTCACTCATAGAGGGTCGAACCGTGGCCATGATGTTTCTGGCTGTCTTCTTCTCTGATGGGCGACACCGAGCGCAGCCTGGACTTTCTGCTTGGCAGATGTTGGATGCCGTGTTGGTCTTGGCGAGTTTTTTTCCCGGATTGACCCTGGTCATGATGGTAATGTAACGGGCTTTTGCCTTCAGAGAACGGAGGAAGCTTTTCTGCCTTGATCTGATATAGGCCTTTTTGGAGGAACAATTGGGTTTGCTGGATCCCAGCATTTTATGTCAGTGGCAGAACTGTCTGCCGGTCGATGGGTGAATTATTTCTATAATCACTGAGAGCGCGATCTGAAAGGAAAAAGGAAAAGATTTAATGTAATCAAAAATACAAAATAAAATAAATAAATAAATAAATAAATAAATAAATATATATGATATACAGTCAAATCATATCCTACAAAATAATATAATGTAATAAAAAGTCATATAAAATAATATAATGTAATATAAATTCATATAATGTAATATAAAGTCATATAATGTGATATTTAGTCATAAAATTTAATATAAAGTCATATAATGTAATATAATATATATATATATATGGTGTAATATAAAATATCATATAATGTATTATTGTACATTTCAAGTGACATTATATTTATTACATTACATTGTAACACAATTTAATATATAATGTACTCTAATATAATGCAATATATCATATAATGTAACAGAATAAAATATAAAATAATAATAACAATAATAATGTAACATAAAATAATATAATGTAATATAATATATAATATAATGTAATATAGATAATATGATGTATTATTTTACATGTTAAATTACAGTATATTTATTACATTACAATGTAACACAATTTAATAGATAATGTACTTTAATATAATGCAATGTATCATATAATGTAACAGAATAAAACAATATAATATAATATACTATATAATACAATGGAATATAATGTAATGTAATTTATAATATAATATTTCCCAGTAAAACTTACACTCGTCAACTCCCAATACTCAATGGTGGAGCTTGCTGCAAGTAACCGCATCCACAGCTTCAGTGCATTATGACATCATGTGGGCTCTAACATCACGCTGGTTGCTAGACAGGTAAGCAGAAGTGGGTGTGGCCTAGCAAGCAGCAAGACTGGGAAGAAGCAATATTTCCCCCTAATTCAGCCAGGGATAACTCCTCAGACGTTCCACCTTCTGCAGCACCGTGGAATATGTTGGCGTTATTTCCATCATTTCTCCATCGATACTAAAAATGTCTCATCTCACTGATAACAGCAGCAGACACAGGGGGTAAATAAAGGGATAATGCCCTACTCCCCAAGCGGTGGTGAAAGTGTTAATGCCTTGCCCCTCATGCCCCAGGAAGTGGTGAAAGGATTAATGCACTACTCCCCATTACCCAAGAAATAGTGAAAGGTTTGATGCCCTGCTCCCCATGTCCCAAGAGGTGCTGAAAGGTTTAATGCCATGCCCTTCATGTCCCAGGAGGTGGTGAATAGGTTAATGTCCTGCTCCCCATGTCCCACCCCACTGGGGCAAATGGATAATTTATAACCATTGCGACGCCTGATTGGTGCTTTTAAAATGCATGTATTAAAATATAAAAAAAAACATTGAGCGGGAGGGGCTTTCCTGCACTGCAAAGCCAACACCATCGGTCAGTACGGAGTGCCAGCAGCTCTTGGAGGGTGTGGCCGATGATGTCAGGAATAGGAGGGGAAATGGGCGGAAAGCGGAGGGGGAGATGGTGGTGGCAAGGAGAGCTGTAATTGGGTTTGGGGGTTGTCTGCCATTCTCTATTAGTATAAATGTTTATATATTAGTATATAAGGTAATGGCATATATATTAGCATCTAAGGTAATGGAATATATATTAGTATGTAATGTAATAGGGTACATATATATTAGTTTATAAGGTAATGAGATATATATTAGTATAGAAGGTAATGTTTTATATATATATAGATGTATATATATATAAATAGCAGGGCCGGCCTTAGGGGTGTGCGACCTGTGCGGGACGCCATGGTAGCAGGGGCGCCTGCCTGGGACTTAAATTAAAGCATCGGGTTTTTTTCTTTTGGTTTTTTTTAAACTTTATTTAACATCATTCATGTTAAATAAAGTTTTAAAAAAAACCCCCCAAAAACCCGATGCTTTAATCTAAGTGCCGGGCAGGGGCACCGAGCGGTTGCTCGTGAAGTTCTCAGCAACCGCTCGGCGCCCCTTACTCTCCGTGACTCCATCACGGTGCCGGCATCTCACGTTGAGCCCCGGACTATTCCGACGCTCAACATGAAGTGCTGGCAGAGCGAGAAGACGGATGCCTCCCGCTCTCACCACAGGACTCCGGCAACAAGGTAAGTGAGGGGGGGTGTAGTTTGAAGGGGCAGAGGGGGGGTGTAGTTTGAAGGAGCGGGGGGGGTGTAGTTTGAAGCGGCAGAGAGGGGGTAGTTTGAAGGGGCAGAGGGGGGGTAGTTTGAAGGGGCAGAGGGGGGTAGTTTGAAGGGGCAGAGAGGGGGGTAGTGAGGGGGGGGCGCCAGAGGAGTAGTCCGCACAGGGCGCCACAACGCCTTAGGCCGGCTCTGTATAGTAGTATAAAAGGTAATAGGTTGCATATATATAAAAGTATATAAGGTAATGGGATATATATATATATATATATATTACTATATAAGGTAAAAGGTTACACATATATTAGTATATAAGGTAATGGGACATGTATTAATATATAAGGTAATGAGATATATATTAGCATATAAGGAAATGGGATATATCTATCTATCTATCTATCTATCTATCTATCTATCTATCTATATATATATATTAGCATATAAGGTAATGGGATATATATATATATATATATATATATATATATATTAGCATATAAGCATATAAATGAGATAAATATTAGTGTTTAAGGTAATGGGATATATATCTAAATGACGCAATGGAATATATGCATATTGGCATATAGGGTAATAGGTTACATATATATATATATATTAGTATATAAGGTAATGGGATATATATGTATATTAGGTCATGATATGCATATATAAATGAGATAACATTGCCGTCTACCGTGTTTCCCTGAAAATAAGACATACCCATAAAATTTGTGCAATATAAGCCATACCCCGAAAATAAGACATAGTGATAGGCAGGGCCTTCAGATCAACCTTCAAACCAGCCGGGATTGAAAGCGGCACCCGACCCGCCTCCTCCCGCTGCCGGCGCATAATATGAAGTTAAAGGGGCCGGTGTTGACAGACCGCGCCGCCCAATGGCAGTGCCTCAGTACTTCGTCCCACGTCTTAAAAGGGGTGGGACGAAGAGCTGAGGCACGGCCATTGGGCGGCGCGTAAACACCGGCCAGGGGCGGGTTGGACCGGGGGGGCGATTGCCCCCTAGGCCTCCCTGAATCTACATTAAACGGCGGTGTGGCCGCCCATTTAGGTGGCCGATTCAGCCACGCCAGGGCTGTCTTTAATGCCTGCAGAACTGGCCGGCACACCGAGATGCCATTGCAGCCGATGCGGCTGTGAGTCTTAAAGCGGCGGTAAGACATGCTGGCCGCTTTAAAATCATTAAGCAAGGTGACTCCGCCCCCTTGAGCGGCACGTCACATTGTCAATCAAGATGAAGTGTCGTGAGCCCTAAAAACATGGTCTGTCAAGTCAACGGTCCAAAATCGTATTAAAGTACCCACCTAAATCGCTACGCCCCTTGACGCACTCTGCAATGCAGTTGGCATTAAAGTGGACAGGTCTGGTTCCCTCCAGTGAGTCTCCTGAAGGCATATAATATGTGACCTAAGAGATTGAAGGTGGTTAGGAACTAACTTTTGCTTGATTGGCATATTAAGGCTATCAATTTTCCACAAACAAATGCCATGGGTGGTCATCGTGGCATTACAGGGTTGGAGTAAAGATGGTGATCTAGCCAATACCCATCCTTGGCAGCTTGTTAACAGTGGTATATTGTACGATTAGGGATACCCCCATGTCCCAGTGCCAGGGCATAAATCACATAAGGGGGTCTGACGGTGTCCGCAGTGGAGATACTGGATGAACTAAGCATTAACCCAATAACAATCATAAACAAAGTAAACAATGAGGGCTTCTTACAAGCCTTAAGGTAAAAAATAAACTGTCAAAAGAGTTGTGAGGCAAACAGTGTCCCCTCGGGCGCATCATGTGAGGTTCCAGATGGCAGAAGAGTCTTGGGCATCCTCCGGCATGTTAAAGAAGTTAGGAGGTTCATCATGGGTGACCTTGAGTTTTGCTGGAAAGGTAAGGGCAAGTTTCCCCTTGTTTTCATGGCGCAATTTACAGACGGGTGCCAATCTTTGATGTTTAGCCGTGACCTGGGATGAGTAATCTTGGAAGACCCTTAACCTGGCAGAGTGGAAAAAAATATCAGGAAGTTTTTGATATTCCAAGAGAATTGTTTCCATGTCCTAGAAATTCAGGAGGCGCAGAATGACTGGTCTTGGCTTAAAGTTTCGGTCTCCTCTGTCTACACCTTCTCTCTGTCCTCTTTCAGTTATAAGAGGATGATTCCCACCATGAGAAAATTGTAGGGTGTCAACCAACCTCTCTTGTAAGGTAGAGGCCGGGTATTGAGGCCTGACTGTTTCAGGAATGCTAACGAGATGAAGATTGTTGCGACGACTCCTATTCTTCAGATCATCAATTTTGTCACAACGCGATTGAATAAAGGATAAGTGAGAATGTGTGTCAGATTACATCTGGTTCCGGCTGCAAAAGAAGTAGGGAACGTTGTGGTTCAGCCATTTTCTCTTTTGAGCTGGCAGAGGATGCACACTGTGGCTGAAGAGAGTTCTGTGAAGATTTAGTAGAGGAGTTTTTTAACTGGCCTGGCCGGAAATTTGTCCATAGTCTTACAAGCGAGATCAGGATGGGGGAAGCGAGAAGCCTGGCCGGGGTTTTGGTCTTCCAGTGATGGAATAAACCCCGGAATAATGGGCATCTGGTTGGTAGGGCGCTTGATCAGATGTTAACAGGTGAATTATCCCCCTTCCCAACCTTGCAGGGGAATTATGATCTTCCAATCATATCTGGCTATACGTAGGGGAGGGGTGAGGACCTTTTCCGTTGCTTATAGATACAGTTATGGCGTGATACGTGGGAACCCTTTATTAACGCTTTAGACACTGATTTCAAATAATACATACAGTTTCTAATAGACGGAGTGGATGTGTCTGAGAAATGATAACTGCAAAGGACAAGCTGGCGACTATATATCATTTGGAGGGGAGGCTGGAAATGACATGACGGAGGCTTGGCATCCGGATCTCTCCTAGCAAATGCCGGACCAACAGCACCGCACCTAGGGAAAACGAGACAAGACGTGTTGGAATTTCTGTTTCGTTTTATTGCAGTTTTATCACATGACTTTCAAGCTATTCTTATTCGAGTGACCAACAATTAGACCTTGGTCCACGTACTTTTTTGTATAGGTTCATACATGTATAATTAACTGTAAATTACTATGGTAACAATGGAAGGTCCTGTTGGACCATTAAATTGGTCTCTAATCAAACCAAATAGAAAGTTATACAACAAAATGCGTGCACCAGGCAGCCTCTTCCCTCTCCTGCTGGGCCCGTCTTCTTCTGGGCCTTTTCAGCTTCTGGACTAACTACTGGTGCAGCGAGAAGCCTGGCGGGAGTTTTGGTGTCTTCCATGACACCTGGCCATGATCATGATGGATGTTGCTGAGATGCTGGTTTTAATTTGGGGCAGTGAGCCGCCTAGCGGGCATCAAAGGCTGTTTTGGGATAGGTTGGGAAGTTGTGCCCAGCAGGTAGTACATTTTGTATGGTGTACTCTTTTATTGCAGGGTGATGAGTGAGTTGATTTACTACTCTAATCACTGAGAGCCATATGATCCCAAGCACACCAGAAAATCTACAACACAATGGCTGAAAAGGATCAACCTGCTTCAATGGCCCAATCAAAGCCCAGACCTCTATCCGACTGAAATGCTGTGGCGGGACCTTAAGACAACAAATATAAACAAATACTGCAAACCTCAATGAACTGAAGCAATGCTGTAAAGAAGAGTGGCCCAAAATTCCTACACAATGATGTGACAGACTGATAAAGTCATACAGAAAACCATTACTTCAACCTATTGCTGCTAAAAGTGTCTCTACAAGCTATTGGATGGTAAGATGTACTTGGTTTTTCACACATGGCTTCTTCATTATGGCTTCATTTTTGTTGAATAAATCGTGACACTGTGTAATATGCCATCTGTTGCTATTCTGTGAGGTTGCATTTACCTGTAATTTAGACCTAAGGAACAGATGATTGTTATTATGTCCTAAAATCATAAACCACACGTGCTAACACCACTCATACAGATACACTCACTGTCCCTTTCCTCTTACAGCTTTCTCTATCCCTCAGCTCTACCTAATTTATATGTTTCTCCCGCTCTCGGAGCGCTTACTCTCCCTGTTTGCCTCCCTCTGTGGCAGCCCTCGTTCTCTCATCTCCCTCCCTCCTTTCTATCTATCCATGCAAGCTTTCAGTGCATGCCTGGGGTAACTAACCTATTTTGCCCTGTGCAAACCTGCTGGAGGTAAATTAATTCCTCTCATTGGACAGTGCTGAGGCAAATGCTCAGAGTTCCCTGGGATGGTAATTCACGGCAAAGCTCAGCTCGCCTAAAACTTGGTCTCGTGTCAGCTCTGGTCTCGTGTCAGAGCAAAGCCAAGCCTACAGGGCCACCACTTTTATCACCAATACAACTTCCACAAATAACCATGACGGCTGTGGAGTAAATGTAATCATTTATTAAAGTGGGGTTGGGGTGAGGATAAGGATTAACCAAGGAAAGGAGGGTATCCAAAGAGCCTGTCATTCTCTAAGTCAAGCTCCCGCTGAATCACAAATTTGAAGACACCAAAACGTGTGCGTTTGGCAGCCTCTTCCCTCTCCTGCTGGGCTTGCCGTCTCTTCAGGGCTTGTCTCTTCTTGGCCATCACAGCTTATGGACTCAGTACTGGTGGTCTGGGCTTCTCCACCGGCAGGACTTGCTGCACCACCGGCCACTTCACGTTATCCCAGTTGGTGTTCGGACTTCATGGAGCAACAAATTTAACTTTGGGGGCAGCGAGCGGCCTAGCGGGCGCCAAAGGTGGTTTTGGGATGGCTTGTTGGAAAGTTGTGCCCAGTGGTTAGTATATTTGTATGGCGTCCATCATTGTCCTCTGCAGGGTGCAGAATTCAGCTGGTGTCTTCTCTGTGGCCATGATGTTTCCGGCTGTCTTCTTCTATGATGGGCGTCACCGAGCACAGCCTGCACTTGCTGCTTGGCAGATGTTGGATGCCGTGTTGGTCTTGGCGGGGTTTGTTTCCAGATTGACCCTGGTCATGTTGGTATTGTAACTCGGTTTTGGAACGCTGGTGTGAGCTTTGGTGTCACTCATAGAAGGTCGAGCCGTGTCCTTCTCTGACAGAGTGTCTCGGGCGACACCGACTTAATAAAGGTAATAGGTTGCATATATATTAGTATATAAGGTAATACAATATATATTTGTATATAAGGTAATAGGTTAGATATATATTAGTATATAACATAATGAGATATATATTAGCATATAAGGTAATGGGATATATATGTATTTTAGGTCATGATATAGATATATATATAAATGAGGTAAAGGGATATATGTATATTAGTATATAGGGTAATAGGGTAATAGGTTACATATATATATATATTAGTATTTAGGGTAACAAAGGGATAAATATATTAGTATATGAGGTAAAGGGTTATATATTAGTATATATAAGGTAATAGGTTACATATATTAGTATCTAAGGTAATTATATCTATATATTAGTATTTAAGGTAATTGTAAGTAGTGTTTAGGGAGGGTAATGATAGATATTAATCTCTATAATATATACATGATTGTAATTTAACCCCTTAAGGATCGGGATGTTATTCTCTGTACCCTCGTACTATGGAGACATTTCATTCAAGAACGTTAAAATGTATACGCAAACCTAAGAAAAATAAGTGACTGATGCCTGTCACCAGGGAGCCAGACATCTTGCTGATTGATAGGGGATCAAATACTTGTTTCACTGAGTAAAATGCAAATCAGTTTATCTATTATTTAAAATGCTTTATTCTTGTTGTTTTTGTTATTTTGTCTCTCACTGTCTCAAATAAACCTACCATGTGTATGTGCTTGAGGCAGTGGTGCATGTACAAGCCAAGGAAAAGGGTTCATTTTTTAATCCAGCCAAAACCTAATCATACTTTTCACACAGTAGCCATTAAAGTGGTCAGAGCTTCTGCCATGCAGTTTGTTTCAAGGAAGAGCCTGGGAACCTTAATTTATCTTTAAATAGAATAAAAAGGAGGTTTTTAAAATCAGTGTTGATAAGTAGAGCAACCCAGCCTCAAGAGACCTTTCCTGATGCAAATAAAAAAATTTGACGCAGTCTTAGTGGTCTTTAAAAACCACCATTTTCATGATGACATGTTCTACCACCTCAAAGTTAGGTATTCTTCTTTAGAATAAAAAGCACAGATTTTACTGAAACTGTGTCAGTTTACAACTAAGAATAGAAGCATAAGTTATATCTATCTATGTAGCTATATAGTTTATATATATATATATATATATATATAAACACAGACACACACACATTGCACTGTATATATGCCTCTGCATAATGTGGAATATTTATCATAAGAGGCAATGGTTTTGTATTTTTAACCTCTATTTACCTAAACAGGGGAAAAGGTCTTTAAAACAGAGCGTGATGTGATAAATCTTATCCAGTGTGCATGGACTACAAGTGTACGGTGAAGATAATTTTCCTTCCTGATTCCATGCATCATGAATGCAAATTAGGTTTTACAAACTGCCACATGCAGCTAGAGAAAGCTCTAGGGATTTCCTGGAAAAAAAAAGAGAAGGAAAGTGAAAAAGGAATGCTTTGCTTTGCACGGATGTTGTGTAGGCTGTAATAAAAATGACAAAAAGATATTTTAAACACAATCTGAAGTTCCCTTGGATAAGGTTTATTAGCTTAGAGAAAAATGTAAACAAAACAGCTAGATAGTTATAGACAAGAAACTAGAAATACATATAGATAGGTCAACACAAAAAATGCAACTTAGATATTTGATATACTGTATATGATGATTTTAAGTTATTGGTCATCTGTTAATATATATTTCTAGCTGCGTATACTAGCTGGGTTAAAATACTAGCTAGAAATAAATGATGACTATAATAGTCATGTAATAACTTTTAAACGGTTAATAATTAAGGCAGAAACCAAAATCACATCATACAGTGTGTGTAAAATTATTTTGTCCATGTATCGGTTTTTAGTTCTCTGCACCAATTCCACCAGGAACACATAACGTATATGTTATGTATAGTATATTATGTATAGTACAAATTTATATGTACATAAGAAATAACAAGTATATACTAACATTAAATATTCTAAACATTTATTGGATTTAATTTATCCTTTGCGTTACCTATAGCTCTACTATGATAAATAGTCAAACTTTATTAAATATCTGTAATGTAATTTTACAACTTGTATAGACACATACCAGCCAGACATTTATTTGGCATTTGGAATACAAAGAAAAAAATGTGTTCTGTATAAGACGCGGCATATCTATAAGAGAAATCACTAAATAAATAACATAGGTTTTTTAGAACCCATACGAGTGGGAAAGTGGGTACTGAAGTAGCTAGGACAGTTGTCCATGTACAATAACGTTCAAGAAGTATATGTCAGAGAAAGAATAATTCTAGAATGAGAGACAAATCAGTAAATGGAAGACCCGAGGCTTACATCAGATTAGTCGAGGTTGATCAGGATACATGCATTATTCTCCATCCGGAAGGGATGTAACAGGCAAATGTCATAGCTTTATTTGCTGCCTGAGATGTCAAAGTAGAAACCAAATTTCTAGAGAATTGAATTACCCCGTTTCTATAGAAAAACACTGCTGCAGACTGAGATGTAAAAACAACAAAAAAGTATATTTCTTTATTTCTAATGCTGTTTTTTTTTTTATCCGAGCTAGAGTTTACTGACAAAAAACACCAGTTCATCTTTAAAAATCCACTGAGCCAAAATATTTTCTTTCCTTCCCATTAAATCTGTTAACCGATCCCTAGTCCAATTGACATGTATGAATCACTGGGGCACTGGCTTGTTGGAAACGGGGCTAGTCCTATCAACTGTGATGCGTTAGCGGCACGTCTAAAGTAACAGTAAAGCACAACCACAGCTTACAAGTATCCATCTAGAGCAGGCATTGCCCTTTCCGGACTGATAAGGCCCCACAGATAAGTTGCCCAAATATAGATCTGTTTTTTTTATATTAAAGGCAGAGTGATTTAACACCTGTTCAGACTTGTCATCTAAGTCACAAAATGAAAAGTATGCCGTTTTCAATAAACTTTGCATAAAATAGTTAATTTGCATTTAATTTTAATGGTTCAAAGAATGTCAGGCAAAATGGTCGGCCCTCGCACATGCTCACTTCATCAAATCTGGAACTCTTTGAAAAAAGTTTGGACATGCCTGATCTAGAGGCACTGTGCACGTGGCACTCGTAATGTGAGGAGTAGGATGCCACAGGTGGGAAGGGTTGATGAGAATGCAAAAGTACAAATACCAGGGCAGATGATCCACAAGCCAATTAAGTTATTTTTAATTATGATGGGGAAGTATCACAGGGCAAAAATACTTAAAAAATATTGCAGATAATGAGGAAAGGACAGTAGCAAAAAGGAAAAACGTAAGATTCCATAATGGCCAGTGGAAAAAGGACAACGGAAAGTGGAATTAAGTAAATGTGGAAGTGAGATTCATGAGAGAAGGGGTGGCATACAGAAGAAGTCATCAAAGAGTCCGCAGCTAAAGATAAATGTGCCACCAGAATGTGGTTGATATGAAAGTAATTTACTAGCCCAGGCTACTGTTTAATTAGCACAAGTGGGTCTGTCAAAAACACAGAGGATGACGTTTTAGTAAAATTGTAGTCTTAGTAGAACTGGGGTCATAGTGGTCTGACTTTTATTTGCCCTTGATAATGCATATTTAATGTGGTGGTGTTCAATTTTTATTTTTTGCAACAATAGCCCTGAGTAACAGTTATGGGGATCAAGCAACTTGCACTTTCGGATATACTTAATTTATGACCTTCTAGCATAACACAGTGGCTGAAATTACCTTCTATTTCTTTTTGCTAATAAAAAGTGAATTTCTATGCAAGATCATTGCTCAGCCATGACCAATCCAAACAAGGTTATGAGAAAAATGAATAAATCCCCCCCACCAGATACCACTTTTTGGTGGATTAAATGTTTGAATATATATAACAAAGCCACATGTTTAACATTTCTTGGATGTTACAAAGAGCAAGGGCACACAAATGTAAAACAATAAATTGCATACAGGGAATGGCATTAACAAAGATTCTTCTTGCACCCTGGTTGAAATTTCTAAACGAAATAAAATGTCATCTGTTATTTAGAGAGGTTAATTTCCTGGAATGATACCAGGAACAAAATTCAATCTTCATTCTACCCTCTCAATATATATCCCAGTACAATTTATTATGGGTTTCCAGCCAATAAAATGGCAAAAGTAATTTGAAGATTGGAAGGAAAGGTGAATTTTCATGTTGGGAAATATAATTGATAAAGGAAAAGTCAAGTTTAGAGGAGTTTGTCCACAAAGAGCCATGCTTAATATACATACAAATACATCGCTATGAAATATTAATGCAAATTAATGAAAAGAACGGATTTAAAGGGACACAATTTTCTATAAGGGGCATTGAAAAAACAGCTCTCAAAAACACTTTGTGTGAAACTTTTTGAAAATATTTCATTTTTTCCCTGTAAAGAAAATGCTTTTAACCCAAAACATAAAGAGAAGACATTTCACCACAAGTGGATGCTGTACCCTCTTTCTCTGAGTATGACTAAATGATATTCCAGGGGCTCGTGGAAAGACAGTCCATCTCCCCCTATTAAAAAAAATGTAAAAAACATTGTGCTTTGTGGGGATAAAATAATAGTCAGTCTCATATAATTATCTAGTGGAATGGTAAAACCGCCTTAAATACCAATGTAAAAATAAGAAATAATAAAATATAAGTGTGTTATTTAAGGAGGTTTGGACATTTTATTGGTCACATCATTTTACCACTCCAGTAGATAATTATCTGAGACTGACCACGAATTTAAGGTTTTTATACTTCCCAATATTACCTGTATCAAATATTGTACTGGTTTATCATCTTTCACATGTCTCAAAAAAAATAAAAAATAAGTTTTTCCACAAAAAAGCATGCGCCCCTTGGGTTGATATGATTCAAATTGTTTTTTTTTTAAATTCAGGATTATATGTAAACATGGGAAATTGCTTAATGGACAGATAATCAATCGCTCGCATATTAAGCAACAACTGCATAGGTACATACATCCCTTGAAATTTCCCTCTTCAGGGGGAGCAGCTTTGTGAAGGGGCAGGGGTAGCCATGCATAGGGGTAGAATGGGCCTTTACCAGGACCGGAATCGGTTGGAAGTAGGCAATGAGTGGGCAAGGCCAAATGCCGCTTCCCTTGCTTTACTCAGGATGAAAAATGCCAAACCATGGAAACATTATATATATATATATATATATATATATATATATATATATATATATATATATATATATATATATATATATATATATATAAGATACATTTCTAGGTAACATGGAATCTTTAGCTGATGTTGATATCCTTTATTGGGCCAACATACAAAATAAATGTAAAGTAAGTTTTCGGGAACACAGAGGTCTCTTCTCAGATAGAAGTTATCAATTTTAATTAAAGACTCCTTTTCTCTTTGAATCAAAAAAAGAAAATCCCAAATAGGCTTAAAAATATTATTGAGAGAGACCATACATAGAAATAAAAGGTAAAACAATTTTTAAATTTAACTTCAAGTTTAAAAATAATAAATTCTTACATGACACAGGACAAAAAAAAGCCTCAATAGAGTAGTGGTAACTGACGTGTTTCATCCATATTGCTGGACTAAGTCATAGGTACACACTTCCCTTTCCAGGTAGTATGTATAGCTAATATATAATGGGGGGGGGGTGTATAGCCTGGTCCACTATCCCACATTAATTAAAACAATTATTAAGTTAAAACAATCTTTGAGGCATCTATAACCCATTTTTGATAAATAAGTTGGATACTAAGACCTTTTAGGTACTATCATATACAAAAACTAGAATATATACATCTGTAGGGGATGTGTAAGAACTTTGTATCTTAACCAATAGGAGTATTTATAACTCCTATCTATAGGTAATAAATATGTACTATGACCATGTCTAATAGCCGATACACAAAAAGAAAGGTTGGAATGCAGCACTCAGCAGTAAAATGGTGCACGAGCCAGGGTACCACCAAGTCCCTCAATAAATCCAAAACAAAGAAGCAAAGGCTCAGCACTCAAATGATAAGGTGAGTTTATTTCACACAGGCAACGTTTCGACGCACAGGTCTTTCTCAAGGCTTGAGAAAGACCTGTGCGTCGAAACGTTGCCTGTGTGAAATAAACTCACCTTATCATTTGAGTGCTGAGCCTTTGCTTCTTTGTTTTGGATTAATAGCCGATACAAACACCCTATATTTATTGAAAGAAGTTAACCTGCATCCCGTTCAGAATTTACACCTACTGGTATACAGGTGGCAAACTCAAAAACCTCCCTTTGGCAGAATAATCTCATACTATCACCACCTTTGATAAAAGTTCTAACTTTTTCTATGAGGTGACACTTAAAAAGCTTAGTACCTTCCATATGACTATGAAAGGGTAAACCAACTGGTTTAGTAGCGGTAAGGTCTCTAATAGCGCAAATATGTTCTCTCACGCAAACTTTAAATTCTCTACTGGTCCGACCCACATATTACTTTTATACAACAGAAAGATGAATTTAAAAAGACAGAATACAATAAAATCAAGACCAATTTTAAAATATGATTTCATTCACTATAAACAAACATTCAAAAACATGTATTCTATCAATTTCTTCTTTTTTCTGATGTTCTTTTCTGCATTGCAATGTCTATTAACACATAATCCTATAAGGGAAAAGAAAAAATGTTGGTGCGCTAAGCTAGTCTCAGGCTCAAATAATACAAATATATAATATGAGGCCTACCAAACAGTGTGAGCATGCTGCAAATACAGTGTGTTGGCTGTACAATGTATACAAAAAACAAAATACTGTCTGCGCTTCTCACCCTAATAAAGTTGGCAACAAATATATAAACATAAAATAAACGAGAGGTTTTGGTTATATGAATTGGCCAAAGCATAATTAAGCTCACCCGCCACGTCAAGGCACACTCTCAATAGGGTGAGAACCTACTCTCATCTCCTACATAGTGGGCACACAAAGCAGTTTATACTGCTACCAAAACCAGATTAATGTGTTGGGGGAGGTGCAATTAAACCTCCTCCCATTGAACCCCTGGACAGCAAGCTGCAACCAGACTGATGAGGAGCCAACAACCTCAAATATGTGCAAACAGGGAAAAGAAAAAATGTCGGTGCACTAAGCTAGTCTCAGGCTCAAATAATACAAACATATAATATGAGGCCTACCAAATTGGCCAAAGCATAATTAAGCTCACCCGCCATGTCAAGGCACACTCTCAATAGTGTGTGCCCACTATGTAGGAGGTGAGAGTAGGTTCTCACCCTATTGAGAGTGTGCCTTGATGTGGCGGGTGAGCTTAATTATGCTTTGGCCAATTCATATAACCAAAACCTCTCGTTTATATTATGTTTATATATTTGTTGCCAACTTTATTAGGGTGAGAAGCGCAGACAGTATTTTGTTTTTTGTATACATAATCCTATAAGACTATAAGATTCAAAAAAACTTGAGATGCATACATTTGGTGCTAATATAGCATTTTATTAGGTTACACCTTTTGTCCAAAAAAGCATTCTACAACACATAGCAACGTGATGCTATATTTCTTATATTTACTATATCTAGGCCATAATGTTGTCTTACACTATAGCCGATTATATAAATTAATAACTTTTTTTCTCCAGCACGCATCGCTTGCAAACAAACGAAAAACAACTATAGCGTCCCCTACCAGTTCACCTCCTTGACAACTTTACCTTTATAGTAGGGTTAGGAGGAACACTTTAGAAAACGGTGACATCGTAAATTTTGAGCAATGGTCATCTTCTTTATAAGGAATGCTGTTAATTATTGCATATGAGCCCTAAAAAAAAGAAAAATCTTCAAATTACAGCATGGATGATTTAACATTCAATCAAATGAATTGTACATGCCATTGGGATTCTGCTAGCTATCTTCACCTGTTGGCAACAGAAACCATGCAATTAAGGCGAATGCCTTGCAGAAGAAGACCATGAAAATTCAGGATAGTTTTCATTGGACTATAAATCAGTATGCAAGTGTATCTGGAACCATGATAAAGACACGTACTTTATGTGATACACCACATTGTCTTATAAGACAAAGTTCCCTTCGTGAGTGCTGCACAGACAGGAGAAATGTCTTTCGTTGGCATGAGATGCAATGTCTGTCTTTGGCTAGAAATAAAAAGAGCAGTCAGCTAGATGTTCACTCAGCAGTTTACAATGTATGTGAAATGTTTGGTGTCATAATCTCTTAGGATTAAGATTTGCTGCCAGAAAAAAACAATCAAGCCTAGCAGTTTCCACTAAAGGATCTGAAGCAGCCACAGCCAGACTTGGCTGAATTGACAATAATTTAAGATGTTGAATAGTCTGGTTAGAGAATGAATTTTCTGGCATGCATTTTTTTATATCTTGGAACAAACTACTCACACTTAAAACAGATTTTGAATTGAAATGACATAACATGCAGGAAATAGAAAATGTGCATATATTGCTTGATAGTCTTTCCGCTTTTAGCTATTGTTCAACTCAATGATGTTCCTTAGTCATTTGGTGTGTATACAGGCATCAGATACCAACAGAGACTTGCTTTTCAAATACTGTGAAAGAATTTAAATGTGATGCCTACAGCCATTGATGAAATGCGTGGAATTGAACTGTAAGAAAATGTAATAAAATGGCAGTTTGTTAAAAAAGATAAAAAATCATTGTCAAGTATCAGTTAGAGGAGAGTCTCAGCGGGTTAAAAGGCAGTGCATTCCCAATGATTCAGCTCCATGGTAAGCAATACAGCCATGTTAGGATTCGATAGGACTTTCCAACATTGAGGTCGACATGGTAGCGTGTTAATTAATATATGCCCATAAAGTGCAACGGAATCCCCAAAATACCAACACTAACAATACTAAAGTGAAAAAAGATAGCTGTGCACAAATAGTATTTGAAAAACAGATAAGTAAATATATGCTACACTTATATCTCCTCCAAAAATGAGCTTGCATATTTTCAGGAACATTGTATGCACAAATTTGCCCATTGAGGGATCTGTAGTCGGACCCGTTTCAATGATCAGGATATCTTCTGTTTAGACAAGCAATTTAATTGTAAGGGTCTCTTATATTCTTCTTTTATAACGATATACTACACTATATTTGCACTTTTGTCTTATTTTTTATGCATACAAGTATCCTTGGAAATATACAAGATCATGTTAGATGAGATATAAGGGTTGTATATATATTTACTTATATCTGTCTTCCAAATACTACTTGTGTGCAGTCACTCTTTAGCACTGCTCAGGCAGTGTTTTTGAATAGCATTTGCTGGGTGTGTGCTGATCCCTTGCTTTGTTGTATGTACAAATAAGTAATTTCAGCATCACACAAAAACCTGAATTGATATGCTCTTTATGATGCGCTTCCCTTTTTATATTTTTTGTGTATATTTTGAAAGGTGACAATTGAAATAAGTGGTAAAAAAAAAACTGGCATAAAAAAGTAGAAGAGGGTTTTATTAGAATAACGAAAACATTTAGATCCTAAAAATCATCAAAAGAGGGTTGACAAAAGACTATAGAACTGCAGTTTAATTTATATGTCAGTACAAAAAAAAAACCCCATTCATAATGTAAAGTTTTAATTAATAAAAGCATTGTATGCCAGAGTTTAAATTAATTTTAAGATGCAGAAAATAATTACTTTTAAAATCTGGCTTCTCCTGCCAATGGCCATTTTTATGAATATCAACAAAATTATAGGAAATCCAAAGAATAAAATTTAATTTTATATATATGCAGGGCCGGCCCAAGGCAAAATGCCGCCTGGGGCGAATTTTAAAATGCCGCCCCCCCCCCTATCTACCCTTCCTCTCCCTCCGTCCCTGCCGCCCCCCCCATTATCTACCCTTCCTCTCCCTCCGCCCCCCCCCCTTGTACTTACCTTTCAGCAGTCCTGCGGCGAGTCTCCCTGTTCGGTCTCGGTGCCGGCTTGTAATGCTGAGCGCCGGAAATCTTCCGGCACTCAGCATTACAAGCCGGCACCGAGACCGAACAGGGAGACTCACCACAGAGGAGAGAGAGAGGGGCGCCGAGCGGGTACTGACAGCTTGGTAAGCGAAAACCACTCGGCGCCCCTTTCTCTCTTTCGCTTTTTTAAAAAAAAAAAAAGGGCTTGGGGCGGCAAAGTGCCGCCCCTTCAAAAGTGCCGCCTGGAGCGGTTGCCCCACTTGGCTCCATTGTCGGGCCGGCCCTGTATATATGAGTACACCCCTCACATTTTTGTAAATATTTTATTATATCTTTTCATGTGACAACACTGAAGAAATGACACTTGGATACAATGTAAAGTAGTGAGTGTACAGCCTGTATAACAATGTACATTTGCGGTCCCCTCAAAATAACTCAACACAGAGCTATAAATGTCTAAACCTTGGCAACAAAAGTGAGTACATCCCTAAGTGGAAATGTCTAAATTGGGCCCAAAGTGTCAATATTTTGTGTGGCCACCATTATTTTCTAGCACTGCCTTAACCCTCTTGGGCATGGAGTTCACCAGAGCTTCACAGGTTGCCACTGGAGTCCTCTTCCACTCCTTCATGACGACATCACGGAGCTGGTGGATGTTAGAGACCTTGCGCTCCCCCATCTTCCGTTTGAGGATGCCCCACAGATTCTCAATAGGGTATAGGTCTGGAGACAAGCTTGGCCAGTCCATCACCTTTACCCTCAGCTTCTTTAGCAAGGCAGTGATCGTCTTGCATGTGTGTTTGGGGTCGTTATCATGTTAAAATACTGCCCTGCTGCCCAGTCTTTCGAAGGGAGGGGATCATGCTCTGGTTCAATATGTCATAGTAAATATTGGCATTCATGGTTCCCTCAATGAACTGTAGCTCGCCAGTTCCAGCAGCACTCATGCAGGCCCAGACCATGACACTCCCACCACCATGCTTGACCGTAGGCAAGACACATTTGTCGTTGTACTCCTCACCTGGTTGCCACCACACACGTTTGACACCATCTGAACCAAATAAGTTCTTAGTCTCATCGGACCACAGGACATGGTTCCAGTAATCCATGTCCTTAGTCTGCTTGTCTTCGGCAAACTGTTTGTGGGCTTTCTTGTGCATCATCTTTAGAGGAGGCTTCCTTCTGTGATGACAGCCATGCAGACCAATTTGATGCAGTGTGCGGCGTATGGTCTGAGCACTGACAGGCTGACCCCCACCCCTTCAACCTCTGCAGCAATGCCGGCAGCACTCATACGCAGGGCCGGGCCGACAATGGAGCCGAGTGGGGCAACCGCTCCAGGGGGCACTTTTGAAGGGGCAGCACTTTGCCGCCCCAAGCCCTTGGGGCGCCGAGTGGTTTTATCTTACCAAGTTCTCAGTACCCGCTCGGCGCCCCTCGCTCTCTCCTCTGCGAGCCCTCTAGCTCGGTCTCGGTGCCGGCTTGTAATGTTGAGCGCCGGAAGATCAGCATTACAAGCCGGTACCGAGACCGAGCAGGGAGACTCACTGCAGGACTGCTGAAAGGTAAGTACGGGGGGGAAGGGTAGATAATGGGGGGGGAGGGTAAATAATGGGGGGGTGGCAGGGAGAGGAAGGGTAGATAATGGGGGGGGTGGCAGGGAGAGGAAGGGTAGATAATGGGGGGGGCAGCATTTTAAACTTCGCCCCAGGCGGCATTTTGTCTTGGGCCGGCCGGCGGCATTTTGTCTTGGGCCGGCCCTGCTCATACGTCTATTTCCCAAAGACAACCTCTAGATTTGAAGCTGAGCACGTGCACTCAACTTCTTTGGTCGACCATGGCGAGGCCTGTTCTGAGTGGAACCTGTCCTGTGAAACCGCTGTATGGTCTTACCCACCGTGCTGCAGCTCAGTTTCAGGGTCTTGGCAATCTTCTTATAGCCCAGGCCATCTTTATGTTGGGCAACAATTCTTTTTTTCAGATACTCAGAAAGCTCTTTGCCATGAGGTGCAATGTTGAACTACTAGTGACTTCCAGTATGAGTGTGGGAGCCATAACACCAAATTTAACACACCTGCTCCCCATTCACACCTGAGACCTTGTAATACTAACGAGTCACATGGCACCGGGGAGGGGAAATGGCTAATTGGGCTTAGGGGTGTACTCACTCTTGTTGCCAAGGTTTAGACATTAATGGCTGTGTGTTGAGTTATTTTGAGGGGACAGCAAATTTACACTGTTATACAGGCTGTACACTCTTTTCTTCAGTGTTGTCACATGAAAAGATATAATAAAATATTTACAAAAATGTGAGGGGTGTACTCACTTCTGTGAGATACTGTGTATATATATATATATATATATATATATATATATATATATATCCACATTTACCTTTTATTTTTTTATACTTCTACTTTTGTATAGAAATCCATACTGGGTAATCAGAAATGTAATACTGCTCGACAAAGCCCTTCTAGCAAAGGTGACAAGTAATTTTTATGAGGAGGAATAATCATGCAAATCAAGTAATTAAAATAGCTTCTCTATGGCATACAGATAAAGTAGATTTGTAATATGTTTAGATGTTACTTTATAAATTTATTTTACACATTAAGTATACTGAATAGTAAAATGCGCAGCTTGGGTGAGTAGCACATCCACGTTAAACATAACTTTTCCTTCCAATCAAATAAAGAATGTTTTGAAAATAAGGTCTATAGTAACACGGTTATGCGGAAAAAAAATGTCTCACTGGAGAACGTGTTACTTAAGGAGATAAAGATAATGAAATAACAATGATTCCCCTAAAATTTTTCCCAATAGTTGCATGTATGTTAGTTTTCCACCTTCAGGTGTGTCCCTGTTCCACAACAGGGCTGGTGCAAGGATTGTTGTCACCTTAGGCACCCTTAAACCCCTTCGATACAAAGGCGGATTTTATTTTTTGTACCCTTCATGACAATGGCTGTTTTAAAATTTTTGTGCTGCTCATGTTTAGCTGTAATTTTCTTCTTTCCCGTTTACTGAACCCACACAAGTTATAGATTGTTTTTTTTTTTTCAGGACAAGGACTTTTCTTTAGATGTCATTGTTTTGATTGTATCATATTTTACTATAAAAACGTATAAAACATGGTGAAAAATTTTGAAAATGACTTTTTCTAACTTTTACTTGAAAAAATCTTTTACTCATCTATAAAAGCTAATGAAAAAAAACCCTAAATAGGTTCTATTTGTCCTGAGTTGAGAAATACCCAATGTTTTTATGTTTTTTTTTCTGCATGTTATGGGGCAATAAGTATAGGTAGCGTTTTTCTATTTCAAAGCCATTTTTTCCAAATCTGGTAATTCTTCCCCCCATGTGCTATTTCGGGTATCTTTGAAGCCGGCCAATGCAATTTACCCCACCAAACCATATATTTTTAAAAACTAGACACCCCAGGGTATTTCAAATGCACTCTTTCCATGCACTAATTCTACCACCAGTCTTTGTCAAACTTTGTGGTAGTCATTTTTTGTGTTTATTTTTTCCACACACATTTTACTTCAAGTAAGAATTAACAGGTCCTGGTATATGTCACTGTCATAAAACACCTCCTGAGTACAGCGATACCCCACATGAATGGGTTTGCCTGGCTGTTTGGGGGGAAAAGGGAAACATTTGGGGCATGCACATTTTTCAATGTTGAACTTTGGCACATGGTGATCCACTATTTGGTACATCTTTGAGCTTGGCCATTTCAGTGTGCCCAATAAAACCATATATTTTTGAAAACTAGACAATACAGGTTATTTCAAATGCTGGTATTTTAACTCTTTCCATGCACGAATTCTACCACCAGTCTTTGTCAAACTTTGTGGTAGTAATTTGTTTTGTGGGTTTTTTTCTACACACATTTTACTTCAGGTATGAGTTAACAGGTCCTGGTATATGTCATAAAACACCTCCTGAGTACAGTGATACCCCACATGAATGGGTTTGCCTGGCTGTTTGGGGGGAAAAGGGAAACATTTGGGGCATACACATTTTTCAATGTTGAACGTTGGAATTTGGTGGTCCACTGCCCATGCCCTATTTGGTACATCTTTGAGCCGGGCCATTTCAGAGCGCCCAATAAAACCATATATTTTTTAAAACCAGACACCCCAAGGTATTTCAACTCTTTACACCCTCCTGAGAACTCTTTTCAACTCCATTGTTTGTTTGTTTTTTTTAAAGGACACCGCCATCTTGTAAGTAGCAAAATTACTTGCAGTGGTGGTTGTGACCACGCCCTGTGGTGGGAGTTGGGTGCCTCGTGATCGTGGCATTTCAGCAACACTTTTAAAGTTTAGGAGCAAATCCAGAGTCCGACCTAACACACATCAAGACACACATTCAGACAATCATACCAGCACAACTAGACACTTGTCACTAACACACATACTAGCATATGCAGACAGACACCCACAAATACTAACATACCCAGACAGACACGGGCATACTACCATAACCAGACATACTCTATGTCCAATGTGCTGAGGGCTGGCATTTGACGTCATATGCTGGTGCTGCAGCTTCGCAAGGGAGCAATGAGACTGAGATGACACGGCTCATTCATCTGATCTATGTGGAGGTTCCTCTGCTGGAGCGAAGCGGACTTTGTGCTAAAGTGAACTTTTGTTAAAATCACAGTGCTTTCACTGACATTCTCTCGATCCATCAGTCAAGAGGAAGTTCACCTCAGGGCAACATTCAGTAAAGTCTAACACTTACTCTACCACTGGCAATGTACCAATAGCATCACATTAAAAATTGAATCATAAAGATAGGGTGCCATTTTTTTTTTTTTTTTTTTTTTTTTTTTTTAACAGTTCTAGTTTTTACATATCATATGCAGACAGCTACTCATTAGTTGTTTGAATGTGTTTTAATTCTATTAGCCAAAGCGACAAGACAAGCATCCTGATTCCTTTTGTACTGCCTTGTAATTAAAATAGAATGCCTCAGTCTCAATCACCCAAAGGGACACTCCGATTAATGAAAGTCACGGGAATTGAATTTGACAAGCAGGACTTCATTATTAGCACTGCCAGCTCCCTGTGGTGTTTGTGCCACCCAAAATAAAACAATGGCAGCCACTAGGCCTGCAAATAAAGTTTATTGGAATGAAATGGGAAAAAAGCATGTTCTTTAATGCTAGCCTACATTATTTTATATAGCACTCTAATGCTCCAAAAACTGTCTGGTTTTATTCATGTTATCTCCCATTTAACTAAATATCCACATCCAAAAGAAATAAACTATATGACAAGCCAACATACACAAGATATTCATGTTTTAAGGCAGGAAACGTGCTAAAAGCTGCAACAGTTGCATCTCCCCTTTTAAGAGCCACAACTATTGTTAATAAAAGTCCTCATTACCAATACTTTAAGTTTCAACAGATGGTTAAAGGATAGTTTTGTGGAGGCTAAAGTTTCCTTGTATAACATGATTTCTAGAAAGTTGCTGTATCTGTACTGCATGAACTACTATTATATACAGCAAATCCTCACAAATAAATATTTGCAAGTTATTTAAAAAATATTTCAAACAAGCTGATTTGTAGATACCATAATTTCAATTATAGATGAGACATCATACTTTTTTCCTGCAGCTATTAAATAACCTATGTTCTGGATGCCTCAGAGATTCCTTGTATTTATTATTTTAGACAGGTAATACAATTAGCATTTATTTGCTGTAGCATTTCATTCTTTAATATTAGGAACCCAACTTTTTCATTTGGCTTAACAGATTTACAGACGCTTAATTTTCCTCAAAAAAGGAAAGGCATAAATAAGCCTCTTTACAAAAATGCAAAAGAAGAAAAAACAAAAAATATTTCCCACAAACATATTGGACAGATACCACCTCCAAAACATATAATAGAAATAGAAAAAAGGAAATGTTAGATACGTTAAGCCCAGGTTACCTCATTAAGATATCTACTTCATTGCAATTGCAACTCACCAATTACTAAGTAGATTATATCTGAAAACCACAAGTAGAAAACATCTTTTCCAGCTCTGTACATTAGAACGCAGTCTGAGGCAAGATAGAGCTTGTTCATTATCTTTTTTTAACATAATGCATTTAAACGGAGTAAAAGGGAGCAAAGTCAATTTTGCAAACGACCAAAATTCATATGCACCAGTCGTTCTGGACATAGTAGGTAATCAAGGTAGACTAACAAGTTGTTTTGGAAATCAGACATTAACTCTGAGAAGCCAAAAAGGTTTGCCGTTAAAGGGACAGCCTAATGTCCCCGACGTAAGCTCTAAAAAAAGAACGTATAGTAAAGTACCCAGTAGTTTAATATGCATTCTTCCACAACAGAATAAGTAAAATTAAAGCACTAATCTGATAGAGAAAAGTCTGTCCTCCTCCATTGTCCTATTATTCTGGTTACTAAATGGCTGTTCAAAGCCTTCAATCAGTGGCAGGAAAGCGGTCCAACTTAAATCAAATGCACACTAACCACATCTGGGCATGGGGGTCTGAACAAAACCCGCACACAGCATTGGAGCTGACTGGGGGTGAGTAGATCATGTGCAGGTTGATGCGTCGGCCAAAGATCTCCAGCATGACATTTTACTGGGGTGCGTGGAAAAGGGGTAAAATATAAAAGGGAGAAGATTCTACAGACACATACAAAATATTTAGATTTTACTTAAACTTATATACATTGTGACATTCATGTAGGATTGGTGGTGGAAGGGAGGTATGTTTCTCCTAGATTCCTTTCCTATGTGAAGTAACACCAGAGTCTTCCACCTGCTAGGTGATTAATTTAGGTGAATGAGAGGGTGGATATAAAAGGGAAGCCATGAGGGCAGATAGCTCTCTCTGGCTGAGGACACAGAAAGCCTGTCTGTGGGAGAGACATTTGAGTAAAGTGAGTAAAGGTTGCTGGACGTATTGTGTTAAGTTGGCAGAGAGAAGCTCTCCAGCTGGTAGTGAGGGACGTCTCTTGTATAGTAAGTGCCGGACAGGCAAGGTATTTCTTTGCTGTGTTATATTTCTTTTGTCTTTGCAACCTTTCTAATAAACCTGACCCTGTGTCAGATTGCACGAATTTACTGCTGTTTGCCTGGTTTGAATGAACACGGGCACTTGTCCCTTGACCTCAGCGAGGGGCGATCCCAGACCTATCTCACAACATAGAATAGTGAAAGAAAATTGAAATTGCATCTCAATGTTTTTGTGATTACTATTTTTCTTCCTCCTTTAATATCTAATTATTATCTGTAGAATCTCTTTATAAATTGCTTTTCAATGTGTGTAATATACGGGTAATATATCTGTCTATAAACACCATTGGAGTTAAGAGTATATTATATATTCAAATATTTGCTTTTCCTTGAATTCTCTCCATCCCAATCAATCTATAGATATCTGGATATGAGGTTCCTGGTTATTTTATATATATATCTATATCTCACAAACACACACTCACAGACAATAGCAGAAAGTTCCCTTCTGCATTATGAGAAATAAGGAACCCAAAGTAACTGCCTTTAAACAATCATTTTAATGTTATTAAGACAGTGATGTCCTTTGGAAATTGACTTTACCCATATAATTGCCATTATGGCAAACTTGCATACAATAGAGACTACATAAAATCAGATTAAAATGGTCTTAAGCCAGTAATAAAAAACCTAGGAAAAAAAAAGTTACATGATGTTCTGTGAATATTGCCAATAAATGAACATGAAATATGTAATTCCAATAATTTATTTTTCATTTGAAGTTTGGTGGTGCATGGGTTAAAAAAAAAAAGTCAACACACAAAGCAATTAACAGAAGACTATTTTGTTTTTTGTACAGCAGAGCAGAGGCTCATTGATACCATATATAAAACACATTTAGAAAAAATAATGTTACAAACAAGGGAAAGTGGCGTGATTGTTTAAGTTATGCAAATCCGTACTGCTTGATTCCGGGAAGAGTGACAAAATGTTTCTTCTCTTTCATATTTAACATTCAATGTTCCTCTCCAATACAAACGTAATAGCATAGATGGGCTCTGACATTAATTAATGCTGTGCTTGACAACTTTGTGTGATCTCTACAAACGCACTTTGTTTTGGCTCCAAAAAAATAAACTAAATCTGACCCCCCCAGATTTGACTGCGAACCTCTACACAAATGCATTTAGAAATTATGCTAAATTATTATTATTATTTTGTACCCGGTCATTACCCTTATTATTTATGTCACTACATCTGTAAACTGAAAATCTCCCTTTCAAATTAGAAAGCTATAGAGATTTTGGAGTTTTATGAAAATAACTATATTTTCCATTTCATTCTATTTTAAAAACAATGCTGTACATTTGATTGCTGTATGCATTAAAAAAAGCATACATGAAATATTTTTAACAGAAAAGGCTAACAACCAATGTGCAATTATGATTTAAGCCAGAAATTAAAATAGCAAAATCACCTTATTTATTGGTATTGCTGAAATACATCTTATTTTTCTGTATAGTGCTCGCTGCGGCAAACACTGTTTAACCCCTTCATGACAAAGGCTGATTTTACTTTTTGTACCCTTCGTGACAATGGCTGTTTTATCGTTTCTGCGGTGTTTGTGTTTAGCTGTAATTTTCTCTTAACCCATTTACTAAACCCACACAAGTTATATATTGTTTTTTTCAGGACAAGAAGGGCTTTCTTCAGACACCAAATTTTTTTTCATATGATGTAATTTCCTATAATAAAAATAATAAAATATGACGAAAAATTGAAAAAAAAACATTTTCTCACTTTTATTTGAAAAATCTTTTATTCATCATAAAAAACTACTGAAAAAACCTGCTAAATAGATTCTACTATTTGTCCCGAGTTTAGAAATACCCAATGTTTTTATGTTTTTTTGCTTTCTTCTACACGTTATGGGGCAATAAGTACAAGTAGCGTTTTGCTAATTCAAAACCATTTTTCTCTGAATCTGGTAATTCTGTCTCTATGTGGTATTTGGGGCATCTTTGAAGCCAGCAAATTAAATTTACCCCACCAAACCATATATTTTTGAAAACTAGACACCCCAGGGTATTTTAGATGCTGATAGTTTAACCCTTTCCATGCACTAATCCTACCACCAATCCTTGTCAAAGTTTGGGATAGTAATTGTTTTTGGTGTTTTTTTCACATACTTTGTACTTCAGGTGTGAAATTACAGCTCCTGGTATATGTTGCTGTCACACAACACCCAGATATGTGTCCAGCAACATCTCCTGAGTACATTGATACCCCACATGCATGGGTTTGTCAGATTGTTTGGGGGCAAAAGGGCCACATTTGGAACATGAGCAATTCAAATTTAGTAGGAATTTTACATCTGGGTAAAGAAAAATGCTTGTACCCAACTATCAGTAGGGACAGGTTACAAGAAAGCCTGGCCTATCTCCAAGAAGGGATTTGATCTAGCACCTTAAGTGGTCCCTCATGCCACGGAATGGACACAGGGGTCACTTGACAGTGCAAATAAAAACGCTTAAAAATGGTGGAGCAAATAAAAGCTAAAAAACAGTAAATGTAACAAAAAATTAAAAAAAAATACAAAAATGGAGCAGGAACAAAAAAAAAATTAAAAATGGGAAACTGTGTGATACAGCTTGAAGCAGTCACCGACACAGAGTGCAGGTTTTCCAGGGCAATCTGGACAGTAAAATGTGGTGTCCTTTCTTTGCCCCCTGCTGTAGCATACCCTGCATCTCTTTTGGGGATTCTGCTTCTTTGCTGTAGGGGGGATTTTAAAAATAAAATGGGTAGCCCCAATTCTGTTGGTTCCCATCACTACTTGGGGACCAGGTGCATCACGGTACAAGATACCTGAAATTACTTCGAGCTGAAACTGCAAAAAAGACAGCTTCAGCCCAGTGTCTGCTTTTTTGTGCAGCAAAAAAGCGTTATAGGTTGCAATTTGCATTAGATAAATTGCAACCTTCTTGTACCAGGCCTTTGTCTTCCTCATAATGAGGTAGGGCTGTAGGAGTTGATCTGACAGATCAACTCCACCCATGTGCTTGTTATAGGCCCTGATGCACACTGGCTTTGTAGTGACCCCAGCTCTGCCACGGACAGAAACCTCCACGGTTCTCTCATCGTGGATGGTGCTCAGCATGCACACCTCTTTTCTGTCCTTGAACTTCAATGCCAAAAGCTCCTCTTGGCGTAGAGCTGAGGTCTCCCCCTTTCCTAGCCGGGTTCGTACCAGGCGTTGTGGGAAACCCAAGCGGTTCTTTTTTATAGAACCGCAAGCTACCGTATCGAAACAATACAGCAGCTTGAACAAAGGGACGCTTGTATAGAAGTTATCTACATACAAGTGGTAGCCTTTGTTCATAAGGGGGAATATTAGGTCCCAAACAATCTTGGCACTGGTGCCCAGATGATCTGGGCAACCTGGAGGGTCAAGGTAGCTATCCTTACCCTCGTATACCCGGAAGGCATGAGTATATCCAGTCTCGCTCTCGCAGAGCTTATACACCTTCACTCCATACCTGGAGCGCTTGGAAGGTATATACTGCTTGAATCCCAACCTTCCTTTATATTTCATTAGGGATTCATCCACGCAGATATTCTTTCCAGGTGTATAAACCTCTGGAAACCTGGCAGCGAGATGGGTAATCAGGGGGCGGATTTTGTACAGCCTATCAAACTGGGGGTCCTCCTTAGGGGGGCACAGGCTGTTGTCGCTAAAATGCATGAAACGAAGAATCATTTCATACCTTTGCCTAGTTATAGTTTGGGCAAAAATGGGGGTACTAAAGATGGGGCTGGTGCTCCAGTAGGAGCGGATGGAGGGCTTTTTTATAATGCCCATTAACATTGTGAGTGCCCAGAATTTAAGAAATTCTGGCACGTCAATGGGAGTCCATGGCTGTTTTGCCCAAAAAGAATTAGGGCTAGCAGCACGGTGCTGCTGGGCATAAATGTTTGTTTGTGTGACAATGTCTCCCAAGACATCGTCTCCCAAAAAAACCTGCACAAATTGCAGTGGAGTGAATCCTGTAACATCAATATTGATGCCAGGAATTCCAGAAAAAGGAGGGATAGCTGGCTTGTACCTATTAGGCGCTACCCATGCCTCTGGTGCACTGCCACGACTACGTGTGGTAGGCGTCCTAACAGCCACAGATACATCACTAGATGTATCTGTGAACTGACCAACGTCAAAATCTTACGCTGTATCAGTGGCCTCAGAATCTGTGGCCAAAAAGGCATACGCCTCCTCAGCATGGTAAGAATTGCAGCAAAAATAGTGGGGAAGGAAAGGGTTAATGGCTATAATAAAAAATAAAAAAAAACCTAAAAAAAGTAAAAAAAACTAAAAAAAGTAAAAAAACATGTAAAAAAAAAAAAACACCCAAAAACAATTGCCACTATGCAAGATCACTGTTTATGCAGTGATCAATGGCAATGAAGGGGTTAATATTATATGGGTGGCTCTTATAAGAGCCTTTGGATCAATATATATATATTTTTATTAGGGAATACCTGAAATACCAGAACACACCGATCTGTCTCTCTCCCTCACTAGAAGCAAGTGAAGGAGGGGGGCAGATCCAATACTGATCAAAGGCAATGTTTAGAAAACATTGCCTTTGATTTATCAAATCATGATCACTCTTATGAGTGATCTGACCACTAGGGGTGTTATTCACTGGATGTCCATGACATCCAGCAACACCCCCCCGATGATGTCAGCAGGCTCCGCCCCCCGGCTTGATGGGCGCCGCCATCTTGAAACACCGCGTGTGTTTCGAAGACACCGGCACCGGGAAGGTAAGTTGAGCATTTAGGAAGCGATCGCGAGTCGCTTCCTTTGCTAAACAGGTGTTGCAAAGATGCCTCGATACTGAGGCATCTTAGCAACACCAGCTAAGCAAAGGAAGCGACTCGCGATCGCTTCCTAAACCCGTTTTTTGCTCCTAGGAGCGATCGGGGGGGGGGCGGGAATGTTTTTTTTTGGTGTTGCTCAATGCCTCGATGTCGAGGCATTAGAGCAACACCGTTTGAGTGAAAAAATCGATCACGGATCGATTTTTTCACCCGTTTAAAGACGTGCCGGTCCTGGCACGTCAATTGTCATAATCGTCACGATTTTCAGTGACGTGCCCGGACCGGCAATTGTCACGAAGGGGTTAAATATATGAAAACATTTTCGCACATTTTTTTTTTTTTACAACAATGTTGTAATATGCATTTGAAGGGAATAAAACACACGTCTTATTGAACGCAGGGTGGTGCTGGTCAGTAACATGTACAATGTATGTGTCCTATAGAATAAATGGTAGATGTGGTGTCCCTAACGTAGGGAGTCTCATGTGGTTCCAGTAAAACAGTAAAGATGTTTACGGGGCACTCAAAACATACATACGTATACTTGACTGTTTATTATGAGAAAGCTGTAGCATGGAAAGGTCAAAGTTGTATATGTGGAAGAGATGTAGGCATAATGTACATATATTTACAGCAAATGACGAATATTGGTTAATGACACGGAAAGGCATCTTCTCACATCAGCCACCTTTGCTTTTGTTACATTTGCTTCTCCTCTTCTAAGTGTTTTATTTTCCCAAATAAGGACTGGTAAAGCTCAGTTCTGTGAAGAAAAGAACAAGAAAATCAATTTATGCGAACATTACAGACAAACCCCTACAGTCTCCAAAAAACAAAACAGTTAACACATTCAGAGTGTGCATATCCTCACCTAGTTCTGATTACAGAACATTTGGAAACTTTACTTTTGTGGTATGGGTGCAATGGACCATTCCACAAAGAACTGGGTTATGCAACAAAAGCAAGTAAAAACAAATGATTAAATGTTGATGTAAACAAAGTATTGTTAAAAAGGGACACCCCATGGAAACATTTTTCTTTGGGTAAAACCCCCCCCCCACAGAACTGTCTACAGTAATGTAGGGTAGCACTGACAAAAACATTATTTTATCTCATGTTGCTTTATTAAACGTCCTTTATCTGCAGAACGGGACAACAAATGCCACACTGAAATGATGCTAAACAAGTCCTGTTTCTCCGATGAAATCCGCAGACGTTCACATGTCAGAGCCCCAGTTTTATATTTTCGTCACATCCTCATGTGTTATTGTACTTATTTTGATATATCACTGTGTGGCTATTTTGTGTTTTCTCTCTTTTTATTAATGTGGGTTTCCACCATAAACACTTTTCAATTCCTATTTTACTGCACAGCCCTTCCATACTAACAGCAGGTAAAATAAAATAAAAAAATTGTCACAGACGGATGTAAAACATTCACAGTGTGTACATGTTAACTATTTATTCTTTTGTGACCTCCCTTATGGTTGGGAAAAATCTCTTTTCTCTGTCACTCAACAGATCAGTAACACTAAGGAGAGAACGCTGACTCCTGCCTCTGCGCAGGGAGTATAGTTGAAGTCTTCCATGGTGACAAATCCATATACATTATATTTTAAAAGCCCCTCTGGCAGGGTATCTATAGTTAGATTGGTATGTTATCTTAAACAAGAAGAAGAATAAAATTGTGCAGCCAAATACATTGGGCATCTAAGCACTTGAATACATGGTCCTCAGCAAGATGAGGTCATCTGGGACGTAACTTGCAAAGCCTGGGGTGCCAGACGTTCATCCGAATTATGGTAAGAACACAAACTCAAGATCAAATAGAACAGTTACCTCCAGACAGCACTTCAAAATACAATTTTATAATTAAAATCATGCATGTCGCTAAAACGTAAAGCAAAATAAAAGGACACCAAATAGTTTTCCAAATAATTCCTTAAGGGTGGACATTATATCAAATCTCTCAGAAATGAGGTTCTCTCTCAGATGCTTCTCAGGCAAGCTATTCAAAAACAAGAAAACAATTGGACATTTTAATGGGATGTATAAAAAAACTGAGCAATACGAAACATTCAATCAGGGAGGCTATGTGGGGTATAATTTAGTCTTCATAGATTTTGCTAGACTCCATGGTACTTGACAAACAATGAAAGTGACCGAACAATAACATTCAATTTGTATCATGTATACAGCACTTTAGATAAAAATGAGGTTTGTAGGCTACTGCTAAAAATAAATAAAAACATAAACAGAAAGGGAAGAAACAGAGTAAATGTAGCCTTACTCCATGTAAGGCAAGGGATACAGAAATCAAGTAATCACAAACCTCAGCTGTTTGAAGACGGTTTCTCATTTCTGGGAATCTCAAGCAACTTGGAAGTTTGAGAAGAGCTCAACTTAATAGCTGCTATTGGAATACTGCAGAGTTTATCACCTGAACTCCTTGATTGGACGTTTTCAAACTCATTTACTGCGGTATTGAAGAGTATAGAATTTAAAATTTCACTATTTGGGAGGATGGTAAAAAAAAAAAAAATGCACCGTGTACATGCACAACCTTTGCAGCTGGCAGAAAACACTAGACATGATGAGATAAAGGATTCTTTTTCAAATAAATTGGCTGACAATAATATATCCCCCTGCCCTTACCTGATGAAACCTTGACATTTATGAGTGAAATATAAATATTTTACTACACAAAACGAGATGAAACTAGCAGGACACACCACGCAGTTCTAGATACCTGAGGGTGGCCCCGTGCATACATGTGCTTTTATGATGCTCAATACAATTTTACAGCTCGTAAATTATGCCATGGGGGAACCAAGCATGAAATCAGCTTTACAGTCTCCTAAAAATGTGCCTTTTGCTGATCACACTTCAATTTTAAGTCCTTCAACGTAACATGGAACCAAAAAACCACACCAAACTTTGACATGGATCAAAAGAGCATTAGAGATCCTCCCATGTTTCCCAAAAACAATGGAGAACGTTTAACATAATTCGGTCTACATGTTGGAAAACTAAATCTAATCCATCACATACGTAGTAAGAGGTGGTCATCCCCGAGTAACAA
Source organism: Spea hammondii (assembly GCA_029215755.1). Classification (NCBI taxonomy): domain Eukaryota; kingdom Metazoa; phylum Chordata; class Amphibia; order Anura; family Pelobatidae; genus Spea; species Spea hammondii. The sequence goes on along the minus strand of JARDYJ010000002.1, from coordinate 104,784,284 downwards.
CGTGAATCAACCTGTGCTGATGTGATTGGCCCCAGGATCTTAGGGAAGGCTTCATCTTAACAATACAGTTTTCAATGAGGAGCGTCTCAGAACTTCAATTAATAAACTTAATGCTGGAGATAGAAGATAAACGTGGGAAAACAAGCATACCAATGTTTGGATTGCATGCAGAGCTTCCATGGGAAGAAAATTACAAAATGGACCAGTATTTGAAGCATACAAGCAAAAAGCGTATTCCCGTGGCATGTTTCAAAACCTAAGCTTCAAGATCCTGAATTTCATGCTTTTTGAACTAAATGTGGGATTAGAAACCCAATTCTACATACTGTTAAATATCCATACGGTTAAGTGTAAAAAAAATTAAACATTTTGCCACATTCAGAACTTTTAAGAGAATGCTTTGCTATCATGGGACCTAAAAGCAGGCACTGATAGAATGTTTCCATAGAAATAGAAAAAGCTTATTTAAAACCATGTTATTTTTGTGTGATTAAACCTTTAGAAGAAGGAATACAATAACGGATCTGCTTGGGCTTATTTGCGTAAAAATAACAGTAAATGCCCCGTCTATGTGGAAAAGCGTCTTTCTTTCAGACAAAAGTTCCATTTGTACTGCAATGTCAGTGTAATTTCTAGGTAGTAGGCAGCACTTACTGCCCTCAGCAGGGTTCACATGTCAGCAGCTGCCACTGAAATGCTGAAACCGGTGTTTTCATACGGCATCATTTCACACACAGGTGGGCAATGCTGATCAACATCCAGAGTTCATGTTAAGACCGCCTGAAAGCCTATCTGAATCTATTCAAACCTATTTAACTCCTTTGGGTAAATGAGTGTCGAAAAAGTCAATGCATGTCATGCTGATGACATCAAAGGCACACAACTCAGGCTAAGAACGTCATTGCATCTACACTGCTCCTACGCCATAAGGATTCGCAACATACTATACATTATCTTTCCCGGTAGTAAAACACATTTTGGCTCTTTTAATTACATGAGCCTCGCCTACGTTGCGGTTGGTAATCTAATTGACTCAATTAGAACTCCTAAAGCAGCAAATGTTCATGAATCAGCTCAAAATTTGCTATGAGTCAACAAACTGCATTAAATTACATTTATTTTTATATAGCGCTAGTAGGTTCGGTAACATTTTGTATATATTACAGCATTTAATATAAAAAATAAAATAAAAGGAGGTTCACTTTAAGATCCTTCTCAGAAAGGCTATACAAAGAAAAAAAAATCATAGGGTATTTTATAGGCATATATAAAATAACAGAGTGATGATGAAACCTTCAATCAGAGAGGCTTAGATTTTCATTTTCATACATTTTGTAAAATTGTAATTGCAATATAAATGCGACTTTGTACCAAATTATATTATTTGTGTGTCTTTGGGCTGTGTTAAATAGAACACACAAAAGACTGAGCCACATCACATTGGAGGAAAGAGTAGGTTTGTGGCTGAGGTGCTGGACTGTGAAGTGAAGACTATAGGTCACAACCAACTCAGTGTGACCTTAGACAAGTCAATTTATCTCTCAATGCCTGAAGTACCAAAATTATATCTGAAGCACAGCATTCTAGTGCCAAATGCTGTACTAAGTACAGTCCTAATCTTGCTGACAATGTTTTAAGAAGTATTAGAAATATTATCCTTTCATTACATCCCTGTAAAAACTTTAGTGCTACGAGCAAGAATAGCAGCGATTGTGAGTACAAACTCTTAACCAAGGTCAGCCAAGCAGCGTTAATCCCATCAATCTTGCAGATTTAACCTTGTCTCTGTATTTATACACTAGGGTAACAGATCATTTTAATATTGCCAGTCTCCTTCAGGCTATGCATAATAGCTAAATTGAAAAAAAAAAATCCTCTAAGAAAACTGACCTGCACAGATTTGGGACAGAGTCTCTCAACTCCGTCACATAGGACATGTTTAGGTGTACTGAATTTTGTGATTTGTGGAAAAGGAAGTTTCTACCTCTTTCTCCACTAATTTATCAACATTACTGGTAACTTTTGAAAAAAAGGGTCAGTCACCCACCTTACTTCAATCAGGGGAGGAGAGGGTGTACCCGCAAGTTTCGCAATTTTGTAGACGTGCACTAGGAACAGTGACTTGGGTGGGTCACTCAAGGGAGTGCCAGCTCTGGGCCAGTCCAGGTCGGAAAGCGGAGGTTGAGGTAGGCAAGTGAGCGAAGGAGGGAGTATGCATCTTAGAATGTATGTGCACTTAAGTGTATGTGCCTGTGTGCCAGCATGTTTGTGTAAGCATGCACAAGTTTGGCAGTTTTGAGCTGTTTGGGGACAAAGATGGCATTGGGAAGACTATATAAGTGTTTGTATGTCCGCATTATATTTGTGTAAGTGTGTGAGCATTTGGCAGTTTAAAGCTGTTTAGGGACACAAAAATGACACTGGCAAGCTGGTTTGGCGACAAAGATGGCATGTATGTATGGCGCAACTGATGTATCAATGTACAGTAACAGCTGTTGATGTTTTACGTATTATGGACTAGCCCTGTGCTTCAGCCAATTTGAACAAATCTTTCTAGTATAGTTGAAGTTACCTTAAAGATTACGTCTTAAAATAGATAAGCATTTGAAATTATGTACAAAACAAGAAGGAATTGGGTAACCGCACTTTAAACAGAGGAAGAGGGTGGAGTTTATAGAGCATGGGTGTGGAATGGGAGTGGCCTCGACAGCAAGTGGTGGGTCAAATTAAGATTAGTGGATGCTTGATCTTATTCAGACTTAGGGCAGCATAAACCATAAGTACACCACTAAGTACGATCACATATAAGGAGACTGTGTTAAATGTATACTATGACAAGGAACAGTTTGTTATTCATCATCCTCTGTTCTGTCATCTCTGCCCTGTTTCTTCCCGATTAGCTACCCCCAACCCTGTTATTTCCCTTTACCATATTGGTTTCTCCTTGCTTGATTAGCTTCTCTTACACAAGTCTAATGTTATCATGTGTCACCAAATCTGAATCACTGACAGCTTGTTATACAGTATAAAAATTAGTGTCCTTGTTCAATAAGACAATTCGGTTTAATATCCATAAGCATACCTGGGAACTACTTGTCTTGGCTACCCGGAGCCTTCCCTTGCAGGATGCGGCCAGGAACTGCACACTGACGTCGGCGGGCGTCAAGACCCTGCTCCCGCGACCTGGAGGATTCGGGTCTTGAGGAGCAGCGCTCATCCGGCAATCTCCGGGTCAAACCCGGAGAGTTCCCAGGTATGTCCATTAGAACCACATCCAATTGTATTCTTATAGGGAGGCTGATACTGTACCAGGACCCTCCAAATGGGGCAGCTCCACCCAGAACCTGTGCATACCTCTTGAGTAGGAAACCCAAGGTTTAGCCTTCAGAAAGCAACAATACTTTCAAAAGAGAAAAATACTTAGGAAGTATACTTAGAGGCAAAGACTTGAGGACCTGTTGTGGTTGATGAGATCACAAATTACATCCTTTAAGTAGGCTTCTTGGTGCCTGGGACAGAATTCCCACCCTGTGCTGACATTTGCTTGTGGAAGCAGATGGCTACATCTCCTGCCGCAAGGAACTTACAGCCCTGCACACCAATCAAAAGCATATATTTCAAATCAACTGAGCAGCACAGGTAAACATACAAAAGGAAAACACAATTTTATGGCTGCAATCTGTCTCGCGCTTTGTAGAAAAACCTAAAAGTTACCCTTTACAGCAAGAAAAAGAAATTAATGAATACTAACATTTTTATTTCTTTAAACTGTCATTTAGGCTATAAAAGGGATAATTACCTATTTCCACTGTAGTAAGATTTTATCACCCTAAGAGAGGCATTTTCTAATTTAATATTTTCACTATATTATCATAAAACTTATTTCTACGAAAAAATGACCACGAATCACACGACCATTTGCCATAAAGCATGTGTGTATAAGTATCAAGGCTTAATTATTTAAACATTTCAGCGAATCTAGCAGTGGAAAGAGAAATTGAGAGTAGAGGGAAAGAGCAGCTCAGGATACGGCGAGAAAATATGCCCTGGATAAATCATGACGGAATCAGAATTCTGTAGTTGTACAATGTAGGCGTTATTAAAGTATTAGCCGGGTGTATATGTAATTAGATGGTATAAACGTTACCATTTCAGATTGCCAAATGACAGAACTGTATCAAGACATAACGTTCATTTTCCTCACCTCCGCCACTTACACCCCCTAAATTGTCTTGACAAGGTGCAGGGGCATTTGCCTCTTTATCTGCCCTGATTTCAAGTTTTCACTGCAAAATCTGAAGCCAATTTGAGAAATTTACGTGAAATTTCACATATGACGACCAAACCTTATTTTCGCCCGTTTGTTCCCATTCTAAGGATTTTCAAAGCACTCCTTTTTTGGTAATTTCTTTGGGAAGCATTCACCGAGTGTACTATCTTCTCTTACGTGGAAAGCACCAATTCTTACAATACAATACCCCCCGAATGAATATTGCCAGGTCTATATGTCTTTTTATAGCTGCCCCATACAAACCTGGTCCCCTGATCATCATTTAAAATGCAATGAGTTATTCATGCATACAATGACTTTTCAACATATAAAATAATGAATCTCTTTTTCCAAAACGTTGGCTTTAACAGACTATTTGAAGACATCGTGACAGAGGAATGAGACTATATTCAATTAACAACAGAACTGCTTAACGGCAGGAAAATACGTCATTCCAATTTTTTTTTTATGTATATTGCGGTTAAAAAAAAAAAAAAAGACAATTGGCACACCAGTAACAGCAAGTGTCCCATCAGTATAAACTACGATAGATAATTTAGTATTTTGTACCTGATTATTATTAGGATGTTTATAGAAAAAGGCTGAATAGAAATGCATTATGGGCATGGAACATGGCAGAATTCTTTGAAAGGTTGCCTAAACCTGAGGGACTTTGTTATAGCCTATAGACATCATGAATGAGGAGTAGTCAATAATGCACAAAGGGCAGTTGATGGGCAATGCATAATCAATATGAAATATTGGAATCAAGGACTCTGAATAAAAGATAACCACTTCACATTAAAAAGAAAAAACAAAAACAATGTGGGTCAACAATGGATAATTCCTATCATACGTAACACAACAGTAGGTCTACAGAACAGGTCCAACAGGTGTCCATTAATACCCAGTAAATTCAGCATTGATCAGACAACCATTGCACTCACATGCTTTATAGTAAAAGCAGGCTCCTCAAAAGGTCTTTTCCGGGGACTTGGTCTCCAATGGATTGTACTGGATCTTCAGACTCCGTTTCAAAGAGCAGCTTCCCACATCTCCAGACCTCCGTGATAGAGATGAAGAAAAAAGACAGTACTCGGGAATAAAAAGTAAATAAATATTTATTCCGATAGTTTAAAAAGTTTTAAAAAACGCCTGCTTTTACTATAAAGCATGTGAGTGCAATGGTTGTCTGATCAATATATCGTTTTCTGACATATTACACTATTATGTGTTTTCTGTTTTTGTCTCATTTTAAGATATATCCCACCAAGATACCATTCAGAATCACACACAGGTTGTGTATATATATTAATTTTATTATTTTGTCAATAGATATATATACTGAGTGTGCTTAATATTTATTGTAATATAAACATACTGCAAATGTTTTATTCAAACTGTGAATATTCAAACTGTAAAAAATAAAAAGGTAAAATACAAGGTGCTTCTTAGCCTTCAATTGTTTGTTTTTCTCTAAAACAATCTGACAAAATTTTAAATAGGATCTTTCGAGAATGTACAGATTAAATTGAATTTTAAATTCAATATTCACGTGATCTTTCCAATTTTACATTCTGAAGAGGAACAGGGGTCATATCAGGAACTGATAAATAAAATAAGCAGTGGACCTAGCTGTGTACTTTGACAAGCCTTATAATAAATTACTGTATGTTTACCATTAAATATTTAAGAAAAGCAAATGGGGGGAAAATAATGGAACGTATGGCATGAACCAAAATAAGTTCTGTGTGATCGATCAACAATAAAGAACATTGCTATGAAAGGAATGTATTAATAGAATATGCTGATAGAATTTATAAAAAACAAACAAAAAAACAAACCTGGAATCTACTAGATTATTTTGTCTGCACAGCAACAACTCCTAATTGCTGTTATAAAAAAATTAATCTAGTCAGCCTAAGGAGGAAAATATATGTCTATCAACACAATTTTAACCCAAAATTATCATACACATTGGTCGTTTTCCATACCATGAGCTTAGTTTTTCCTTTTTTTTTTGCGTCACTGCTAACAACTAATAAAGGTGTTATAGTATACATGGCATACAAAAGTGAAGGATGAAGTGATATTCATACGTGCACGCGTAAGGGGAAAACGAGTCAACACTGACAAATCTGAAAGAGGAATGGGGACGAAAAATGAAAAATACAGTAGTAATGCGAAAACCATTTGACCACAAGGTGGCACTGCCACACATTTCTAGGGGGTTCCAAACAGCTAAGGCTATAAATTACACAGCAAGCCAGCCATCATCATCACCATCATCCCAGTGCTTGGAGGAGATTCAGAAAGGTCTGTTTCAATTCCCTCTCTTTTGGTCAGGTCAGGATTGGGTACTTTAAACCTGTGCAAATGCTTTTAGCCCTGGGGCTTTAAATTACCAAAGATGACATGTGACCCCTGCCTTGCCTCTCATGAGATCAGACACAAGATTTATAAATATTTAAGGAGGTCAGTGCTGGTCCTAAACAATAGGAAATCAAGGGAGAGACAAATAGGGAGTAAAAGAAATGAGAGAGCTGGTGTTTAAGAATCACCAAATATGCACAGAAATAGCCTATTTCTCGACCAGAAGCAAAGCTAGAATTTAAACGCATAGAATTATTATTTTTTTTAATCTCTGTGTTAAAAAATAAATAAATAAATAAAAAAAAAAACACGTAAAGTAATGGAAAATGGATAAAACACCATTGCGTATGTTAACACAAGTCACTTGTGCATTCATAGTTTGCCTATGAACTCAAGGCATAACATATAAAATCTTTAATAAATGGCTCATGGCACAGAGACAAAAGATGGTGTACCAAGGATAACATTTGAACTATGCATTTGCTAGGAAGATGCACGTGCGCAAGTCTTGTGCCAAAAACATAAGGGTACACCTTTGATCATTTTCTTATCAAAAGCGAACTTAAAACTGACATACCCGAACAATAAATGTATCTATGGACATTTTTTATTTTTGATTAATTCTAGCAGTGCTGCATACATAAGCCTTTTGCTTATAATATGTGATTTTGTAAAAGGTAGGTACCATTAACTAGTTTTAAACTGCATGTTGGCCAATACATTGTCCCTACTGTCAACTAACATGCTAAGAAGCATGCACAAATGTCTATGTGAGCTGCAGGGAAGGATAACAATGTTCTCAAACGGCAACTGCTGCTGACTTGTAGCCAGTGGCGACTCTAGAAACAATATATAGGGGGGGCACACAAGATACCACAGTCAAACTGGGGGGGGCATTCATAACTTCCAAAAGTAATGTGCTTTTGTGGAATTATACTTTTGTTATTGGGCTAAAATAATACTTGATCATTCAACATGGGAAGCCTGAAGCCACAATTGAGTGCGACTAATCCTTGAAATAAATATTATAACACAATAAATAACTTTTCCACTAAATAATTTCAGGGCCTTGAACGTTTTGTCCCCTGAAGTCACTACAACTTCAGGAGGGCATTTTATCTCTGGATAAATATAAATAAATAACTCCTACTGTAAGTTAAGTGCCAGGAAATAGATGACCAAACACACACACCAACACAGGCTCTGTCACACCAACACCCAGACACACACACACACCAGGACAGGCTCTGCCACACCGACAACCAAACACACACACACACCAAGACAGGCTCTGCCACACAGACACACACACACACACACACCAGGACAGGCTCTGACACACTGACACCCAAACACACACCCTAGGACAGGCTCTGCCACACTGACAACCGAACACACACACCAGGACAGGCTCTGCCACACCAACACCTATACACACACACACACACACCCGAGGACAGGCTCTGCTACACTGATAACCAAAAACACAAACAGCAGGACGTAATCTACGTCACAGACGTCTACATCAGGATGGATGTTTCACACTGCATTGTCGTTTATACCCCCCTTAGTGTTTTTGCCCCTTGTGTATTGATGCTCCTGCTGCCCATATATATTAATATTAGCCCCAGTTGCCGATAGCAGGTATAGATCAACACATTAACACACAAACCAAGCTTTGCATGTATAGATCAACTGAAATTCACTTGTGATCTCAGCACTGAAGGTATATACCAAATAAACAGAATCAGACATACACATCCTGTATTTGCAGCTATACAATACTATATGAAACGTAGCATTTCAGGTATAGATCAAATACATACATGGAAACAGCATTGCAGGTATTAATCAAATGAATAAGACATACAAACACTATTTGCAGGTATACATAAATAATGTATGGAAATATATAGATATGGATCTACAGAATAACGCAAAAACCCAGCTTTGGAGGTATAGATCAACTGGAATTCACATACAAACACGTCATTAAAAGGTATATTTAAAACTCACTAAATTACAGGCATAGATCACAGGTTGCACACCCCAAAGCCAGCCCTGGCGTCCACACTGCCATCACACTCCTATCATACCCAGGCAACCAGTAAATGCTGGTACCTAGGCATGATGGGACTGTGCTTGCTGTGAGCAATCACACTCCTTTCATGCCAGGTCAGCCAGTACATGCTGGTACAGGGTGGCTGTAAGTGATGTGTAGACCCCATACTGCTGGCAGCATCAATACACAAGGGGGGCAGCTAGCTAGGTTTCAGCATGTACTGGCTGACTTGGCATGATAGGAGTGTGATTGCTAACAGCAATCAAAGTCCCATCATGCCTAGGTTCCAGCACTTACACATCCATGCTATCTCACACACACACACTCATTCATTCACAGATTAATTCCCTCAATCACGCATACTCATTCAAACACCCTCCCCAACCCCCTTACCTGCACTGCAGCTCCTCGATGCCGCTCACAGACTTCAGCAGAGGGTGCGGCCTCCGTCTGCGTTCTCTGGTACTGCACAGAGGAAGCAGGACTGGAGCAGAGTCATGTGATGTCACATGAACTCTGCTAGGTTCCGCTTCCTCTATGCAGTACAGAAGACCCTCCCACATGTAAGTAGCAGGGCTTGAGGTGCGGCCCGCGTAAGATCGGTTGCCCTGGCTGACGATCTTACGTGGGCCTCACCCTCTCTCTCCTCCGCATTAAAAATAAATAAATAAATAAAAAAGACGGGATTTAAAGTCGCATTGCGGCTATTCCAAATTCGGCAGGGGGGCAACCGGGGGGGGCGGGGCAAGGATTAACCTGGGGGGGGCAAATGCCCCCCCTTGCCCCCCGGTAGCGACACCACTGCTTGTAGCACAAAAGAGACACAGCTGTAAAAAGGCACTACCAACTAGGGTGGAGATATCCAGCTCCAAGGCATATATTATAGATATACACTATATGGACAAAAGTATTGGGACACCCAACCATCACACCAACAGGGACTTTTATTACATTGCATTCTAAATACATAGACAATATGTGGTTGGCCCACCTTTTGCAGCTATAACAGCTTCCACTCTTCTGGAAAGGCTTTCCAAAAGATACTTGAGTGTTTGTGGGAATTTTTGCCCATTTACCCAGTAAAGCATTTGCAGGCTTAGGCACGGATTCTGGACGAGAAGGTCTGGCACACAATCACCGTTTCAGTTCATCCCAAAAGGCGTTCACAATTACTAGTTCAGGGAAAGCTATTTCAGGTTGGGCATCCATGAAAGATAAAAACTTTAAATAGCTCAATTTTAATGATCTGGCAGACAATAAAACCCATCTCTACTTTCATTCTGGGAGCACAATATATTTAGCATTTTATTTTTCCCGACTTTTATTTTCCCCATGTTTGATTGATTTCACTTACTCCTTTAGTTTGGTTGATTTTTTCTTCTTCTTCTTACTAGGTTGGATCCAGCTTCCCCTGGACTATGATTATGTCTAGGTTATATATTGGTCAACAATTACCTGGCTGTCACTCATTCTATCCAAGAACTAGCACAAAACATGTCTTTATGGTTGCAGTCCAGGAAACCCCCCACTTCCTGTGTGTCTTATTACGGTAGGCATCAAAGTTCCAGTGGCAAAGGGTACCTAGAGGATTAATTGAAAAGGATAGGAGGCTGTCCAAGCTGAACGCTCTGGCTTTAGCAATGGACATCTTAATCCTTGGGTTTGTTTAGAGACTAAGTGTAGCATGCAGTCTATGCTTCTACATTACAGCTGAGCTAGAAGACATAGTATCCCATCTGTGAAACCTGCAATTTCAGAATGCATGTAGTGGGAAGATGCTGTATAAAATATTTGTACAATAATAATTCAATGCAGCAGTATCAGCAAAGATTCATTTTAGTATATATACCTTTATTATATTACCATATACTGCCTGTAACGTATAGTATAAATCTAGAAGAACCTACTACGCATAGGTAAAACTTCTATTTAAATTTACTTTCCATTGATTATTGGCCCTGAACAGAAAATATTATTATGACAACTATTTAGTAGTTTGTAGTATTTAAAAGCTATTTAGAATTTAAACAACTAAACTGTATCTGCGTCTAGAGTCTGTTTTGCCCTTTTACAGACTCCCGCAGAGGACCCTCTTACCTATTGGCAGTGTTGAATGCCATCTTTAATGATGATGAATGGCTGTCCTTTTCTACCACTCTACTGGGGGGGGGGGTTAAACATGCGACACCACTAGGATGGGTAACAATCGAATTACAAACTATGTCAATCTGCGTTAATGCAAAACTGTAATCCTCTTTAACAAGAGATCAAATCAGCACCATGAGTTATGTTCCTTCTGTAATCTGATAAGAAACAGAGCAAGTCTCTAATAAAAGAGTAATGAGAGAACTTAATGATGCTTTTAAGAGGTAGACCATGTTAAAATATTGCTCCTGTTGTATCAGATGCAGATTGTATCAATGTTGGAAGGTCTTGTTTTACCTGTCACAGGAACCTGTGTTTACAATAAAAAGACAGACAGAATGAAACTGTAAATGGAATGCTGAACAAATGGACATTGGGCTATAAAATGACCAACATAAGTATTGATGAACAGAAAACATTTACAATGCTTTGCCCTGCCTTCGTGATATAACATGGAAACAGACAACTCCCTGGTGTATCCGTTAAGCATTGATGACACAACTGATACCAAATTTATATAAAGTATTTTCCTCAGAAGATATGAATTAAGAGATACAATACATGCATTCTCTGTGAAAAAGTATTTGCTCCTTCCTGATTTCTTCTATTATTGCAAATTTGTCACATTTAAGCGTTTCAGACCATCCAAATCATTGTAATATTAGGCAATGACCGAGTAAACAGAAAATACGAAAATACATCCACCCATACGAAAAAAGTAATTGTCCTCCTAAAGCTAACAACTGGTTGTGCCCACCTTTTCTGGCAACAATCGCAATCAAATGTTTGCAGAGGAGGAACTTTGGCCCATTCTTCTTGGTAGAATTGTTTTAATTCTGACACATAAGAGGGTTTTCCTGCATGAGCTGCATTTTTTAGGTCATGCCGCAGCATCTCAATTAGATTCAAGCATTAACTTTGACCAGGCCCCTCCAAAACCTTCATTTCTTTTGAGCCACTAAGAGGTGGACTTGTGGACTTCAGACTATTGTCCTGCTGTATAACCCAACTGCGCTTGAGCTTTCTGTCACGTTTCTCGACGTTCTACTTCAGGATTTTCTAGCAGAGGGGAGAATTCATGATTCCATTAATTATGACAAGTCACCCAGGTCCTGAAGCAGCAAACCAGCCCCAGACCATCACACTACCAATGTGTTTGACTTTTGGTACAGTAGTGCCGTGTTAGTTAATTCCAGATGTAACGGGTTGCACTCATTACTGCACACAATATGATTCCAAACGTCTTGGGGGTTATGAAGAGGTATTCTGTGAAATGTGATGCAAGCCTATGAATCAGCAGTGGTTTTTGGCAACTCTCCCATATATGCCATTTTTGCACATATAAGTCTCTTGTCTTACAGTGAAGCCTGCAGCTCTTTACGTGTTAGTCTAGGTTCTTTATTGACTTTCTGCATGAGTCGTCAATGTATTTGTGATGGAATATTGGTAGACTGGTCATTCTTGGGATGGTCACCACCCCAGTTTAAAAATGTTCTTCACTTGTAGATAATGGCTCTCGCCAAGGTTCACTGGAGTCCCAGAGCCCTAGAAATGTATGTGGACCCCTTTTCAGGCTAATGGATGCCAATGGCTTTCTCTGTTCTTGAATTTCTTTAGATTGTGGCTGCTTTTTGAGACTTTTTAGCCTACTTCGCTTTGCAAGACAGGTTCTTTTTAATTCATGTTTAGATTTAACATGGCGTGCATGTGTTTTAGTGAAATAGAACACAATCGGTTAATTACTTTTTCACATAGGGCTAGGTATGATTGATTTTAACTAAAACTGTCCTAGAGTAATGTTTTATTTAATGATCAAGGGACCTTGCACATAAAAACACAAAAATGTGAGAGTAAGATCCTATGCTATAAATGTTTCAGGAATGTTTGAGCCATTGTAAAATTATGTATAAACTTGAAGATCACCAATATAATTTGGTTCTATATACACTTTTTTTTTTTCTTTAAATCTTCTTGTCCAAGTGACTAAAATGGTAGCCGAATCTACTTGTCCCTTCTGACAATCTTTTTTAATCAAAGCTGTTAATATGCATATGCCTGATGCCACCAAATCATTTGGTGTGTGATGTGATAGTTTGTTTTGCACACATTATCCCCTATGCACCAGGCATGTTCAGCAACAGTTAAATAATGTTATATTAAAGTTATAGTAACACCATTTCAGCAGATGTCAGCCAGCATAACAGCACTCTACATACAGAGCTCATCATCCTGTGGACTTCACCTCCTGAGTTTTTCCTCACATCCACTAAAATCCGTATGGCTGCAACTAACGATTATTTTCATAATCAATTAGTTGGCCAATTATTTTTTCGATTTAACGGATAAAAACAATTTTTTTGTTTTGGTAAATTTAGGAACGAGCTGGGTGTTAAAAACAAACGGCAGAATAAAGAACTTAAAATGGACATTAACGTGTGTCATTGTGCACACAAAACTTCTCTTTATCACAATGGCATTTCTCTAAATCGCCTTCTTATTTTACGGACATACTAAAAGCTATATTTTAAAAAGGTACAAGAACCCAAACACCATATTTTCTCAAACTAGGTTTTAATACCTAAAAAAGTTATTAGTAAATATGAATTCGCATGCAAACTTTTTTCATATGCAATAAAAACTGATTGAGAAAAACACATTTATTTTTTATTTCCTTTTATTTGCCAATCTGCCCCCCAGTTACACAGTTATGCAGATCTGACCCCAGGCTTACCACTCTGCCTACCAGATATGCCTTATACCACCTATATGCCACTCTGCCTCCTAGAAATGCCTTATATCCCCTATATGCCACCCCCAGACAACCTCCGCTGCTGGCCGCCACATCCAACGGAGATTTTTTCGATGGAGCACCGGGAGGTTATGTCACGGCAGCGCTCCGTTACAAAAGCACGGCGGAAGTGGAGGGTAGTAGCGGCGGTTGTCTGCGCACATCGCACAGACGTCCACCGGCTGCCAGAGAGGAGGATCCAGATCCCCTGCAGCGCTGCTGGAGATCCTCCTCTCTGGAAGCCGATGAACGTATAATCGTTATTTGTTAATGTATAAAGGCACCCCAAAAAAAAAAGCCCATTAAGTGCATAAAGATGATCTTTTGAATGATTTGTAATCATTAATCATTACCATAAAAGGGAATCCAGGGAGGTTAGTTCTGTGGGTCAACCAAGACAGGTGCCACAAAATGAAGAGCATTGTGTGCTGCCTGGCACCAATGACCCTTGTGCTTCCTTTTACTCTGCTTCCAGAAGTCGCTGTGAGTTGGTGTGGGACAGTTGCCTGTTCAAAGCTTTTATGATTACTTGAAAATTTAACTACATATCACTTGTGCTTTTTGGTTTTCAATCACTATAATTGTCTAAAGATACTTAGTTTAAATATTTAGGCCATAAAAGCAGAGATGCATGGAAGGAAATACAACTAGCATGTCAGATCAATTTCCCGTCTTTACATCCATCATAACAATGGTTCTTTGAACTAAACATCTACCAGTAGTTTAACAATGAAGCAGAGAACTGGTAGAGCCTGAAATCTGTAGGTAATAAGCATTCCCAAGGTGGGTTAAGTAAACACCATAACACAGGTGTATTTCAATAACAGAATTGTAAAATATACGCATGAAAACATGTCCGTCTCTGATGAGCAGTATTCAACCGATCATAGTGTGCACCTATGCGCACAAATCTATTGGGCCCTTGAGTTTATGGAAAACAACATTAGAGGGTGGCCTACTAAACAAGAACACCGTTTGTGATAGGAGTAAAGCCCAATGGCAAATATTACTGAATCACAGTCATTAAATGTACAAACTAAACATGAGGTTTGTTTCCACCACATGCGCTTGAAAAGCAGGCAAAACTTAAACATGTATACCCAAACATGTATTCTGAACCAAAAACAAGCAATGCATCTAGAAAAATTACAAATAAAAATTAAAAAAAATTGCACCTTTCTTGTGTTGCTGAAGGCACAAATAAAGTAGGTTTTTATACAGCTCCATTGCACAAGTTTCAGTTTTAATTTCCAAGTGTTTCAATAACAATCCTAACACAAAAAAAGATTTTTTTTTTCCTTTACAGAATAAAAAGCTTACAACACCACCCTTGTTCTGTTTATTTCAATTTTTGTGTTCAATTGTGTTCATTTTTGTGTGTTTTTCACCTTTCCAGGCATGGATACACAGAATTCCTTGCCTGTTCGTGGTCACTGAAGGACTACACAAAACCAGCACCTGCTAGAAATAATCTATAGACTACCAATACTATAAATGTATTGCAATAAGGTGCAATAAGGTGCAAAAAAAAGCAAAAATATGTAGGATTTTTCTCTTAAACATGCATCCTGAAAAATCCCAAGTGTTTTAGATGGCTGGAAGGTATGAAGGTAAATTAATTGAATTGCATTTCTGAGACGCATACCTCCCACCCCCAGATATACCAGTGTACACTAATAGCTCATTTTGCACACTTTAAGGAAGCAATGTAAGGAAATGGAACACACAATAATAAAAATAGAACATCTAACCAGTGTTCAATATAGTTGTAAATTAGTTCAACAAAAGATTAAAGGTGCTGTATTTCATAAAAAAAACTCTGCTACTTGGGCATTGATCTTGGTCCAAATATAGAACTTGGGAGGGATCCAGATACATTACAACAAAGCATAGAGAGAAATTAACTTGGATAATGCCGACAGCTGCAATAACCATTCTTACAAGACTCTGGAAATTGGAATCATTTAGGAATGTGGAGGTTTGATGGAGGGAGTTAAGGACATACTGCAGTATAAGAGAGTTATGTCTCGACAAGGAGAGAGAAAAAGCTCTTGGTTACCCATTACCCTGCAACTGTAAGGTTGTGAATTACCAGAAAAAAAATAAAAATAGAATCCTGAAAACATATGCATGTTAATGAAATTTTTTGATGGCTTAAAAGCAAGTAGTAGCCAAGAGAGCCAACTTAATATTTACCTAAAGTGATTAAGACTTTGTTGTTTTACAATAAAGGACTAATGGTTATTATAAGTTTCATCCATAGTGTCCCCTATAGCAATGAAGTTCCACAAATTTGCATAGGGACGCAGTAAATAGAACATGGGACAAGGTGTTGTGATAGAGGGTGCATTTTAATATAAATAAAAAAAAAAAAAAAAAAAGGATCTATCATGTCTGAGATGCTAGCAGTATTAGAGGTTAATACATCTGTAGACAACTAGGGACATTGCATCCATATATAATGCACATGAAAGCAGAGGGCACGTTAAATGCATTTGGGGCAAATGTGCAGGAGCAGCCAATCAGTGGCCTCAAATGTTGGACAACGAAGCAGGCCGGTGGTTGCATCTTCTACCTAATGTTTTATTTTTGTGCTTGGTCTTAAGGATATAAAACGCCTCAAAAAGCACGTTAATATACTTTAAAAAGCTTTGGGCGTTACAATTTTTTTTTACATACATCTTGTTCCTTCCCTCATATCCTGGAGTACTTTCATTTGGATTATTTTACCAAAGTCACCCCATTTGTTTTGCTGTAGTCAAGGAAACCGGGAGTCTAAAATGCAACGCTTTACCCGCATCTCGCCGTCTGTCAAGTCTGTGGTTATCAGATTAATGTAAATATCTTACAGGTTTTTACAGTAATTATAGGAATGTAAACTCAGCTAGATTGCAAGGGCAGATGTGCAGCACTATGACACTAGTGACAAATAGTTAACAGAGAACAAAAAAAAAACAGAGGGCGACAGTCTGAAGAACAAGTCAATATCATGCTGTCATGAAGCTACTTGATAAACATAATTAGCCTATTACTCACCTGGCATCATCATTTATTGCGCTGTGGTCAATAGGAGCCATGAAGCTTACCAACTTGCTGTGGACATGATACCTGCGTGAAAACAAAATGTATTTATATGCAGAATTAGATTTAAAAAAGAATCCTAAATAAAAGGAGCATTGCTTTCACTTTTATCTGTTAATACATTACAACTCGAGGATTGTACAGAACTACCTAATTTAACAATGAGTGAGAAACAGGAATACATCTTATAGCTTATACCAGCTATAATTTTCATAATTATGTACCTGAGAAACAGTTCAGTATAGTGATCACTGCCAAGGTAGAGGAGATCTTGAGTTCTTAACTCACCTTGACCATGAGGACCCCATACCACAATTCTTCACTAGACATTCGTGGAATAATCATTACACTTCTTTTGTGGAAGTATTTGCTATACTAAGCATAGGACGTTACAGTAACTGAATACTTGTCGAAAACGCATTACTTTTGCTGTAACACAACCACACTGTCAATCACTAGCATTCCAATTAATACAAACATATCATTTTGTCTTGTGAAGAATAGCACTCAATAGATTAACATTTTGTCCATCTATTGCAAAGCAACAATATAGGTAAGCAAGGGAAATGACCAAGATTTATGTGGTCTGCTTAAGAAACACAATAGGATGCAGACACCCCTGTATTTGTATTTTATGACGTTGGACGCTAAAGTACCATTTTCCATGGACTTTAAAGGGACGAACAGTCAATACGTATTTCTCTGGGCTTAGCAAATATTTGCATGAAAAGGCAATCCATAACACTAAGAAAAAAACAAACCCTTAACACATTTTAGGTTATTCAAGTCTTTGAGAGAAAAAAAAATCCTAGCACTCATATTGTTTTATTAACACTATAATTCTTGTGAGAGGGCACTTTAATACTACATATAAAATATGCTGTAGTACCAGAGCAATACAATCACATTTACAATGCAATTGGTGTGGTTCTATGTATAATTCTCTCCCTAGTAAATTGTCCTTTTGTTGGTTTTACCAATAATTTACAGGGGGGGGGGGAAATGATACAACACAATATGAAATAAGAAAAATATGAAAGCAAAAGATGCTAAGGCTGATCTCAAACATGGGTATATATATTTTTTTTTTTAATTCAAATTAATTTTGCTTAAAACCAGTGGGTTTCCCCATTCCACAGCACATAAAATACTGTGCAGAGCGTAGTATTGTAAGTTAGATTGGCCACAGATCCCTAATAGTCTACAGCTAATGCAAGTAACAAGATATACAGCCTAAATTATATATATTTTTCTCCGAAATTCCTTTTGTACTCTACTAGATTATATTACATATATACACACGTGCATACACGTACACGCGCTGTTTTTGTTGTATGCGTGCGTATCCTTTTGGAGTACATTGCCCCCATAGATTGCCTTCTCGTTAATTGCATAATTCAAAGTAAAGAAATCTAGCACAGGGTCAACCAAGGTTTCCTGCAGCAGAGGTTGACTGGGGTTGGACCTTAATGTATAGTGAAGCCAAGGAGTTGAAGACACAGCCTCTTGAAAATTCTCTGGCCAACTCCCCATTAAGTGAAAAAATCCAAATGAGGTAAGGAACGCCTGGGTAAAGTGGGATTAAGGCAATTACAACAAAGAGAAGGGAACATGTCCAGAACATCTGTGGCATACCAGGCTCAAAAAGGCAAATACAGAATGTTCCCAGGTAGACGAATACCTGTATGGGTACATGCGTTTCTCTGCCTCTGTATTTGAAACAGATCAATACATACAACATATTTATTTATATTTTATGCAAGACTCTTATTACTCGAAGTTGCATAATATTTGGTGTTGGACAAAATTAAATATCTGGATGCTTGCCACAAAACATCCAGGAGACAAACCACAACCAGGCCATACTTGTTTGCTTTGTAGAGAAAGATGACAAAGCAATTTCATGTATGTAGGCCGCAGAAAGAAATCTGCAGATCCATGACATTGTGCTTAAAGATGCTTTTATTTGCATCTTTCTGGAAGTAAAGTATAACATCCTTAAACTCGCTGCAGAAGGATGTTTCGCTCAAATTGTAATTGAACATTTTGTTCACCTCCGTGCCATTGATGATCTGGCCCAGTCTGTTCAATTGTTATCTAAAGCTGGGTAATAAGATTGCCATGGTAGGGCCTTGATCTCACAGTGAACGAGAATAGTCCATGTCGCACACACAGAGATGGGCTGCATTTTTTCAAAAGCTTTATTAGAGTGTGACTCAGTCGTGTGATGTTGTCAGCGGCTTTTGACTGAATCATGAATACATCCAATTATGTGTGATGCTGACAGAAAAGAATATTGATAGCCAATAATTACAGGCTTTTCAGGCCAACAAAGCAGCTCTTTCCTCTTTTAATAAATTATCCCAGAACATCAATCTTAAAAATTACTATGCCACAACTGACCCAGACTGACTTGCATGACTTTCCAGCCGATGCCTTTTGCAACTAAAGGTTTACCACTGACTTATTCCGGCTTTTAGTTGGAAAATGATATAAAATACTCACATTGCAATAATATACAGGTTCGCAGATGTGAAATTAAACAATAAAAATGAGGTTGGTGAATAGCAACCAACCGTGTCAATCTTTGTAGGAATTTCGGGTTTAAACAGCCTTGGTAATTGATAATGTACAGTTACAGAATGTCAAGAAAGATTCAGCACAAATACATAAGATTGCAACAAGATAACATTGAGACATAATTCTGGATGCATTAGCCTGCAACACTTATATTTTTTATTTTTTTTTACATTCACCAACTGGAAGAAAAATACTATAAATACAGCCAAAAATCACTTAGAACCTGAAGAAAAAAAATTCTTATTTGATTTTCAATAATACGAGTGGTCATGTAAAATATTCCTTAGATTGAGATTATTTTATCTGAAAATCAAAACAATTATTTTTCCCAGGTCTGAGTTTTTGGGTATTTCATAGTGTATTTTTTCCTCGATGGCAAAGAAAAAAAAAATAAAAAAAAAAATCACAAGTGATGTGGGTATAGCTAATTATTACACCACATATGATATGTATATACCTATAATCTTTTAGCCACTTACCTCACTTTTCTTCCTTTGCTTGCTTTCGTGTCCACCTTTTTCTTAATTTTACTCCGTAACTTTTGAATCGCCAACCATTGTCTAAAAGGAAAAATATGATTACTTGATTGGTTCTTTAGATTTACATCAATTATTTGAGCGACATATTGCTCTTTGAAATCCTTATCTAGTATCTAGTTACTCTCCAATTACCTGCACTGATGCGATTGAGTATTCCAGAGAATGGTGCTTAACTATAGATAATTATGTATATGATATGTGATATGCATCTATATTTTATTATCTGTATTCAATGTAGGACAATAATACCCATTATGATTGCTAGAATTAGTGTCTGCTAGCAAAACTGTTCTGGGACTCAAAGGGCACAATGCATGAAGATTTTTTGGGTCGTGCCAAAAATTGTTCTGTCTATACTGGTACGTCACTGGAACATGGAATTTCCATTGCAGTTTTTACACTTAAAAAAAAAAAATTGCTTAAAACAGTTCAACAAGTTCTCAACAAAATTCAATGTTTGTAGCAGTTGCATGATGGATTTTCAGATGCATTTCTTATCTTGACCTATACATAAGTTATGGTGGGTAAAGGTGATGGAAAACCCTTCCACTTAAAATTAAAGGTTTTCCCCATCACCTTTACCCACCATAACGTATGTAATGGTATTTCTCGTGGTACCCCAAGCCTCAACTATTAAGCCAATATCATAACCTCATGCTGACGAGTCCCATGAACGACGAAACAGCTGTCCATGAGTGGTGATCTGGCTATTGTACCTCTTCCCGAGTTTTGTCTAAAGGCTGTCTTGTACAGCGGGCAATTACTTTCAAGGGATCCATGTATAAAGTGGATATAGAGGCAAAGGTGATAATTGTTAACCTTATTTGCATGCGCCTACCCAGAATCCCTTGTGGTTGTAGCAGCACCATGAGATTTCTGAGGGAAAAACAAGCCTTCTGGCTTGTCTGGTGTCTGTAGATGAGTGTTTAATAATGCTTCTACTACCCCCTTTATCTTGACCTAATCAACTTGATAAACACATTAAGTAGTTAAGAAAATACATTTTAGCAAACAATGGAATAGGTCTAATCAGCCAGAGGGACTCTACAGGAAACCAGACTTAATTAGCATCGCCATAAAACGCGGTGTGTGTTTGTAAATGTAACCAAAATATAAGCCTCCTGCCTGTAATTGCTAGCCAGAAAAAGAAAAAGGTAAATAGTAAAACAAAACCCAGTTAGCTTCAGTGCTACACTACTGTACACAACACTATTTAAAATGCAAAAATATTTTTTTTTTTCCCCTTTCAAACGACTGTCTTTAAGGAACTATCCCTGTGGCTATTTATATAGCAACAGTTGGCCTATTCGTTACTGAATGAATTAATTTACATCTGCTACCAAGTCATATATCATGGGAATTTAAGTGGCACAGCTGAAGTTAGAGAGTTAAATAATAATTACCGAGATGATCAATGGTTAATCAATATAGGGTATTACTGCCTGCCCTGAACAATGGTACGACATGTCAAAAGCATCTATACTATATGAACCGGACATTATTATTAATACATATTTTGATGATCGCAATGTTCACTGAAGATTAAACCTGTAAATCACTCTGTTTTATGGTTGAAATGGATATTAATGACAGCAGTGGGCTTTCCTTATTCGACAGAATTCTATTTTCTATGTCTTGAAAGTTATTGTTGTGGCACAATTTTCTTACAGATTATTTAGCAAAAAACAATACGCACAAAACAGAGCTGATAATTAGAAGAAACCCACCAAAAAGTCATGTTACAAGATCAAAACAATGCAATCTACACATCAGAAAGTCATCTAGCAAAATCCAATTACTGCAATCTTAATATAATCTTAATTGCCCTAATCTGTTTTATTGCAAAACCTGATAAATATACAATACACCAGTTCCTATATGACTGCACGTATTACTCAGAGCCAGATAATTGCATGGTGATTCACTAGTTCTCCGGAACAGTAATCACAATACTGACTGAGCAGAAATGCCGAAAAAATATTATGCCATTGAAACCCACCGATATTAAAATGTTTACTGAATCAGAATAAAATATATTATATACACACACTACTGTTCAAAAGTTTGGAGTTGCTTAGAAATGTACTTGTTATTGGGGGGTGGGGGAGCACATTTTGTCCATTAAACATGAAACTGATCTGAAATACAATGTAGACATTGTTTATGTTGTAAATTACTATTGTAGTTGGAAACTGCTGAGTTTAGGTGTACAGAGGTCTTTTCTCAGCAACCATGACTCCCGTGTTCCAATGGCACATTTAATCCAAGTTTAAAAGGCTAATTGATCGTTAGAAAACCCTTTTGCAATGTAAGCAAAAGAGCTTACCATTAAAAGAGCTAAGTGACCCCAAACTTTTGAACATCTTATTTAAAAAATTTATATATATATACACATATACATACACATATATATATATATATATATATATATATATATATATATATATATTCATTTTGAGAAAGCATTACACCCAAATCTTGTGATAAAGAATTATAGAACTATATTTGGATTGTCCAGGTTTTTCATAGTTTCATAACTATCGTAACAGAGTGTCAAAATCTGTAACAAGAAAAATTATTGCCCATTTTACAGTGGGGGTAGGGACATTTTTTTTTTTTCCTCGGAAGTAATGGTTCTGACATCATCCACATGTATTACTAGTAATGATTGATGCCAAATAGAATTGTTTTATTCATTCTTGATGGCTCATCTAATCGTGCTTGACCTCTGAGCTTTCATACTTTTTTCTTATCCTGAATGTGGAAGGAACACGGATGCTGGCGGCAATCTAAAGACAGACTGCGTGTTTTACTCTTACCTGCCCATCGCCACTTGATCATTGGGATCTATGGAACTGGTTTTCCGCTCTATCAGTTCACGAAGCAGCTGCAACAGATTGATAAACAAATATTAAAACATCAGAGCGCACACACACCATTAACTCTTTGAAATTGTGAACATATCAGATATCAACAAAACACAACATTTTTATACTGTGGGGCATAGCATATACATGTAATCTGGGAGGGTTGGTTAGCGTTATTTGAGCATCTTCATAGCTTTTCCCCCCAAATCTTAACCGTTTTGTTCCAAATGCACTAGAACACCGGGTTACTAGACCATTGTTTAAGTTAAAGGTTGCCCACTGGGAAGTCATCTTCCAAACATGACCCTCTTGCTATACATTTACAAGCACCTCTTGTGGGACAGTGTATGCGCTGATCTATTCAGAGAAAACACTGTTTTAGCAACAGTGACTTAAATACCACATTCTGTATACTAATTGGGGATACCGTATGCAAGTTAAATTGTTTTTATGGAATACAAAATTGTTTAACACACGCTTTACACAATATTTTTAACACATTTTTTTTGCTTTAACTTATGCATCGTGGCTCAGCACTCCTTTTGCGTAACATTTTGGGAGAAAGTTAAATGCCTGGGTAATTAGACAACCTATACACGCTGTTAGCATAATGAGTATGATGCATACAATGTGTAACTCAGGGGTAAATAAGTTATAACAAATATGTATCAGCACCACACCTAAAAAAAATCTCTTTATCTACATATTTTTGCCTTGATATTGCTATTTTTTTCATGAGCACCGCATCTGGTGCAATAAAATATCTGCAGAAAACTTTCAAACACATCTGTGTGTCCTTAATAGTTGTGGTACTCCGTTGATTGTAGGCTTGTGCATACGGATTAGTCCAAATTTTAACTAAATTGGGAGTACTTCCACAAAAAAAAAGCAGAGCCGTGGAGACAGCCTCACCTCATCCCTCCTTTTGCAGAAGTGCTCCGGGGCACTGGTTAAAGGAGGAAATAGCGGGGGCCAAAGGGAAAACAGAAGAGCACGAAGAGGCAAGAGAAGCCATCAGTGGAAAAGGTAGGGAGACATTGAGAGTGTAAGAGAACGTGGGCGAGGTAACAACAAATTTGTTTCTGAACGGAAAAAAGTCCTTTCAATTTCAGCCGAACCAAAAGGGCAGAAAATGAGATTTGTTGTCTGAAAACAAATGGACTAAAAATTTAAATTGTGTCCAAATTGTTGTGTTTATATATATTGGTTATATACCTATACACAGACTATACACACACAATCATATGAACACTAAACAAAACACGGAAAATGGTCGCAAAAAGAAGTTAATATGCAGATGAGACACGGTTAGCCCTAATGCAGTGTAGCGTTCCAGTGTAACGACAACGTAAATTGGAGGATAAGAAGATTAAACAAGGCAATGAACATTAATCTAGAGATTAAGGAGATGAGTGAGCTGTGGCCCACAAATGCATTTGAATAGCAAAAAGTCAAATGGCCTTACAAAAAACCCCAAAAAACATGGGTGTTAATAGAAACACTAAGTTGCTGATTCAGACATACAAATTATCACATTTTAAATAACCAGTAGCCCTAGAATAAGAAACATCCAAAACTAAACCACAATAAGACGAATGGCAAAAAGCAGCAAACAGAAAAGATCAACAATTCTATATTTGCCTCCATCAATTAATGATTAAGCCAGGATTGTTAAAGGCAAATATTACACACGTACTGTTGGGTGGGAAGTTTTAACACACTTTTTGAATCAATAAACAAGCTGTCATTCCGTGGGGGGTTACTTTTCACCCACTGCACACACATTGTTGGATAATATGAAAGGAAGGGGGAGTGTGCATGCACACAGGTATTGCACAAAGCGCCGGAGTTTGCAATTCCAAGTATACAACGGCAATAAAAAGTAAATGAACCCTTTGGAATTACCTGGTTTTCTGCATTACTTGTTCATACAGTGTGATCTGATCAACACATAAGTCACACGTACACACCATCAGAATGTGCTTAAACTAATAACACACAATGATAATCTTTCATGTCTTTATTGAACACACCTAGAAAACATTCACAGCGCTGGTGGAAAAAGTAAGTGAACCTTTGGATTTAATGGTCAAACCTCCTTTGGCAGCAATAACCTCAAACAAATGGTTCCGGTGGCTGCAGATCAGACCTGCACACTGTTGAGGAGACCATTATTCCCTACAGAACTACTGAAGGTCGGCCGTATTCCTAGGAAGTCTCTTGAGGTCATTCCACAGCACCTCTATGACTGGGCCATTCCAAAAGGAGGATTTTTTTTTTTTCAAGCCACCCAGTAGTAGATTTACTTCAATGTTTAGGGTCATTGTCCTGCTGCATTACACAACTTCTACTGACCTTCAGCTAGCAGACAGCCACTCAGACACTATCCTGTATGATACTTTAATAAACTTGAGAATTCATTATTGTGTGAATGCTACAAGAATGTTCTTTATCTGTCCCAGAAAATCTATGTAGCCTATTTGTGACTTCCAATTAATTTCTTTGCCACATTTCTCATTACAGGCTGAGCCTGCAGCCTTGTGTTTACCACTTGGACCGCATAAGCCCCTCAAACAAAATGACATGCCCATTCAGCGAAAAGAGATTTTGTGAGGTCAGGCACTGATGTTGGACAAAAAGGCCTGGCTTGCATTCATTGGGGGTTAAGGTCCGGGAACTGCGTTAGGCCTCTGCACCAAATTTGTCAAACCATGTCTTTATGGACCTTGTTTGTGCAGAGGGGCACAGCGGTACGACAAGCTTTCCCAAAACTAATCCAACAATTATTTAAAAAGAACAAATTATTTCCAATATGTTTTAATAGAAATAAATTAAGCCGCTCCGTGGCCTCCTTGCACTCTGCTTGGTCCTTTAAGGTTGATGGCAGATTAGCCATCATTCCCAACTGTGCATTCTCAGTTCATGGGAATTGTTGGAAATAGGGCAAGTCTGTAAAAGACATTTTTTAATCAATACCTTTATGCATTCGCAAGTAAAAAAAACTAACAGTAATTAGACATTTTGATGCTGACTAATATATTCATGAAGCACACCATACGCAGTTCAATCTTTGCTTTTTCAGTAGTGTTGTGGAGTGTCAAGCAGCAGCTGTCCTGCCATGGACTCCATGCCAATTCAATGTTTTGCATACGGTGCAGAGAGGGTAGCCACTGTACTTAATCAACTCAATTTTTTAAACAATTTGTCTAACTGTGGACTGGTCAATATGTAAACTCTGAGATTACTTTGAGAATATCAAACTCAAAATTAAGTTTTGTTAAGTGTTTTTTGTGTCAAAGTAGCTCTAAAACATCCTGTGAGTGATTGGGCTGCAAGTTTGCAAACTCCTGACTCCAATTAGAGTGTGCTGAAGTGATTAGCCTTGGGGTTCACAAATTTTTTCCAACTCAGATGTTGAATATTTGAACAATTTATTCAATCTGGACAAGACCAATTAAGTAACTTACGTGTTACTAGTTAAATAGATTGTGTTTGTTCATTATTGTATCTTAGATGAAGTTCATTTTATATGTCAAGACACATTTGTACATAAAGGTTGGTAAATTCACCAATTTACCAACTTTTTCTTTCCATTGGATACATACACACATTTATTGAGAGTTTGAACCTTGTGCTGTGGAAAGTCCATTGATTTTACCGCTCCCTAGAGACTCAGGGGAGACCAGAATATCTCCCATATCTGACCCACGATCCACTTTTGTAGGTAGTTGGGAACAAAGGGGCAGCGGGGGGGGGGTTGTAATCAGACCTGTCTTGTGAAATTCAGCACTATTGGAAGCTATGTATACCGCATGGGAGAACGGCAACTAGTGCTTGCAAACAAAGCTAGCTAAACAAATTGGTTAGCCTAAAACCTTAAACCATGTTCTCAATGTCACAAGAAGCCCATCCAAATTAAATGTTTTCACTTCACAGATCAATGACTTGTGGAATTTTTTTTTTTCCCCCCGAGTGATCCAAATGCTGTCCAGCAGCATGTTCTGCGTTTCAGCACCATGGTCAGCTACGTGTCTTTGCAAAATAAAGGAGCAGACTCTCTAATGTTTAACCACGATAAAGCAGTTTCATTTAATTTTCTAATACAGCGACTAATCAACTATAATTAAAAAAAAGATATAAAAAGTAAAGGGGCTGCTAAACTAATAGGACATACATGTTAGACTTGTAAAAGCAGATTTATTGTGGTCTTAATAGTTAATGTGAATAAGTCATCTACTACACCAATTCATTTTGACATTATAAACGCAATTGTGCATATGTAGTCTGCTGAATGTCAACAGCCGATGTTAACATATTCAGTAATAAGTAATAAGTCACAATACTTATTTTTAATAATCCATAGGTAAAATAGCAGAAGGGTATATATTCACTAAAGCGTAAGTTCTGCAGTTGAGCTTACCCACTCACCACTTTGCCGTTTACTTAAACCATTGGGATGCGTATTTGGACATGGAAACATTTAAGCTTTTTAATTTCCCTGCGAGTGAAATACAGATCCTTCTGTCCCCTGTGGGTGAAAGGAATTCATGGCACAGAACACAATAAGGATTTCAGGGTTGCTATTTGCTTCATTGAAGCTTATAGTGTATTTCTGTGGGGAACTCTGTCAGGGACAGCAAGACTTCCAGCTCTCAATGAGGCAGGATTCAGAACAACAAAAGATGTTTCATCCGAGATACTATAACAATAAAACAGCGGAAAAAGCAGATACAAAGGGTAACAAAAAATAGACACTATTTCTTCTAACAAACCTTTTCCTTTCAAAGGCTTAATACCTTTTGCAAGCATGAACTGCTACTATAGTATTTGCCATCTGCCCACCTCATGACATCACGATCAGTCTAACAAACCAACACACATTCCAGGGACTACGATCATAAATAGCTACGTGTATGTAACATCAGCGTAGATGTCTAAACCAAGGAAAGGATTAAGGCTAAATACCACTTATAGTTTCACAGAATAGTTTGGAAACTATAGAAAAATCAGGCCCCACTTACATAAAATGGTTTTGTTATTTCTATAGTCCCATTGATTTTTTGAGTATAAAACACAGAGCTGTATATAGAAATGTACAGCAACGTAAAAAAAAAAACCGAACAACGTTTATCATCTTATTTTGTCCCAATAACTTTAATCTGCAGACCTGGAGGCTGCCATTATTGCCATTCATTTGATATGTTGGGTGAATGGATTCTTTATGCCAACACTAATAAAGTCTGTTCCTCCATGGACTAATATGCAGCCCCCCCACCCCAAAAAAAATATAAAAAATAGGCTAAAACAGACATAAAACTGCCACATGAGAAATCCATTTTAAGTTTAAAATTTTCTTTTAGTAAAACACTGTTCTTGTCTATTTTATCAGTATTAAATATTATACACCAGTGGCAGACAGGGGGTAAAATTAAGTCAAGGGGGCCAGAGATAGAGCAGCCCGAGCCATTTTGGGTTAGGCAACACATTAAACGGGCACTATACAAGCCCTGTCACCTTCTTTGCCATCCTTCCTATGAAATCCTGCCTGGAAAAAAGTAAAACGTTTTGCACATAATAAGCAGTCGTAGAAGATGTAGAATATGTAGCTTTAGCAGAATATCACACATATAGGCATGCGAAGAGGGGCGACGAGTGGTACCAATGACTTCTAATATGCAAACATGTTCGGAAAGGGAGATACATGCTACTTTGAATACCTTGCCTATGGCGGAAATAAAAAGAAAATATTAGCTTTATTTCATAGAAACAAGTGCATAAAGCTTCATTCATCATTCTGCTAAATTTTATGCGCTGAATTTATTAGTCAAAATAGAAATCTCTCTTCTCAAAACCTGTTATATTCTTTTGAGAGTGATATATGTTGTCTCTCTAAGACTAATAATTAACTAGGAAGTGTGAGTAAATCATGCTGAGCAATAAGCTCTGATGTGTGAAGACTGAATTAAGCTGTTTTAACCCCTTACATGCAAGTAATGTCTGCAAATCAGAGAAATAGCCTAATTTAGTCAATATTTGTGAATCACACGCACACTAATTATATGTCTGTGTGTGTGAATATGTAAATGTGCATTATATATATAAACAAATAGCCCTGCACTCCTACCTAAACATAAAAAAGGTGACAAATACTAGATTCCTAGTTCAAAACACATGGTGGCCGGTGCTTGGCTAATAAAGTAACAATAATCTAAAAGTAGTAAAGCCAGCACTCACAGTCTTCAATAGTGCTCCATTTGCATTTAACATCCAAGATGTTTTATATACACACACATATATATACATATTATATATATATATATATATTAGTTGAAACTAATCAACGGGGGGGGGTGGGGTGGTGTTCTTCAGCTATCCCGTAATCTCCCTTTTTGCTTGCTGTACATTCTATACTGTCCAATTGAACTGGGCTTCCCAAGCTTACTACCCAAATACAAATACAGGAAAAGCATTCAATTTAAAAGTAGAGGGTGACAGAAAACACACAGCAATTTTCTTTAGCCTTATTGTTGAATTGGCTTCAACTTGAATCTCTGCCTAATCCCATTCAACAGAAGAAATTAACCCGGTCAGCTGAACAGGTGCTGTGTCGTGTTCGTCAGGGGCCCCCTCTTCTCTACAATTACTAACACACATTGAAGTGGTAATCTTTACAGATCATCTCTCCCAAGAAATACTGTTCTGGGGGAATAGAGCAAAAAGGGAGGAGCTGGGCAAAGGGGAGAGCAGAGGGAATGGGGGGGGGGGTCTGAAAGCCAAAAGGGGGAGGGGAGACACGGATGGAAAATAAATGTGTAGCTGCCTCACAGCTCAGCAGATGTCTGCATGTGATGAACGAGGCTGGGATATGGCGTTACAGCCTGCTGCCAAGGAGTGGTAAGTGATTAAAGCCTCTACAGCTCCCAGCACCATATTTAGAGTCTGCAGGGTTCCCAGCCTTGCACCCATTGCTTGCTGTGCCGCCAGATGTTGACAACTGCTCTCGTTCCCATTCACTCGGTACGCAAGGCGGCAGTTGGCATGGAAGTCCTGCAATCTGGAACATTTGTGGAGAGGCTGCGCGCTGACAAGTGTCGGCCATCATTCACCTTTACAGAACGCCAGAGCGACTTTAATTCTCTGCCAATCGCCTCCTGGGAGCCGGCCAAGATAAAGTTGCGGCTGGCAGCCTCATTTGTTTTACTCAGGTGTTTCTGTTGCCTTACTGACCTCTATTAGTTTAAGTTTTAATTTAGATTAACCCCACCACCCCAATTAACCAGTCAGGGGAGAAAGAAAAAAAAGATAAGATGTGACTTCTAATAATTCTGAATTTGGAATTTATCAGTTAAAATTATGAAGCGGCATAAAAGGCCGGTCACCTGGAGCTATCAGTCTCTGAACTCACCACTTCAGGGTAAATTAAAAATAAAAACTGTCTCTGGAAGAGAGACCAATATCATCTTATTTGGGAGGTTACTAATGAAGAATATTTATATAGGAAAGAATGCTACTCTACATAATTAAATTGCATAAAGATGATATTCATATACACACACGCACACAATGGTGCTACCCTAGGCCTAACCCAAGGCACTACCGCGCCAGTTGCGCAGAAACAAACAGAGGTTGTGTCACCTTGGCACAGTCCTCTTTAGCAGTGGTTCTCAACCCGTGTATCCTCAGGACCCACATTTGTCTTTGGTCATTAAGTCGCAACCCAAAAATAACTTCAGAAAAGATGAGGGAGTGGAAAGGCTGTCCGCGGGCTGCAGCAGGAAGAGGGGAGGAGAAATCGGAGAAAAACTGTATTCAGCTCCCACTAGGAACAGACAGCGACCGCAAACCAATCAAGCAACTTGCTTTGTGGTCGGGGAGTAATGCTGAAGTACATGCCGGACCAGAGGCTGCCTGATGGCCCTGATTGTTGCGGCCGCGGTCCTGACAGCCTGCTGCTCGCGGATTGCCGCTAGAATGTGTAAGGCAGCCCCAGGAAAGTGAATTTTTTTTACCGGTATGCCTCCAGTCCGGCCCTGACCCTCCACGACCCACTGAAGACTGAAGACCCATGAGTCGAGAACCACTGCTCTATGGTGTTAGTGGGCCAGTTAAAAGGGAGGTCAGTGAAACGGCCTGGGCAAACTGGTGTAACAAGGGAAAAGGTGGGGGAATAAACCAAAAAATAAACTAAGCACAACAAAGGATATCCCTTAACAAAAGTTGAACAATTTTCAGTTATATATGAAATTCATAAGCATTTTAATTACTTAGTTTCATACAGCAAACAAATAAAAGTCACCAGAATGCCTGTCCATGTGCAACACAGAGCGACTGCTAATTAACTAATATAAATTCCAATGCAAAAATGTTACCAACCTGCTTTGTGCAATATTTATTATAACTGACACCATATATTTCCCTTGGTACACAGACAGAATAAATACGTTTGTTATGTTTGTATGTAATGACACCAGACACTAGTTACTTGCAGAACCCATTGCTTCCCAACACACCCTCATTGTACTCCAGTCAGTTGGTGCCTCGCCTGTTCGTCATCCTTAATTCTGTATTAAGCACATACCATGACTAATATCTTTGCTGGAAGTGTTAAATCATTCCTACTCAAAGATACCAAAAAGTACGTATATAGACACAAAAGACATGACCTACCTGGTGATAAAAATCATCATCGTCAAAAATTTCTTCATCGATATCCTTCAGGTGAGCATTTGATTTTCCTTCAGTTTGGATATCCTGTTAAAACAAAGATCAGTATGATCCATGAGAGATAATCTGTAGAGGTAATCTTCTTAATCCTGGTTAATTACGATAAATTAAGTAATGACCAATGTGAATCATTTAGCGTGGGCCTGAAGTTTCCAATTGTACACTACTGGGGGGACAACCAAAAAAACCAAGCCGGTAATAAAATTAAGATCTTAGTTACACCCAAGAATTGTTGGACGTGTGACACTTTCTGCTGGCTAGTAAATTTTAGTATGAATGTTTTCCGTTGGTATATTATTCAACAAGCTATTACATTTCAACTGGCTAGAAAAGCCTCCGCAGTACTGCAATACGTACGCCAATCTTAGTCTTTTAAAATTGTTTATCTATTTGTGACAACTTACTGTAAACCAGAGATGCCTAGTAAAGAATGTACAATTTACTTGACTAATAACTAAAGGCACCCAGGGAAAACAATGAATCTGGTTCCAATGCTCGGCTCACTGAAATACTTTAATTCTTATCTGTACCACTGCTATTAAAGAGTTGGCTATAACTTTACTTATTATATAGTCAGAAAATACAGAATTTCAAGTTTATACTTGTTTGTATTGCTTTTGCACAAAACCCATTCCCCACAATACACACAGAAAACACTCGGTATTTTCTAAATCGGTAATTACGTTCTTACCATTGGTTCATCAGGAACAGATTCTGGCACAGAATGGGAGTCAACTTGCGGTTTTCCTAGAACCCTATAAGGAGATCGCTTAGTGTGTGCCCGTTTCAGTAGCCTCTCTTTGTCCATCATAATCTGCTCGATCTGCGTCAGTATAGATCGTTCAAAAGCTCCAAACCCCTAGATAAATAAAAGAAAGCAAATACAATTTGTTGTTTATGCATATCTATATACCTATACGGTATATTTATTTATATATCTTTACATCTACACACACGCGCATTATTTATTTATTTTTTAAAACCGCACTTACCTTGCCAATTTTTCCTGTTAATTTTGTCTTGTCGTGCCACTTCTGTAATGTGCCATTTCGGTATGTTCTGAAGTCTGCAAACCGCTTGGCCATGAATTCTGGATACTCATCAACTTCCAATTTACGTTTTGGAGGTCCTTTTCGCTCAGGTTTTTCTGTTTCAACCTCTTCATCGTCACTGGGAATGTCTTCATCACTACAAAAACATTTTGTTTGCTCGATAACCACAGCACAGAAAGAAAAGCATATATACACTGATCAGCCATAACATTATGACCACCTGTGCTTTATATTGTGTAACGCTCCCATTTGCCACGTGCATCAATGAGCCTTGGCTGCCCATTAAGCCCTTATTTAATGTGAAGGGGCACATTCCCTTTTTGCGCCTAAAATCAGTCTAAATCAGTGTAAAATCAGGCCGTAAAGGATTTATCAAATAAGATACCTAGGCAGATGTGGCAGCAAAGAGCCCTTTTTTAATATTTTTTTTTATTTTTTATTTGTTAGTTCTTTAAGAATGCTTTACCCACACCACAAACATTCTTGAATTCCTGAATTGAAGTCCAGGTACCTATTATTTTTATTAAGTATAATACCCAAATTCAAACAAACATTGCGCAAAAACAATTGTATCCAGTGGCATCAATTACAAATGAGGGTTGATGCCACATACATTAGTTATGTGTATTATTTACTTGACACATAAGTAACGTTTATAATAATTGTTGAACCCGCACAAATGTTTTTGAAAACCAAAGTGAAAAGTTGATGTAATTTTACATGGACACTTTTTTGGTTTATTTAACCCCTTAAGGACCGGGCTCATTTTTCGTTTTGTACCCTGTGGGACCGAGGCTGTTTTGACACTTTTGTGGTGCTTGTGTTCAGCTGTAATTTTCTCCTCACCCATTTAGTGTACCCACATAAGTTATATATTGTTTTTTTCAGGACAAGATGGGCTTTCTTCAGATACCATTATTTTGATCGTATCATCTTATTTACTATAAAAAAATAAAAAAAACATGGTGAAAAATTGAAAAAAAAACACATTTTATGACTTATTTGAAAAATCTTTTACTCACCTAAAAAAGCAAGTAAAAAAACTAGCTAAATAGATTCTACTACTTGTCCTGAGTTTAGAAATACCCAATGTTTTTATGTTTTTTTGCTGTTTTTTGTAAGTTATAGGGCAATAAGTACAAGCAGCGTTTTATGATTTCCAAATCTTTTTTAACAAATCTGGTCAGTCTGCCTCCATCTCCTCTTTGGAACATCTTTGAAGCCGGTTAACTCAATTTAACCCATTCAAACCATATATTTTTGAAAACTAGACACTCCAGGGTATTCCAAATGCTGTTATTTTAACCCTTTCCATGCACCAATTATAGAACTACACTTTGTCAAACTTTGTAATAGTAATTTTTTTTATTTTTTTTTCACACAAATTGTATTTTAGTTATAGATATACAGGTCCTGGTATATGCCACTGTCAAACAACACGCCAATGTGTGTTCAGGAACATCTCCTGAGTGCAGTGATACCCCACATGCATGGGTTTGTCGGGTTGTTTCAGATTTAAAATGCCACATTTGGGAAGTGCGCTTTTTTTCTCCATTTTGGTCAGTCTGTACCTATGCCCTATCTTTGAGCTAGGCCACTCCAATTTACCCCATCAGCCATTTTTTTTATATATTAGACACCCCTTGGGTATTTGAAGTGCTTTTATTTTAACTCTTTGTTGAGATTTTTGAGAAATTTTAGCACTTGCTCAAAATAATAAACTTTATTTTTTAATTTTATTTTATTTTTTTAATACTTTTTTTATATTTTTTAATACACATTTTACTGGTACTGGATGGTTCATCTAGTGGCATCACTGCATAATTATTTTTAAATGTTAGCACATTTTTTTTTAATTTTTTTTTCCATTTTTTTTTTATTTTTTATTGAATATTTTACTAATCACATAGTGATTAGAAAGCTGGGCTCCATTGACTTGCATGGTTGAATGCAGTACCTGTATTCAACCAGCAAGTGGAGCCAGTTCTCTAGAGGGTCTGGAGACCCTCTAGCGAACTTTTTCGTCTTTATTGTTTTAGTTCCCGGGCCGCCGCCATCTTGCTTGATGGCGAAGATCACCGGCAGCGGCGGCTGTGACCGCTCTCCGGAGCGGTCACAGCCCACCCAGAGGTAAGTGTTTGGTGTCGCTGGATGCCTCCTGATCGAGGCATTCCAGCGACACCATTTAAGTTTAGGAGGCGATCGTTGATCGCCTCCTAAACGCTTTTAAAACGGGCGTCCGCCGCCATACAATGTATGGCGGCTGTTGACGCCCCGGGGAGGGGCCAGACATGGCCCCCGATGCCGATCTCGGCCTTGCTGAATGCCTCGACATCGAGGCATTGCAGCAAGGCCGTTTAAGCGAAGAAAGTGATCCTTGATCACTTTCTAAGCTTATTTAATTTTTTGACGGTTCAGGACCGTCAAAGGTCATTTAGTGACCTTCTTGTTATGACGGTCCTGAACCGGCAAAGGTCGCGAAGGGGTTAAACATGAATTTTTCAGGAAATTAGTATTCTTATACACTCATTAGAATGGTTTAGCCCCTTTTATATTACATTTCTAGATCGCCAGCAGATTCCATGGCGCCATTACAATAATGGAAATTGCACAAACAACGGTAATATGAAATTAACAGTAACACGGACATTAAGACATACTGGAACAGAAGTAGAAGAGGGTTCCGGTCTTGCAAGCTCACACCGTATTAGGAGGATAAAGGGGAATGAGACAAAAGGTGATAGACTGTTTCGGCAGGGATGATTTGACTGTTAGGAAGGTCACGTGGATAAGTGAGTGGCCTACAGATCTCATAACATGCAAGACAAGAGGCAGGTATAACAACAAGGCAGAAAACCTTGGCTATTTGGGGTTCTCAACTGTTATGGGTATAGAGAATATTGGGAGATGGACAATTGCTCACTTAGTGGGATGCCATCCAGGATGCAAATTCAGAGAAAGGGTTTGTGAGAGTAATAAGACAATGTAAGGTAGTACTGGAAACCAAAAGACAGCACTTGTTAAAATTAATCCTTGTAGGATGGAAACAGAATTAGAAAGGAACAAGGAGAAAGTATAAGGAAAGAATATGTCCATAATGTTCTGGCATGAAACACTCATGCGTTTATTTTAAGCTATTTTACAAGCTGATCTATAATCAGTTGAAGGACCATTCCAAATATGTGCATCGAATGGACTGGTATGCTTTGACTGAAAAATCCTTACCTGTCTACTTTGCATTTTTTCCCATCTACGAGGTATTTTGTTTCTGGAAACTGATACAGAAGTTCATCTTGCAGGTCTACCAGAGAACGCATTAGTTCTTTCAAAGCTTTATAATCTAAAAAGTAAACATTTCAAAAGGGTTAATTTTCTGGATTATTCACATGCAAGTTGCTTAATAAAGGAACGGATGAGCAGCACAGTAGAACAAACGTTATGGCTGCCTACTTCAAATAGGCTCTGAAATCAAACCTGTATATAGTAAAGTTGCAGAACCCACAATTTTACTTATTTCTTGATGCTGTTTGATGAACAGAAAATTAAAAAAAAACAAAAAAAACATATGTAGAAAAAAGTACATATAAAAGGCTAATTTTGACCTCCTGTGACAATATAACCTATGGCATGAAATACGTACTTGGACTTTGAGAGCACAACATTTTTTTTACAATACAAAGGTTTTAGATTTAATCTAACAAATAACGGTGTTCTAAACATTCCTATTTAGACAAAGGAAAAAAGTGATTAATTTAAAGGCATAAAAAATATGCACAAGCCTGCCTTCCTGACTGATCAGGATCCTTACAGCACAGCACACACACTTATTATGTAAATTAGACATACTGGAAATGAACTAAGATTTGTACAAAAGAAGGGAGCTTCTTATCCGCCCAGACGCATTCATATATCAATTAGAAACAGAGTAATGCTTATTTTGCAACCTTAAGGGGGGAAAAAAAATAAAATAAAAAATAAACCTCACATATATATATATATATATATTAAACAGGTTTTGGGGATGTCATTGAAACGGAAATACCCTCTTGAAACATGGACCAAATCAAATCTTAAATATATAAAAAAAATCATAAAGTTCGCATATAATAAACAAGGACAAGCTGATGACAGTCTAAAATATCCGAAACAAACGAATCTTGCACATGGTCTCTATTTACAAGAAATATACCCATATTTATTGAAGTACCGACATATCCTAGCATTTAGAATTTAAGGTCCTACAGTCAGTTAAGAAACACAAGCTGGGAAAAAGTATTACAAAGATCCCAAAACCAACCATGAACTACTTGAAGAAATAAAAGCTTTGGAATGTGATCACAATTCCCAGATTTGGATGACAAAAATATATGGATAAAGCCCAAAGATGAATTGCAAGACAACACAATATTATTTCTGAACTGGAAACTTGGGAAGAAAGATGTAGCCGTCTGCAAGAAACGTTTGCCCTGTTTTTGGCACTACAAAGGGCACATTTACCGTAACAGTGCAGTATGTAGTGCACCAGGTAAACTTTATAGCACAGTACTATTTTCTGGAAGTTAAGGCATTTTAGATTAAAAAAAAATAAAAAATAAAACACAACCCAAACAATATTGCTATTAAAAGCCTGGGGTGTTTTATAATCAGTTATAGTTTAGATTCTTTATATCGTGCGTACTCTGACCTTGTGTTACTTAGAAATTCACAGCATTAAAGTTCACTTTTACTTTCTTAGCAGTAACGTGCTTAAGTAGTTTCTGGCATATAGAATTATATTATAATGGCCTTCAGTGATTGTCCAATCGTATGGAGAAAGTATGACGTAGACGCGCGCACACATAGCAACCCAAAAACTCCAGACCATGAGTGTTTAGGATTCTCGGCTCGTCTCTGCCTTCATTAAAATTAAAAGCTGGGCTAGCTCAGCACTTCTAAGGGGAGAAGCACACTCAGGATTGGCCTTTCATAATGCCTACCAAAGTCAGGCAGTTGAGAAGAAAACTAATGCAAACTCATATTGTAGTAATAAACCCCAAAATTAAATGGTGTATCCAATGTTTTAAACACTAGTAGAATTACATGAAGGAGATGCGTCAATTTATATATTATAATACACACACCACATCTTGTGAGAGGGCCCCTTTATGAGACAGGAACTTTGAATGCAACGCTCACCAGCTTTACTGAATACTTTGAGTGGCCAACCTTTGTCTGTCGCAAGAAGAATGAGCCGACGTCGCCACGTTATTCTTATACAATGCAAGATTTTAGGATTTAAAATCTATGGTTTAACCTAAAATCAGTTGCTAGGATTATTTAATGGGATTTGGTGGACAATAGACGAGTAACCTAACTGGCGAAGTGCATAGTTCTCACACTTCATTGTAGGTTTCTTTTTATTTATGTCATATGCTGTTGTATGGATATTGGGCCATTGTTGCCCAAGATGAAATAAGATTCTGTTTGATGAGCCTCTCTCCCATAAGCTGAGTGGATATGATGAAATGAAATGGGGGGTGGGGGTATGGTTTTAACTTAATATATATATATTTTTTTCTTGTATGTGTATGCGCCCGAGGGCCTGAGTATTGGGAAACACCAGAGTATGGGATAAGGCCTATAGCAGTTCATGTCTGGAAGTATTGGAGGTCAATTTGTTTTCTCTCATGTGAGAAAACCACGCATTGCTACAGGAATCCACAAACAGCAGCTCAAATACGGATACATGCCACTGTATTCCATACAAGTAGTGGACGGGGTTTAAGATATTAATTTGGTGCAGAGTTTACGGCAACGCCATGCTTTATGTTTTTTAGACATAGCAGAAAACCCAGTTTCTTGTTTAAAGCTAAACGATTACATTGTCTAAAATGGCAGCTTCTGCTTCGCAGGCAGGAGGTCGCTGCATATATACATTTAAAAGATTAACTGATATAATAACAGAGTATAGCCGACATTTAAATGGATCAAACACACGCTTTTGTGCTGCTTAAAGTCTAATGAGAACATAAAATGTCACATAACGCTACTTTTTCCCTACCTTAATATTAGAAGCAGGATGGGAAAGAGGAGCTGGATGTGAACTACAAACCTGAATTGCCAATACTTCAATCAATAGTTGGGTTGACAAAATGGACTCAGAAGAAAACATCAAGATGGGAAATTTCCCAAATAATTCTTACAAAGAATAGAAGCTTTTGCTTGAGACGTAAAAATGTGTAATTTTTTTTGTTGTTTCTACCCCCGTTCCTTACCTCAGGAACAATACTCATTTAAAAGCGCAAAGCCTGCCACTTGCACCAGTCATCCCCAGCAATTAATTCCCCAAGAAACACGTCTGATTAAATCTTTTCAAGCAAATCCTTTGCTTTGCTTTTGTTGGCTCACTTCTTGTCAACATCCATTAAAATATGCCTTTAATTCTCCCACAATCTTAAAAAACACAGATTCTACTGTCTTCAACTTTAATCAACTCTAGGGCCGGCATTTTTCATTTCATAATAATGTGCTGCTTGGAATTCAAGAGGCAGGGCTGACATCAATCATTCGGCAAGAATTTTTCCACTGCAATAAATATGCAAATGAGGAAAGCCAGTCAGTCGTATTTCAGACCCGACTTGCTAGTGTTTTTAAAAAATAAAAAAAAATAAAAAAAAAAAGACAAATTTATTAATTGCCAGTGGCCAGAGGAATCCTATTACTGCGGGCATTGATTACAAAGCTGCGAGAGTGATTATTTTGAAACTTGCGGCCTACCCAGGCATGAGGAAAAATTATTAAAGCATGGCAGAGATTATAAACTCAGAATAACAATAAGCCTTAACATCCAGACCCCCAAATTCTTTTGCAAAAAAATGAAAATTAAATGTGGGTGATGCAGAGTTAATCATTTACAAGATTCTAAGTATAAGCTACGGTGATGTCTCCATGAATGAAATGCTGCTAAACGTTTTAAGCAGTATTTGGGACATTTTATACAACACATACGCACACAAACTTGCACAATTATTTCACTGTTGTGAACAGGGCATGTTTAAAATACAAACGCTTAATGGTGACATTGCATGGAAAAATGATAAAATGAAGTAGATCATAATACTAAAGTGCAATTCTGGCATGAACTGCAAATATTGAGCAATTAGTAGGAACATCATATTTATACCCATGGTGTTTACTTCACAGGTAGAACTGTGCAAAGTTTTAGGAATATAAATCAAGGTAGTATCAAAAAGCTGGTCAAAAAAGTAACTTTTTGGTTGAGGAGTATTCCATTGGAGGAGGGGAATGAAGGAACTATATAAAACCAATAAATAATATTTTTGAAAAATGACAGCTTTTCTTTTGTGAAAGTCCGCTACGGACATAAGTGCTTGAAAAAGTAGTGCAGAAACTTTGAAAATGTACTTTAATCACCAGTTGCATCACAATGTCACCACTGACTTACTGAAAAGTTACAATGTAAACCACAAAGCTTGTGATCGAACATGCCAAAAAATAAAGATCCCCCTTCGCCCTACAGAGATTACTTTGGGGTGGGGAAGAGTGGCATTTGCCCCGATTTTTAACATACAGGCTAAAGTTTTCCTCCATCCCCTCCCTGGTTTACACCAATCCACAATACCCCTCTTTATTCAATCACTTTTTTGGATGAGACAGATGCACCAGTTTTTCCTACCCTCATTTTGCTATTTTTCTAGCAGCTCAATGTTTTAATGGTATGAGCGTTAAAGTTGCAAGAATGTACAGAATAAGCAGAAAATGAGTTTGCATGAAAGACTTTATTCTCTAAAATATGTAATACATAAATACATATATATATGTCACAAACATAGGACATTAACACGCCTTGGTAAAACAGTCGCCTAGCCAACACCTTTTGCAATTTGGAAGGGTATCCAGTTACATGATGTACCCTGCCCATTTAAAACCCACCAACTCACAAGGCATGTATATATAAAAAATTATAAATTAGCAACAAAATTTACTAGATGACTTGCGTTTCACATCTTGCACTGAGATTTTAAATGAGCAGCCTTTCGGGAGAAGGAGTTAAACTGCATGCTGGGAGAGATCAATTTTTCAAAGCTTTGTAATTACTGGTAGAGGGAACAGGAAATGATATAAAATGCTAAACTGTACCTAAAGAAAATTGAGTTCACAGAAAGTAGGCTGAAATCCTTCACTGCAACTCTTAAAAACCTCCTTATGATATATTAAAATAGGGTTGGCGCAATATAAATAGTTTTTTCTTCCTCTCTACCTATCCGTTAATGACGCTTTATTAGGTACATTCCCCTTAGACCTTCATTAGCCAGGAAAAACAACTTACGGGAGTCAAAAGTATATTATTGTTCATCACAAAGCAAGTTTACGTCAGCCTAAACAATGCCATGAAAATTAAAAATGTCAACACGTTACATTTCTAATCAATTTGCAAAATCCTACAACAGTCGAATAAAAATAAAAAAGGAAGAAAAGAAAACCCCCAAAAGTTCTTCTCTCCTTCTCAATATATTTCACATGTGCTTACCTTTTTATTTGTTTTAATGCTGTACTTGAGCAGCTGTGCTCTTTTCCCACCACGTGCAAGCTAGGGATTCCTGTCCCTGATCAACAAAACGCATTGCGGGGGGGGGGGTTAATTACTCACTTTGAGAAAATGACTATAATATTAATTATTATTAATATTACTATTAATTAATTAATGGATTCCTATGACACTAACACCTGAGGCTGAACCAAATAACAAAACTGACAAACTATTAAGCATAAAAAATGTTGAACATATACCGTAT
Source organism: Spea hammondii (assembly GCA_029215755.1). Lineage (NCBI taxonomy): Eukaryota > Metazoa > Chordata > Amphibia > Anura > Pelobatidae > Spea > Spea hammondii. Next base: position 104,743,008 of record JARDYJ010000002.1, on the reverse strand, counting down.
TGGCCCGAATATAGGCCGCACTTTTCCCCCCCACTAAGTCTTTAAAGTGGGGGTGGGGCCTATATTCGGGGTCTACCGCCCGACGCCCGGGACATGCAGCAGGGTTAGGATACAGATCCCCCGCAGCGGTGCAGGGGACCTGTATCCTACTCGCCGATACGCTCAGACAGCCTCCCCTGCCAGCACTTTCCACAGAGGGAGTGCCGGCACGGGAGATTGTCTAAGCGCATCGCGCAGACGTTCACCGGCTGCAGCGATGCGCGCGCAAACAACCTCCGCTGCCGGCACGTCTGCACGATGTGCCTTAACAATCTCCCTTGCCGGGAATTCCCATGAGGGGAGTCCCGGCAAGGGAGAGTGTTAAGGCACATCGTGCAGACAGCGCACGATGTGTTCTACCTCTGCCCCCAAGACGTACCAGAGCACATTCCTGGTTGTCTTGCGGGGCCGGCGGGGGACATCTACGCAATACGCATATACAACTTCCGTAGACTATTGCGTAGATGTCCCCCTCCAGCCCCGCAAGACAACCGGGAATGTGCTCTGGCAAATCGGGGGGGGGGGGCCCAGAGTGGCAGCATATCTCAGGGGGGGGGGACAGAGTGGCAGCATATCTCGGGGGGGGGGAGACAGAGTGGCAGCATATCCATTAGAAAACTTTTTCTTTAAAAAAAAGCACCAACCTTTTAGGGTGCGACCTATATCCGAGCCAATACGGTACATATTGAGCTGCATAGAAAACAAAAACTTGGACCAAAAAATTATTTAGGAGCCTATAAATTTATTTTTACCAAGAGCATAAAAGTTATATAAAAGATTGAATTAGTGGCTAACTTTGTGAAAATCCCACATTTAAGAAGATAATGACAAAAGGTTCAGGACACTTGTGAATGTAGAAAAAAAACCTGCAAGGGTAAGGAATATCAGGCTGTAGGGCTTCATATGTGAGTGTAGAAGGGATCCAGCCATGCATTCACTGAAGGGCATCTGAACCTTAATCCATCACCTATACGCTCCTAAATTTTGACACCAATCTAAGCCAATACGCAACATACAAACCTCTATTAACTAGAAAGCCTTAGACAAGCAGCTTAATGTGCTGCTAAACAAAAAAGGAGCAAAATAGAAGTGGCAAAAAAAAATAAATGAAAACAAACAAGTAATCTTCGCCCCCTTCTCTTGGCGGAAAAGCAAATAAATAAAATCGCCTCATTCAATTTAAATAAATTACCCACAGCTGGAGAGATGTTACAGGAAATCTAAAAAAAGGCAGAAAATGTTTCTTCCAGGACAAAACACATTACAGGATAGCTGCTTGTAGCAGCGCAGGAAAATACGCATTATTAAACCTTGCTGCCCTTCTTACATTCACCACGTCATGTTTATTTTGGGGAATTAAAAGTAAATACAACAGAGAGTTGCTAAAATTTCAATAAATGATTACGCAACGACAAAGAATACAAAATAAGTCAGTCTCAAGAAAAAGAAATAAAATAACATACATTTCTTTTGAATATTAATGTCTGAGATAGGAGATAAGCAATTTCCTGGTACCATTGCATGGTAGAGTAATATCAAAATGCTATATGGGGGAAATGTTTGGTGACCAGCTGTTATTGAGGTTTACAGTTTCCCAAACAGCCCAAGAATCTCTAGAATTACTAAGGCTTTCATTTTAAACAATAAGCCCTATTTACAGACCATCCTCCTGTGAAAATGATGGCAAATCTGGCAAAACCACCATCACAACCACAAGTTCCTACACTCTACATCAAATGTCCCTGATAATGCTCCAGTCTAGTTTAAAATTGGCTAGCCTTTGCTACTTTAACAGCTGGTGGGTTCTCATCATTGGCGTGCCAGTATTCATGGGTGTCATTTACCTGAATTATCACCTTGAGGAAATGATTTAACACTCTTGTTGATCTAATATAAGAACAATTGTTACCTTCCCAAATATATATATCAAGCTCAGAAGAAATTATATACTTTTCATTTAATCCACAACTTTCATTTATTGTTATACAGCTAAAACAGACGGAAAGGCAACAATTAATAATCCCCAGAGATGAAAATCTGTATCCATGTTATGATAATTAAGTAGGCAATTGCTGCTTCTAGCACAGGTTTCCAGCGAAATGCTACTTCAGGACATGATGAATCCACCCTAACTAGGTGCCCAAGACAATGTATTGGGACTCTATACTTTTACTTATATTGCTAGTCTCTAAACATCTTTGTAATAAGAGAATTCGCCATTGTGGCAGTGTTGTTAGAAATGATGCGATGCTTGCTCACTAAGTCTATTCATTTCCTATACTCTGTATTATAAGTTAGTTCTTGTTCCTGGTTTGTACCTAGCTTAGGACCACCATTTCTCATTAGATTTCTAGTTTAATGGAGCCCTGCAAATATCTCCTGTACCAGGCCCCACAAACCCAAAGAGCAGGACGTGGAGACCAGGGACTTCAACGATCCCAATAGTGTGTAGGCTCAGGTAGAGGCAAATACAAAAATAATGGAGTTGGAGATAGGAAACCACTTGCTGGGGGGGGGGGGCATATACCTGTACATAGGAGAGGCCACAGGTAGATGCACAGGAAAGGTAGCCCTAGGATGCCAAACCCAGGTTCAGTACACTAAGTGGGTGGTTCGACATAGCCAAGGTCAGTACATGGAGCAGGTAGTCCAGGTTAGCCAGGTATGATACACAGATTACAAATATGCTAGGCAGAAAGTAGTGCCAGGAGTCCTATACAGCTTTAGGATTCAGATTTGCCGGGAAACAGGAAAGCAAACGATTTTGAGACAATAACAGGGCCATACAGAATTTCTGTATGCTGCAGCTATGGCCATTTAAATTATGGTGCAAAGTCTTCCTCTCTCCCTGCCGCACGTCATGGACGGCACAAGAGCACTAGACCTGCTCTCAACTACATATGACATCTCAGGAAATGGCCGTCAGGTAAGCGAGCAGCCAATAATGCCCCAAGTAGGTGAATATTGGGCTTAAGGCATTTACCATTAGTTACTTGGTTGCAGCCTTTTTACTGTTCCAAATAAACTAAAAAAAATAAAGCAATCCTTTATAGGCAGAGTGTTTTTATAAAGAGGTATAGCACTAATTCAGGGACAGATTCTATGCTTTAATAAAAACTAAAAAAAAAGAGGTACAACATGGGACTTTCTGCTTTCCTTTGGGGCAGCAGGACTAAGAAAGGTCTTTTCCCAACTCAACAATACATTAATATTTTGGGCAATAATCGACGAGACCTTGCTGCCTCAGGTTTTACAAATTATATTAATAACTGGCTGAAATACAATAAAATACATTCTCATAAGTAAAGATTATTGGAAAATAACCAGTTCAGAAATTTCTCTCCACCTCTCAGTGAACACTACAGGGAGCTATGCGTAGCGTACAGTAGCAAAAACTATCAATTTGCTCCATTACTGTTGCTTTAATTATTGAAGCAGGTATGTCGATCTATGTCATGACACATTTCATTCCGAGCCGACCCCCTCCTCAGTAGCCACAGGCTACAATCGCCACAAGGCAAGCGTATAACCAGAAACATAAAGCTAGCCAGAATGATTCCATCGTAAGCTTATACTTTTACGTGAAAGGTTCATTTACCTACACAAAATGAATCTATATATATATATACACATACACATATACACACACATATACCGTATATACACACACACATATGTATTGCTAGAAATAAGTATAATAAAAATAAGGCGACAAAGCGTCAAAATCGAAACAATACAAAAACAACAGTAGGATACATAGACTACAAATAAAATTCTAAATATATATATATATATATATATATATATATATATATATATATATATATATATATATATAAATAAGTTTTGGTGCAAAAAACAATGCAGTAGTTAAGTATCAATAGATCCAGTAATGACTATATTTTCACCATACTGAATGCTTACAGAAAATGAGTATTTTCTTGAGGAAAAATGGCCAATAGTTAAAAAGCCTTTACAAATAAACTTTCAAACAAAGCTAAAATGTCTCTTTAAAAACGGATATTCATCCTATATATAAATTATAGCCGTAAAGTTTTCCTGCCGAGCAGCCTAATTAATTCTTGTTCCATACACAAAAGGGAAATGCTGGGTGACAAATGGGTGCAAAGCATGAAAGCTGCCAGGTCTGCAAAACATTTTCTACTTCAATTTAGAAGCAATTTTGCAGTAAATCATCAAGCTGAACTTGGGATCTCAGGAATCTTAGGACAGCCAAACCTTGTAAAGTCACTGCTGTAGTAAAAAAAAGGGGAAATATTAATGAGATGCATTTCTAAAGCAATGTCAGTTCAAGAGTGGCAGTTTAAATATGAAAGTAAAAAAATCAAAAAAAAAAGTCTTCATATGAAATTTTTTTGAATATTACAGATATTTCAGTATTTTGGAAGATGATGTCTATGTATATCTGTATGTTTAGCATACACCATGACACAGCAGCAGGCAAAGAAATATATGGCCATAACAGAATATCCAATGCCTTGGCATGAAATAGGAGTTTGCAGGAGTAATGGCTACGCGTCGATTCGCAATTTTGCTGTGCGCACGTCGGGCTAGGCAAGTGCTTCGTACATACATATAGAACACATTTTAAATCTGATTAGATTGTTTTTTATACTTAAATTCAAAAAGTACACTGCTAAGGCAATGTGACTGGGTGCATAGTTGTTTATTGAGCTGCATCTGTTTTTTTGGTGAATTACTCTTTAACCCCTTCCTTACCAAGGTTTTCTGTGTATCACGTATTGGTTTTTTTGTTAGTTTTTTTTTCCATGTTTGATGAACCCCCACAAATTATACTTCCCCCCCCCAAAAGCTATAGAAACTAGTAAAAGTAAACAACAAAAAACAAAAAAAAAACAAAACACCTTTCACAGCGCTGTACATAGTTTCTCTGCAAAAGTACTCAGATTCTGCATGCTTAATGTATTGGGTTCCCTGTTATACCCAAAATGTATGGGTCATTTTAAGTTATTTACCAACAGATGAGCCTCTCCAAATGTAATAATAATAAAATAAATAAAAAAAGGCATATGGGCATGAATACAACACGTACAAAAAACTAGAGCTGTTTTCTTTTAAAAATCCAGCATTATAATTTGTTGGCTAATATATTAAGCTTAAATAAAATACCAAAATGTCAACCATTGTTTCTTTTACAGAAAAGGCTATAATAATACTACATTCGAGACCAGTAAATTAAACAATGCTCTGCACTATTTGCAACGCAACGCATTAAGCACATTAATAGCTTGCATTTCATGTAAAGGTCAGCTTATTAAGGGTTGTTTCAGAGTTTGTTAATCACAGCTAAACACAGTTTAAAAAACACAGACTACCCAGTCTTTTACGTTAAGAGTACGGTGCTTTAGTGGTTTGGAGAGAAAAAAAAAAAGCATGATGTAATTAGCATGACTTGTCTAATGTAATCAGAAAAAAAAACATGAGCACAGAGTTATGTTCAAAGAACTTAATTTATGCTCCTGGATAGTAATGAACTGGAACCAGTGGCTGATAGATGACATGCGTGTAGGAACATGCCACACTCCCTGCATACCTGCATCCGGTAGCCGCACACTAAAGGGCTGGATCAGCGTATATGGGCAAATGGTCAGTATAGGCCTGTTTTGGAGCATTAGTGCATTTGACTCATTGCCACATGGTCAGAAGACATCCATACATATCATACATGGTGGCACTTCACCTGCTCACCTGATAGTACCTTCTTTTACATCCTGTACCGTCCCCGCTTAGGAAACACTTGGGTCAACTTCACCAACAGCATTTTTCATGTGTGGTTAGCATTTCAAATGTTAATCAAAAATGAACAATTAGTCGAGGGCAGTTAATTTAGCTGAAAGCCAATAGGTAATGTAGTAAAGTAAAGCTCAAAAAGCCATATTTGTTCAGACTTCTGTTCTTCTCAAAAACAATGTAACATATTAGTCCAAATATGTATTTTTATTTTTTTTAGCATATCGGCAAAATCATCATTTGTCAAATCCCTTTGTGGCTTCTTTATATAAAAAAAAATAAAAAAATCTATTTAATGAATACGAAACATGTGCTTAAGAGGAAAATAGCATATAATTTATTTCCTTTTTATTGGAATCCCCTTCATGGCCAAGTACATCCTTAATTGCTTTGACCAGAGAATGAACTTTTTTTTTTTTTATATGGTTTACCAAAGCTTAGAAAGGCAACCATTTCATGAACCGACACACAAATCTTTCTCTTTGCTCAACATTTAGCAATTTAATCACCTTGTATATACTTGTTTGTCTTTCCAAGACTTTCTATTCACATATGTTCCTTATGGTCTCGCCATATATCACAATTTACTGCTTGCAGTAGCCTTATGGTTTAATGAGATTTAAAGATGACTCGAGCCCTATCTCCATGCCAAATGCAATTTGGCACAATTCATTTTACTGTGTGTGTGTGTGTGTGTGTGATTATTACAGTTAGAAAAATGAAATTTCTGTCACTTTAAGCTTTTCCAAAACCGTCTCTACATTAAGCTGAAAGCACCTCCTGCAAATACCCAAAAGAACCTTTTGAGAAGCAGCATCCATTTACATATATGCGGAGCACTGATGTTTTGCAAGCATGTCTGTCATTTACTGCTATCGCCAGTGATTTTAAGAAATTTTGGGAGCTCAGTTCCCATTGAGCCCGTGTTGGTTTCAGAAGAAGCAGCCAACAGAGAACTTAGGACAGCCTTATCATATTCTCACCTTCTAACTCCAGTATCTATACAATCAATGTACCAAGTCCAGGCAAAATGCACTCAAAAATAAAATAATAATTTAGAACTGCACATATGTTGAAATCTTGCAACAAGGATACATAGACAATATATAGAAAATAAATATATATATATATATATATACACATACATATATACACACACACATATATATACATACACACACTAATTGATTTGAAGCAATAAACCATGAGGAAACTACAACCCTTTTTATACATAGTCCCTTCATTTTAGGTTAAAAAAGTTATTGGTCAAATCTAGTTATCTTAATTAGCCTATCATTTACTGGCTATGTTTGGGATGTCTGTTTTGTTGCAAGACGATCCTCTGGGTGCATTCAGTTCATTATAAGTATATAAGATGCTGATTTCCACTATAGCATGATGCTGCTCCCATCATCACTCAAGTTAATGAAGACGAGTGAGCCAATGGCAGCTATACATACTCGCAGGTGCCTTAGATCATAACAGCTCCTTTGTTCACCAAACTTTCCTTTTGCCATTTGTCTCATCTGGCCATAAAAAAAGTAACTTTTTTGTTGTGGCAGACTATCCCAGGTCTTCTGTTAAAGTTCACTAGTGGGCCTGTATCTTGTAATAAAGATTACTTTGTAATCAAAATTTGATGGTGTGGTCTTCTCTTTATAGTACTCTGACACTCTTATACCTACATTCTGTAAAGTTTACTCGATCTGTCGAGTAGTTAAATTAAGGTATTCTTCACCATTACAGTCGTCTTCTATGGTCTGACAGGTTGTTTGCCATTGATGAGCTCAGTTGAGCATTCGCGCTTCTTAAAGTACCATAGAAGTGCTTTTAGGTTCCTATTCAACGTATTCTTGTTTTCAGCTTCATGATGGCCTGCTTTACTTGCACTGATAGAGGATCAGCAACAGGTGCCAATTCCACGCCTTTGATCATCTGTCACGTATGAAGCGAATGATGCACCTAGAAACACATGAGTAGCGTTTTTCCCTATTACTTGTGTAAACGCCATCAAATTAAAGCCGATACAAGGTATTTTATCCTTTGGAGGTCAGAAGCACACAGATAAGCATAGCTGCACACTACACTACTACGCTTTTGTAATGTCCAGCCAGCAACTGCACACAAAGACGGCGTCTGCGGCAGTGAGTGTACGTGGAAGGCTCCATTAGACACCGGCGCATCAGGCATTTGCCTGATTCGATCAATGGAAATTCCGAGCCTGCTACATTACACAATAAAATCGTAACATTGTGAATACAAAAAGCTACAGCCCTCACATGCACTTTAATTGCAAATGGTAGCCGAGTGTTGTCTGATTTTTTTTTCACTAGTAAACGTAAAGTTTTATCATGTTCCCCTGCTTCCCAGCTCCAGCCCCTTGCAGGAGATGTGTTTGGTCAACGTGTTCTGCAAAGAACCGCGTAAATGCAAGGTGATCGCCTGCAATTGATTCCGGCAGTCGGAAGATTTTCAGGAGGGTCTAATGAGATTCAAAGGGAGTGATTGCCTGAGTGCATTACTGGCAACAACCATGTAGAGAGCAGGGAACAAAGTTTCTGTATTCTAAATGAGTTTTAACCTTTAACCAGTACTCGTACAGCTTCCTATAACGTGCAGTGTTTTAAGTTTTCCTACAGTCCAAAGTGAATAAATAAAAAGAACGTAAAGGATGCAGGGATTGTTTGGACCTGCTAATATAGGGCTAATTAGCCAGGTAGGCTGGCAGCTTTAGACAAGCAAAGCCTATAGACCAGGGGCGTCCAACATGCGGCCCGCGAGACCTCGAGGTGCGGCCCGCATAAGATCGGCAGCCAGGGCAACCGATCTTACGTGAGCCGCACCTCAAGCCCTGCTACTTACTTGTGGGAGGGTCTTCTGGACTGCACAGAGGAAGCGGAGTTCACGTGACATCCTACTTCCTCTGTGCTTTAGCAGAGAAGGCAGAGGGAGGCCGCGCCCCCTGCTGAAGTGAGCGGCATCGAGGAGCTGCAGTGCAGGTAAGGGGGTGGGGAGGGTGTTTGAATGAGGGTGTAAGTGCTGGAACCTAGGCATGATGGGACTGTGATTGCTGTTAGCAATCACACTCCTATCATGCTAAGTCAGCCAGTACATGCTGAAACCTGGTCAGCTGCCCCCCTTGTGTAGTGATGCTGCCAGCAGTATGGGGTCTGCACTTACAGCCACCCTGTACCAGCATGTACTGGCTGACTTGGCATGATAGGAGTGTGATTGCTAACAGCAATCACAGCGAGCACAGTCCCATCATGCCTAGGTACCAGCATTTACTGGTTGCCTGGGTATGATAGGAGTGTGATTGCTGTTAGCAATCACACTCCTATCATGCCAAGTCATATTGCTAATTTTGTCCAATTGTGTGTTACCTACTTTTATTAAACATGTGAGTTTTTATTATTATTTTTAAAGGTGGGGGTCATTTTCGGTTTTGGCTAAGTGAACCCTGAATGTTTTGGTCCAGAATTTTCATTTTAGTTCATCCCTAGAATAAATCTAGGGAATCCTGAATTTGTAGTCGCAAAACTTTCAAGGCCCAGAAATCAGTGAGAGGAAGAGTAAAGGTTTTGTGACATTTTACTTTATTTTAATCTGCATATTTTATTAAAGGCCATATTTTTTGTCACAGTGAAAAATGAGTGCGGCCCGCGCACGTATACAATTCTGATGAAGTGGCCCACTGCAGAAAAAACTTGGACACCCCTGCTATAGACGATGGGCCGATGAAGCCCGTGTTATACCCACCACATGTGAACCCAGACTACCACTAACTAGTAATAATTAGGGCAGAAATTATGTGGATACACATTTCCATTATTCAACACAGCATGTACACAGCATGCACATTCTCTCTCATATCTCATACACAAATTGGGGTTAATTTGAACTGTCCTATTATAGTTACTTTCTTAATATATAATTAGAAATCACCAGTATAACACTGATGCTGTGCCTGCATTCAAATCTGGAGCTCGCCTTTTTAAGAATTATAGTACATTATACAAGAGGAAAAAGCAAAAAAACAAAGACCCCCCCCCCCCCAAAAGAAACAACTTTGTTACAGCCTCGCAAATCTCATATTTTGGACCACAAGCCAAATTACTAAAGTCATAAAATAGAGCAGAACATTTTTATTAACCCTTTACCCAGGAGACCAACCACATATCTCATCCGTGTTAGCACTGCAACCCCATTCCCAACAACTAAGGACACTTTGTGGTGTTATTGCATATTCATTCTAAATGAAATCTTTAACGATGCAATATTTATTGCTTTGTTTAGCAAAAAAAACTAAGCATGTTAGAAATATAAAATGTCTTAGTTTGTTTTTAAGACATTAGTGATGTATAGTGATATACAGCTAGTAAAATCGGCCCATTTTAGTCACATTAATTTCTCTAATTTCTAGCATGCTTGAGGAAAAAAATTCCACCAAATAAATGTAAGTGCATCTGAAAAATACACCCATCAAAAAGGCTTGGTTTATTCAGTCAATTGTTTACTTTCAAATTACTACATTCATTCTATACCTTGTTTTTCCACAACTCCATATCCTTTAGATTGTAAGCTTGCGAGCGGGACCTCTTTACCTAATGTATCAGTTTGTCTTAGTTTGTCGATTATTGTTTTGAATCCACAAAGGGTTAGCCATACCTTTTGAAAGTATTTACATTTAAAGTGCTACAAAAAATGTTGGCACTATAAAATGATTATTACATCAAAGTGAAATAACTGTTGTCCGCAATGTTTTCCCAAGAAAACGCAAAAAAAATTATAAAAAGGACTACATTGCCAAGATCTGGTTTCCTTAGCAAAATAGGACTATGCATATACTGTTTAATCAACTAAAAGATATGGTTATCCAATTCACACTACCTTACAGCAGACAGCAAATTAAATATTTCACAAAACACATCCATATCAAGGTAGGCACATAAGAATATGATAATAAAAGGGAAATAAAATGTAAATCCTAGTCTACCGCTATATAACTCGAGACCAGGTCTAAAACCGTTAACATAAAGGCAGAATAGACAAAAACTTTAAGGATGTTAAGGACAATAAGTGGAGTCAAGATGTAAAATTGGGCTATAGTCACTGGAATATAAAATACATCTAAGCTGCTGCACATGTACTAAAACGTCAGTATATAAAGGAAGTCTTTAAAGACGGGTTGTACAACCTAATCTCGTAAATATAGTAACCTGTTACAAGGGACACTCCAAAGTCCAAGGCAACCCCTTTAAACAATGAATGCATTTTACTTTGTAAGTAGTGGCAGGGAAGAGCTCCAACTGAACCAAATGCTACTTTCTATTCTACTTACTATTCTTTAGAGACTTTGAAAATTCCACGCCACCATCTTTTTTAAATGCTGCAAATGCATCCAACTGAGGCAGCTGATTAGCCAATAGAAGGGCTTTCTGTATTTTTATTCGTCCTTCTAGAAGGTGATCCCATATACCTAGATAAAAGAATCAAACAAAGAAATGTCATGAGCATTCCTGACTATACGGAAGTCAAATATACACGCAAATGCAAAAAAACTAAACGAAATAAAATTATTAACTATATAACTGAATTCCTTAAAATATGATTTAAAAGAACAGATGATATCCTACAGTTTCAAACGGCAGCCACATCTGGGTACTGGCCAAAATTAGAAATCACATAATTAAAGTGAGTGTGTCTGAACCATGGGGTGGTGCATTATATATGGAGAGCCAGCAGGATTACTTGTCAAACCTGCAGGGATGTGTTGGCTGCAGAAAATTAATGATTTAATTCTTTAAAACAATTACCTACCAAAGACACCTTCAAACGAACTAATAAAAAAAATTACCTTTTGAGTAACTTACATTTTAATCTATAATCTTTTGCACAAAACACCCAGTTGCACAGCAATGTAACAAAGCTAATCCTTAACTTCCTTCAGTTTCAAATGAATCTAGATTTTATAAAACTTCATCATTAAAAGCAACAGCCTAGCCTCTAAAATGGTTTGTTTATCTCAAATCCTTGAATTTCACTACACTACTGGAGTTAGGAAATAAGACATTTCTCATGTAAGTCTTCTCCTGACTTCTTCTACTGAAACCAGGGAGCACACGGACATTGGCTGCTGTATACTCCAATACAGGGCTGAAGCTCTGTCTTAAATGAGCAACTCACCCATTTGGTTCCGAATAGCTTGTCCCTTCTCAACATCCTTGTTGATTTTCTCCTTAGACATAGTCATTACTCCATCATTATCATCATCATCTTCCAAATTCTGTTGGTTTGCATCGGTGGCAGATATTTCATCATCCGTTTCCTGTGCTGTGCTTTGGTTGTCCTCAAATTCCTCTTCACTCTCTCTATCTTCATGGTCAGTCCCACCATCGTTGCTTTCTCCTTCAGCAATAGAGTCCTCATCAACTTCTTCATCTACAAACCAGATTAAAAATGTTATAACTAGCTAGAAGCTTATGTTTTTTCTTCAAAGCTTCATAAAATGTTATGCATTTCTCCAAAACTGGTACTAGTATTAAAAATATAAAAAAAAATCAAAAAAAAAAAAAATCACTAAAATTACAACGTGGTTGGGGGGGAGGGGTCAACACCTGGACCAGAGATATGATAAAAGGTTAGCAAAACCTCAACATAGATATACCTTGCATTATCTTCAGCTGGGTCTCTAACGAGGAGCAATGCATCCTACGGTGCCTAGCATTGATGGAACGAGCATTCAGTGTAATAGGGCTTGCGCCAACTACTACCGGTCTCTGCCATCAAAACCAGTGATGCTGCCTACTACTAAGAGAGGTCAGGCTGTTAGATATCCCAGTCTCCCATGAAAAGGCAGAGAGTTACTACAGACATTCACTGGGCCTATTCAAAGGTTGTATGAATTAAGTTATACATCTGTTTCCAAAAGATTATTCATGTATTTAAAGCTTACCAGAATCATCTGAGAAATTCTCTCCTAATTCTGCTTTCAAGTCTTTCCGAGATGTAACTTTACCAGAGTAGCGCTTATCTGTATCAGATAGGGAGGTTGGAATTCTTTTCCTGAGACTCACAATGGAGTTAGAATCTGCTTCGAATTCACCTTCATCAAATCTGTCAATGACTTTAGCAACAGTAGCTGGAAATAAAAGAACAGGTTTATATTTCAAAAATACCCTCATGATTTTCAAATATTGTGTTTTTGGTTGTACAAGTAAGCACAACGTATTATTTTCTCTAATACCGTATTTGCTCGATTATAAGACGACCACACAAAATTTGAATATTAATTTAGGGGGGGAAAAAAAAATAAAGAGAAAAAAGGCCTGAATATAAGACGACCCGATAGGAAAAAGTTTTACTAGTAAATGTTAATTCATATATATATATATATATATATATATATATATATATATATATATATATGAATTATGATTGAGAAAAAAAATTCTCATTTTTATTTCCTTTTATTTTCCAACCTGCCCCCCCTGTTATGCTCATCTGCCCCTGGGCTTGCCACTCTGCCCCAGAAATACCTTATACCCTCTATATGCCACTGTGCCCCATGATATGCCTTTTGACCCCCTATGTGCCACTCTGCCTCCAGAAATGTCTTATACCCCTATATGCCACTCTGGCATATAGGGAGGTATAAGGCATTTCAGGAGGCAGAATGGTATATAGAGGGTTAAAAGGCATTTCTGGAGGCAGAGTGACATTAAGTCCCTAGTGTGTAGCCGGGGCAGCAGGTAGACGTTTACGCGATTCGCGTAGGCAGCTTCCACTGCAGCTGGAAGGAGGTGCGGTTAGCAGCGGTGCAGGGAACTCTGCTCTCTGACAGCCGGGGAAGGTCTCCGTGGTCTTCCATGTAAAGAAGAACAAGGAGTCCTGGAAGTTATGCTCACAGAGCCATGATCTCAACACCATTGAGTCTGGCTGGCATAACATTGAGAAGCAACTGAGCCTGCCTAAACCCACAGAAGAACTGTTAGTTCTCCCATTTGTTTGGAAGAACCTTTTATTTCTTGATATGCTAATGCCATACTGCAACATATACGCCAACACCACTCTCATTTGTACATACGTGCTCCATAAAATATATAAAAATACACACAATAATTGGCCTAAGGGGTAACTTCCTTAATCAAATCAGAGCTTTATACGCTAATCCCTCGGCCCAGATCAAAGTTAATGGCATCTTGTCGGACACCTTGCACAGACAGGCACAAGACAGGGGTGCCCTTTGTCCCCATTGTTGTTCATTCTGACAATGGAGCCTCTAGCCCGGACATCGCCGGCCTTCCCATAGCTAACCATACTCATAAATTGGCCATTTATGCTGATATGTTATGCATCACGACACAACCACGCTCCTCCCTTGCACACATCATTAAAGAACTCCACACGTTTCGAGAGATCTCCAATTATAAAATAAACTTTCAAAAGTCTGAAATTTTGGGGATCAATATTCCCGACGCGCTTAGAGATCGGCTGGCTAGATTGTTCCCCTTTCATTGGCAGTCCTCGGCGATTAAATACCTGGGAATATGGATCCCTGCCGATCTATCTCACTTGCGTCGCCTGAACTAGGAGGCCTTATTGTCCTCGGTCCTTGTGGACCTTCGTAGATGGGCGGTCCCACATCTCGTGGTTTGGTCGCATCGGGGTACTGAAAATGTCCATCCTCCCGAAATTCCTCTACCTCCTCCAATGTATACAATCTTTCTCCCTAGGGCAGGGGCGTCCAACATGCGGCCCGCGGGACCTCGAGGTGCGGCCCGCGTGAGATCGGCAGCCAGGATCACAAGAGCCCTGCTGCTTACTTGTGGGAGGGTCTATTCTCTGCTCCAGTCCTGCCTCCTCTGTGAGGAGAACGAGGGAGGCCACGCCCCCTGCTGAAGTCTGTGATAGGCATCGAGAGCTGTAGAGCAGGTAAGGGGGTGGGGGAGTGTTTGAATGAGTATGCCTGATTGAGGGAATGAATCTGTGAATGAATGAATTGGTGTGTGTGATAGCATGGATGTGTAAGTGCTGGAACCTAGGCATGATGGGACTGTGATTGCTGTTAACAATCCCACTCCTATCATGCCAAGTCAGCCAGTATATGCTGAAACCTGGCTAGCTGCCCCCTTGTGTATTGATGCTGCCAGCAGTATGGGGTCTGCACTTACAGCCACCCTGTACCAGCATGTACTGGCTGACTTGGGATGATAGGAGTGTGATTGCTAACAGCAATCACAGTCCCATCATGCCAAGTCATATTGTTGATTTTTTTTGTCCAATTGTGGTGTGTTACTTTTAATAAAAGCGTGGTTACACACTAAAATTGGACAAAAAATACAATGCCCAGCCAACCAGTACATGCTGGAATCTGGGTTTGCCTGAGATTGCTGTTAATCATAATATATAATTTTTTGTACAATTTTGGTGTGTAACTTACTTTTATTAAAAGTGTGTGGGGGGGGTCAGTTTCAGCTAAGTGAACCCTGAATTTTCGGTTTTGGTCCAGAATTTTCATTTTAGTGCATTGCTAAAATAAATAGAACTATTTCTTTTTTACTTATCCAGAATCCTGAATTTGTAGGCCCAGAAATCCCAGAAATCAGTGAGAGAAAAGTAAAGATTTTGTGTCATTTAATTTAATCTGCATATTTTATTAAAGGCCATATTTTCTCACAGTAAAAAATGAGTGCGGCCCTCGCACATATACAATTCTGATGAAGTGGCCCACTGCAGAAAAAACTTGGACGCCCCTGCCCTAGGGCATACTTTAAGGCTTGCCACAGAATTTTTCGGAGATATGTTTGGGGTGATCGTAACCCCAGATTGGGCCTTACCAGATGTATAAATGACAAACATAGGGGCGGCCTCGGTGTCCCCAACATTGAGTGGTACTGGATGGCGTCTCACCTTCGTCGCGCTGTGGAGTGGTCGCTGGAGGTCCCGAAGCTGTGGATCTCCCTAGAGAATTCTTTTATGTTGCATCACATTTCGGCGGTTCCTTGGCTGCCGGCCCACCTTCGGCACCTATCGCTGCTGACCCACCCCACGATTTCGGCTTCGTTTCGTGTCTTGTCGAAGTTGGCCTCCCGGGGCCATCTCACGACTTCGCCTAGTCCGTTGTTCCCCATCACGCATAACCCTGCTTTACCCTCTGCCACTCAAACTCACCTTAGGGCTCTCAGCGCACAGCTCAAGGTTAAACATAGACTGCATCTGCTTCTTCAGTGTGCGGAATTCCGACCCTTGAGGGACTTGCTCCGGCAGGCTCCTCCCTCCTTTCATCTTACCTTTCTACACCACCAACTTAAACATTACGTTTCCGCTCTTTTAACGAACGCCCATCTTACCAGGCCGCTGACCAACTTTGAAAAACTTTGTGTATTACCTACTGAGCCAACCCACCTTCTTTCCCATATTTACGCACTATTGATTGATGAATTCTGCACCGGCAAACCGTTTTTCCTCAGCCTCTGGGAAAGGGACTTGTCCATCCAGCTCACGGAGCCTGAATGGGATCAGATATTTCTGCTCATACACAAGGGGTCTATTTCTAGCAAGGTTCAGGAATGCTCCTTTAAGCTGCTGTCGCTCTGGTACAAGGTCCCACGTGATTTGCACCATTACCTACCCCAAATATCCCCGCGGTGTTGGAGATGTGAGGCCGCGGACGGCTCTTACTTACATCTCTGGTGGGATTGCCATGACATCCGCCCCTTCTGGGAGACGGTCAGCGCGGTAATCAGGGAGGTGGCTGACCCCGACTTTGAGCCTTTCCCTGCGATACTTCTACATCATACCCAGTCCTCCTTTGGCTCCTATAAGCGATCCCTGTCCTTGCAACTGATCCAAGCCACAAAGTCTGTTATCCCCCGATTGTGGAAAACCCCGGGTCCCCCCCATCGGTGCCTGGGTTAATTACACCTAAAAAACGACCTAAAATGGCTTCCGTGGACAGCCTTTATTTCTTCTCCTCGTACGATTGACCTGGGTTTCGGTACTCCTTTGCGGCCCTCATACCCCTACTGTCTTTTCAGTCGTCGTGCCCCCTATCCGCCGGGACACATGTCATCGATATCGTCTTCCATCTGTAGTGCTCGCTTGTATGACTTCTTTTAACCGAGATACCTCAGGTAGTTGGGCTGTGCAGTGCATTTGTTTGTTTTAATTTTTGTTCTGTTCTCTTCATATTACGATTGTACATTGTAATTTCGCGGTCCATGCCGCGTCTCGATTTCTCCTCTGCTCTATATCACTTGCCTGTGCATGTACTGTAGTTGATGACCCTGGCATGCTGTTCAACTCAGGACCCCGTCAGGTTTCATTTTTCAGGTTTCCTGTCTGATGTTCTCCCACGGGTCCTTGGTCGCACATTTTTCCAACTCTGTATTATGTTGTGCATATTTTACAATGTTGCCACTGTATGTATCTACTTTATCAGTATGCATATCTTCAATAAAGGAGAATTGACTAAAAATACACACAATAACACTATGTGCACACCTACACATTGAACCTGGCGCTACAATACAGTAGACATACTGACTGGCAGTATACATTTACACACACTCACACACTACTCCCCCTCCCATGCCTCCGCCATTGCGAATCCAGCATCTTCCGCCTTCATTTTGTGACCCTGCTGGGCCCCTCATGGCACCCACTTCATCATGCTCCCGCAGAAAAGCAAAGGGCGCTGGAGTCACAAAGGCAGCTCTAGCCCGATTTTACCCCCTTGCACTGCAAAACACTGTCAGTCAGGAACTGGTTTCTAGTCATCATGGCAACCTGGGGTTTGTCAAGTCCTTTAATGCACAAGCAAAGGTGCAAGAATTCATAGCTCGTAACAGAATTCTGTACTAAAAACGATATCACTTAAAGCGGTTACAAAAGTGCATTCTTTTCAAGCCCAAATGTGAAGACAAAAGACAAATTCCCACGTGAGCTTGTTCATCTGGAGCTGCAAGTCAGCGGGTTATTATGGCAAGAGACCCAATTAGAATTAAAATCTTCTTTGAATGCAACAGAGCTCCGTCGATACATTTAATCTCACAGGTTGAGAGCAGCAGGACGGGGGCAAGAGCAAGAGCGGCGGGACTGTGGAACGAAGCCTTCAAGAGCGGCGGGACGGCGCGGGGCAAGAGCGGCGGAGCGGGGCGGAGCAAGAGCAGCGGAGCGGGGCAAGAGCGGCGGGACGGCAGAACGGAGCGGGGCAAGAGCGGCGGGACGGAGCGGGGCAAGAGCGGCGGAACGGAGCGGGCAAGAGCGGCGGGACAGAGCGGGGCTGCAGGGAGCATTGGGCACTTGTCCTTGTGGGAATGGGTATATAGCTTACATTAATCCTATATGGAAAGACTTTGCTCACACTTTAGGTTCCTTATGGTACTGTCCGGATGACCACTGAGTGTGTAATATATATATACATATATATATAGTGAAACCTCCAGTAACTTTTTAACCTTTTAAAGTTGTGACGTTCCCTTTAACATCAGTAAACTAGTTTTAATCCCGTAGAAAGTGTACAGCAAGCAAAAGCTACACTTAAATATACACGGCAAACCGGAGACATAGACACGTGTTTAACCCAAACATTGAAACGTATAGCTCATAACTCCTAGGAGACACAATCAAAGGTACTGCTTTCTAGTCGCAGTGAAATGTCCCTTCCATACCTTCATCCTGATCGTCCTCGGGGTCGTAAAAGCTAGGCTGTGGATTTAACAAATTCTCCAGCTCGTGCGATATGGAAGACGCCATGTTTAACTAGTAAAAAAAAACTAATACACCCCTTTCACAATGACGTCACTTGCCGGCAACCCGTGACTTCCGCCGCACATAGTTCAACTCTTCAGAAGAGGGCAGCCTGTTGCTAGGCTATAGTGTGTAGTTTTGTTTTCTGTGTGTTTTAGCATCTGGGTCAATGTGGATAGCGGCAATACATTTAATACCTAGCCTTAACATAAAAGCTCGTCTTCTGTCACCCCAATGTAAAGTGTTCTACGACGTTCATTGTTTTGACAAGCGTCAAAGTTTAACACCCATTTCCTGTTTTCAGCTCTGATCTTGTTAAGAATAAGATATTTTTATTGTGAAACAAAATACACGAATAAATAAGCATTTCGGTAGTGATATAATACCTTCCAAGAAAGTCTTTCTTTGGACTGAATCCTTCTCCTGATGTCCTCATTTGTTGGAGCTCCAGACTGGTGGCTTTGAGTGTATAACAGTGTTCTACAGCACTTAAACACAAAGTATAAGTATGACTTATATGTAAGTACTATATGTATAAGCACGTATTAATGATGATTTAGTGAACTGCTATATTACTCTATAAGCATAATTGGGGGCTTTATACATGAGGGATGATAACATTTGCCAATATTATTTAATAGGCCATCACAAAGATTATTTCACTGTTGGCTAACCAAGTAGGACCACTATTTGTCAGGTTGTATAGATATTAACTGTTAAAGCAACTGTGATATACTAATGAAGAAAACGCCATTTGGCATGTAAAAATAAGTTACCTTACCTTACACGCATGCTTACTACCCTGTACAAAGTCACGCTACCCTGTACAAATTCATCTCAACAATTCTACATGCATGCTACACAGTACACACACACCATACACATACAACACCATACACATGCATACTATACGTTAAAGGTTTTTTTGTTCTTTTTAACAATAAATGTTATGATACTCGGCAATGTGAGACAATTTTCTTGCCAAATTCCTCCAAACCCAAAGTATTTGTTTAATCATTGGGATCAAACTCTATAGATTAGGCATATATTTAGTAGGGGTCCATATAACGTAATCTCCTGGGATGTACTGATGCCAGACACATTCCTCACTGTTCGTTAAGACTTGCTGTTTCTATTAATGATGATTTTCACTGGATCTTCATCTGTGAGTGATGATAAGTTTGTGAAGGGCCACAAAAATGTTAGAAAATGATCTTCATTGTTTCAGAGAAAAGTCCATGAAGATTTTTAGTGCTGAATATTTATCTTTTAATCTATCTGCTTTTTAGGCATTTTAATTATCTTTGGGTAAATCTGTTCTCAAATTTCTTGTCTGGAAACCTGCATGTGTGATCCAGGGTAATGTCTTCTGTTGATATGTCTCCAAGAATGGCACCAAAAAATATTTCTTTTAATCTTGCAAGTCAGCCTGTGATGCATCCTGACCTTGCTGCATTCCGGGTTGTGCAGGTGGGCTGGTCAATGTGTAACAGTAGAATATGTACTTTATTTGCTGATGTTTCTTCTGTTGTCTCAGTATCCTTTTATTTACTAGATTTATTATAGTTTTGCATAATATGTATCAACTCATATAGTCAAGTATACTCCATACTAACACACATTTCATCTCACCCCACTTACACATCCATGCTCACACACAAGTACACATTCATGCACACACACACACACACACACACACATCCATGTTCGCATACAAAAGTACACATCCATGTTCACACACAAAAGTACACATTCTATCCTAAAAATATGTATCAACTAATATAGTCAAGTAACGTAACTGTCCCTCAAATATTGTATTCATATTGAAAAAAGTTAAAATGTCACTGGCATATAGATTTTTAGCCTGTCTGCAGAAGTCTGTTTAAGCTTTCTATGGGCTAGGCAAAGATTTCTACGATTTGTAAAAATGTATCCATTCAAGTCACACTTACACCGAACTTATGCCTTCAAATCATCTAGTAGTAGTTGTTTGTTTTATTAATCTCACTGTAACATTTATTTAGTTGCCACAATCTAGATTCCGCTACCTCAATTTGTGGTATAGTCAGGGAGTTGAATAGCAAACCATGAATTTTCAACCAGAATTAACATCAATTAACTTCTAGTAGTATCATTGAGTGCCCATTGTAAGTAGCAGACACGCTTATCTGAAACATGCTCACATTGAAATGCTTATTTTCCTCCCTTTTTTGCGTACAATAGATTTTTTGGTCCTGTACTCTAGTTCTAGAGCACACAAGTCAATGGGAACTTAATGCACAGAAGCCCATGTAAAATTGGCTCTAATAATGTGTTATTATAACAGCAACATATTTTACACACTGGATTGTTCTTTTAAATGTATTTTTAATTTATTTTAATACATTTTATTTATATATATATATATATATATATATATATATATATATATATATATATCTTTACTGCAAGCGATGTCATTTTGACGAGTTCCTGCTGGGTTATGTCCATGGTGATGTGGACGAAAATAGAAGATTGAAGATAGAGGAGAGAAGAGAGCAGATAGAAGTGGTCGGCAGAAGCGTAAGTGGTTAGCAGGTAGGGAAACAGCTAGGGGGCGTTAGAGAGGGAGAGTGAACAAGAATGAGACAGTGTGTGTCAGAGTGAATGTGGGCACTGGGCCCAATTTTCAGCCGACCAGAATGGACAGGGAGCATAATTTGTTCCCTGAAAGTGAATCAGCCAAAAGCAAACCAAAAAAATTGTCCAAAACGGTTGTGGCCCATTTGCACATATATACACCGATGAGCCATAACTTTATAACCACTGACAGGTCAAGTGAACAACACTGATAATATTGTTATCATGGCACCTGTAGGTGGGATATATTAGGCAGCAAGCTAGAGTGTTACTTATCCACATGTCCACAAAGCAATCTTCCCTAATTGAAATTGGAAGGGGCAACCAGAATTCAAAAAATATATACAATTTTTTATTGTATATCATCTGAACCAACTAAGTTTATCTTGGTCTCGTTGGACCACAGGACATGGTTCCAGTAATCCATGTCCTTAGTCTGCTTGTCATCATCAAACTGTTCGGGGGCTTTCTTGTGTATCATCTTTAGAAGAGGCTTCCTTCTGTGACGACATGCAGACCGATTGGATGCAGTGTGCAGCGTATGGTCTGACAATGACAGGCTAACCCCCAACCCCTTCAACCTCTGCAGCAATGCTGGCATCACTCATATGTCTATTTCTCAAAGACAACCTCTGGATATGACGCTGAGCACGTGCACTCACTTTCTTTGGTCGACCATGGTGAGGCCTGTTCTGAGTGGAAAATGTCCTGTGAAACCACTGTGTGGTCTTGCCCACTGTGCTGCAGCTCAGTTTCAGGGTCTTGGCAATCTTCTTATATCCAAGGCCATCTTTATGTCGAGCAACAATTCTTTTTTTCAGATCCTCAGAGAGCTCTTTGCCATGAGGTGCCATGTATGAGAGAACAGTATGAGAGAGTGTGAGAGCGATATCACCAAATTTAACACACCAGCTCCCCATTCACACCTGACACTGGGGAGGGGAAATGGCTTATTGGGCCCAATTTGGACATTTCCACTTAGGGGTGTACTCACTTTTGTTGCCAAGGTTTAGACATTAATGGCTGTGTGTTGAGTTATTTTGAGGGGACAGCACATTTACTGTCATGAACCACAGGGATTCAAAACTGCAACCTTGTGGAATCTAGGTGAATCACCTATGCCCTTCTCTACTGGGTGGATCTTGGATAACGGTCTCCTTCTGCCTCTCCTTGGACCATGCTCTTGAAACACCTGCGCCTTGTTTGGTCAATTAAGGCTCAATATAAACCGGGCATTAGCCTAACCTCATTGCATCTGATCTGTTTTCCGTGTATGACTCTTGGCTACTTCAACGATCCCGATTTGTGTCCCAGATACAGGCGTGTCCCAGACGTACCTATCTGTGCGGCTGCTTCCTAGCCGTGTGCCCTGCCTGAAGGCTTCCTAGCCGTGTGCCCTGCCTGAAGGCTTCCTAGCCGTGTGCCTTGCCAGTGGGCTTCCTAGCCATCTGCCCTGCCAGTGGGCTTCCAGTTTCCTGCCTGTTTTAATCCTGCTATCTCTGAACACCTAAAGATGGTGCCCAAAAGAAAATCTAAATCTAAAGTAGAGCACAGCCCTGAACTGGACACATCAGCCTGCCTACAGCCATGTTTTGAACCTGAACCTTCCCCCTGCGTTGAGACTCCTACCTGATCCGGCACCGAGTGCCCTGACATTTACACTTTTATACAGGCAGCACAATCACTACTTTACATTGTAGCAGAGTGTCATTTCTTCAGTGTTGTCACATGAAAAGATATAAAAAAAATATCAAAAATGCAAATATCAAAAATGCAATATACAAAAATGTGAGGGGTGTACTCACTCATGCTGTACCAATCTCATTTATTAAAAAAACATTAGTACAGATTGTTAACATAGATTTTTTTTTTTATCACTGATCAAATAGTAGAGACCAATCATAATTATGAACTGAATCAAAACTGAATTTTTCCTTAGGGGAAGATATAGTGTAGCAAAATTGATCCAATTATGAAGAACAAGTGTTTAAACACAGAATAAAATATTAGTTTCAATCATCATATTTTCTTTGGTGTCATTTTCCAGGTATTTTAAAGTGGTTTTAGTGCAGACTTTGGTTAGTAACCTGTTTGTGACCAATGGAAAAGATGTCCCTAGAGGACCAATGACATACCTGGTCAGTATGCTTATAACGGCAGTAACATGCACAGATACAGTAAACACTTCTTCTGTCTTGTTTATCTTCTCCTCCCCTTCTCATTGTGATTGTGGGTTAGAGAGAAAAAGAAAACCCTAAAAGGTTACTTCTTTATACATAGGTAAAAGTTAATATTTATTAGTTAACAGGGGCATAACTAGAAACCACCGGGCCCTGATGTGAAATTTCCCCAGAAACCCCCAACTTCAACAGCTAGTCTGTGCCATCATTGCCCCTTGCCCCCTCTCCAACATAAAACGTAAGTAAACACACAAATTACACACACTCATACTCCATACTGACACACACTCCATTTCACCCCACTTACACATCCATGCTCACACACACAATTACACATCAATGCACACACACACAATTACACATCCATGCTTACACGCACACACTATTACACATCCATGCTCACACATACACAAGTACACATCCATGCTCACACACACACGCACACAAGTACACATCCATTCTCACACACACATACACAAGTACACATCCATGCTTATATACATCAATATATACACACACAAACACATATACATACATCCCATCTCCCTGCTGCCCCTGCTTACCTCTCACCCCTCCTGCAGCTTGCTATCCGGCTTGATATCCGTGATCCCAGTATGATCCTGTCTCCCCTTGCCGGTTCAAAATAGTTTAGAAAGGCCCTTTCTAAACAATTTTGAACCGGTACGAGGAGACAGGAAGAAGGGGTTCCCCGTAGAGCCATAATTAAGGTTTTAATCCTTGCATACTTGGTATAGTGCAAGTATACACATCTTTCATTACTTGTTAAGCTATAAAATAATGATTTTAACATACCCTATATGACTTAAAGTGTGTGAACACCCCACTCAAATACTATTATGGCACTGTCATAGGGTGCCACCTTTGCCACAAGTCTGTTCATAAAAAAATGTTGCCCTGTTAGATCTGTTTCAGTCCATTATCGTCTATTATCGTTGAGAAAAAGCATCTAGGAGTAACAACAGCTCAGCCACAAAGTGGTAAACCATGCACACTCACAGAGTGGAGCTGCTAAGTGCAGAAGTGCGTAACATTCAAAAGATCCTGGGGATGTCAAACAAGCTTATATAGGTGTGATGGTTGGGTATCCATACTTTTGGTTATATTGTGTATACAAAAACAATCGATGTAATATTTTGCTAATTTAAGATGTTTTAACCCCTTCGCGACCTTTGCCGGTTCAGGACCGTCATAACAAGAAGGTCACTAAATGACCTTTGACGGTCCTGAACCGTCAAAAAATTAAATAAGCTTAGAAAGTGATCAAGGATCACTTTCTTCGCTTAAACGGCCTTGCTGCAATGCCTCGATGTCGAGGCATTCAGCAAGGCCGAGATCGGCATCGGGGGCCATGTCTGGCCCCTCCCCGGGGCGTCAACAGCCGCCATACATTGTATGGCGGCGGACGCCCGTTTTAAAAGCGTTTAGGAGGCGATCAACGATCGCCTCCTAAACTTAAAAGGTGTCGCTGGAATGCCTCGATCAGGAGGCATCCAGCGACACCAAACACTTACCTCTGGGTGGGCTGTGACCGGGAAATAAAACAATAAAGACGAAAAAGTTCGCTAGAGGGTCTCCAGACCCTCTAGAGAACTGGCTCCACTTGCTGGTTGAATACAGGTACTGCATTCAACCATGCAAGTCAATGGAGCCCAGCTTTCTAATCAC
Organism: Spea hammondii; assembly: GCA_029215755.1. NCBI lineage: Eukaryota > Metazoa > Chordata > Amphibia > Anura > Pelobatidae > Spea > Spea hammondii. Next base: position 104,717,959 of record JARDYJ010000002.1, on the reverse strand, counting down.
TATGTGATTAGTAAAATATTCAAAAAAAATAAAAAAAAATAAAAAATGGAAAAAAAATTTAAAAAAAAATGTGCTAACATTTAAAAATAATTATGCAGTGATGTCACTAGATGAACCATCCAGTACCAGCAAAATGTGTAAAAAAAAAATATAAAAAAAGTATTAAAAAAATAAAATAAAATTAAAAAATAAAGTTTATTATTTTGAGCAAGTGCTAAAATTTCTCAAAAATCTCAACAAAGAGTTAAAATAAAAGCACTTCAAATACCCAAGGGGTGTCTAATATATAAAAAAAATGGCTGATGGGGTAAATTGGAGTGGCCTAGCTCAAAGATAGGGCATAGGTACAGACTGACCAAAATGGCGAAAAAAAGGACACTTCCCAAATGTGGCATTTTAAATCTGAAACAACCCGACAAACCCATGCATGTCGGGTATCACTGCACTCAGGAGATGTTCCTGAACACACATTGGCGTGTTGTTTGACAGTGGCATATACCAGGACCTGTATATCTATAACTAAAGTACAATTTGTGTGAAAAAAAATAAAAAAAATTACAAAGTTTGACAAAGTGTAGTTGTATAATTGGTGCATGGAAAGGGTTAAAATAACAGCATTTGGAATACCCTGGGGTGTCTAGTTTTCAAAAATATATGGTTTGAATGGGTTAAATTGAGTTAACCGGCTTCAAAGATGTTCCAAAGAGGAGATGGAGGCAGACTGACCAGATTTGTTAAAAAAGATTTGGAAATCATAAAACGCTGCTTGTACTTATTGCCCTATAACTTACAAAAAACAGCAAAAAAACATAAAAACATTGGGTATTTCTAAACTCAGGACAAGTAGTAGAATCTATTTAGCTAGTTTTTTTACTTGCTTTTTTAGGTGAGTAAAAGATTTTTCAAATAAAAGTCATAAAATTTGTTTTTTTTCAATTTTTCACCATGTTTTTTTTATTTTTTTTTATAGTAAATAAGATGATACGATCAAAATAATGGTATCTGAAGAAAGCCCATCTTGTCCTGAAAAAAACAATATATAACTTATGTGGGTACACTAAATGGGTGAGGAGAAAATTACAGCTGAACACAAGCACCACAAAAGTGTCAAAACAGCCTCGGTCCCACAGGGTACAAAACGAAAAATGAGCCCGGTCCTTAAGGGGTTAAGGATATAAACAATCTTAATTGTAATTAATAATATTTATGACAAGGCAGGTTAGTAATTATAATGCTTACAGATTTATACATAAACATAAGGTTCACTGATATAACTTGAAGCTAAGTAGCACTTAATTTATCACAGAAAACAAGAAAGACAATGGTTAATTAGTAACTTCTAATGCCAGAATTCAAACCATCTCAGCTATAAACATATGAGAAAAAATGATTTGTTCGCTGTTTTAAAAGGTATTTTTTTAAATTGTATATTTATTTTGCTCTCTCTTTTTCTGTTTAGCTAACCACACAACACAACAAATAGGATTCTTGAAGCAGTGTCGTGAACTGATTCCACCCAGTTCATGCTTGTATTTTTCCTTGTTGTCAATAAACAGAAGTGGTCAGCATGAACAGTCAGCTCGTATACAGGCAGGCCTAATCGGGAGAGACAGTTTCTCATAGCATCTGTCACTGCCCCTTCTTTACATTCTATTCAGCCTGCTAAGCATTTTATAGGACCAAATGTTGTCATAGAGATAATGTATGTCTCAGAAGAGAGTTGAAAATTAGCTCACTTAGACTGCTGTGGCCATTACTAATCAAAATCACCTGCAAAATGAGCTATAGCATACTAATGATGTATTCTGTTTCTTCTATTTTATTATGTTAAGCAGCAAGTATGTCATAGTTTTTTGTGTAGCTATTTTGTTATTTTACTCATGTGTACACTTTGTTGCTAAGTAGATTCTAATATTTTTCCTGAGTATTAGAAATACCCAATGTTTTTATGTTTGTTTGTTTGTTTTTAGAGGACAATAAATACAAGTAGCGTTTTGCTATTTCAAAACCATTTTTTTTTTAAATCTAGTAAGCCTTCCCCATGTCATATTTGGGACACCTTTGAAGCTGGTCACTTCAATTTACCTCCATCAAACCGTATATTTCTGAAAACTAGACACCCCAGAATATTTTAAATGCTGGTAATTTAACACTTTCCACTTATTCTAGTACCAGCTTTAGTCAAAGTTATTAGTATTAATCTATTTTGTGTTTGTCAGGTTATTTGGGGGCTAAAAGACCACATTTGGGATTGTTATCGCCTCCTGAGCTCTTTTAGATCAGACACCCGCCACCATATTATATATGGCGGTGGTTGATGCCCGGGGAGGGACGACCCAGACACTATTATTATTGCCATGCTTAAAAGACTGCTTGGTATGCCCATGTCTGAAACAGGAACCCATGCTTTAAATGGACTGATGCACCTTCTATCTGTTCCATAAAATGGAATTAGGGAGTACCAGAGTAAATCAGTTACAATGTGAGGGTGATTCAAGATAAGACTGATGGTGCCTCTTGGCTTTACCTTCTCAGCAGACCAGAAGGTGCAAGTCCTCTCCTGCTCATATGCAACATATATATATATATATATATATATAATTTTTTTTTTTTTAGAGAAATTGACAACATGATCTGTATAAATGCAAGGAAGGAAATCAGTTATCTCTCACAGTATATTACCTGTTCTGGTCAGTGAAAATTCTGTGTGTACTGTAAAAATCACCAATGTGGTCACTTTAGCTTGGCCACCCATACACCTCAAAAATGTGTTGTAATGTAATGTATGTAACCAGAGTAACCAGATGTTCCCTTTAACTGAGAATGACTGGGAGTGACAGCAACAATTTTGATACCACCCTAGATTATTCCACTACAAAAATGCGTTTCAGATACAGGGGAGTTCTATTCTATCCTATTGTAAGGACATGCACAACAGGCTTAAAGAAATTCAATTTAAAGATTTATAATTAAAACACAAAATGACCAGGTATTCACAAATTCTCAACAATTTCCTTTAATCCCACCCGCTCCCCAGAAAAAGCCACCAACGTTACTTACTGCCTCCAGGGTCCTCCTCTCGCAATGTGGTCTCTTTAGAGGCAGTCTTCTCTCTACACCATGGGCCAGAAAGGGATGTGAGTAGACTACCATTAAAGAGACAATGTTGTGGGACCAGATCAGATTGCTGCGACGTGGCAGACTTTAATTTTCAGGTGTCTCCAATTAGGTTGTACATTTGAAAATTTTTGTGACTGCATGTGCATTTATCCACACTGAAAAAGCAGACCCTTTTTGGAGTGTTGAAAACACCAAAGGTCAAATTCTCCTCAGGATTTGCTGGGCCAGGGGCAAGAAGAATGTTGTAGGGTCAATTTACACTTAAAAGTCTCTCTCTTTCTGCAGGAGTAGTGGAGTGCTGGCATAAGATAAGGTCCACTTATTATTGTTTTATATAGCGCCATCAAATTCCGTAGCGCTGTACAATGGGTAGACAGGACATAACAAGTAGTATGTAACATAAATTCACTAACAGATACAACAGGTGAGGAGGGCCCTGCTCAAACGAGCTTACAGTCTAGAGGGAGTTGGGTTGTATTACACAAAGGGTAAAATGTAAAAGTGCCACTGTTGGGGATAGACCAGCCACGCTAGTAAAAGTATTGCAGGGGAGGGAGTAGGAAGGGTAAGCTAAGGAATATAGGAGGGCGTTAGTGTGCTATGTTGTAAGCATCCTTAAAGAAGTGGGTCTTGAGTGATTTTTTTGAAGGAATAAAGACAGGGGGAGAGACGGATAGACTGGGGGAGGGCATTCCAGAGGATAGGTGCAGCCCTTGAGAAATCTTGGATGAGCAGAGAGACTTCACTTAGACCTGGCAGAGCCCATATAAGTGCAAGGCAGAGGTGGCACAAACAGGCTGTTTAAGGGGTAGAGGTGGCATAGGCAGGCATGTTTGGGGTGGAGGTGGCACAAACAGGCTGTTTAGGGGCAGAGATGGCATGGAAAGGCTGCTATGGGGCAGTTATGGAACAGACAGGGTATTTAGGGCGGTGAGATGACACAAGTAGGCTGTAAGGGGGCAGAGATGGCATGGACAGCCTTTTTAGGGGCAGAGATTGCACAGGCAGCCTGTTTTGGGGGCACAGACAAGCTGTTTGGGGATGAAGATGTAACAGACAAGCTGTTTGATGGCACTGGCAAGCTGCTTGGGGGCAAAGACATGTTTGGGGGAACATATGACACATGCAAGCTCTTTTGGGGAAAGGGGGCACTGTGAGACATGATGCTTGTGAAGTTGGGGTGCCCCAGGCCCCTGTGGTTTCTAGTTATGCCCCTGGTGTGGGCACATGAGCTTGACCACTCAATAAAATATATGGGGCTGGTGTCCAAATATCTCAGGCCTGCTTTTCATTCTCAATCCAGCCCTGACTATACCTCATTTATTTTAAAGACTAAGTTAACATATAGGTGTCTAAGAATCTGCTTATATAGTTGTGCCGCCTCTGTTTCAGTGGTGTTAGACTCAGGGTGAACCCCAGAGACTTAACCTCCATGGGGCACGATTGGCAGCTGCCCCAACCATTGCAAGTTGAGGTAATGGTAATGCCCCTGCACCCCTTTCTACTTCCAGACCTCCAATCTTGACCCAGGGGCCAGGAGCCCTAGTTATGGCTCTGACAGAGCATCTGAATAGGTTGCAGAACTCAAGGAAGCCTCCCTGAGGTTCTGGTAGCTTCAAGTTAATGAAGAAGCAGTGTGGTAGAAACATAGTCATCATCAAGTGATATAAAAGCCAAGGACCATCCTGGTTATGGCAGTAACACATTGAAGACAAAGAAGATAAGTATAAATCTATTACTTGTGATTTGGTCACTCTGAGTAGACACCCTCAATACTGAATAGGGTTAAAATCAAATCTCTCTGCCCTTGTATGTTTTATACCCTGGCAGTGCTGTCGGATTTGCTTTTCTTTTACATCAAGAAATCGTCTGGAAAGAAATTGAGAAATGTAATTTACTCAACAGCGTATTGAAACCAAGACATCATTGAGGCAGCAAACCAGACTGGTTCAGTGCTGCCTATTGTCCTACAGAGGGCAGAGGTATATCATTAATTACCACTTGCTCCCTGAAACAGACATGATGCTTAACGACTTCAGACCTGGACTCTTCAAAGGAAAGAAGGAGTAGGCACTGAAATATTATGATGTACAGCCAGGGGCCAAGGTGTAATGCAAGCACTGTGCATAAGCAAGCAGTGTTGTCTTAAGGCAAACCTGTTATTCTTTTCCAAGTGGATTTCTTTCAGAATTAACATTTACCTGAAAATAAAACGTACTATTGTGTGTGCTGTTACTATTAGTCAGACCTTTTCCCCATTAAGCTATATGTGTTTCATGACAAACAGCCCTCTTAAAGATCTTGTATTATTCCAATTTTATGATTTTGATGCTATTTAAATGTAGTGCACTAAGATGTTCTGCATTACTCCATGCAGTACACTGCATGGCAAAATTGAATACACGCGAATACACATACATAGAAATGTGCAGAGCAACGCTTGATTCTGCAGTGGGAATAAAATTATGTACTAGTTATACCAAACCATAATATTTTATGAAATAAATATGTTTGAGTACATTTTGACTCATCATATTATATATGAAAGGATGAACCACAATTTATAGCTAATATATATAGATATATATAGATATATATATATAGATCCATTTATATATATAGTAAAAATTAGGGTCTTTGATACGGCAGTTATGGTCAGTTGATTGACTAACACAGCTACGTCCAGCACAAAAGAGGTTAACTGATCGCCACACCTCCCTTATTGTGTTATCGATCTATGCATAACTAACTATAGTTACTCGCACATACACTATAGTGCTGTTGGTGTAGACTTCTTTATTTCCAGTATGCATTTTAGCATACGATTTAATATTTAATAAATATCTCTCCCTTTTAACTGCTGGTAAATAGTAGCCGAAATAGTTTTTTTTTTCTGGAAAGCCAAACAAGGATCCAATTCCTGTCTGCTTTTCAGCTGTCAGATTACCAGTTGACTTGCTTTGACTTTCACTGTCTGCAATCTTCCACCAATGTATTTAATAAGTCAGGCATACATGAGCCAATCACGGGAAGCTTGGTCAGTCTTCTATGATATCTACAGCTCCTATCTATAGAAGAGATTTTATAAATGGCTGTAAAGTATATGCCACTGCAGTGCCTGAGCTTTGGGCGAAGACAAAAAAAAAATAAAAAAATAAATAAAATACATTATAAATATATATATACTATGAATCACTGTATAAAAACCAACATTGGATATATATATATCTATATATCTATCTATATATATATATATATATTTATACACACACATATAGTATGTATCACTATACATCTTGGATAAATATATATTATGTTCAATATCACAAAACTGACTTGTCCTAGGTTTGTACATCCGCGCTTAAAGTAAATGCAAAAAAAATAAATAACTTGGAATATATTCTACAATTTGCCATCCATGTAAACCTAAAATGTGTATCTAACTATATACCACGTACATACGCATTTTTATTTCCTTGAATTCAATGTTATAAGTATCTACGATTCCTTTCACATATTTACTAATTTGATTAAGTCAATGCAGGAGTTAAAATTTGTAACGGAGAGTTTTGTTTCGAGTTTATTGTAAATTTAATGTATATTAATTTCATTTTTATTTCCAGTCAGGCTATAAAGGCAATATTTGCAAAAATCGATATTTTTAGAAATACATTGTAATACAGGGCGATGAAACAAAAAAAATGCTTTGCTATACGCTTTATATCCCGATGCTCGGTGGGTTGAACAATAATGAAATGAAATGTGATTTCATAATAAAACACATTTTCTTTCCATGGACGCGTGCAGTTGAATTACTGAAAGCAGCATGACCTTCAGAACAAATTAAGTAATGGTATATGTGAAATGTATTTACAACCTTGTTTAAATGATTCGATGGGATTGTAAGTATTTTATGCAAATATAGGGCAATGTATTTTTTGTTCAACGATTACTGATTGTGAATAGTGTAACTGACAAGAAGAAAATCACTCGAGTGTATCCACAGAAATATTTCAGCAAAAATGCTACAAAATTATAGCCCATTATAGCTGAAAAAAAATCGGTTATTATTATTATTAGTTTCACAACACATACATACAAAAAATATTTCGGTTAAAAAATTCAGAATATTATATGTAAATGTCAAAATAACAATATACATGTAAAAATATGCATGGGTACATAATTATAAAATTTTGTATGAATGACTATGCTGGCGTTTATATGTGCGCGAATATGCCGTAGAGTTTTTCATTTTCATTAAAAAAAAAGTTTCATTTTTTTATTAATATGTATTTTCACTTTGTCTAAAATGTATATATATATATATATATATTATATAAATGTAGATATATATATATATACATAGTTATAAAATATATATATATATATATATAATGCTATAGTTTTGCGACATCGTATCTGCTATGTAGATTTTTTTTCTGTAATAAATAAAATACCAATGAATAGCGTAAAAATGTAATTTTATATTATTCGTATAATGAAACATATATATTAACAAGTAATTTAAAAAACGTGGTCAAATTTAGCATTTCGTTAAATAAAGAAAATACTGAATATTTTAGAAAACTGTGAAGTACTTGAAAAGTGATTATGGTTTGAGTACAGGTATTTTTTTTTATAAACTTGTATACATTTTTCATAATTAGTTTCGTAATACTTTGTAAAATTGTTGATTGCTGGTGCCCGAATTTAAAATGAACTTAATAAGTTAAGATGAGCGCTTTCTTATTTGTTTTCCTGGACAGACTAAATGACAGACACCAAATTAAATACAAATTATGTAAACATCAGATGTTCTATTTTTATTAAAAATTCACAATTTATCAACAAGTTTTTTCCCCTTTCATACAGTGAATGGTCTAGTATGCACTGGAGGTCACACAAGCTTAGATTTTATTATAACAATAAAAGACGTATGAGAAATTTAATATATAAAGAAACAAAAGCAGCTCTGGGCTGCATATTTGACCATAAAATTTAAATATTTTGGACTTCTCTTTAAGGACACAAAAATAAAACCTGTGTGGGTCTATATAAGTCATTAACAAGTCAATGAGTGTTCAACAGGACTAAAAAGTATAGCAAACTTTTTTTAAAATCTGCTTAACACATTTTAAACACTTTTTAATGGTGACTGGTGCTAAATGCACCTTACAGTATTTTTGTGCTATTTATTTATTTTATTTGGCACCTCACTCAATGCTCAGTTTAATGCCTTCTGTAAACAATATCTAAACAAACTAGCACAGTGTACCAAAAAAAGCCTTGCAATCAGTCCCAATACAGCCACAGAAAACAAAACTAAGAATGAATCATTTGGTTGATTGTTCAAAATATTTGTTTTGAACAAAGAGGTTTCTAAAACAGGATTATTACTAAAACATTAGGCTCCTGAATTTAATGTCATACGTAAACAGTTGACTGCTTTAAGTTCTATAGTCTTTTAGGTTCCCTATCAATGAAGGTAGAATCTGTTTCAAGTCTGGTTGCAGGCCTATCAGCAGACCTTCATCATGAGGATTATTTTTGTTGTTGTTTGATTATTTGTGATTAGCTTTGTGAAGGTAGAGTAGTTGATGCTGAGGGCATTAAATTGTTGTATTTTGTTATTTTGGCAAATACAAGTTTGTCCCACCTAGATTGCAGGTGGAATTCTTTTAAGCATAGACAGTTTTCTTCCTTTCAAAATCTGAGCATCATGTGATTGGCAAACAGACTTAAAATTAAGGAATGTTCCTTGAATTAATGTATTCTGCATCATTCTTGCAGAATATTTCTTGTACTGTGAAAGCAGAAAAAAGTATTTGAGTACCACCTATATTGATCATCTCTTGTAGGGTGGCAGGGTTTTTGTAGAGAATCACCAATTTTGCTTTTGAGTCTTCTGTTTGTTTTTTTCATATTTCCTTTGGACCTTTTTTGGTGGACTCTCTTCAAGGAGTATAAGTCTGATCCAACTTGTCCAGTGTTTGAAGGAGCAATACAATTGAAATGACCTAGTCCTGTACAGCATCAGTTATCAAGAAATACCTATTGATGGTAGAATACTACTTCCCAGTCTATTTATTATGCTGTTTTCAAATAAAAATTACAAAAATAAAAGACAAACATAACTACCAAACGGCTGTTTCGTTCATTTCTGGCGGATGTGACAAATGATTGCCGTATGTTCCACCCCCATTTACTGATAATGATGAGAAGGGGGGACTTTGGCCAAACACTTCTGCAGACATGGAGTGCATGGAGCCTGGTAAGTTGGGCTCTGGACTTGGAGAGTCTCCTGGTGGGTGGGACATGATGTCAGTAAAACGCTGACCATCACTAGAAGGGTGATGTCCTGGTAATGGGTGGTCCATTGCACCAAGTGGTGTTCCTGCTGGTCCTGAAGAAGGTACAAATGGAAGATCTACAGGAGTTTGGGCTTGGGATGATGGAGGACCTTGTGGGAAAAAGTCGTAGTTGCTTCCCGGACCATAATATTCACTCTGGTAATCTACAAAAGAAAACACAATTGATCGTGAATATGCAGTTATATATATTATTCTTGATACAATATAAGGGAATCACAAAAAGCTGTGATTCGTCCAGTAAGCCAATACTTGTATTTTCCTCCATTAAGTTTACTTAAGCAAGTTTGGAAACATTGTACACACACTGTTTTCATTTAATCACACAGATGTTCAGCAAAATACTTAAACATAGGGTTTCAACGTATGTGTCTATTAAATTGCAACGTAAAAAATATTCCCTGCCAGACCTATTTTGTAGTGATTTACTTATCCTGTTTAGAAATTAGTTTCGGATTTAATGAATATTAGCAATTGGTCTGTTTTCATATAAGACAAATTCACTGCATTAAAAAAACTCATGGAACTTATAAAGTAGGCTGTTTAGTGAATATAGGGTATCATGTCTTTAGAAAAAAGACACAACAGAAATAGAATATGCAAAAAAGTATTGTGTCGACGTTAATACCTTTATTGAGCTATCACGGGAAAATATGTAAAGTTACATTTGAGCTTTTATATATCTAATATGTAAGTAAATATATGACCATTGCCTCTGCACTGGTCGTTCTATACAATAAGTTATTTTCATTTGTAGCACAAGGAAATGATCATGAGCATTGGCCACCGACAATATAGGTCCAATTTTATACATCTTTTTAACCCTTACTGGCTCTTATTTTGAACATGAAATCATTGTTTCAGATCAAACCTTTACATTAAGCACATTATGTACACTACTGTACAGCACTGTCCCTTTCATTCATAGAAATATACACTGGAATTAATCCAATAATAATAAATATATTTTAAAAAGTAAAAATAAAACACCTTGAAGGAATAAATATATTTATTCTGAAGTCTTCCTTTACCGGTAAGACCAAGACCAAGCTTAGCCGCATATTTGTAAACATTACTCATTGAAAATTCCATGTGTGTTACTTATCAATCAGAAAACCTATTAATTATTAACTAGTTGTTTCAAGCATGAAAACACACGGCTTTTCCCTGCATGGTATGTATAGATGAGTGTCAGTGATAACAGGAGAAGAAGCTCAGAAATGGATGGCTAAATATATCAGTATTTGCTTTGCAGGAGAATGCTGCAGAAATGAATCACTCTTCATTTTGTTAAAAAAAATAAATTATAGGCTGTATTTAACTGTACATTAAACTTGAACCTGCTATTCAGGAGAATGGATCATACATATTTAAGAAACTATATTGTTTGAGGCTATTCCGTATTTCTAAGGCCCATAGAAAGCAATCAAATATAGATGGTCAAGCTATTTTATACAGTGATATCACTAATAACTACCTCCATAGAATGAGAACGGTCCGTTGGGGATAAGCTCTCCGGGCTCTAGCCTGTCCACAAGGGGCCTCATCCTGCGTGGGCTTCTGAAGAATGCATGCCTACGGGCACCCAGGGCACTGAGCTGCTTCATTCTTCTTTCTTTGGAGCGTCGGTTTTGGAACCATACCTGCAACACACCATTAGCATTAGTATATTAGCTGTGAGCACTGCAGTCAATGAGTAAACACACAGACCATGCGAAATCCTAGAAGCTCAGACTAAAATCAGATCAACATCTCTAGAGCAATTCCACAAAGATATTCCAACATAATCTTAATTCACCACAGTAGGATTTTACAGTAATTATTCACATATAGCTGTATATACACATATTACTGCCCAAAATGGCCATGGAATATGCATTGTTACTAGCCAGATCGTGGTTTATTGTCCTCTTCTGAAAAAAGGTTTCTCTTACATGTCTTATTTTTTTATTTATATATTTAATTTTATTTGATATTTTGATTATTGTCGAAATTGGCATTGGGGTATAGTCCTATGTGGCTTTAGTAAATGGACTTCATATTTTTGGATGAAATGCTTACCTAGATCTATCGTTTAGTCCTACATTTTCATATGCATAAACATACGTGGAATAATCAGAGTTAAATTAGCTCAGTTTAGATGTATGAATAGTGCAAGTGCCTTTAAATCCAAAAATCCTGTTTATAGGCACCCAGAAAGAGCCCATTTAGCTTAGGGACAACATAAAGCCAGAGATCATAAATCACTTTTGAGCCACATTTGATAACTACACGGGTTACATGAGAGGAGACGTTTATCAAACGTACCTTTTGACAGGTTTTCAAGATTTTTGACCTAATATTGTACTTATTTTAAATCTCAGTTATAAATGTGGATCACTCCTGGACCTCGCCCCCACCACACCCATATTTTTTAAAAAAACAATACAGATATACAGATATACAGTATCTGTATATAGTACAGATACTGTACAATAAAGTGAAAATACTCAGCAAAAAATAATAAAAAATTTTTCACCGTCTGTGAAATTAATTAATTTTAGTGTGGGGTTCGCCTGTGATAATTGCCATGCATGAAGCAAATTGCAGAGCAATGGGAAATACATAATAATAATAGTAATTATTATTATTATGATTGTTGTTATTATTTCAAGCAGATCACATAAATTCGCATGGCTATGCATTTTACCCATATTTTGGGTAATATATATATACATTATATACACACACATACATATTTATATCTATATCTATATATGCCTATTAATTGCCAACAATCTGTTGGTATGCTTCTACCTACAAGATTAAAGAGCAAGCTATTTTAAATTCCCCAATTTGTAATTGTCACTCATTAACTTTCTCTTGGTTGTAGAAATTAGGATTCACCCTTGAGGGGGTTAGGATGACCTGCTTGAACTTCAGTGTCACCGTGGGAAGATTCCAGTAAGGAAAGACAAACCAATCACGCGTAAAATAAAATAAAATGTTCTTCATACATTGCATGTAAAATAAGATTTACAATATATATATGTTTTGACTACCTATTCTTTTTTAGTTATTGAATTAATATTTAAAAGGCATTTACTTCCCTTCCTTGCTTGGCTTTTCCGCTTTAGGTCAAAAATGATTGAGTTAATTCTTATTACCCTGACAAGATTACTCCTAATTATCCTCACACTGAGGCTCTTCCAATCTAACCTCCCCTTAATGATCTTTTAACCCTCCATTACCCCCAGCTCTGCAGGTTTATAAACCTTTTAATAAGCCCAACTCATTGTCATTCTTATTTTTCCATTAACCCCTCACATTTATGGTTATTAATTTCTAGTCCATTTGCAACTTGATACCCCTGTTCAGTCCTTTAAGGCCAATAAATGATGAGATAGGAGGTGAAACTGCAGCAAATTTGTACAATATTTCCTTTTAGAATAACGATTATATTTCAGTGGTGCAGGCAACCCAAACTGTTCGGTTGCCTGTTAGGTTACTCTAAATAATAATAATAATAATAATAATAATAATAATAACATTATTATTATTAGTCACTGTCTATATAATACTCATTTATCCAAACCTTTTAATTTATCGAATTCCAGTTAGTTGCCAAAGCGGCGTCAGCTGTAGGCCATTTTATCACACAAAAAACTTCTAATTAAGGAACAGCTAAATATTTTCTTTGGCTAAATAACAAACTCTATTATTTTTAGGATCATCACAAGTATATATATATATATATATATATATATATATATATATATATATATGGTAAGTCAAATTCAGTCGCCCTGTTTTAAATGCTTTTCGATTAAACCAACTAAATTAAAGAATAATAATAAAAATAATAATAATAATAATAATTATAATTATTATAATTTCTACTGCCTATATAAATGAACAGTCTCTTGCATATAATTCCACTGATTTCTGGATATCTGACTAGAAAAATGGAATTTACAGACTCAGTGGATCTCAGTAGACAAAGAGTAAAAACTGCTTTACTTCTAGGGTAAATTATTTAGTCGGTTACAAGCAAACAGAAGTGCCCACATGTTTCTAGTTAAAGAAGAAATCTTTAACAGATTTTACATTGTCTTTTCACTGAGGCAACAGAGGCTACCTATAAAGAGCATTTTCGGTGCAAAAAATTGTAATTTTAGGGTAACCCGAATGACCATTTATTAAGTGTCTAGTGCTGCCTGTACTTATAGTGGTCCCACTAAAGTATGTCCTCTTTATACAGGTTAAATAGTGCTAAATGAGTATTTGCTTTCATTGTGTTGATTCATGGGACACAACTAGTCTGGCATTGATCCAAAGCGCATTACCTGTATAACTCGCATGTTGAGGCCAGTCTCCTGTGCCAGCTGTTCCCTAATGTGTCTGGTTGGTTTAGGCGTAGCTGCAAATGCAGCTTTCAGAGTCTCCAGCTGTTTGGCTTTGATAGTGGTTCGGGGTCCTCTTCTCTTTGCTCCCAGGTTCTGGTCATCATTTTCATTAATCCCAGCCTCTTTATCGGAGATATTAGCGCTTTCAGAGTCCTTTGCGTCGTCTTGACAAGGGTCTTGAGAGTCAGGAGATAAACTGGGGTCACTGCCTGTTACTATTCCAGGGAGAGGGGAAAAAATGAATCATATCAAACAAAGGGTGATTATATCGAACCAAAGTCGCTCCTTGAATTGAAAAGGATGAACTGGAGAACCAGCACACAACACTCCCTACACACACACATACGTGAAATCTTTCACAGCAATTTATCTATTTATCCATATTCATTTTGATGGATGGTAGATTAGTGGAAAAGCCTCCCAGCAGAAATGGTAGCGTTAAGCCAGGGGAGAATTTAAAAATACAACAAAATATCCTATGTTCCTATCAATCTATATGTTCCTATCAACCTATATAGCCCTCTAAATACCTTCACTTTCAATACTTTGTATATACTTGTATCGTATCCCTTCCATCTCTTCTTACACATTTAAATCCATAATGTTTACATTGTATCTGGAGATGAGTATACACACAAAAAATACCAATCTGAATTGGTCCATTTTATGGCCGCCTTCGCTTAAATTATGTCTTAAGGCTTTACCTGAAAGAAGACTGTTTTCTTTGGCAGGGCTGTTGTTATTTAAGTAATCTTCTTTGCAGACGAACTTGTTCTCGTCAATTATATAGAGTTCCTCTCCAGTGGAGAGCTGTTTGTTGCACATCATACATGTAAAACAGTTCAAATGGAATACTTTGCTTCTTGCCCTCCTGACCAAGTCGCTGGGGGAGATCCCCTGGGCACAGCCTGCACACTTGGTACCAAAACGCCTGGCAAACAAAAAGAAAACAAAATACTTAAAAACGAAATATTTAACATTTCTTCATATTTTTCTTAGGGGGCGATTGCATTTCCCAATCACATGTCTCACCTCACCCAAAAAAATATATAATGAAAAATGACATCATCAAAGAAACTAACATTATTATTATTCTATGTTTCTATACATATTAACCCCGTGATGTCAGCATATACAATGCAGTTACAATAGGTTTTGGCCAGTTTTAGCAATATTTTTTCCATTTTTTTTATTTCTACAAAATATACATCCTTATTGAGATTTCAGGTAGAACTTGGCTTGAGAACGGAATAATGGAAAATAGGTAATTCATCTTTAACTCTATTTACAAAGGTAAATATTATGGGCTAAAAACTCAACCATGTGGCAAAAAATATGTAACAATTTATAGAACTCAAAAATGTTAACGAAATAGTTTTCAAGATTAGGGAAAAATGTTAGTTGAATTCCTCCTCCTAAATATTTTTGTAAAACGCGGACAATATTCCGGAAAGTTTTTTCCATCGGGACTACGAATGAGATTCGAAAATCAAAATCTGAAATATTAGGATACATTCAATATTTCTTATTTCTTCTCCTAGATGTACCGGTATTTACTTTAATTCTAACAAACCCGATCGTCACTAAATGGAAAAATAAACTAAACGAAAAACGCCAAGGTTATAGCTCATTGCTAAAGTCCATTGGCGAACGCTATGGGTCATATTTTTATAGGGAAATTTAGGGGCAAAGAGCAGTCACCATAGCAACCTATTGAATATTCCTTCTGATTGCCCCACAATTAGTAGTCTATTTCACTATTGCAATTTAGAAATATGGTCCTTTGTGTGTAAATCGTGAAGATGATGAGCTTCAATCAAGGAGCAATTGTCCAAGGTGTTCTTCTTAAACATCTTTGCAATTCAAATACAGTTGTCACTTATTTACTAAAATCCACAACCAATACCTACTTGGGGTCCTTGCTTTGTATTGTGAAGGACAGGATATCTAAGCAATGAGTCACCTTTAAGTACATTTCAAAGTGTTATTTCCTTTTTACTGTGATATTCCTGAATACACACAGGCATGTCTTATGTACAGTATAACAAACAGGAGTGAGTTGGTTGTCGAACAAATAACAACACAATTGGAGTATGTGTGACCAAAATTTACAGCTTGTGTCGTGTATTTTTGTATCTGCAAACCAATAGGTAATGGTTCCCCTTGATTAGCAACTAACCCGAAAATTAATAAATATATACATAATTTATTTCAATGTCCAACAATTTTACAATTGCAGATTTTTTTCTAAGCTATGTCTAATTATGTGTAATAATATGAAACATATTTTGTGCGATGTCATTGTAGTAAAATATTTAATGCGATTATTCTCCAATTGTTTGGAAATATAAAACACCGGCTTGACAAGAAGGGCAAAAAAATGACATTTTCCCTGGGCCTGTAGAAGTCTACTGACATGAAAGGATCATGAGAGATCAGGTCTTTATCTAAGGAAAAGATGTCACTTTCATCCATCAAATTATCATTTTAACCCGTCGCTTGACCCCGAGGAACACTGCATGAGAAATGCATTCGGGGCTATATAATTATCAAACCATTTGGGTAGTTTTTAACTGTGCTAATAAATACATGGTGTGCATCTGCTGGGGGACTGATAGCAGTCTTCTCCCCCTCCTTACACTGATCGGGCACATTAGATCCATTTTCAGAGGATCTCCAAGGAGTCTTTATCTCTACTTTGTCACCACTAAAATATTCATCAGATGGTGGTAAATAAATTCACAGTTGACAAGGGACGGTTGTAGATTATTCTCCCTTTCCAGATAAGACAACCCTTCATTGTCTGTGCCTTGATTATATAAATATATAGGTAAAATTGGTTAAAAAGAAATGATAGAATATATATATATATATATATATATATATTATATACATACAAAAATGAGAATTGAAATGCTCCGATAGAATAAATGTGATGGGTATAATTTGATATGCATTGCCCGTATAAAGCAAATGGTCATGCAGCACGCTTGGAATATTAGCAGATGAACATGTGCATATTTTGGGCAAATACATAGAAATAGCCACCTGTCTCCAACTAACCACATATATAGAATACGAATTGTCGCTCACGTTGATCATTATGTTATTCTTATTTTATGTTTTAAAATTTCCTTTCATTCAAGGCTAAACCCAATGCTATTATCCCCACTGTTCTTAGGAAGCAATGTGCCCATAAGATCTAATAGGAGAAAGGTATGCCAAGGTTGGATTTGATGAGCACTTACCTGAAGAAGTCATTTTTACAGTAAAGCTTGCCTTCCCTGGAGAAGCATTTCTCTGTTAAATTGCATTTACATTCACAGCATTGAACACACTTGACATGCCAAGCCCTGTCCAGTACATTCAACAGAAAGCGGTCCAGTATGGGCCTCTCGCATCCAGCACAGTGCACCATTGTCTTTGGTTGGCAGATATTTTGAAGACTAAAGATGATTGATCCAGGTGACAGAAGCCAAATACTCTTAATAGAACTCAAACAAAATACATATAGAGTCTAAAAAAGCAGATCCCAAAACCAAAGGAAAAAAAGGTAGCAGGAGTAAGGTGAGGATAATAAACCTGGTCGTGGCCAGTTGTTCTTCTTGAGTCTGAGGTAGCTCAGTCAGTGAGGAAAGTGCACATAATCTCCAAATCAAAATAAACCACGGGTTTCGGTTGCTCTAACCTGCCAGCATTGACTCTTCTGTCAATGTAAAGCTTTAAAACCCCTCTGTTGGAGAAGACAGTCGCAGAAGATTCTCAGATCACCTGGGTGGAGTGCTTCAGTGGTTATTTTCAGTTCACTTATTCATGGAAGTTGCCTAGTCCACCTGTGATCTCCTCTTTTTAGGATCAACGTTTCGTCCAGACAAGGCTTGCAGTATAAATAAAAACCAAGCTCAATTTAAGAGTCCATCCTTTTTTCTGGTAGCCAAGCAGGGTTGAAGCAAGACGTCAGATGCGCTATAATTTGGTGCTTGCTTAGCGGAGGTCTGATCCTACAGGTCTGTGAATGCTCCACTGTCTGTCTCTTCCCATCTGAACTGCCTTCACTGGACTGCATGTTCCCAGCTGCTGTGGAGCTAGCCTTATGCACAAGTCAGTGACGACAAAGACAGCAACAGCCAATCAGTGTCTCCCAGTCCCCTGTAAACCATTAACCACCCTACCAAGCTGTGATAGTACTGTAAGACCATTTGTGCAGAATAGGGAAAGCAACCCATTGTCAAAATCTTTAGGTAATGTCATATTTTCATTTTTTTTATTTGGTAAGATATTGAATTTTTATTGAAGAGGTGGACCAGGCACAGAATGGTAATAATATTTCAAGCATGATAAGTGCACAGGTTGCTTCCAACGCAGACACTGGTAGGTATTTATACATATATGTATTTTAGCCCGATATATATATATATATATCTATATCTATATCTATCTATCTATCTATCTATCTATCTATCTATCTATCTATCTATCTATCTATATATATATATATATATATATTGATAGACAGATATAGATATAGATATAGATATAGCTAGCAGGCTGTTGCCTTTGTAGAGATTATTTATGTTTAAGAAATGTATTATGGATTGTGTTCATGTAAGAGAGGCAGTGGCAATAATTTTCCTGAAACAATAACAAAACTAAAGTAAATCTTAGATGGCAAGTGTAGATTTGTTTATCGCTGGAAAGTAAAGTGTGTATTATATTATATGCAGGGTTATGAATCTTTTTTTCTTAATTTTTTTCACAAATAACGTAAGAAAAATTGTCTTAAATTATGACGTAATAGATTTTTTTTATGACCGCACGATTTGGAACATAACAAATACAGCAATATAGGCAATACAGGCAATCTCATATGTTTTTCTCTTGATATTTTGTTAATACCGACTCAAAAATTTGTGCCTTCAACAAAATGTTTAATTTCCTATAAAAAATGACCCAAATCAACTTTTTTTGAGGTTTTCTTTTTTGGGGTTTCAGTGTGAAATTAGAAATTGAGATGGTGAATGTTAAATATATTTATTTAGCAAGGTTGGCAATAAAATTGGTTTGGCAGCATAACCATATGTGCTTTGCTGTGCGTATAGTCCATGCAGCAAAACATACATGTATATGTGATGGTACACTGGAGTTTGAGAAAGCATTTTTATTGCAATCGAAGAAGTTTGCGGTAATTCATTATGATGCAACACATGACGTAAAAGTACTAGGCAGGAAAAAAACAGCGTTTATTTGGATGTACCAAGAAAACTGTTGTCCCTGCTTACAAATAAACATTTGCAAACGATCTGGGTTGTCTTCTGTCTGGCTAGAGAGTACCATCTAGGTGTTTATTGTTAATTAAACAACATCAGTGAGAAACACATCTGCAACGTTAAACCCATGCAATTTGTGTCTCAACATCATTTCCATAGTATTTGTTCCTGAAACCTCTAAACTTTTTGAACAATCAGTACAGATACTAATATCTTGTAACCGGGAAGCCAAAAATCTAATTTAACACCAATTCGGATTCCCATTACATAGTAGTGTATGGAATAATAAATAAAATAAACGAAATCCAGTGTATAAATCCCAGCTGAATGAATTTCCTTTAAGGAACTGATAGGTGTAGTAGTGTGGCTTTAACATCAAATAGATTTCCTATGTAAGGTCAATGCAATGTTGTTTCTGGGCTCAGAAACAGAGTAAGCTACTGAAAATGCAAATGCAATAAAAAAAAGGCAACTCACAACTCATCCCAAAACGTGATTGCTTATAACTGCAAAATTAATTTCGAATTTTTATCTGATATTATATACGTATTCAAAATCATTTAATACAATATATTAGCATACATATATATGGCTAGTAGCATACACATATCTATGTAAATAAAGATGGAATATATATATATAAATATAATTTTTTTATTATTATTTAATACGCACTAGCATACATACATGTGTATATGCAGAAATTATATATATATATAACTTTATATTTTGTATTATTTAATAAACACTAGCATACATAGATGTGTATATGTAGAAATTATATATATATAATTTGATATTTTTATTATTTAATAAACACTAGCATACATACATGTGTACATGTAGAAAAAAAATATAATTTTATATTTTTATTATTTAATAAACGCTAGCATACATACATTTGTATATGTAGAATTACAGTTTCCATTAAGTTTCATGCTAATAGCATAGTTGCCAAAAATCTAAACGCAACTACAGAACCGGCTTATTCTCTAATACAAAATCAGCGGCGCTTACTGTACACATTTAAAAAATGATTAATGTATTTTATTTTATATACCTATATATATTTATATTATACTAACCCAGTTCTCTGGCTCCAAAATACATACTTGTAATATACCTGATTTATACTATTATATATACTCCCAATGGACATATGTAAAAAGATATGTAAAAGAAAATGCATTTACTGATAGATGGAAGAATGTAGGTTTTCATACCTTTGACCAATAGGAATAATCTTCAGAGACTCTGTAATATTCATTATCTTTGGAAACTAGTAATCCCCATCTGATCAGAAATAATTCAAAAGTGTGCAAGTAATATCTTCAGTTTAACCCAGGTTACCCAGGATGATTCAGACGGTGCTGATCTCTTAGGTTTCTTTGTCTGTGCATAGATGGAACAGAACCCTAAACTGCCTCCCCCCCATCATTGTCTTCTTCTGATGTTTGTTTGTATTCTCTCTTCTTTTATTGGTAAACGTTAAAAACTGAAATCAATACAGGAACCTTTCTCCCGCCCCCTCTTTCTCTCTCTGCATATGTGCTACTTCTCATGTAAAACAGAGGGTAGGGGATGTCTGGAAATGCCCTAGTCCTATAGAACCCATAGGGCGACAGCTGTACTCTTCTGTCAAGGGACCTCTTCCTTTCTCTGCAAGCCCCAGATGACATGTGTTGGTCAGGGATGAATAAGAGATAGGAGATGAACATGTTGGACTGTTTTGGCCTTTCCAATGTGTTCAGTGAAGTATCTGCTTATTCTTGTTAATGCTACAAATACTAAGATCCCAGCTGATAAAATCAAAAGGGGAAAGAAATTTCTTTTGTAGCCACCTTTGTTTTTCAACAGCAGATCAGCAAATCTCACCAAGGCCTTCAGTAAAACACAAATCCTTTCTCACATGGACCATACCATATTTATTAATTTGAAATACCTATTTTAGAATATGGACTGGCAATAGTATATATTTGTTTTACTATAATAACCTTTTGCTACCCTTAAGTCCATATTACACCAACCTACATATATTGCACATTTTATTGGAAATTATCAGTAATTAGGAGTAGACAGGTGACATACTCCATGGGTTATGTAGAATAAGGAAATAATGAAAAACATTTGTTCACAAAATCTATGAGATTTTAAAATATTTTTTTTTGGACAGTAGATGTTTGTTGTGAATTCAAAACTAATTCCAAGGATTTAAGTTTTGCTTCATGACCCCAAATAGCAATGTTTTATCTTCAGACATCTGGAGTTGTTAGGACTCATCTGCACCTGGATCAAAATTGCCCACCGTGTACACCAGTACAACCTGGCCTCCCTATTTAACAAATGATCATAAGGAAGCAGTTTAGTTTTCATCAGCGAACTGGAAAGCATAGCACCCCAGCACCAGGTTCATTGAATGGCAAATCTTTCCTTTTGATCCCATATATTGGAAGGGGAACTGATTTATTGTCAGGATTTCCTGGCAAGGTATTAAGTAGTATTTTGGCCAGAATTCGAAAAAGTCGGTGGGGTTGGCTTCCTGCGTTGTAGTCCACCCACTGGAGCGTGTCATTAAACATGACTGTTAATGGCAATTACCTGCGTGGTTTTCTTTTCAATTGTTACAGGACAAAAAAAAAAAAGAATTTTCCCTTCGAGCAACCAGGTAATAATAACAACAAGAAAAGCAAATATGCCATTGTGTGCAGAACTATGTCTTAATAATAGCAGCTAATATAAAGGATTTTGTCTTTTCCATCAGCTCAGCTCTTGCTCTAAAGATAAAACATCAGGGATCAGGAATGCATACGTCAAAATTATAATTGATGAAAAAAAAAAATATATATAATAAAAAAAATAATATTAATATATATATATTATTATTATTATTTTTGTATTATATTTTTTTTATTTATATAGATATATCTATCTATCTATCTATCTAGATAGATAGATGGATAGATAGATAGATAGATAGATAGATATAAAGGGATATTGGTAACTAGAATTGTTGCCAAGACACCCCCCTCGTGTGAAACAAAGATTGAGCCCACAAGTGACGATCTCTTGAAGGACAGAAAATTCATTGAACACATGGATATAGCTAGAGGGAGCCCTACAAGTTTAACCCAAACCTCCATAGCCTGGAGTCAGTTTGTGCATAGATGACTTGGATCACAGTCTCTGCCATGTCGCGTCTGCCTGTGTCTTTCCCATGGCAAAAGATGCATGATGTCTTTGTCTCTCGTTGTTTTAGATGTAGCTCCAGACATCACAATAATGCAGGCTATGTAATTACAGAATTAGGACAAATACATTTATGTGGTTTTGATCTTCATTATATTTCATAATAATAATTAATAATAATAACAATAAAAATACTACTACTAATAATAAAATATATTTTGATTATGATGTCATATCCAAGGTAAAGTGATTGCTATCGATTACATATATACCGTATGTGTGAATCATACGTCATTCGGCTAATGATTCCGTTTTTACTTAATTTCCTGTTCAATTTCTTCTATTGGGAATTGGAGTTGATATTGTTATCTACCAACACAAAACTATAGTTTTTTGGATGGGGGAGGGGCTAGGATTTTAAAAATCCAAACTAATCCAAAATATTTTCCAGAAACTTACATTTTAATACCAGCTCATTTATAAATCAAGATATATTTCAGTGTGTATTACTGGTGAAAAGAAGGGTTTCAGAATGAAAGTGTGCCCATGGTTAGAGCATTATTACATAGAGGAAGTTAAGCAGACACCACCTCCCCCGTCTGACACTTGCACATACCTGGATCCTTTTACAAAGTCGGATCAGTCAGATCTATGTACAGGGTTACAGAGTTGAAAAGTTCAAGTTGAAAGTTTGCTTTAGAGCTCATGAGACAGATTTTTCATCAATATAAATGGGGTTAACCTAGCGATCCCACATTGCCTACAAGCAACTTGTTCCTTTCTGATCTCCAAGCATGCAAGGCTCCAAATGACACTTAGTAATAACAGGAGAAATATTAGTGCTAACTAGGAGGGCTTTGATCAACTGCCCGCGACTACATCACAAGACCATATAAGGCAATCCGAGCAAGTCATGAAAATTACACTATAACTCTATTTTCTTCTTAACACAGATCACCTTTTTTAAGATTTTTTTTCTTGTTTTCGAACACAAACATCAAATAGGCAGAAATTTACAGCATTTCAATGAAACTTATATCAAGCACCAGAAAGCTCGGTAAGTTCAACAGACGCATTTGCTAAATAAAAATAATACCTTTTAAGCGGCTAATCAATTCGATAGCGATTTTTTTTTTCTTTAATGTACTTTAGTATCATTCTGTCTGCAACGATGAGCTGGCGAATTAGTCTTTGGCGAGTAATTATGCTTATGTTTTTTTATACAATGGACACGTTTAAGGAGTCACTAGTGATCGCTGCAGAGATAAGGAAGGGAGCAAATAAAAAAGGAAATTTCTCTTCTCCTTTTCTCTCGACTTAATCTCTGCTGCAAGAGCGTTTCAGCAGCACTCGTGATAACGATTTCTAATAAAAGTCTTTCAGTATTTCATGGCTATTGTTTCTGGGTTCACTCAGAAAAAGTGCCATCTTACCTTAACGTCTTAAAAGACGATCCGAGCTCAGAGAATGAACGGAGCAGACAGATCGCTTCCCCACCTGTCTTCTTCTCGCTAATGCAAGGTGGCAATTCAATTACTTGCCAAGGAATATATTAACCGAGTTCTTTTACGCATTCTGTATTAAACCATCCACGTCTTCTACGAAAAGTGTGCACCTTATGGGTTACATGTCCTAATCTAGTAGGTGGACAGTTACGCAATATATTGCCTGCATTCTTCATATAAGTACAGGAAAGCAAAGTAGCCTTTGAATAAGAAGAACATCTGAAATCACATAGTATTCACAGGACTGCAAGGCACAGAATGGGGATTCGGTTCACCAATTACAAGAGTCTTTTTAATCAGATCAGCCTAGAAAAAGGTGTAGAGTCCCATAAGGTTTTGGGACCTCAGGGGTCTCTTCTTCAGATGAAACATAATAGCAAGAATTAAAAACAAACATTAAGTGTCAGAATTCATGTTCAAGATTTAGAATGCTTATATGATATATCCTAGTATTCTTAAAATAATAGAATCTAAACATGTTTTCTTTAGCTATTTGGCTACTTTTATGAGTATTTAGAAATAAAAAATATTATTAGTAATGGGAATATTGCAGCACAGTCACTGCTACTATACATGCACAGAATGTATTTGTCTTATGTCATTCACAGTGTCTAATGCAAGTTTAGTTTATATATAGATATATCTATATCTCTCTCTCTCTATATATAGATATATAGATACATCTATATATCTATATATAGAGAGATATATAGATATATCTATATATCTCTCTATATATAGATATATAGATCATTTAATAATTTCCTGATTCTTTTCAGACACATGTGCTGCTCCATCTACTCTGCTAAATCAATGTAGGTAAAAGCAATACAAAATATCACTTTTAGTGCTGTTAAATGCATAGGCCCCTTTCAGCAATGTTTAAGGCAACACTTTATTGCTATGCAATTACTTACAAATGTTCTGTGTTGTTTTATGTGATTAAACCTTGAAAGGCAAAAATAAAATGATTTCAAAACTAGTGGTTACTTGATTAACATGTTAGATAATGGAAGAGCACTTTTAGCACAGTGCTCTACGTTCTAAATGTAGTCCTGGGAAAAAAACAAGAGTCCATTGGTGAGCTCAGGTGCTTTTGACTTTTATGTCATTTTGAAGGGGGTGCTGGTTACGGTTTATGATATTTGTGGTGATCCATGCACACCCTGAAATGTGGGGACAGCTGACATCTGCTCAGAGAATCTATTGACCTGAACTCAAACATTTTTATGACTTTCAAACCGGAGCTGCAAAAATCCAATGCTTCCTATAGATCTGTCCCTGTATAGCCCTGTCATTGAAACAGCTGTTTATTTCACTTGGAAAACCAATAATTGTGCTGGAGATTCCAATGATTATCTATTTCCCCCAATTAGTGAAACATAGCATTGCTTATCTATTTCCAAAACTTCATTTTAAGGCGTCATGGATCCAATCAGGTCAAGACATCAAGGAAATGATGATTTCTTAATGCACAACTTAAAACATGTTCATACAAATTCAGTAAAAAAACACAAAACAAATCCCCACAAGTTTCACATATAGGATACCAGTAACTGAAGTTGACATGCAATACATTTTTAGTGCTATATAATTGTCCCATACTACCAAATACTCAAGTCATACTCAAACAGCAGATACATAGCTAGAATATGAATAAAATACAATTTAAAGCATGAGACTTACCATGCAACTTATCTGTAATAATGACAACACATAATTACAATCAAATCATTGGAGAATTAAGAACAACTCACCTGGCAACAAAAAGAATTAGATTAAAACATTAGATATACTACAATGTATTATTATTATTATTATTATTATTATTTAATTTTATTTAATGTACCAATGTTATTTTGGTCTATTTTTGAAATAAAATAAAATAAAATAAACATATACTTCACCCTACTGAAGACCAGGGTTGTCAAGCCTGTTAAAAAGGGATTAATCAATATGACCATAAGGTAAAAAAGAAGTTAGTATGGTTTTATTGTCTTTGTTTCTTTGTCTTAAATACTTGTCAACAGTTAATCACATAAATATGATAAATATATTGATTTGGGACTTTTTTTTTCAAGCTCATGACAGAAAAAAAATAATACAAGCAACAGTTGATAAGTAGGAACCTAACTTTAAAAATATGCTTCTACGTATCAAAATTTCCAATATGATACTTAATAATGCAAATCCAACAGTAAAGTGGCTATTTTTAGATATATTTTAATATGCTTGTGGTAAATTAAAAAAAGGACTATATTTTTGCTCTGTATTTGAAAAGGAACACCATGGATGCATTTAATGAACCGTTGACCAAATTGCTGAATTCCCAAATACTCCAAATATTAGACTGTCGAATTGTTTCCCTATGATAGATATAATTTTGCTCATGGAAATGCATTAACGTGACAAAATGATCTCTGACACTATCTAACATGTAAACCTAAAGTCATAATAAAACGCAGACATCTAATGGAATATAATATGTTTTTTTGCACTCTGTCTAGGAAAATTCTAATAAAATAAACAAAATGTATCTTCGGAACTTGTAACATTTTTATTAATGTTAAAGTATGATGTACAACATTAAGTTCTAAATGCCTTGCTCATCCATGACACTCAAGTCTGTCACAAATAACAACACCACAAACATCTTCGCTACAGTCATATACATGACAGTGTACAGCGCGGCAGAATATGATGGCACTATAAAAATCAACAAATAATAAGATTTTCCAGTGTGATAGAATAGACGTTGATCAGGAATCTCTGCGTATAGCAAGACTTTTTGGATGCAACTGCTCTTTATAAATACACTCCTTCATCTGTTGAGCATGGCCAGATCAGCAACATTTATTATTTTATTATATTTTTTGTATAGTACAGACCTGTTTATTTTTTATGTAGTGGGTCTATGAATATTGTTAAAAAAACTGTTAAAAAATAATTGAAACCTCTGGGCAAAAAGCTGGCCATATTTAGGAATCATGGCTTTGGACTTTGTTTATACAACAGTGCAGACATCAAGGGATACGACTAGGCCTCACTTATTTAACATTACATTGCGGTGACACAAGTAACACTTATATTAAAACAGCAATTCGCAATGCTCAGTACATTCTAAAGTGTGCACAACCATGTAGATTTATAACACTTCAGACCTGTAGCTTTATTGTGCAATCTATTAGTATAGCTTGTGTGTTTGCAAAATATATTTAATGTTTGTATCTTATGCTATGCACACTACTTGTGATAAGATTTGTCCATTTAAAATGGCAAACCTCTCACAGAAGTAGGTTTTTTTTGCATTTTTGACATTGCAATGTTAATTACTGTTGTTTTGGATCTGGATAATGGTGATATTTCCTAATTGTGGACAGCATCTTAAAGTGGAGCGTCTTACCATGTTGTCGTTATTGTTTTTTCTTTGTGTTTCCTTTCTATTCTTCAGCAGCCCTTTCTAAGAAATTGTTCTTTCTCACTTTGGCTATTAAGAAGAGATGTCACATATGCTCTGATCATATTATATCCTAAGAGGGGCCATGTTAAGGTAACTATCATCTTTTTGCAGATCAAAGAATTCGGTTTCATGGATATGTTCAGTTGTTACAAACCCACCACCAAAGAACAAGCATTAGGGTCTATGAAATTCTATATGCTGTATTGCTTTTATGTTTTGCAATGTAGTATATTTTTAGATACTTTTTAATTATAAATTTTCGTATGGAAGCATTTATGCTAATTTCAGGGACAGCAAGACGCACTGGAATTCTTTGTCTGTCTGCAACTTCATACATTCATGTTTCTGTTTGTCTTCTTGTATCTTAACAGCTGGATACACAACAACACAGGAACATGGCCAACCCTACCATATATTTGAACTAGCTGACTGTCTAGTGTCTGCATTGTGGCATGGTTAACCATATAAAGCAAATACAAACCTACAGTGAAGGAAAAAATTATTTGTTCCCCTGCTGATTTTATATGTTTGCCCACTGACAAAGACATGGTCAGTCTTTAATTTTAATGGTAGTTTTTTTGAACAGTGAGAGACAAAATAACATCAAAAAATCCAGAACACAAAAGAAAACACAAAAACACAAAATAACTGTAAATCTCCCTCGGTCTGGGGGTCCATGCAAGATCTCACCTCGTGGAGTTTCAATAATCAGCAGAACAGTAAGGAATCTTGTCAATGATCTCAAGGCAGCTGGGACCATAGTAACCAAGAAAACAATTGGTAATACACTATGCCGTGAAGGACTGAAATCCTGCAGCGCCCGCAAAGTCCCCCTGCTCAAGAAAGCAAATGTACAGCCCGTCTGAAGTTTGCTAATGAACACCTGAAAGATTCAAAGGAGAACCGGGTGAAAGTGTTGTGGTCAGATGAGACCAAAATCGAGCTATTTGGCATCAGCTCAACTCGCCGTGTTTGGAGGAGGAGGATTGCTGCCTATGACCCCAAGAACACGATCCCCACCGTCAAACATAAGGGTGGAAACATTGGGGTGTTTTTCTGCTAAGGTGACAGGACAACTTCACTGCCTCAAAAAGACAATGGATGGGGCCATGTGCAGTCAAATCAGGGGCGTACCTAGAGTATTTGGCACCTGGGGCGGATCATGTATGTGGCACCCCCCCCCACACACTTTAAAACTGCATAGCTTCTACCATTATATACCGGCGCAGACACTGAAGGTGGTACAGCATTACTGTTATCATTATATACTGAGGCAGACATTGACGGTGGTACAGCATAACACCTACGACTATATACTAAGGCAGAAATTGACAGTGGTACAGCATAACACCTATCACTATATACTGAGGCACACATTGATGGTGGTACAGCGTAATCCCTATCACTATACATTGAGCCAGACATTGACAATAGTGCAGCATAACTCCTATCACTATATACTAAGCCAAACATTGATGTGGTGTAGGACTACCACTTCATTGTCTGGCTTAGGGATGCACCGAAACAAATTCTGGACTGAAATCGAAAATGCAGCATTTACCTGGCCGAAACCGAATATGACCCCCCCACACCATAAAAAAAATCTAACACTTTTATTTAAAGTAAGTAACACACTAAAATAGGACAAAACAATTAAATAACAATATATATACGCTGTTAACAATCATATATATATATATATATATATATATATATATATATATATATATATGATTGTTAACAGCAATCACATTCCTATTATGCCCAGGCATACCCAGATTCCAGGATGTACTCGCAGACTTGGCATGATAGGAGTATGATTGCCCTCACTCCCTTCTCCCTATCTACCCCCTCCCTCTTTGAAGTTCACTTACCTTTCAGGAGTCCTGCGGTGGGGGTGCAAGGCCTCTGTCTCCCAGCTCTGCCACTGTATGGAACAGTATAGAGTGATGGGAGTTATGATGTACTTTAGAGCATAATTATATAATGAAAAATACATTGGAAATGGTACAGCATAACACCCATAACTCTCACACACTTTCCAATCCACACATACTAATCCACACATACCAATCCACATTTACCAATCCACATTTACCAATCCACACATATACCAATCCACACATATACCAATCCACACATACCAATCCACACATATACTAATCCACAAATATACTAGTCCACAAATATACTAATCCACACATATACCAGTCTACACATATACCAATCCACACATATACTAATCCACACATACCAATCCACAAATATACTAATCCACACATATACCAATCCACACATATACCAATCCACACGCATACCAATCCACTCTCACTGTCACTGTCACTCTCACTGAATGCTTTCCTCTTTTCTCCTTACAGCTCCTTTACCTCCTCTTCGCTCCTCTTCTTCAGTTCTTCTGTCTTCTTCCGGTTCAGAGAGCACTGACAGCGGTGGGCGTGGCTTCAGTGTTGTGTGCCAGGATCTGACAACAAACCCCAGGGCGCACAGCAGCTGTTGCCGCGCGGATCGCAAGGGAGCGGTATCGGAGGTCTTTAACAGACCTCCGGCTCCCTTGAGTGATGTTAAGCCGGGTTAAAGACCTCCGATACCGCTCCCTTGCGAGCCTGCTCCTCCAGCGGCGGACATTACTGTCCGTCTCTGGAGGGGTGCCGGGTGCCGGCAAGTTGGCACCCCCCTGATGAGCGGCACCCGGTGCGGACCGCTCCCCCCCGCCCCCCGCTAGGTACGCTACTGAGTCAAATATTGGGTGAGAACCTCCCTCCCCCAGCCAGGGCATTGAAAATGGGTCATGGATAGGTATTCCAGCATGACAATGACCCACAACACACAGCCAAGGCAACAAAGGGGTGGCTCAAGAAGAAGCACATTAAGGTCATGGAGTGGCCTAGCCAGTCTTCAGACCTTAATCCCATAGAAGATCTGTGGAGGGAGCTGAAGGTTCGAGTTGCCAAACATCAGCCTCGAAACCTTAATGACTTGGAGAGGATCTGCAAAGAGGAGTGGGACAAAATCCCTCATGAGATGTGTACAAACCTGATGGCCAACTACAAGAAACGTCTGACCTCTGTGATTACCAACAAGGGTTTTGCCACCAAGTACTAAGTCATGTTTTGCAAAGGGGTCAAATACTTATTTCATTTCAGAGTAAAATGAAAATCAATTTATAACTTATTTGAAATGCGTTATTCTCGATTTTTTTGTTGTTATTCTGTCTCTCACTGTTCAAATAAACCTACCATTAAAATTATAGATTGATCATGTTTGTCAGTGGGCAAACATAGAAAATTAGCAGGGGATCAAATAATTTTTCCTTCACTGTAAAGTAGCAAGACATTGCTTATGGCACTAGAAACTGTACAGTTAGGGTCTGCACAGAAGGTTTATAATAGCATTCATCTGAAGCCCTGCTTCCCAAAAAATGTAACAGGAAAAACTAAGTAAGTCCTGTGTCAGTAGTAAGGACATTTAGGGAAAGGAGTGTTAAATATCTGAATCTAAATGGCTTGCAATATCAGATACAGCATGGGGTTGTGGCATTACTAAAATGATAGACTAGGGGATATAGCCTATCAACATTTCAGTGACGCTTTTTACATTGTCCTTCATAGAATCTAAGATGGATAAAACAATGGCTCTATTACAGGATACAGAAGCTGTACTTAATAATGTATATTTAGAGGAAGGTCTTCTTAATAGTGGGGTACTTCAGAGATCAATTCTGGAACCCATTATTTTTAAATTTTTATTACTGATAACAATATAAAAAAGGTCTAAAAGGTTAGGTATTAGGCATATTACCTAAGACAATCAAGTTTCTTTTAGAGCTTCTGGTCAATGGGCTGGTTACAAAGGAGATCTTTGATTTTCCTAACTAGCCAATTTACACTTTAGAGCACTACATTGAAAGCATGTTTAACCCAGCTCTGTGAGTCCATTTGAGTTGCGGGACACAATGTCATATCTTGGAAATCCACTGAAAGGATGGCAGCCACAGAAATAGGGGCAAGTATGGTGGGGCAAAACCTGACATAAATATTCAAGCATTAGAGGGACTGTTCGGTCTGTGACCAGGTAGTAATTATTTCTAAGGACTTAAAGGAAGGCTTAATATTACTTACGCAAATTTAGCACTAGATTGAAGACCATAGAAGATGCACACTGGCTTTCCTGTCATTTGAAGGCTGCCTACCAAACCTAGGAAGATCTGGCCTATAAGAGGTGGCAGTCCAAAACCTTTTTATTTTTATAAAATAAGCAATTTTTGTTAGAGTGCAACTAACAATAATTTTCTAGTGCGTCACACGTCTCTGAAAAGAGAACAATGTGATTAAATGTATTAAAAGATTCTAAAAATTATTGAGAAGATGCGTAAATACCATTTCATTGTATATATATACTTTTAAATGTCATTTATTTCCTTCTCTATTCTAGGCTTATTAATTATTATATGCCTCACTAATCAACATCTGAATGCAATCCTTATTAATGCTAGACTCTTCACTAGGTAACATAAACTAGGACACGGGAAGCATCCTGTTGGTCAAGGCAAGTTGTACTTCTTATGGTGTCTGTAATCTGAGTATATGTATACTAAAATGCAGTCCTAGTCAGAACGATTTAGATGCATAATGATGCAGATCCCCCCCCCAAAAAAACATTTAAAGGGATACTCCAGCACTTCAATGCATTCAATAACTGCATAATCATTTTAAATTTTCATAGTGTCCCCCTTGCAAATGCATGGTAGGGATTCTGCAAAATCTTTGCCTCTTTCTAAAGGGAAATGCATGCCACTTCTACATAATATTATGTCCCCCCACCTGAAATTCTGCCGCTCCCTCGAACCGGCCCAAAATAAAGGGAGCACAATGTCTGTTCAGACCTGTCTCCTTGCTCCCTAACAAAGCAAGCTGGCTATTAATGCACACTGAAGCTGTGCTCGCCAAGACAGAGCAGCGAGACAGAGGTCTATATGAACAGATGTTGTCCTTGCACCACAGGACTTAAGAAAGGTAAGTGAAGGGGAGAGATAGAGAGTGAGAAAGAGGAGAGCAAGTGAGAAGTAGAGAAAAAAAGGGGGAATGAGAAAGATGAGAGATTGGGTAAAGGAGAGATTATGAGAAAGGGGAGAGATAAGGAGCAGCTATGGGGACAAAGCATACAGATAATGAGAAATGGGGGCGATAGCGAGAATAGAGAGAAATAAAGTAAAATGGTAAAAGAAATTAAAAAAAGAGGAGCGATAAAGAGGAGGGAGCTAAAGAGAAAGAGGAGGGGTGATATACAGAAAGGCGGGGATATGGAAAAAAGGTGAGATAAAGAGAAAGGGGAACGAGAAAGAGGATGAGAGAAAAAGATAAAGGATGGGAAGACAAATAGAACAAAGAAATAAAAGGGGATAAATAGAAAGAGGAGAGAAAAGAGAAAGAGGAGAAATACTTAGAAGGGGTATCAAAGAGAAAGTGGAGAGTTAAAAATATATGGGAGAGATAAGGAGAAAGGGAAAAATAAAGAGACCAGAGGAGAAGTAAAGAGAACAGGGAGAGACAAGATAAAGATAAATGAGAGAGAGAATGAGAAAGGGGTAAAATGAGGAGGAGAGAGAAAAATAAAGGGGAGATGTAGGGAGAAATAGGAGAAATAAAGAGAGAGAGATAAACAGAAAGGGGAGAAGAGGGAGAGATAAAGAGAAAAGGTGAGAGAGAAAGAGGAGGAGAGACATTGAGAAAGACTGGAGGATAAAGGGAACAACGATAAATAAAAAGAGAAGGGACAAATAAAGAGAAAGGGGAGAAATAGAAAGAAGAAACAAAGAGAAAGAGCAGGAGCGCTAATGAAAATGGGATCAAAGTGAAGTAGGAGAGATAAAGAGAAGTGGGAGAGATTAAAGAGAAAAAGTAGGATCAAATAGAAGGGTAGAGTAAAACAAAAAGGGGAGAGAAAAAGGGGGGAAATGGTCATAAAGAAAAAATGAGAAAGAGGTGAGATAATGAGATGGGGAGAAATTATGAGAAAGGAGAGAGAGTGTGTTGTGTATTTTGACAGTCTATCCATTGACTGTTTTGGGCCTAAAGGATATAGAATGAATAAAGGATGTGCGTGAAACAGACTTAGAGGAGCACTGACTGAGAGGAGACCTGAGGCTCTGAGAGGAGACCACCGTGGGTGCAATCTGAGTGCCGGGCAAGTCTTGTGGAAGCAGTCTGGGTGCTACGTAATTCCTGTGTCTGTGTGTAATCTGGGTGCTGGGACAAATCTTGTGGGTTTAATCTCGGTGCTGGGGCAAGTCCTTATGTACATATTATTTAGGTAAAATGGGATGTCTAAAGTCGATAGATTTAGTTGCATAATTCACATAGGATGTTAATTTATAAATGTTTGTATATATGTGTGTCTGTATGTGTGTATATATATATATATATATATATATATATATAGTGATTTATAATTACCCCCACTAGAAGCCAGAGAGGCTTACAAAGTAGGAGGCTGTCTGGAACACTAGATTGTCATGTTTGGCTTGTATTTAAAAATATATACAAAACATCTATCTTTTTAATAATAATTCATGTTACATGTATGTATATTCATGCTATATAACCATATAGTTATTACTATATTACCAATTGTGTTATTGTACACACTTAATAAAATATCAAAATATGTTTTTATTCACAAACCTATCACAAAAGTCCTCAGACCATAACTGGCTCAATTCTGCATCTACAAAAAGAGCAGAGAAATTATGCACCTAAATGTTAACATAAAAAATGGGTAGCAGCTCTGAACATGGATAATACATATGCAAATCCGTAATTGCATTTCAAAGCAAATGAGCTGGAATTGTATTTTGAGCAACTTGAAGAATAGGGAACACAATCAGGGTAAAACATAGAGCTTCTGTTTGGAGGCAAAAATCAGATAACAGAAACTTAAAGGACAAATAAAAGACAAAATAAATAAATAAACATGGCCAAAAAAAGAAAGGATATATAATAAGATAGGGTGAAAAAAGCCCCCAGGGGAGTGAGGCCAATTCTCCCTAATCTATCTTCATTGTCTACCTATGTGCAAGGCAACTCTAGAAAAAGGAAAGCCACTATCAAAGCCAGGGCTTTATTTTATATCCTATAGATCAGGAGGGAGGCAAAGCTTTATTTTCACCAAGAGACATATATTTTATTTCTCTCTTACGGTTTTATGTGTGAGAGATGTCAAAAAGGTAAAATAGATTGCTAATGCATAGGCAAGAGGAAGCTGTTTTGGCATGCTTTGTGTCATGAAGTGTTGCAGGGGGAAGAGAGCTGAGATTTAAAGCTGATGAGAGACCCTTGGGAGGTTCTTCTAAAACATCTTTCTTCATAAATTCAAAAACATGGTCAACTCAGCAGGGAAAAAAATGAGTTTTACTTAAAATAGTTGGTCTTGCAAATAAATTTTCCGATGGCACATAGAAATCACATAGACCTTAAACATATTATGACAGCACCCAGGTTAATAATATTTTACATTTGTAACAAAGGCATTTAATAGCTTGGTGTAATATGCCATAGCCTTGGATGAAAACTTTTGTTTACGGAACTGGCAGTTATATACAGTTATATATTACTTTGGAACCTGGTGAAATATGTGTCCGGAATGCAAATACCACAATGACACTCTATTTACAGCTTTCAATTGTTGGTTTTTGTTCCATGAAAAGCATAATAGATGGCGAAGGTGATTTGTTGCTAGGAGTCATTGCCAACTAGTGATTACATAAACAGTTGTGATTTTTTATATCTTTTGTATGATAACACACCTTTGCTTCAACATTTTAGTATACAACGGTTGTGCAGAGCTGCATATGTATGTGAAAGTTCTATGCCGTTATTAGGGGTATTGGTCTATGTTATTGTGCCATTAGGCATGTAAAGTCGTTTTCGTCACCTCTCCTTGCTCTCATTATACGTAAACCTCTAAATGACATTTAAGTATTATCTGAATAATCAGCTAAGTGTAGCGCGATTGTGGTGGCAGCGTGGATAATTGCAGCCGCTCTTCCAAACGCCCCTCTGTTGCTGGAGGTAAACCCACAAAGTTTGTGAACAATACTTCACGAGTCTCTTTCCTGTGCTCATTGCTAGCTTTTTACTGAAGAAATATGCAACAGCACATTACTAAAGTTATTGGTATGTGTAACTGTTTCATTTTTAAGAAGTTTGTGATACTTTTTCAATCTGTGGATCATTTTCAGAGAGATCAAGCTGCCTGAACCAGCATTATGTATGAAATATTAAATATATATATAGGAATGTCAGTGAAAAAAGTACTAATCTATTAATTGTTAAATTTAATATCTATCTATCTATCTATCTATCTATCTATCTATCTATCTATCTATC
Source organism: Spea hammondii (assembly GCA_029215755.1). Taxonomy (NCBI): domain Eukaryota; kingdom Metazoa; phylum Chordata; class Amphibia; order Anura; family Pelobatidae; genus Spea; species Spea hammondii. Next base: position 104,682,260 of record JARDYJ010000002.1, on the reverse strand, counting down.
TATCTATCTATCATAATATTGTGCAACCTTTTGTGTGACTTTTCAGTCAAAAGGGTGACACAATATCTTTTTGTACATCTAATATAAAAGCGTTAAACCAAGCTAAATTTATGATATACAGTATATATTATTTCTGCCTATATGACGAATAATACTTAAAAAATCCTTCATAAAAGGGTATAATATTGCCTAGAGCTACACATTGATCCAGCTGCAATAGCTTTTAGGGTTACATTTATGTACATGTAGATATTTTAAAAAAATAGCACTTTTTATTACATTGCTGTATACAACCATGGAATTTTCATTTGTTTCTAAACCACCATAATAATGAATTTTATTGTCAAAAAAAGGTTTGTAGGAAATGACGTCTTTTCACAGAAACAGGACGTCAGCCATTATCAGGGAATCTCTATTTCAAGGATGAAGTGTTCTTATTTGGGCACATCCTCTAACTGGAAATGAGCTGGATCCCTGCTGAGATTAATATACAACTAAGGCAGTCACTCCTTTTCATCAACAGAATTCATCAGCTGGATCATTGCCTCAAGATAAACCAGCAACTAGCAAGGTTCATGGCACGGCGCTCAAACCGATATGCGCTGCTTGCAGAATTGTGTGTGGAGAGACTCTGAATCTTTACATGGTCTTATAATAGACAAAAAGAGCTAATGGTCACAGTAAGAAAATATATACATCTAGAACAAATACACTGTACGGGAAGCCTGCCAAGACATCAAGAGAAAAAATGGAAACAATATAAATAGATGTTCCCAAAAAATATATATTTGATTGCGCAATACAAATACATTTGTATATATACAATACGCACATTTAATATTTTGTTGGACGTATATTAGAAGAGCAAATAAACCATGTACCCAGAACAATTAACCAAAAATCCGAATGAAAAAAAATGCAAAGTGGGGCATTTCTCTTTTTTTTCAAAATGCTATTATAGACTTTTTAGATTTTCACTCTTTATTGTTTTACAAGTTTAGCTGAACTATACAAGGGGATGACTAAGTGGCCCTGGCACTTTAAGATGTAGTGGTGGACGTGCCTTTTATACTCTTGTAGTGTGTGGCTCGCCGTATACAGCTGGTAGTTACACAGTGCAGGCTGGCGTGGCAGTACTGGTAAGTATATGGCCCTTTCGGTCAGCCCTAGCCACTAGTCTGAGGTCTGTGGAACAGCCGTAAATGATTACAATTTGTTTAAGTCACATAAAAATTACTGATTCTTGATCTCTTTCTTGTAGTATTGCTAATTTTAATTAAAAGGTGGATAATCATTTAATCCATTTTTCGAACTTAATTCAATGACTTGTCTGAACCTTAATTGGTATTAACAGTATTTTAAAATGCATGTTTCATGATTCAACTCCCTCACTAAACATCTAATTGTGGTTGTGTATTCTTGACTGCAATTGCTTAAAAAATGCTATTTTATATATGCGGAAATTAATAGATAACAACTTCTGCTAAGTGATTTAATGGGGTGTGTAGAGTATTGTCTTAACATACCCAAACATAAACTTCAGAACCTTGACAAAAAACATATGAACACAATATAAGAGTCACAATTAAACCTCTTCAGAACCTACCAAAGGACTGTCATGTAAAAAAGCCTCTACTTTACTCATACATTAAATTAAATGCCAAATCCCAACATTTGACAACATTTGACATTTTTTTTTTTTTTTTTTTTTTAGATTTTAACAATATTGGTTGATAAATAAATATAATGATAAATGGGAATAAACTAGTCTTGAGAATGGAAAATTAATATCCCTACTCTGGTACACACATTCGGTGGATTCATTTTAGTCATCAGTCATCATTACATCATCTTGAAAAACACATTGAACTTTAAAATGTAGAAATTGGAAGAGTATATTACAACTAATCTAAACATCTCATTCAATCAAGATAGTACTATTTATTTTTGGTTAGTATGGAATCTGGAAGAATTTTCAGCTTCAATATCTTTAAAATGCATTTTTCTAGGTGTAAACATAAAATACAGGCCCATACCTTGCATGACCAGATAAAAGGCTCCAGATTACCTACAGATTAGGATGAAATTTACAACACTTTTATATAGCTTTAATGGATAATATGACTGATCATTTTCCTGAGCTTTGATTACATTATTCTTAATCCAAACATAGTTTCTTGTACATGTTCAGTGGTTCTTCAAGAAAATTAGTAAAACAAATGAATACTTAAACCATTTTGCTATATAGTCTGGTATAGGATGAAATGGGTTATGAGAGATCTTAAAAAACTGCTCACTTATTATATATTAAATGCTCTGTCGAGCAATGTAAACATTTCTTTGGTGATATGTCACCAAAATGAAAAAATATAGTGACCCAAAAATATAAACTAATCTGAACCTAGCTCATGTTAAATTCAGTTCCGCCACACACTATAGTATTAGACAAAGCATATGTAAGAATTGTAAATTTGTCTCTGATGCATTAAAAGTGACTAATAAGGGACTGAACAGAAACCAAAAGATGCTTCATACCATTTCCATGAAAAAAACGCCTTGTAAAATAGGCTTAAGTTTATCAACATGAGTGTAAAGACTGGAGTCCTGATCTCTGCCCATGGTAATGAACAGTTTTGAAGGGACAATGAAATGCTGCCATCACTGCACAGAATAATAACCATAGTTTTATGACTCATTTACAAATCCTTCACTTGGTTTGATCTGTAGGTGGAACACTCAGCCTCATGCATTTTGTACGCCTATGATGTGCTCGAAAGCTTTGTTTTCATAAATACAAACATAACAGCGAATCAAAAAGTAACGTCCCTTTTATTTTTCATGCTGTGCACTGAAATGATGTTGAAGAAATTCAGCACATTTTATTTCACTTTCTAAATTCATTTCTGCTCCTCGTCCTTCTATTGGACAAACCCTACATCTGTGTGCCCTCTAGAACGCATGCTGAGTCTGTAAAAAAAATTACCAGAGGCAGGTTGGCTGGGGGGGGGGTGGTTGGCAGGGATGGGGTGCTGGTATCCTCCTCTCTTAATACTGCAACAGTAAGTGTTTGTCACCAATTCCCTCTCTCCCCTTTTCTTTGAAGTTCACTTTATCTGTCTCTTCTCTCCACTTGATTTACAAACCTCATGGTCCAACAGTCTAATGTATTGATCACTTCAATGCATGGCTCTTTCACTTTCTCTTCCCTAAAATCCCCACATTAATATTTTGTGACTTCTATATACCTATCAAAAATTCCTCTTCTCCCGCTACCTCTAAATCTTTACCATCTTCTCTGGTCTCAAACACTCTTCTCTGTGTAAGCGCCACCTTCCAACTTGATACCTTGCTGTATGTGTTAGTAAAGTAATGGGAGAGGATAAGTCTTGCAGCAAACTCTCTCCTCATCAAAAGCCTTCATCAAGTACTTTATTCCCATCACCCAAATGAGGTTTCTGTCCTCCAATTTTAGTATCCATCCACTTGACCCTATTCCCTTGCATCTCTGACTCTTTTTAGTGTCCTTATACCTACACTAACCCATTTATTTAACCTATCTCTGTCTATTGACATGCCCCCATCCCACTTAAAATAAGCTCTCTCCCATTTTGATAAATCCTTTCCTATATTATATCCACTTTCTTCTAGCTCTCTTCTTGACCCTTTCCAATGTAGTTCCCATTCATAATATTCTGAGATATCTGAGATAGCCATCACCAAAATGACTAACAACATCCTTACCTCTTGGACCTCTTTGTAGCCTTTCGTACTGTTGACCACTGCTTCCTCTTTAAAAAAACACTTCATGGCATCTGACTCAAATCCTACCTCTCTGACCTTTACCGCCAGTGCGGTCTTTTCTGGCAATTCTTAATCTCCTCTACTACTCCCTACTAGTGTGCCTCAGTTCTGTGGCCCCTATTATCTACTATCTTTACCTCATCTATTGGAAAACGAATTTCTTCATTTCGATTCCATTACCACCTCTGTTCTGATGACATGCTAATCAACTTTCCCTTTGTCTCTCTTTTATACTCACCTCACTAACATTCTCTCATTCCTTATCTCATTCCTTACCACTAACCAAGTCTCAACTTCTTCAAGACTGTGCTTCTGGTTACTTCTCTGTCTCCTGTATTCCCAGTTCCTGATATCTTCTTCAATATTAATAATTACACAATCTACTCAACAGCCCATGTTACATTTGATTCAGCTCTCTCTTCACCTCTCACATATTGCAACTCCCTACAAAGTGGCCTGCCACCTCTCGCTACTCCAACCCATCCTTAACATCTCTGCCAGACTAATTTTCGTATTCAATGACACATCAACTGTTACCCAAGTGCGTTAGTCCCTTAACTCCCTATATCTTCAAGAATTAAGTGCAATAGATTGTAAGAAATGTTTTATAGCCTTTTGTGCTGTGTTGTGCTTGCATGTTCCCCTTCATGAGTTATGCCAGTTTTGCTATAGCTACACTAAGGTGACAATGGAATTCACAGTCTACATTTTAAATCGATATTGTTTTTTCCCCCAGGACAAGCTACGATGTGCATAGTTATCAAATTATCAAGTTACCAAGATTGCAAGATTGCACAGGTAGTCTGTGAAGGTTACAGCATCCAATATTGAATAGGCACATATGTATAGGGGTTAAATACCATAATTGTGCTAAAGCCACAAAATCTAGGTAGAAAATATGCATGTCATTAAGTATGCAAAACTGTGATTCTTGAAACCTCTATAAGACTTTAATCTCTGGTCAAGGATTAGTTTTTGGCACTTGACCCTGTCTATTCTACACTCACTTTCTTACTAATTTAGGCTAGCCCCTGTCTGTTGACATTTACCACTGCCTTACCGACACAGTTCTGCCTTCTATCGAGAACAGAAGTAGAAGTATTTTCACTTTCAAATTTTTTGGCTCTTTAGTGTTCTCTTTTCTTAGTATAAAGGGTCCCCCTGAACTATTAGGAAAGGGTGAATATATGACTGCTGACCCAGGTCAAAAGTTGAGGCATGCCAGCCTTCCCTTCATTGGATAATGGGTGCAACATTTTTGCAGGCAGAGGGGTTAAAAAGAGATGAAAGGGTAACTCCTACCTCTGTTAACCCCCGCCCCCAGAGCTTAAGGACAGAAACTTCCCACACAGAACACAAACACAGAACATAAAAAAACAACCCAAAAATGCACTCACATTGCTTTTTAGATGTACATTTTTAGACTGTTTTTTTATGTTCTGTGTTTTATGTTTTATAGTCACAACGGCAGAAGACTCCTCCACCTTGGTCAGTGGAGAAGTGGTGGTACCTGGATGCATTACCCGTATGGGCTTGGGGAGGCAGGTCCCCCAGTATTAATGGTTTGGAACTGCCTGTTAGGCTTAGGTGAAACAGTTGGCTTATTGGTTAGTCAGTCATATATTATATGTTTTTTAATAAAAGCTGTGGCCAATGCCCTTACCCACACCAATGGCTCCTGTCGTTATTTATGGTGGGTGGATAAAGGTGTTGGGAGTATATTTGAGAATCAAATAAAATGACATTTTTTGCATGACTTGCTCATGTTTCATTTTTAACACATCAATTTAGTTTTGTAAAAATATTTACTTGGTTCGCTAGATGAAAAGTGCTTTTTTTAACTTAATTTACTTAAATGTATGCCTTTTATGGGCTGATGTATTGGCATACATGTTGGGATGCCTACCCTTTCTGCAATCCAGTTTGCAAATTCCAAGTGTCTTTGTAAAAACTATGAAAATAATGAGAATACGGAAATCCTAATTTAGTTAAAGCTAACTGTAATTGTCTCCAAACTGGTTTTATTTCTCGGTAAGCTCAACACTTTCCTATCAAGATTACTTATTACTTATAAGTCATTAACAAGGTTAGATGTTGGCTACAGGCTTCAGATGATTGAAATATTAATTCTCAGTGGTGCTGGAGAGTTCATCAAAACTCTAATGCTATATTTATAGCACCTTTATAACAAATTAATTATAGTTCTAAAGGTGTTTCATTGTATTTTGTAGCCAAATGACACAAAAGGTAGGAGCTGATCAGCACAGCAGCTAAAACTCACAAACTTTAATGTGATTAAATCTTGAGAAAAAAACAACATGGTAGATACTTTTTTTGGTAAAGATGCATGTTTAATCCAAAAATGAATTTGTCCAATGTGTAAAAGGGTAGGTTAGAGATTAGAAGTTATATATAAATTAGGTTATGACTGCATCAAATATTATAGGATAATATATATATATATAATATTTGATGTTAAGATATGCTGTATCTTCACTGCTGGCATAGCCTTAAAAGTGTAAATGGGCCATTTGGAGAAATTAGAGGTCACTCCTGTACAGTAGCATAGGAAAGATGCCTGGCCCTGTTCACACACAGTAACATATTTAAACACATAGTAACTGTCAGGGTCCATCCAGGCTGCGGAGCTGCATATCTGTTTTTCCCTGCCTTGCCTCAGTTCCCATGTTTTGCTGTGATCCACTCCTGGATTTCCATATGCTCTGTCCTGAACCTCTGATTCCTTGATTCCAGTCTGCTCTTAGCTTCAGCTCTGTTTCCTTTATAAGGTGTGTCCCATCCGTTTGTTCTGTTTGTCTCACTCTGCAGTCTAAAGGTATGTCCTTCTCGGTTCTGTGTTTGGATTCAATGTTTTGTTTATCAGTCTTTCATATGCAGGGCTTAGCGTTAGGACCCACCGTCATTGGAGTACTTTGGCGTAGTGGTGGGCTAAGCATACTATGGCCCTGCATATGAAAGTACTGATAAACAAAACATTGAATCCAAACAGAGAACCGAGAAGGACATACCTTTAGACTGCAGACTGAGACAAACAGGTGTCCCACCTGTTTGTCTCAGTCTGCAGTCTAAAGGTATGTCCTTCTCGGTTCTCCTTATAAAGGAAACAGGAGCTGAAGCAAAGAGCAGACTGGATTCAAAGAATCAGAGGTTCAGGACAGAGCATATGGAAATCCAGGAGTGGACGACAGCAAAACATGGGAACTGAGGCAAGGCAGGGAAAAACAGAGATATGCAGCTCCGCAGCCTGGATGGACCCTGACAGTAACATACTAATATACTTACACACACAGTATTACACACACATATTTCTACTCGCCCATAGTAGCTACATTCACACCAACACACACAAACAGTAATATACCATAATTTGTTTATATACACAGTAACATACTATTATACTTACACACATTAACATACTTATACACACAGTAAAATATTTCTACTCACACACAGAAACATACTAACATACCTTTATAAAAGCTAACACACATAACAAACATAACTTATAGTACTATATTTATACACAGTGTAACAAACTAACATACTTACACACAGTAACATACTAAAATACTGTACTTATACACATGCATTCACAGTAACATAACTACACTCATGCTAACACACTTACTTAAACACACACTAACATACTGACATATTTACACAAATACTGACACACTACTCACATGCTATCTACATTTGAATGCCAGGGAATAACATTATAACCTGGTGCTCAGACTCAGCATGCGGGATGGGGAACATCCACAGTGCAAGACTGTACAATAAAAAAAAATATTAAGAGAAATAATGTAGTCATTAATCATCATTAGTCATCATTCTGCTTACAATCCTTGTTATGCTAGGTATGATATGTGGAACTTCAAGTAAAACAACCAAAGAGGCTCCTTGTCAGCCCTCCCCTAATCACCACTGATTTCCTAATGGGGGGTTCTTTGCAGGCTTACTGTGCCAGTTTGAAAACTAAAACCAAAATATCATTTTCTGTAGGGCATTTTCTAGGCACTGCAGGCACCCAACGACGTCACTTCAGCTCATGTAATATTAATCCAAAAAATAAGACAGCCATTGCAGTTAAAAAGACATTTCTTTAACTATTTGGAAAAATATTGGATAAAAAGTGTCACTGGGTATTTTAGCTATGAAAAACAGATATGGGTAATTGGAGAGGTTGAAGTTGATGGACTTTGTTTTTTTTTTGCCTGAATAACTGTAGTTTATCAGTTATGTTTAATGATATCTGCCTCCATCTATGATGGGACTGTCAATATCTTATGTTATCATCTGTCTCACTCCATAATGTGTCTTTGGAAGACATGTGGCTTTGCTGGTCAATATCAATAATTTCAATATCCATTTTATGATAAATTGTGTTGTGTTTTTTTTGTACCTTTAGCTTTGTGCTTTGTGTTTGCTTTGTTTAAGTGAATCAATCCAAAGCTAGCAAGAGGAACATTGAAAAGCAAATACTCTGGAGTTGTTATGTTAAGCATTAACTACAGTTTTCGTGTTGCAGTTTAGCTCTAGATTTTGCAGAGTGGTTCTGATCTTTCCTGAATTCTCCGATGCCGAGTTTTTTCTACCTAACTCTATTAGTAACTAATAATAATAATTAATAATAACCATTAAACATTTCTACTTCAAATATTTAAGTTTGTAAACATGATGCTATGTGCAACACATACTTTGCGGAATAGTCTACTACTTTACTGTTTACATTGTAGCTTATTTAATTTATTTTTAGAACCGCATTATGTTTTTCTTATTTATTTTTTTCAGAATGTGCTTGCTTACCATCTCAGAAGAAGAAAATGCCCAGCTTAAGTAAAGAAGCCATTTCTGCCTTGACTGCTATCAACAAACTGCAAACAAACGTAGGTGTCTTACCTACACAGTCCATCATAATCATACCGCCACACTAGAAGTCATGTATATGACATTCCAGATTGACCTATTATATATTATCCCTGTGTGATTTTTATTATACAATTTCATAATGACTGATTCTGATATTTCCAATGTCATATCACTCCATTTCTTATTGTTTTGTCTAGACAGTTTTTCAGTGGGAAATGTCTTTGCTTCTTCTAACTGCTCCATATGTAACACAAATTATATCCATTATTATAGGTTTCTAGAACACTTGCATCTCAAAAAGTTATGTTATGATTTCTTGGGAAAAAGTGCTCGGTTGAGAACTTCCCCTTGAGGAGTGGTTCAAGGTTCTACAAGAAATACACGTAGGTGTGCTTATCACATGAAGTTACAAATGAAAATATCTTGTTGATGGACCTAACATTGGCTAGATTAGCCCGTTGCTTCCCAGCGATTGTGTCAGGAGAAGGGGCTATGTGCTGCATTTTATGGTCATGCCCCCTCTGTTAAATCATGTTCATGAGAACAAAAGGGTGACGAATTACACATCTGGTGGAGCTGCACAGTTATTAAGAAATTTTGGAAATTCATTTAATCTCGCCTTCAAATGATATTTGGGCAAGAATGGAACTTGACACCAGATCAAGCTCTGCTACATTTAAATCTTTCTTATACAAACAAAAATGATTGAAGGTTTCTTTTCCATATATTAACAGCCATAAAAATAGAAGTGGCAAGAAATTGGAAAAAGTTGGAAGGGATTACTTGGACTAAAGTTAAAGCTCAAGTGATCTACCAATGTCAAATGGAGAAGGGAATAGCAACCTACCCAATCTTCATTAAAGAAAAATATCTCTTTTGGAGTGGTTGGGTAGATCATTTACAACAGGGCAAACTAGACTAACAACAAATAATATAGAATACAAGCAAGATCTTTAAATCCTAATTTAGTAAGAACAATAAATCCTGGTGATGCGGGGACTACAAAAACTAGACCATTAGATCAACGGTATGTGTAGAAATGGGAATTTTAAATTTGTCTCAAATGTATGTATTTCTATCTTGTAAGTGAATATTCGCTTGTAACTGTTTCAATCGAATATTTTGTGTTTGACGAACAAAATAAAATAAAATTATAAAAAAAATAAAAAAATTCTCCAGTGGTAGTTACTCTAGAAACAACATTACTCCTCCTCGTCCTGAAAGGGATGTCCCATTTTAATAAGAAACTGATAGTTCTTTTTTTTGCCCACAAAGTTGGCTATAGTAATGGATTAGAAAACATTATTCTATCAGTCTTTAAAACGTGTAAGTAATACTGGAGCTTCACAGGCAAATGGAACAAATGTGCTTGTAAAGATGCAAGATATTTCTGAAAAAGTATGGGTCTATAAATTTTTCTTTTTATTGACAATATTACTGTATGCTGTTTTTTTTCTGTACTATCATTATTTAAATTGGTGCAGAAATTCTCTTCCTCCCTTGTTCTCTTTTCTCCCTATACCCCCCTGTTTTTCAAATTTTTGGTATATTGGAATAAAAAACTGAGAACATATATGCTGTTTAATGTCATTTTTATTATACCGGAATGTTACTTTATTAAGGCATTTAATTTTGTTCTTATACCCAATAAAATTCTTACTCTAAAAAACTGCCATCAAAATTCCTTTGTGCATGATTAGGAAAAATGCCATCACTACTATGTCATCCCAGGTCCATTACATAGTATTTAAATTTTGCAACCAGTTGTGTACATTATTAATTACAAAAGCATTTGCTCTATAATAGAATCCTGTATTCCATTCTCAGGTTTCTCAAGATGGCTTCTGGAGAATCCAGGTACTTTTGAAATGTCTTATTTTTAACTGTTATTGGTATTTTTCTAAAAAAAATCACTGTTCTTTGGGGTGCATTTTGAGAACGATGTTGTTACTGAATGTATTTGGCTCAAATGATCTGTTACTAGTGATACTCACTTGGAAAAAAAGGTTAAAAAACCACTACTATATACTATAATAAATTCCATTTTTTCTGCACCAAATACTAGGACAAAGAAAGTCGTTAATCAGTTATTTAAATCCAGAATACAAGTGCCTGATATAGATTATATTATCATATAAATTGTTTATTTATTTAGAAAGTGATGTGAAACCCATTTTATTCTATTCCCATAAGACGTTTTAACTGGCTCAGGACTAAGCATTATGATTTTCTCTAATATGAGATTTTCCTAACAAAAATGTCTGCTACTAGCAGGATCAAAAACTCAATGTTGCACTTCTCCGGTATACTTGTCCAGAAGCCTCCCCCTCGCTCTCAATATAGGAGCTAAAGAGGACATATGACATAAAACACAAGTACGCATGCTAACTGTGATTGGATAGGCAGTGGACTGACACTGGGCAGAATCAATGGTAGGAGAACATAGATCTGTGAAGCACTTTTTTAATATTGAAGTCTCTTGAGCAGAACTATAAAGTTCTTCTATTAAAATAAAATCAAAAATAGCAAGTGAATATTGTTATGGCAAAAATTTATGTTACGGAGAAAGAATAGTTCTAGTGCAACGTGGAAAAAGTAGTGCAATCAGTGTCATTAATGGAATATTCCTGCCTATAGCTTTTTTGCTACTACTTTTCATAGGAACTATGTTTTATATATATAATATAATCCATATATGTGTGTCACAGGGATATCATTTTGCTGCATGGCTGGATGGCAGATCAATCTACTCTTTTGGAGAGTACGAACATAGATACTTTCGTCTTGTAACATTTCATTCATAATATTTCTACATTTAATTCTGGCATTTTATATATATATAGCTGTAGATATATAGACAGACAATAGCATCCAAAATGGACAATAATGGAATATATAACAAAACAAGCAGTTGAGAAATATGCGCTGATGTGTCTGCTTATTACAAGGCATCCGTTTCGGTGACATGTAGCATGTAATAGATAATATATAGAGAAAATTAGATGAGACATTTTTTTACATAGGTAATTAGGACAAGTCAATTCTTGTGGACTATCATTAAAGGGAAACTACAGCTTAACCAGACATACACAAATTGAGCAAGCCTAATTTATGAAAATGAACCTGCATGAAATACTTTATAAGGACAGAGTCTAATAAGTGGATCCTGATCTCCTTTGTATCATATATCAAAAACATGAAGAGGCAATGAGTAGGCCAAGTATTTCTGTACCTATGCAAAGAAGGACATAACGCTTATAGGAACAGGGGAAATGCAGTGAAGGTATATGTTAGAAAGTTGTGGATCCCTATTTAGCTAAATTGCTTTGGGACATAATTGTTCAACCAGTAGAGGCATGAAATACCTCCCAATTATGCCAATTTTCAGGGACTGGCTCATGTATGTGCCCCACTGTCCTACTTTTGCAAGCCTTATGGATCATGGGTGTCTTGGGGATCACTAATGACCAGCCTAGGGAGCTGACAACCGCAATCCATTACAGATCCAGGTGGGCAGGTGGTCCTGATATGGCCATGTGCTCTAACCACTACATGCCAACACCCCAATAAAAGTGTCTTGATTTTTGACACCCGAAATGTTGCCACATTGTTATTGACTACACTTATTTTTCACTTAGGCAGGTGCAAAAAAATGTGCCTTAATATAAGAGTTTCATTGTTTATAGATGTAAGGAGACAAGCTTCTATAAAATACCACACTGCATCCTTAAAGAAGAAGTATGGTGACATGGTGACATTTCATATGTTTGTTTTTAACTAGTATATACATATAGATTTAATGAAGGAAGAACTGCTTTATTTTTTTTTTTCACTTTCCAGAATATTTGCTTTCAGATTTAAAATTCCAGATTTACTAGTTGAACAAAGAAACGTATTTTTTTGCTTGTTTGTAATAGATTTGTAAGTGCAATATCTGGTAATAGACAGGCTAATTAGGTCAGTAGCACTGTAAAATAGGTCATTTATGCTTCTTTTGTGTCTTTTATTTTATGAGGAGATTGTTAACTGATGTACTTTAATTTTTACAGAATGAAAAAAGATCCTTCTGGATGGAGAGCAGCAATTGACTATTGGAGTTTTTGGTTTAATGATTTCTTAGCAGAAACTGTTTTATCCTGTATTTTTTTACAAACCTGTAGGAAAGACCTACAGAAAATAACATTTAGACACCAGACACCTATGTCATGTTTCTGTACATACATATATTTATACATTCAATTTGATGGAAGATAAGAACCAAACAGCTCATCTAGTCTACCAGACCTTGGTCTGGTCTTAGACTCGGGATAGCTTTATGCCTATCCCATGCATTTGTAAATTCCTTTACTGTATTAACCTACACCACTTCTGCTGGAAGGCTGTTCCCTTTATCCATCACTCTCCCTTTGTTATACTACCTCTGACTCTCCAAGTAGTCCCTCTAAGATTGCATTTTTCTTAGTCTACAAGATGCTTAATCAATATTTCTATTTTGTTGTTTTTATTAAATGGTGTACAACCTTAGCAGAAATATATAATGTACGAAAGTTGCACAATATAAATTTCAACTGGTGCTATGAGAAGATTCTAATAAAAACGTAAAAAAACCCCCATGTATCTAATATCCAAATAAATAAACCTCACAAACACACACTTACCCAACAATGAATAAATTATGTGAATAGTTCCTCAAATTACTATTTACTAAGTTTCTAAGGAAATTGAAAACCACTGGTTTAATTTTCCATTTGCTAAAGGCAATGCTTTAAAGAATGTGGTCGGCTCATCGATTATCACATGTGAAACAGAATTATTATAACAGTGTTTATGATTGACAAAGACTGTTGTTATGTTACACATGTTATGGCACAGAAGGAATTATTTATTTCCCACAAAATAGACAAACAGGCAAAATAGGGAAAAAGCGTAAATACTGCCTTCTTGATTAACAAATAAGGCATCTTGTAGAGTTGTAACTTAATGTGTTAAGTTAATTATTTTTTAAATATATAGAATTAGGTGAAATAGCATGTTTGGCGGAACTCAAACTCAACTTAAAAGTTTTGGGTTCCCCTAGACATTACAGCATTTAAAAACACAATTGGAAATAAACAATCGCGTTTATTTCCATTTAGTTGTATAAACTCTGTTTTCCCTTTACTACTTGGATTCTGTATCAGACCTCTTGTGAACCATTCATTACAATATATGTAAATACATGTATATATACTGTATGTTTTCACAGATTTGGTGTTTACTCTGTAGGGTTTGAAAGCCACAGTTGACAGCAGGACTTAATGAAGTACTTTAATGTCTTGTTCTATGTAATCTCATTATCACTCTAGCACCGTAGCCATCACTTTAACATGCACTGATAGGTGATTTGCGATGTTTATTTCTATGCAAATCATTTGTGGCTGCAGGGGGTATGTTAAAAGGTGTAATTGGAGGTCAGGACAAGCAAACCTTGGCAGTGCGTGGGTAGGTTCAATAGATAATGTCTTACGAGGTTATAATTGGCCATAGCAACTACTAACGTAGTTACAAAGGTATGTTATTTGTAATTGTGCTCATTTATACAACATATTTTAATTCTGCATACAGCTTGATATGCAAAATTATTTGAAATGAAAAAAAAATTGTATTTCGTTTTTTCCAAAAAAAAAGAAACCAAACATAAAATGACATACTCAATGAGAGAGCAGCTGCGTCAAACCTTCTGTCAAACACCATTTTCCTAATTGCTACTTTAAAGCGAAGCCAGTGAAATGTTTATAGGTTGTGAGCCCTAATATGAAAATATAGTGAAAATAAAGATTGTAACAGTCCAACGTGTGAGGTATGCATGCCATTTCTCCTGCAGTAAAATGCCCTCTGGCACATGCAGCTCCAGTGGCAGATCGGGTGCGTGGCTAGCGACTGGATATGTCTGGCCGCGCAGTTTTTGAGCATATGACTTATCCAGCCATTGGCTCCACTTGCGTTATCAGCTGGGCGCTGGCCTTAAAGTGCCAGAGCCATCTCATCATCATCAAGCCGGCCCTTATAGAAACATAGAATTTGATGACAGATCTAGTATGCCCATTTTTCCTGCTGTAAAGAATAGGTTTGCCAGTTAACATCTGATGAGTTGATATTGGCAACTAGTAAAATCAAAGTCTGATAAAAAACATGTTAAAATTCTGCTTGACTATTCAGTAATAGTCCTCCACTACAGAAATAGATATATTTTAAATAGCAGGGAATAGTATCGTATTTCACATGTAACACTTCTTTGAACTTTCTATTCATTATTTCAATCATGCACTATAAAATGATAGCTAAAAAAAAAAAAAAGTTTTTACATATTACATACTTTTAAAATATGAAGACATTTCGCAATCGGTACATCGTTCAACTTTTTCTACAATAGAAGGGCCAGATCATTAGGCTTGATAAACACCCTCCTCTCATTCCACAAATGCGTGCAGGTTTGATAAGATATATGAGTGTTTGTGGCCATAAACTTCATTAGTGTTTATTTGGATTGAGACAAATTCACCAACTTTATCACTATGTTACTGTAAGAGTTGAGAGCAATAAAATAATTAAGGAGATAGTGAGCTTTGTATTGTTCTCACCTTGATTGAAAAAAAATTCACCCAGCTGTTTAGGTAATGCAGCTGACAGAATCAAAGTTCACCATGGGGATCTTTCTGACACTCTACTAAGAAGTCCTCTGAATGCTGACCTTCTTTTCACCTTTCACCCCGTGCTTCATTTTGTTGTAGGCGGTTGAGAAAATCTGAAAATTTGGAAATCTTTGGGTTTTGGTACCTTTAAAGATTGCAATGACAAGAAAAAATGGAGAGAAGAGAAAAATTAGTCTTTGGTTAAATTTGATACTTTTATTTGGAAAAACATAAATTTCTGAATCTTAATATTTTCAGATGGAATGGAAGAATGCATAATCCCAAGCATGTCCCTTTGACAGGGTCGATGCCCCTTCCGGACTGATATACCACTGTCTTTTCCCCCAACCTTTCTGCTTCCTTTCATGAAGTTTAGAATATTAATATTTATACAATACATTGTGTGAATAAAATGCAATTGTATTGTTTCGAATGACTTGCTCATTTACATAAATGTTAATGAATAGGTCACAGTTAAGTTACATTAAAATTCCAAGTAAAGCAAAGTCTAACGGCACCCCTTAAAGCAGCGTGCTCCTAGTTTTCCTATCTGAATTGTTGAGGGTATGGGAAAGATGGCATAAAATTATGAAATGGTAATATCTGTATATATATCCATACATATAAATATATGGTTTCATGGTCAAGTTGGTTCTAGAGACTGCATTAATAAACCATTAATATTCAGTTGGGGTATACCTAAGAGGTAAAATTATGACTTAGGTATAAAGAACATAGCCATTAAAATAAATATTAAAATACTCATTAAAAGATTATCTTTGTAGTTTCCTGCAATCATTACACAATTTTGGCAAATAGAAGCATCAATATTTTAATTTGTTTTCTATGGCATCTATAATTTTCACAGAAGCAGATTTTTTTTTATGAGAAACATAAAACGCTACATTTTTTAAATTTACCCTTTTAAATTTGTATATAATAATAATTGAATGATTAGTGGTTTTTACACTTTTTTGACTGATGATCTCTTTTTTAGGTGATTTAAGACGTCTATTGGAACTGGATGGTACCACTTGTCATGGTAAAATCACTGGTGTTTGTTTATTTTTTATAATTTTTATTTAATTTTAATTTTAGTGTTGTTTTTAAAGATTTTTTAAATATTTTTTTTACATTTTTAAAATATATTTTGAAGTAGGAGAAACACTATTTCTTCCTCTTTTCACTTTGAGTGATCAGTAAGAAGGCCTCTATTGCCCTGCATTTCTGATCGCACAACTCTCAGCAGGCTCTCAATAGCCCCTCTGGGAACCTCTTTATATTTAATGTTGCTTCCAGCGGTGTTCTGTTTAGGTATTTTGATGTAATTGGCCAATGAATATTGTAGATACGAATAGCTGATTTTTAATTGACTATGGACATGGACTTCATACATGGAGACCCTTTAGCAGCAACATGTTCCAGTGGCATGTTGTGTTAGCTAATTCAAGTATAAATTAGAAAGCCCTCTTGCACTTAAGTTAGCACAGCTAGAAATTTCCTTGCTTTCCATAAAAACAGCTGAGTGACCCCAAACTCTGATTTTGGAGCATACCATTGATAAAAATGAGCAAGAGAATTCTATAATGGTCAGAAATGAGGCACTCGGTTCTTAGGCTACTCTAATTTGAATTAATTGGACTGCCAGATTTTTTACATGATATCTGATGCTTGAGACCACGGGTCTTTTTCCTTTCCTGACCTGTTTGTATAGCTAGGCTAGGTGTAAACACTACATGTATTAAATGGACACAGTCCTATAGTATATGGACAAAAGTATTGGGACATCTGACCATTACACCAACAGGAACTTTTATGACATTGCATTCTAAATACATAGACATTAATAGGTAGTTTGCCTTTGCAGCTATAGCAGCTTTCACTCTTCTGGGAAGGCTTTCCACAAACACTTTGGGGTGTTTCTGTGGGAATTTTTGCCCATTTATCCAGTAGAGCATTTGTGAGGTCAGCATTGATATTGGATGAGAATGCCTGACTCTCAATCTTTGTTCCAATTCACTGCAAAGGTGTTCGATGGGGTTGAAGTCAGAGCCAGTCAAGTTCTTCCACACCAAACTCATCCAACCATGTCTTCATAGACCTTGATTTTGTCAGACACGGAGGCCCCCTCCTAACCCATTCGGAGTTCCACCGTGCCGTACCAAGGTCCAGGGTCACCGGCGTCTCCATCACACGGCCGGCAGGCCACGCGGTGCGGCGTCTATTAGACCGCAGCCCCCTGGTGAACGGAGCATGCAGCGTCCCTCACACACGGACACGCCTCCAATAGTAAGGGGTCGCGGCCAAGTACTTAGGTGAATGAGGGGAGGTGATTTACTCCACCTCTCTTCTCCCGAGTAGGGGATCGGAGGGTAGTTAGACTGGGGGGAGGGACATACACCTGCCATCCCTATATAACCCCAGCAGTTCCCACACACAGTGCTTATTCGTTAAGCTGTATACCTGTATGTTACCTGCTCAGAGTACTGTGGACAATACCTGTTTCCTGAACCTTGCTTTGAACCCGTTTCTGATTGTTAGCTGCCTGCCCTGACCTTTGGCCTGTGACCCGTTTCCGATTGCTATCCGCCTGCCCCGACCTTTGGACCATGACCCCGACTACTCTTCTGGATTTGCCCCTTTGTACTGCTGCCTGGACATTACCATCTGCTTCCTGCGCTACGCTCCGTAAGCCAGCCTGACAGCTTTGTGTACTGGGGCACAGTTATGCTAGAATAGCAGGTAGGCAGGTAACGTTCTGACATCTGCCAAACCCAGACTGCCAAACAGAGAAGTGTGATTTGTTACTTCACAGGACACGTTTCCACTGCTCCAGAGTCCAGTGGCGGCGTTGTTTACTCGATCCGGCACTTGGCATTGTACTTGGTGATGTGAGGCTTGCAGGCAGCTTCTGGAACTTATCAGCTATTAAATCAGCAGAGTGTTGTTGAATTTTTACGCACAATGCGCCTCAGTGCTCTGTGACTTTTATGTGGTCTTCGGCTTTGTGGCTGAAGTACTGCTGTTCCAATATTACCACTTACAGTTGACCGGGGGAAATCTAGCAGGGATGAAGTTATTGCAAAGGTGGCATCTTATCACACCTGAACTCACTGAGCTCTTCAGAACGCACTATTTTTCACAAATCTTTGTAAATTCAGACTTCATGGCTAGGGCTTGATTTTTGGGTCTGAAACTCCTGAATTCTGGCAGGCCTGGCAGGGAGGTTTAGGATAGTGAAGTGTTTCGGTTGATCACAAGCGAGTTACACAAGCAACCTACAGAGGAAGCTGTAGAGTTCATTGAGCGTCAGCCATTGTAGTTTTTCAGCTAAGTAGTCCAGCATGGCAATCTGTGCATAGGAGATATCCACAGATGTACACAGGTACATAGGTACCCCATAAAAACTCTACTGTTTTAGGAGCTCTGTGGTGAATCACTTTGCTGGCAGCAATGCTATTTACCACAGGGGCTCCTAGAACAAAGGGCCCCTGGGCAAGTTCTTACAACCTGAAGCAGACAGGGCAAATGTGGTACAACAACCAGCTGCAATACTTGTGTCCATATAGTATATATACAGTATATAATGCAGAAACAACGTAACAACAAAAGTTATAGGATGGAATGTACAGTGGTATAAGAGGGTAACCATGTTCCCCTGCTATGAATAAAAGCTTTCCAAGCGATGAATTTATATAGGTGCAGTCTCAAAACAAATTGTCACACAGGGCCAATGCAAACTGGCAGCCAGGCAGCTATGAATTTGCAAACATTACAAGCAATGTTCTCAGATGTGTTTGAAGGTAGACCCAGGTGCTCTGAATGGCATAGGCACAGTGCCGGCTACCCTATCTATGTTCCTGCCTCCTTTCCCACAACTCTGCTTCCTCTCTTGCCTCTTGTTGTTTTTCTCTTTTAAACCACACACGGCTGGAAGCCCTGAGACAGGGCACACGACTGGAAGCCCTCAGACTGGACACACGGCAGGGCATTAGACTCATGGCAGGGAGCTCTCAGGCAGGGCACACAGCAGGGAGCCCTCAGGCAAGGCAGACGTAGTCAGGCAGGCCGGGTCAGAACCAGAAGGATGATATCAAAGCCGAATCGGAATCCAGGAGGAGAGTCAGAACAAGTCGGGTCAACACGGGCAGTGGAAGCAATGCAATACACCACAACGCAAAGGCCCAGAATGGTGGAATCAGCCGGTATTTAAGTGGGATGGCTGCATCCTGGTAAGAAGATACAGCTGGTCAGTTCGTTAGTCTACAAGGTGTTGTGATCTCTAGAGGCTGCTACAGATATGACACCTATAAATAAATACATAGTCCAGGCTAAAAGGGTGGAATCCTGACAGGCGCTTTCTTTAAAGTCGGAGAATCAGATGTCACTGACACATTCAGTGCAATGGTGTCTGAGGGGGCAAATATGTCATGAAAATCCTGTTTGGGGACAAAAATGGCACTAACAAGCTGTTTGTGCACTGGTAAGCTGTTTGGGCACGCAGATGGCACTGATAAGCTGTTTGGACATAAATATAGCGCTGACCAGATGTTTGGGCAAAAGTGGGGCAGAGACAATGATGGCACCGACAATCTGTTTGGTGGCAAAGATAGCACTGACAAGCTGTTGGGGGAAATATGACACTGACAAGCTGTTTGGGTGAAAAAGTTGGACCAGACAAGCAATTTGGGGAAAAAGATGGCACATGCAAATTTCTTGCACATAGATGGCAGTGACTCTAGGTTCAGCCTTGTCTAAATTAAATGAATATTAGTATGGAACCAAAAGATGTCTGTCTGTCTGTCTGAGTCTATGGTAAACCCTTGGAATGCAGAACTTCAGGACCTTAAGAAAATAGATATAATAGCACCAGTGCAACAAAGCACATATTGGATAAGCAGCCTAGTCATAGTCAAGAAACCATTGGAAAAATTAGGAATCTGTATTGACCCAAAACCTCTTAAATAGGAGCTTTAAAGAAACCATTGCCCACTGCCTACAATTAATGATATTTTACCAGATATTTCAACAGCTACAAAATGGATTTTGGCATTTAGAGTTAGATGAAATTATAAAAATAACTAACTAATTACTATTTACAAACAAGTACAGCAACTCAGTATCATACAAGGAAGTTCCACCCTCCTCACTGATTAAATAGATCCAAATAACAAACATTTGTTTGTGATACTCCCCAAAATCTACATCGGAAGGATTAAAAGTGTCAGTTGACTTCTATATGCTGACAGATATGATGTATAACTTTGCCTAATATTTTAATTGGATGAAATACATTTTCTTGATTTTATATCATGATTCCACTGTGAACTCTATTTAAATGATAGAATATCGATAAGTACCGCCTACTACAGAGTGGAGGAGGTGGATGTTTGTAATTTAAATCCAGCTACTTAATAACTTTTGCTACGCCATTTTGGCTGATATAGGTCACTTCTAATGCTCATGGGAATAAGTCCAGTCTCTGAATTGTTTTAGCAGAAATGTAAGTGGCTCCAGAAAAAGTCAAGACAATTCAAGAAATTCCCTCACCTACAGATGTGTGAGGGGTCCAGTGCTCCCTAGGCATGATAAATTATCTTTCTAAAATTTGAGGTTATTTGTCATACATGTGAACCTCTACATCAGTTTACACACAAAGATGCGTTGTGGAAATAGACAGAGTTACACCAAACAACATTTGAGTCCATAAAGCAATCTATTGCAGAAAGCACAATCCTAAAATACAATAATCCAGAGCAGGACCTAGTTTTGCCATGTGATCCATGCAAGAAAAGCCTGGGGAAGACACTCATACAGGAGAAGATTCCTGTTGCATTTGCAAGACAGCAACAGAAGCATTGGCTGCAACAGAATGTAGATATACTCAAACTAAAAGTACCTGTAGTAGCATATTTTGATCAAAAGCCCTTATAAAGTATAACAAAGAAATCATTACTAAATGCCCCAAATAGGTTTCAGTGTATATTGCTCAGACTGCAGAAATATGAATTTATGATCTGCTACTATCTGGGAAAATACTTATTTATTGAGCTTACAGAATTTATTTGCCAATAACAATGGGAGTAAGAATAGACAAAGGCATCAAGACTATCAATATGGCTGAATATTTGCCCTTGACAAGAACAGCTAAAATCAATACGAACATGCACAGAAAATTCTGCATCTTTCCATAAAAGAGAATAATCTTTAAGAGTGAAAGAGCTGTTGTACACGACGGTCTGAGACAAGATATAATGCACAAAAAAAGCATTATAGTGTTTTTATTGGTCTGGAATGAATGAGCAGTTAGAAACCTTTATCGAGAAGTGAAGTATATGCTGGTATTGGGAAGAAAAACAAAGAAAGGAAACACTGAACACACATTATATTCCAAAAGAAACCTGGGCAAAGATGGGTACAGGGTTTGTCCAGTAGTCCAGTGCGAAGGCTTACTAAGACTCTTCTGAGTGAAAAACTGCTAAAACCCAAACTTCTGGATCAGACCAGAGTCAGGGTGCAGGGAAACCAAAAATGACAGGGACATTATTACAACAAAAGGGGCAAAGATCTGTCAGTCATCCAAAGAAATAATTGTGCACAAATGCAGCCTGTGGATGAATAAAACAAATGTTTGCAAAAGGTACTGTAACAGTCTGTCGACAGGTAGGATCCCACTTGTATTTGGCACAAACAGAAGCAGGGCAATTGCTCATTGGAATTAGCCAATGAGGAACCAGGTGGTGATCTTGAAGTCACTCTACCAGAAGTGTCACCAACCAGGTGTAAGCACAACACAAAATGTGGAGGAACCCAGGACACCAAAAGCATTTTACATTAGATTACAAGGGACACACAATGCCAATATACCAGCAAGCAATGTTATGTTCAACACACATCCAGATTTGGTAGCATATGCAAAAAGCCAGTCCATCTGAAAGATTATGTATCACATTATCAGGCACCATTTTATATTTTTTATATTACTAGTGTAGTTTTTGTTTGTTTAAGTGAAAAGATGTAGCATTGTTATAAAAACAGCCTGCAGGGGGAGCTGTAGAGTTCAGTGAGCTTCAGCCATTTTAGTTTTCCAGCTAAGTAGCCCAGTATGACAATTGTAAAGCTCTGCATAATAAAGTCTGTGTAACCCTAAACTGAGAGTGCATTAATCTATGCATAGGAGGTATCCAAAGAGACCGGAGATGGCTCCAATCGGGAGCTAGGCTTTTACTTTATGGTTTTGTTTTCAGCTTATTTGCTGTGTTCACCTGTATAAAATCACAGTTTCCCAGAATATTGGTGTTCCTGAGCCTTATTGCCCTTGAGGACAGTGCTTCTTGGTACCCCTCAGAAAGTTGTAACCTCTGGAATTACTTTGGCTTGAAGGCAAAACGCGTTTCATTGGACTATAATACAAAATTAAAAAATGCTATTATTTCTAGTGCTGTTTTGTAAAAATGTTTAAAACGTGAATTGCTTTATGGATGTGTTATTTTATTAAAATGTTAGGTTTTCAGGAAATTTGCAATTTCTTATCTATAAATTAAGTACTCCCACCAGCTTTGTATTATTTAAGTTAATTTCTTGTCGTCAAACACGCTCTCTGGTGTTTCCTTGGAGCTGTTATTACCTTTTTGTTTTATTTTTCTTTCTTTTCTATCCTTTCTTTACTGATGGGGCAGACCTACACTGGGTACCTTATCAAATTGTTCAGACTGTATTTGTCAAGACACACAAGGCGCAATAACCAGTTCTGGCAACATACATAATGTGCAATATCCAGCTCTGGCCAACACACACATTAACCAAATGAGAAAATAAATCATTGTTTATCAATGTTGCTTATATTTACTCAAGATGCCCTAGTGGACATTTTTGGAATCACAAAGCCAATAAATCAGGCATAGGCCTAAAAATATATAACTCTAAGAGGCCTCAACCCCTTTCCTACTTTCTTACTTTATTATAAGTGTGTTGTCATAATATTTTATTATAACCAATGAATCAAAAATGATTGTGTCATTGGTAGATTTTGCAAGAACAAAATTATGCGGCTCTATGGTGTCACAATATAATAAAAAATAGAAAAAATATACTGTATGTTTACTGTATATATTTTGAAAAAAATACAATGTAACCTGTCGAACTCGAGTATGGATTAACGCCTGTCAACACTTATCTTGGATACGTTTTATCCGAAAGAAAAAGGGTCTGGCAACAAAATTTATAAACGAAAAGGTGATCATTCACAGTCATACATCAACGTCATGTAGTGAAACATGAAAATGTAGTGAAGAATGGTATAAATGATAGAAACAGTAGTTTTTGCAACAGAAGTACATATCAGAAGATTTTTACACTTACACTATACAATGCACTATATAGTCCACCAAACCTCTTTTTATTATGGATCTACTGGTTATTTTTGTCCTTGTTTAGTGTACTCCCACAAATTATATATATATATATATATATATTTATTTTTTTTAGGACTTTTGAAATAATAATTTTGTAAATAAACCATCATTTGGTATGAAAAACCATCTAAAATTGTAGGAATAATTTAGAAAAAAAGCCATATTTTTCATGGTTTTGCCTATAAAAACTACATTGAAGAAAACAAAACAAAATGTATTTAGGTATTTGTTCTGATTTTGGAAACACTTCATATGTCTGGTATTTCCATTTACTTTGGTAGTATGAATGATGTGCAGCGTTGTTTCCAGAGAAGATGTTTTTAAAATGTGGTATACTGAGAGTTGGGCCACAATAGCGTCAAGAAAAAGCAAAATTGATGAATGAAAGTATATACTTTTTGATAGTTGACATCCCAAGGTATTTTACTAGGTGTATTTTAACACTTTTATTTAACCATTTCTGTGCCAAACATTGCAGTAAAAAATGTTTTTTTTTCCATTTCTAACAAACATATAATATACAAGTACAGTATTTCAGTACATTTTGTTGCCGTGGTATATGAAATTACTTAAACAACTTGTGAATTGTATTCACCAATACCCGATGAGTTCAGGAATACCACACATGTATGGGTAGTGCATTTTTTTGGGATGTAGCAGGTTAAAAAATGGAACATGCGCATTACAAATTTCAAACTTGGAGTTTTGGCAGATTACTGGGCCCATGTCTCATTTAAAGCACGGTAGAGGTCCCATATTCCAATTTAACCCCACCAAACTATATATTTTCCAAAACTAGACAGCACAGGGAATCTGTTTAGGGGCATATATTACATTACATTATATTTCTTTGTAAAGCGCCGGCAGATTCCGCAGCGATGACACATACTGACATGTCCCATGCAGCTGATTCCACAACGGCATCTTTTGTTGGTGTAACATTTTTCATATGCACTTTGCAGTTGTACACAGCCAATCATGTCCCTGAAGCTGCTTATGGCAGCTGGGATGCACTCCCCAGTAAACTTTGCACAATTACTCCCATGGGAGCTATCAATGGCTCATGAGGGGGTTGAGTCTGATCGTTCCTATAGGGGGAGCTCTGTGTTGGTGTTGCTGGACTTCCTAGACTACTGGGCAGACAGCAGCAGTGCCCCAGCGACCGCCTCCACAATTGTGGTGACATGGGGGCATTTATTAAACGACAAGCCAAGTACGTCACTTGTCCTATGAGGACACTTTAGCATGATATTACCCTTATTACTGTGACATTACAGTTATCAAGCCCTGCATGTTAACAAAGAATTGGTCTTTTTTCTTCATACTGGGCAGCTGATTTTAGAATATACCAGCCCACAGCATGCTAGTACTCTTTTTTATATGTATAAAAAACATGTAACCAGGTAGCAGGCAGCCATATTATGATCCATGTGCCCATTTCTAGCTAAAGGCATGGATCAGATTTATTTCCGACTTGTGTGTACACTTAAACTTGTGAGTCTTCCTCTGATGGAGAAATTATTTTTAGCAATCCCTTATAGTGACATCAAAATGTTGTTTAACACCTGTGAATAATATTTCAGCCAACCTGTACACACATCATTACAAATAAAGCCACACTATGTTTGAAATGTATCATTTGTAGTTACTAT
This sequence comes from Spea hammondii, assembly GCA_029215755.1. NCBI lineage: Eukaryota > Metazoa > Chordata > Amphibia > Anura > Pelobatidae > Spea > Spea hammondii. Next base: position 104,656,829 of record JARDYJ010000002.1, on the reverse strand, counting down.
TTGAAGGGATCACTTTTAATTTAAAAACAATCTATCCAAATATATAATAATGTAATAGAGAATGCAACTGATTTTTCTATACAAACTTCAAGCATACAACCATTTTTTTATGAAAGAAAATACAATATAAACTACTACGTATCTTAATGGCAAACTATCACCTGTCAGAAGAAGACAGTGAGTGATGAATAGTATCGCTCTGATTATATAGTCGCATGGAAACACAGGCCCTTATTTTGTATTTTGTGCAAACAACTGACACATGGTGATACAATGCCAAAAGCTGGAGTGTTTTTACTTGACATACTACATTATCCAGTCTATTGTTGGGTCTGTTTTCCTCTATGTGCTAGAGATGACAGTCATTGATTCTCACATGAGAATAGAGGGGATGTTTGGCTGGGAGGGAAGATGGTCACAAACATTTGGATGATCATGAGCCAGTGGAAGAACTTTAAGCAGCAACATCTGCTCTGTAGAAAGACACTTATAGGGTCTATTCCGGTAGGGCTAGTGGTTCCATTGCATTTGGTATTTTGAAGTGGCATGGTGGTTCGTATTTAAGAGTGAAAGCAAAAAGGCAAGGAAGTGACTCCATCAGATACCTATATAAAATAGTGATTCTTGTAGAGACAGTAAACTTATATCCAGTTTTCAAATCGAAATATTATTTGAAGGACTTTTTCAAATTGTGCTTATTTCTTAGGATTGTTATATAACTTTTATTTTATTGTAGTTCTAACATGTAGCAGCTGCGGTGGCGATGGCACAAAGGGTGTTAAAGATACCTGTCATAACTTAAATAAAATATAGTTTATATAGGACTATTTCAGCTGATAAATGTGACCAAACTAACATATATAAGTACTTAAGTGTCCATTGTTCATGTCCATTCCTTTTACCCCTCTTTTAAAATCAATCAGCATTAATGATCATCTTAGCAAACAGAGATAAAGACATCAACGAAGAGGCATAGTTGTGCAGATCATGAGAACAGGAAGTCAAAATGGCTGCTCCCATAGTATTCACATAGGATACCTAATACAGTTTATTACTGAATATAGGTTTCTTTCATTTACAGAAAACTACAACATCCAATTAAGTTGGTTGTTTTTTTAAGGCCCCAGTATAGGAGTATGTAATGATTTTGTTGTAGCTATGTACAGTATATATGCTTGACAAACTGGTTCTGGTTTTTGTTTTCTTTTAAACTCAACGACATTTAATATATTCCAATTCTTTCCACGCAGCACACAATTAATCAGGACAGACTAATCGGTTTTCTTTAGACTCTTATCATCATTTCTGTATGCCTGCTGTATTTTTCACATGATGCTCAGGGGTTACTCTTGATAAGACCACACAGATGTCTTCACATTTTTTTTGATAATCTGGGACATGCAGGATGCCTCAATGATGTCATAAGAAAGTGTCCCCATGCAGTTAGTAATCAGTAACCTGGCATCTGAGCAAAGCAATAGCACCCACTAAATCAGTACTGCCTGCGAGCAGAGGACATCGAAATTAGACATTTATATATTTCTTCACAACTCTAAGAGCTGTGGTCAGTTGTAAAATGTACAATCAGAAGCCAGATCAACGTCCTTCTATCACAACTTCAGTCTTGGCTAAATTCAAACCAGGAACACCAAGTTTACCTCTTTGCTTCTCTTACCTATTATATATGACTAGTTACATCCTGTAGAATGGTTTTCTGGTTTACCTGATTGCTAGTTACATTCTTGTTAAACTACCATATGCAGCCTGTGTCACGTATGACCTTCATCTGCTGGTTGTCATCCAGGATATTTAAACCACACAAGCACTCTTGGTCTTTGCTTAGTTGTTTTGGTTTATCTTTGCTCCATGGACTTCCATTGTTGCTATATTCCTGGTACTTACCATTTGGCTCTTGATTCTGACATCTGGTTTTCTGAGTTTGGATTGCTTACTGGGTAATCATTTTGTGAATTGCTTTTGGCTCCAACTTTTTAATTGTTTGGGAATTAACTCTGGATTTGACCCTATTTACTGTCTGACTACTTTTCTGGATTTTGCTCTGTTACCTATAAACTGTACAACGCCTGTGGCTAACAGTGGTTACCCTGGTAGTTGCCTTATTTTCGAGATTATACATATTTTTCATATGTTGCTGTCCACTACATGCAAAGTGTTAACCAGAGGTATGCAGGCAGTAAATTAGAGTAACTGATTTTCTTCTATGAACTTGCATACCCCACATAATAAAATAAATATTTTTTAAAAAGAAAAATTAAAATCAAGTTTCAAAAAAAAGTCCACAAACACTCCCAATAGAAATATAAATGATAAAAAAAAATAATCCCCACAAATTCCTGAAAAATGCTGTATTATTCACAAAATAAAATGTCTGTGCTTTTAATTCAGGTAATTCTGAACCCCTTCTAGTAATACAATGGCTTTGTTTTGAATGATACAACAATTATACTGTTTGAGATTGTGCACTGTTGCTTGCAAATATTAGTACTCCCAAACCAGTTTTTATTTACGTAGCATCTGTTTTCTTTTAACATATAATAATCATGGTTAATTCTATTCTCTAGATGCATACAATTAGATTTATCTTTTTCAGTCCCTCTGTGAAATGTATTTCATTTTCTTCCTTCGTACAAATCCAAAATATAAGACAAAAATATATTTACTTTCCTGCAAATCAGTGTGAGCACCATATGTGCAAATGAATCCTTGACAAAATACTGTATACACATAGGTCTGTGGATATATCTCATGAAACACTTTTCTAAACCTTGTTGCATTTGGATTTCCACTTGTGTCTGAAAGTCTTTAGTCAAAGGTGATAATTTATATTCAGAGTTGGAGACTGGGTGCAGGGCAGAGTGTGAGTGTGGGTGCAGAGCAGAGTGGGTGCAGGGTGTGAGTGTGGGGGCAGGGCAGAATGTGGGGGCAGGGCTGGGTGCAGGGCAGAGTTGGAGACTGGGTGCAGGGGCACAGTGCAAAGTGCCAGGGCTGGGTGCAAAGTGCCAGGGCTGGGTGCAAAGTTCTGGGTGCAAAGTGCCAGGGCTGGGTGCAAAGTGCTGGGTGCAAAGTGCCAGGGCTGGGTGCAAAGTGCCGGGTGCAAAGTGCTGGGTGCAAAGTGCCAGGGCTGGGTGCAAAGTGCCAGGGCTGGGTGCAAAGTTCTGGGTGCAAAGTGCTGGGTGCAAAGTTCTGGGTGCAAAGTGCCAGGGCTGGGGCAAAGTGCCGGGTGCAAAGTGCCGGGTGCAAAGTGCCAGGGGTGGGGCAAAGTGCTGGGTGCAAAGTGCCAGGGCTGGGTGCAAAGTGCCGGGTGCAAAGTGCTGGGTGCAAAGTTTCTTGAACAGTAACAGTCCACCTCTTTTCAGAATGTTTGGGGTTATTTTGTTTCATAAATATTGTGTTTGGGTTTTTGTACTTTGAAAATATTGTTTTTTTATTACATCATAACAAAATAAGAATGTTAATGTAAATTTTAAGTTGTTTTTTAACATCCAGTTCATTAAATTATTTTAAATAAACAAAAAATTTGCATATTGTTTTTTTTTATCAGATTAATCGATTAATCGAAAAAATAATCGGCCAACTAATCGATTATTAAAATAATCGTTAGTTGCAGCCCTACAGATTTCACTGGTCTGGGGGCCGGCCGAGCAGCACTGGGCCTTGTTGATGTCTATACAGCCCGACACCTGTCTAACGTGGGCCCTCGGCTTACCTCTGTGGCACCTGCGCACTGTGTTAGGTAACTCTCTTTTCCCCGCGCAGGGTGTGCAAGTTCCACAGCGGTAAGCTGTGGGCCCACATTAGGTGGCTGTTGGGCCGCATAGATATCTGTGTGCCCCAGTGCTGCTTGGCTGCACTGGGGCACACAGTGGGGATGGTAGATGTAGTGGTGCCAAGTGACAGCAACATAAGGAAGAAGTATGAGAAGGTGGAGAAGTACCAGGGCAACCAGTGGTCATAGGAGCACTTGGGCTTTGACTCCTAAGCTGGGAGAGTGGCTCCAACAGATTCCAGGAACAACATCAAAACACTCTGTCCGGAAGAGTGCAGTGACTAGGAACAGCTAAGATACTGCGCAGAACCCTCAAACTAATCAATATCTTTGATAAAGGCTGAAAGCCAATGACAGAAAGCACATTAGAGAAGCTGAGATACAATGGAAATAAGGCAGTAACATGTTCTCTTGTTTGGTTTTAGTGTTAATTTGTATGTGTGTGGCAATAAACAATGCAAAATAACATAATGGCTTCTGTTTATGATGTCGATTCAACTTTATATACCTAAAATGTTAATAAATGATAGGTGAGAAGAAAGAGTAATTGGTGTTATCTAGCTGTCAGGCTCTACCTATGTTTTCTTCTCTTTATACAAAATACACTTCTCTTAAAAATCTCTAGTAGTTTCTGTTCTGGAGAGTGATGTTTAATCAATAATGTGCCACAATCTATGTCGTGATTTAGGGATGAAGGTGTAGCTGTAGCAGGGGGCACGGCTTCAGTGGGAGTGGGAGTGTGTGATGTCAGCTGGAGTTTATCAATCATGATACAATTTATTGCAATTGAAATAAAAAATTGTCTTTGAGCAGGATTGTGTGCTTAAATGTGAATTCAACTTTGATGGTCTCCTATATAGAAACTGCACATTTCAGAATGCTTGGTTATGTGAGTGAGGCGATTGCTTTGGTTGGCAGTAATAACCAGGTGCCCAGGGCTGCCTCACACCCAGTAATGGATGGACATGTAGGCACACAAAGTTCTCTGTTGTTGCAATAGTCATTAGGGACCATTGTTTACACAACAGAATAGAACATTGTTTTGTATGAATGGATTAAGTGGATTAAGTACATAATATCTTGCATTACCTTTCTGGTGTTCAAAGAATTTTTTTTCACAAACTCTCATAATAATGTAAGCAATAGAAAGCATTGCCAAAGATCCCTTAAAGTCCATGTCTGGTGTGCTCGACAACTTTTAAACAAGGCCTGGGACAGAGGTACAGAACCCAGACCACCACTCTTGAACAGCTTTTTTTTCTTCCTAGGTCTGTGGTACCACTGTGAAAAAAAGCAAGTGCCAAAAGTGCCAGAAGGGCACTGTAGATACCAGGTTCCCTTCTTAGTTTCTTCGGTGGCCGCACTCCTCGAATGGATATGCCATCCCTCCCCTCTCAGCCAATATGCCTGGGAATCATCAATGTGAGGTTGGTTACTGGTTTACTGCTTGAGGTTTGGGTTGGTAGATGGGTCATGCTTAAAATATGTTATGGTGGGAAAAAGAAAGAATAGTCGGAAAATGAAATCCGTTGCCTGAAAATGAACGTGACAAAAACAAAAGGAAAATTTCATTCAAACCGATATTCCTTGCTGTGGACTACCTATTAATGTAATCTGTATTTGCTTTATTTGTGAAGTAACCCGAAGATAGTTTACAGCATATATAATACCCTAAAAATATGAAACTGAAATAATCTTGAAAAAATTAATGTGAATATAAAATGTCAGTGCTTTGTTCCCCTATACAGAAATAAAACCAACAGAATGTAATGGTAGATAAGATGCCCCAGAGGAGATGTGACCAAGAAGTACTGTGTGTTATAAATTAATAATAACAAAATGAAATATTCTAGAAAAAATGTGATAGTATATATAAAAATGAAAATAATTTTCATTTGGGTCCAAAAGTGCCCAAAGTGAAAAAAAAATTGTGTCAATATAAAAATGATCAAAAGCATCAAAAGAAAAGGATTTCAAATTACTAGTGAAAAGTAGCATGCATGCACTTGGAAAAGTATATCTGAAAATCTAGTAGGCTTATGGGGGCTCAAATTGACTGAGGCAGCTGGTTAACTAACACCTTTCACACTCTGCAGGGTGATTTCACACCATGCTTCTTTAATGGAATCCTCTTTGAATATATAATCTGGCTCATAACTGCTGAACAAAGGCTTTGGGGGACAAAAAATGGTGAAATTTGATGTATTGAAAGAAGTATGTGATTTGAACATCTAAAACAAGTAAACCTTTTTAGTGTTATGTTCCATAACAAGAAGTACAAAAATAGGGGAAATGGCACTGTCTGGCACATTTAGTGATATTGGATTATAAAACAGTAGTACTAATATTCCTGTTGAGTACAATGTATAATCAGCTGAACAACCTGGTGTAATTGGACGTGTAATCTATTTTGCTGGAATATGCTTTAATGGGTTTGGTGAAATACTTTCAAGGTTTATTAAAAAAGAAAAACAGAACATAAGATATTTTAATGGTTTGTTTTATTTTAATATGAGGGATAAAAAGATGGTATTTCAACTTTTTCGATTTGTCCTAAGAACAACCTTCTTTGGCCATGCCAATATACAATGACATTTTTTGAGACTTTTTAAGTATTTTGTGTGCAGTGTGCAGATGATTGCTTTCTCCACATGAATAATTTATTTTACACATTGTAACATTATTTTTGACATATTGTAACATTATCTTTAAAACATGCATGGAATATTCTATCTGCTGGAAAAAATGCAAAAATGTACATGTAAAAATAAAACTATAATGATCCATACTGAAAATAGAAAAAAAAAACAGCTGTAAGCATATCCTGTCATAGGATTTTTAGGCTAAGCAACAAAATAAATAAGACTACACATATCCATAGTGTTTATCTTCACTTAAGTAAAAATATACTTTTAGGTTGGTTGCCAGTTACACTTATTTTATTTTTGTGGGTTTTTCACTTTTTAAACATTTATTTGCACTGTCCTGTATTAAAGAGCACAGCAACATTTATGGAATTGTGTAACTAGAGGAAAGGCTTGATGATTTTTCTACATTAATTTTAAGTTAATATTATTATTATTTTGTGAACTCTTTATTTCCTCCTTGTTTAACTGACAACTGCTTACCACACCATGATAACAAGTAGAGCTCTGGAATCTTGCTTTCCTGGTCTCACACTATTGGGTTTATTCATGAAAAGGAAAGCTGGCAAGTACCGTAGTTGCTCGATTATAAGACGACCCAGATTATAAAATGTCTCCACAAAATTTGAATATTAATTTAGAAATTAAAAAAAGGCCTGAATATGAGACTACCCTATAGGAAAAAGTTTTACTAGTAAATATTAATTCACATGTAAACTATTTTTTCATATTTAATAAAAACTATGAATGAGAGAAATGCATTTTTTTTTTAAATTTCCTTTTATTTGCCAACCTGCCCCCCCCAGTAATGCACATCTGCCCACAGTTATGCATATCTGCCCCCCAGGCTTGCCACTCTGCCCCCCAAGATATGCCTTATACCCTCTTATATGCCATTCTGCCTCCCTGATATGCCACTCTGCCCCCAGATATGCCTTATACCCTCTATATGCCACTCTGCCTCCAAGATAAGCCTTTTATCCCCTTATATGCCACTCTGCCTCCCTGATATGCCACTCTGCTCCCCAGATAAGTCTTATACCCCCTATATACCACTCTCCCTCCCTGATATGCCACTCTGCCCCCCAGAAATATCTTATACCCCCCTATATGCCCCTTTGCCCCAGATATGCCTTATACCCCCTATATGCCATTCCGCCCCCCCTTCAGACTTACCAATGGATCCCTAGACTTGTCCTCCGTGCTCCAGACTCCCTGGTGTCTAGTGGGGGCAGCCAGTGGACATCTGTGTGATGCTCGTAGACAACCTCCGCTTCTGCCTGGCACTTCCTCCAGGGCTTCTATGACTGAGCACCAGTGATCAATTTTTTTAATGAAACCTTTTGTAGAATCTACTATGTACACATATTTTATAGACTATACGTGTAGAGGTGAGCAAGCTAGTGGTTGTGTGGTACAAGCAGCCCACTACTCCCCAGGTTTCCCCCTTCTCTTTGAAATTCTAACTGGCCCCTCGCCACACCCCTTTCTGCCTCCAGGCAACCATTCCTGGGACATTCCCAGATTGAAGGAAAATCCTGTTAAGTTAAAGGGGTCTATTAACTAAAAGGAGAGTTTGCAGGACAGTGTTTAGGCTCCTTGACTTTACTATTCATTATTAAGGGCCAACCCAAGTGAGCTTCTGCTGGAGGAAGAGCTTGGTTGGCCATTTATAAACTAATGTAACCGCTTCAGTCATTGAACTGTGCAGTATGCAGGTCCAGTTCAGTACTTCTTGCTTGAGAAACTTACCGTTAATTGCCTTTTCATAATGAATAGTAGACTTGTTCGTTCTGATTCAAACAAATTTTTATTTTAACAAAATTTGCTATTTCGTTACTTTGTGTGGTTGTACGCAAACGAGGAGGACCCCAAGCGAAGCAAACAAAGATGAAGCAGAGCACTTATCATTTTCTTTTGGACTTTGTTGCTCTCACAATCTCACTCACTCTCTCTGACGCTCTCTCTCTGAATGTCTCCTTATCTTCTGTGTCCCTGTCCCCTTTTCTGCAGCTCTGCTTTTTCTTTTGCCTCTTCTTCTTTCTCTGACCACTACTCCCCAGTATCAGCTCCGTTATCCATATTCTTTTGCAAAAGAGTGGAGCCTCCTTGCGCATCTGCTCACCCTGATTAGAGGAACAGAAGGGAGGCTGTCCTAGTGGGGCTCTTCTCTTTTGAGGAAGTACAGGTGCTCGGAGGCCCCATCTTTTTGTGGAAGTACCAGGACAACAGAGTCCATACTGGGGAAAAGCGGATGAAGAAAGAAGACAGAAGAAAGGAGACAAAGGAACAAGGAGAGGCAAGATACTATTGTACAACTTTATAGGTAGATCCCCAAATGCAAGGTAAAAAAAAAACTGATAGTAGGATATGAATCAGTTTTAACCATATTGTTCCAAGAGTTTTCTTTTGATTAACTATTTTTTTTAATTATAATTACATACATACGGTATATATTATATTCAATGACTAAGGTTAAATGTGTTTTAAAACTGAACTTCTAAGCAAACTCAAAAGCCTTTTTCTTCATCTCCTGATTAATACCGCTCAGGGTTTGTAGAATCACCTAAGACTAAATTGCATTATTTATTACATTGATTTCTCTCAAAATGGTTTGTGAATCATAGCAGAAAGTAATGGCCTTCCAGCCGAGGTGGGTACCACCTTCATATGTAAGAAAGTTAGGGATATAATTTGAAATAAAAAACCTTCTGTGAGGGACTAGTTTAAATTAACAGACTGGACGTGATTCAAATAACAAGAACCATCTGGGGCCAGCTATTTTCCTGGCAAATTAGTGAGGGTTTTAAGTGGAACTGAAAAGGTGTTAAGATGACACACTGACCTAACTAGCCCCTGATTAATTTATGTTGCTATATTTATTATTATTTTTTTTTTTAAGTTCTTATCCGGAAATGTGTATTTAATATAGTTAGTTATATAAAGTGATAGATAATTCTTATTTGGTCATAAGGCTTTTTAATAGTAAAAATTAAATTAAAAGTATTCTTTGAAGTTAGCTACAATATAACCCTTACCTTAAATAACGCTGTAGGCCACTAGCAGGTGCTGGGTCCAGATATTAGCAACCTCGTGCTGCTGCCGAACTCACAGTGCGATTTGCAGTGGGGATATGGATAGTGGGGAGTATGTGTTGGTGTGTAAATTATGAGATGTGATTATACTTTTTATTATATTATACTTCTTATTAGCCATTTGTAACTTGTAATAGAGATCCTCCTTAAAAATAACTGGTTCTTTTTAATTTGTTTATTAATGATCTCCCATGTTGGGCAAAGTTGGGGATTGGGAAGTCAAGTGGCAAATGAGGTTCAATACAGACAAATGTAAAGTTGTGCATTATCAGAAAAATAATAACAATGGGACATATACTCTAAAAGGATTCTCCCTGGGAAAAACTATTAATGAGACGGATTTAAGAAAAATTATAGACAACATATACAGATGGCCTACAAAATTAATAAGAGTACTGTAAGATCTTAGTTATGAACAGAGACGAGTTGCACTGAAATACAATAAGACAGTGTCTTTGAAGCAATATTTTACCATATTATAATGTTGTATCACAACAATATAAAGAGCTATCTAGTGATCTGTTCACAGAAATGTAAGAAAAACAAATGATCATCCTCTGAGACTAGAAGAATGAAAAATTCAAAGAAAGGGATTCTTTACAGTAAGGGCAATAAAGGTATGGAGTTCACTGCCAAGACAGGTGGCGCTATCAAATACAAAAGATGGCTTCAAAAAGGATCTTGATATTTTTGTTTTCGAAAAGCAGAACACGCAGGGCTATAAATAATAGAATGCACATTAATATTTTAGAGCTTTTTGATCCAAGAAGAAATCTAGGAAGGATAGGTTGAAGGGTTAAACTCGATAAACCTAAATTACCATATTACTATGCTATTATGTTACTATGTAAGCATAATAAGATCTACAAAATAAAATTTAGTTGGAAGTTAAGAGAACCTTGGAGGGATTTTAATCCTATATAAAATAACACTAGGGGATTGCTGTAGAGGATATGGAGGAGCATGGTGGTTATCTCCAGGGGAGCTCTATTATGAGCCTTTTCAACACCACTATAACCTATTTTTAATATTAGTTGTTCAATTTTATTGTGCTTGCAGTTTTATCTATAGCCTATAAATAAGACTAGATTTTTTCTTTGGTCCGTTTTAGGACTCCATAAAGTCACAAAATGCTATTCGCTCTGGCTTACTATTGATATAGTTGGTTGGACATGTCAAGTATTTGGCATCATTAAAAAACGATCTTCAATGTAGAAAGTAAAAAATCATTTTTCTCAATCATAGTTTTTATTAAATATGAAAAAAATAGTTTACATGTGAATTAATATTTACTAGGAATTTTTTTTTTCCTATAAGGTAGTCATATATTCCGGCTCCCCCCCCTAAATTAATATTAAAATTTGGGGGGGTCATCTTATAATCAGGGTCATCGTACAATTGAGAAAATACGGTATTGGGTTGTGTGTTTTGCAGTGTGTAGATTTTACATCCTGGGGTCAAAGTACATGCAGACTCAACTTACTTCAGACCAAGAGTGCAAACATGATAGGGCATACTCAACATATTAACCATAGAGGTGTAGATGGGTTATCAAAGCATGCAACATTTTCTGCAGGTTTCACAGGATGCTGTACGAAATAGCTAGGGATCCACATCCTTAGAAAAGTGAGTTGAACATTAAATATGGAATTGGCTGCATGTTTAGAAAAGATATTAATAGATGGTAAAAACAGAGAACTAAAATATCTAGGGGCCCTACTCCATGTTAATACAACATCCTCCCTTGTTGCACGTGCCTGTTAGGAGTAGGAAAGACAAACCATGTCATAGTACATGGTAGTTATACCAGCAGTTTCATGTGGATGTGATTCATGGTAACAAAATATGCCATAGTAAAGACTATACATCATTTATTTCCCCACATCTCCAAACCACAGATCGAAATAAAATAATATAGTTTTTGCATCAATTACCTCATTAACTTCAACCATTTGTCAAGAGGACTCTTTCCTGCCAATACATTTTTCATTGCTATGTCAGTGCGCATTTTTCTTAACAGGTTTTAGTGCACATCCAAAATACTTTGATTTTGTGTTCTTCACAAATCACAATTTTCTGATTATAAGGTCTTCAGAGTACAGAAAGTTTAAAAATTATTTTGGATCAACAGCAACAAATTAACAGATATAGGAAAGGCGGAACTTGATGGATGCATGTCTTTTTTCAGCCTATATAACTATGTATGTATACTACTATGTATGTTGTAACATAAAAAGAGAATGGAGTAGCAGTATTAAAGTCACACTACAGTGTCCCAGTGAACATGCAAATACATGTAAGGGATTCTTGCATTTACCAGAGGGACGCATATGGAAATCTGAAGCAACCTCTCAGCTAATATGCACTATAGTGCTGGTTTATTGAAGACTAAGCTTGTGCATTTGGACTCGTACAAACATATTTTTAATGAAAATTGCTTGTATCTTGCATTTGTACGAATCTCCAAAAACTAGGGTGATCCCTGACTAAACTGCCGAAAACAAATTACAAATATTTAGCATTATCTTATCATATATTATTCTTCATCTTCATTGATAAATATTGATGACAAAAATAGGCATTCCGCTGTTTCAGACCTGTTTCTGTTTAGTTTAAGATGGGTGTCCATACGCTATCTGCCAAACCTTTGTCGACAAGTAAACATTTTTTAAATTATCTTTCTATCATATCATTTATTTTTTTTCATTGATAAGTATTGGTGGCAAAACAAGGTGTAATATATAATATTGGGGAAATTCAGTCCTGTTCAAAGGGTCTGCATGTGCCTATCATCTGCCAGTGCCTACTACTACTGCTGCTGCTGCTACAGCAAATGAAAATTTCACCCAAATTGATTTTGCTTGCGGTACATAAGTCTACTGAGGACTAACAGGTATTCACTTAAAAGAAAAGAAAAAAAATTACCTGAAAGCTGACCTTTAATTTCTAGTTTATATAACATTTTATATGAGTCTCTCTTATTGGCAATTTACAGTAATATTTATTTTTGCGTTAGCTTGAGTCTAATAACAATGGGGCAGAAGAAGCAACTGTCCTAGGGATTTAGGATCGCACAGCTGCAGTACGGACAACCAGGATTATGTCCCACCTGTTTTGGCTAATCTCACATGTATTTGGGATGGTTGACATTTACATGTTAGCATGCACTGCACAGGACGGGAAGGGGTGTGTGAAAATTAGTGTGAAATTAAAAGTAATTATTAACATTTATTTTTTTTTAAATGAAAAAAGGAAACCCCTTAAAAACCCCAAGCATAACTACTGTGAATACACATTTCACTACCTACAGCTTGTACTTGACTTAGTGTCATCATTTCATAGGTAATTTAAAAGTAGCAAAAAGTAGCATATCTAAAGAATTTCCCATATTGAAGTTAACTTCTCCTCATGCTAGCCTCATAAAGGCTACTTAATAAACACTACAACAACTTAACAATAGAAAAGTGATAACTTCATAGGACAGAATAATCAAACAACAAGTTAAGATAGGAGGTGTCGTGGTATACACCAATATTATGTTATTTTAGTTATCTTAATTGTCCATAAGGCAGAGGAGACCTGTACTACATTGACACATAGCTCAGTTTCTTGCTTGCTTGTACCTCTAGTAATATATTAGCACTATGCAGAGAGTGGGCAGGATCAAATGCAAGTGAAGTAAGTGGCAGAGGCTTATAATGTGATGGTGGTGATGTTTTCTTCAGTTGCAGTAGAATTTAGCTGCAGTTTTGAAGTTCTGCCTCATAAGTGTAGTATTGTTGTATAATGTACCCATTAAATCACAAATTAGGACTTTATGATGTGACTCTAGAACAAGCAGTTGTATCTTACAAAGGCTTCTCCCATGTGAAAGGAAATACCCGTAATCCAGGATAATTCAAAATTCTTTGAAGTCCAGCCAGAACATGGTTGAAGCTGCAGCACTTTTGTCTGGTGGTCAGATAAACAAGATAGTTCAAGTTGTGTGAGAAAAATGAGAAACATCTACAATGCTAAGTGAATAGTAAGACAATCACCAAGAGTTAATCTCATAGTTATCAACCATCCGCCAAGGCTGTATGACAAAATGTGGAGTAGGATGGATTGGAAACAACAACTTGGCTGACAGTCGGGTGCCACACAGGATGGTCTGAATTTCGCAACAATTGGTCTTCGGGACATACTCAGTACAAACAATATTATAACATTAAATGAAAATCTGCCTCTCAATTGTGTGTTTAGGCCAAATCAACAACAGTATTATGTGACACAATTTCATATATGACTGTCAAACTATGTTTTTAAACTTTAGCTAAAACCTTTAACCTATAACAACTGAAAAACAGGCCCAACACAATCTATAAGTTTTATAAAATAATGTTTGCCTTTGTTTCTACAACCAAACCTGTTAATCTCAGAAAACATTGGATCCCAAATCCTTCTTCTCTGTTGTCTCTGATAACACAATACCCCGAATACCTAATTTGTGCTATGCATACTTATGTCCCAAATGCATTATTTTACATTTATCACTGCTGAGCTGTAGCTGCCACAATAAGGACCATTCTTCAAATTTACCTTGAATATGCCATTTGGCATATTCCATCAGAAATGTCTTCCTTGTTGCAGTCATATGTACCACCTATAAAATATCAAAAAGAACAGGTTCCTGAGATGCCCCACTAATGGCAAGACTTTCCTACCAAATTCACCATTAACTACAACCTTCTGTACCCTGTCACTAAACCATTGCTTTATCCATTCAGTTATCCATTCAATTATTTTAACATACAAACCTAAACAATGTAATGTCTTTTATAAAGAACAGTTAAGTTCCTTACTGAAAACTTTATTTGCTACTGCTAAAACCAGTAATTGAGAGAGCATACAGGACTTGCTGTTCGAATTGAAGTCTCAATGGTTTGACTCACTTGGGAAAGCCACAGCATTTCTAAACTCTATCATGAATTAAAGCTGCAGGGAAGAGCCACAAATGGCTCCCATTATGAGATTCTATGGTTAATTATAGTTCTGGTTTGAAACAATCACTTGTTGCATTACCAATAGGGAACTGGAGATAACTTGTTTAATGAGAGATCTTCTTTATTCCATGGCTGCCCCACCGGGAGATGCCACAATGTGTACACCTCATGGTGTTGGAAGCTGCAGTGGAGGTTACAAGTAGTATTTATAATGCAAGTGATAATGGGTGTTAATGGGAACTCCAAACCATTTGTAATGCAAACCGGTAAGAACTTTTTATAATTTTGGTACTGTATAGTGGCGCTCACCTAATGATTATTAGGCATTAAACTAATTTACAATGTTTTTTGTTTATCTTAATATAATTGCTAGAGGGCTCTGGGGTACTTGAATAATTACTCTGTACATGGAAGAGGCGTGTTCAGGCAACCTATGTTGCCATGTTTAATGTTTAATTCATACTAAATATTTGGGTTTTTTTATTTCAATGCTCGCCTCATTCTGTCCATATTCTGGCTGGGTTTCAGTCTTCTAATGGTTGGTTAACTAAAGCACATTGCTCCTTGTTCAAGTCAAAAAGTCCTCATTGCTGGAAGAGTAGTTCCCATTCTCATATGGTACTGTTTTGCAACAATTATTATTATTATTATTACTTTCTTTTATTTATATAGTGCCAACAAAGTATTCAGCTCTTCTTACAATACATATATTCAAGGGGTATAACAAGACTAGAATCGACAGACTAAGACAAACTGATACATTAGGTGGAGAGAGCCCTGCTCGCAAGTTTATAATCTTGAGGGAATGAATCATATGCGTATCTTGAATGACATTCAAGCCTATCCTAGGGAAGGAAACCTGTAAGTTTTCACAAAATGGTATAGTAACATCCTAGAATGTAAAAGTTTTAACTTGAACAGATGAGACAATACTGAGCTGCATTTACTAATTTCCTATCCCCAGATTTTTCAATGGCATGAATAACTTTAGAAGAGAAGAGAGATCTAACAGACTAACAGACCCATATCTTTGTTGAACACAGATGAAAAACAAATCAAGTAAGATTCTTGGAGTCAGTGTGATATCTCTCTCCCAGACAGACTTTTTAGTATTCCTACAAAGTCTGTCTGGGAGAGAGATATCACACTGATATCACACTGACTCCAAGTGTGACTCTACTTTTCTTGCAGCCCTGATAAAAGCTGAGGATTTCCTAGAGACCAAGCAGGTTATTACACCTTGTTCATTATAGCACTGGAACTGTTGATTAGACATTTGCACAATTCCCCAGAAATCAAGGGAATTACAATCAATGGAGTTAAGATGAAAAGTGTAGTGTTTGGAGACAATATGGTCCTTTCTTAGGGGACCCCTACTAACTCCTAGAGGAGTTTAAACAGGTCTCCGATCTGCGAATCAATTATTCCAAATCTGATGTAATGAGACTGAGCAGTTCAAAAGTCTTCGACTTTTAAATGGACCACACATGATATCACACATTTGGGTATAATTTACCACAAAAACAAAGCTTTTATTATCTGAATTTTTTGCTAACCCTGAGGTAAATCTATTCTGTAAAATTTTCAATTATGATCCCAATTGCCACTCTCATTCATTGGGTGCATTAATCTTATTAACATGATTTCTTTCCCCCAGATATTTTATAAAATTCTAATTCATTATCTGAATAAGTCATTAACTCGCTTAGCAGGGCAGTGTACAGCTATATTTGAAAGAAGATAAAAGTAGAATATGTTTTAAAAAGCTAATGCAACCACGGATGAGTGGGCTGATGGGTTTACCCAAGGTGAAATGGTACAATGTAGCAAGTATACTCCATTTTGCATGAGATTGGATCTCCCATAGAGATACATTTACAGACTGGGAAGGAGACAACAATGCATTCCTTATTGCAACCTCACCTTCTCAGATTCCCAAACATTGTACCTGTAACACATTGATATATTCTACCATAAAAGTGTGGCTAACAATGAGATAATACAACGTCCATAAAAAAATGTTTACCTTTATTTCTCCCTTTTACAAAAAATCCACTCTTCCGAGGCTCCTTTGGGGGCTGAAAAGGAAATCTAGCTGGTGACACACTTAATTAGTCCTTTATCTGGCAAGATTATTCCCTTTTTATACTTTACAAGCAGACTATAATTCCTCCAATAATAACGTTTGACAGTACCTACAAGTTTTGCACAGGTAACTACAAGTGTTATAAGAAAGCAACTAAATGACAATTCTATTGATATTGCTTTCAACGATGCAGATACCTCTTTCCATCTCTTATGTCTATGAACTTATTCAACCCACTCTGGACTACACACATTAAGGGAGGTATAGTGGTCAGGTTAAAACATACCCTTCACATTTCTCTCGCTGTTATATTGACTAATTTTAATAGGCCTCTGAAGAATACCTCTTTTTTTATATATTCATGACCTACTGTACAACTTGTTACACTGTAGTTGTATAACTAAAATAGTAGAATGCATATGGGGCTTGTTGACTCTGTGGTACCATGATGGCAGCCCTGTTACATAATCTGTGGATATGTTCCCAAGTACAGGCATCCTGGATTCTGGTAAACCGTTACTGCATACATTTGTTGAACTATAAATTTGATGTTACTTCTCTGGAATTTATATTTGGGGATGACAACATGCCTGCTGATTCATCACAAATTTGTGTAGGTTGATGATTTTTTGTTCTGCTGGCATTTAAATGCCTGTTGACTGCTTTGTTGGATCCTGACCATCTTTCTTTAACACTATTGAAAAATAAAATTCAACAATTCTTGAATACTGAATTCACAATTGCTTTGAGAAATAAAGAACAAGACAGTAAGAAGATTTATGATACATGGGAATCCTTTATTAATTCATTAGACAAAGCTATCCAAAAACGCGAGGAGGCTTTGGATCCTTTTAAGGCATGGGAAGGCTGTTCTTCTTTAAAAGACATCTGCAAAGCAACAACAGACTAGAATCTACTGTTTTCATCCTAATCTTCATTAAGTGATAGATCTTGAAGGTTTTATATGTCTCTCTTTATGGTCATGTTTAGCTACAGGCCAGATATCCGCAAAAAAACAAATACAATGTTTTGTAAAAAAATAAATAAAAAAATAGAGATGCTTTTTCTGGCTTTTATCCTAAAAGCCCCGTCTAGTTTTCATTTTCCATATTTTGTATTTGTGAATACGGATGAAGACAAAAAAGTTCAGGGGATATTAAAGAAAATGTTCCAGGAGCAATTAAATATTTTTAAATACTTGAATGACTGCTTTCAATGAAGATCCTGAGAACAGCAATTTGAGGTGGCTGTTCTCATTGTACTCAAAGTTTTATAAAACATATATTACTTATTTTATTCTGGAAAACATTATTGCACAGGTTTTAGTCTATGGAACTGTAAAATGATTGACAATGACATATTTGCTTTAACTTCAGAATTACTCTCTTCGTACTGAATGCTTATTTCCCTTAATCTAAGCATAAGATCCCTAAAAATTGCATTTGTATTGAACCTGATTATATTCAGAACATACAGTAATCCCCCTATCAGTAGATTATAAAATCTTGCAAACCTTTGAAGCCGATCTAAGATTGTTTGCGTTGATGGAAAGTTTGTTTTGAGCCCAACTACATTATTGAAGAAAGAATAATTGATTTTTTTAAAACTTGAAGTATGAAACTGACACAGAGTGGAGTGGAAATGCATACCACATTTGTATACTGCTATAGTGATCAATGCTACATGATCACATAAGGGAAAGAAAGATCAATTGTACTTATTTGTTTAATGCTCAAATTATTCCTCAGAAGGGACTGAATGACTCGGAGCCACACTTAACATACTAATGTAGAGTGGTTTATTTTAGGACTAAAACATTTAATAACGTGAATTATTTAATGCTTATTAATATTTAAATAAAATTTTCTAGGTAGTTGGTTGCAAATTTGATACTAAAGGAAATCTCTTAGGAGTAGACTCATGTGCTGTAATATGCATTTTTCATTATAGTCAAACAGCCTGTTCCTATTTGGTTCACAGTTATAATGTGTAATCTCTATCATACACATTTTAATATGGTGGTACCCCAAAGCCATACGACCACACAAACAACACTATAAGGTTTTGATTCACTAGGCAGTTAAGACCAAACATTTAATCACCTAAAAACTTTATTTAAAGGGTGGTTGACAGCCTTGTAGAGTTATGGGAATTTCAGAATTTATGGGTTAGGCATGTGAATATTGTGAATAAAGACAGGACCAAGCAACGATTAATGTCTTTACAGCAGAAACAATGGGCAAGTTAGATAGGTCAAATTGTTCATACCTCATAATATTTTTTTTTGTTAAGCTAAAAAAGGTGTAGCCAGGCGAGTTTGGCCTATGTACCTGTAAGAAACTTGACCCACAGCAGTTGAGTCTACATTGATTTGCCTTAGAAACAGAACTTCTAGGAACCTCAAGAAGGTGGGCTTTAGAAATATTTAATTACAATACATTCTTTGTTGCAAATTATTCTGCATATTTAACTCCCCTGTTAGGATAAGCTGACTCTAAACTACGTTAATCAGTGTTCTGAAATGATTCTTAAACTCTTTCAGTGTTCAAGCATGGTTCAATGTAGCAGAGCTATTTTACCACGACAATTTTGAGTAATTTGTTATCTTTTAAGCTTACAGTTTAAACAAAATAGACCAATTAATGTTTATATGGGGTGGGGAAAAAGCATAGTGTTTCATAGACAGTTGGTACCTTCTGGCTCAGGGGGCAAGTAAAGCCCATTGACAATCCCCCAATAGGCAATGGCACACACATGTACACACACTCAGTGGCATCTCCAGCTTTCATATTTAGAGGGGGCACATGGGGGGCCAGGGACCAAAGTAGGGGGGCCAATTATAAAACGGTACATATAAAATATATATATATATATATATATATATATGCATTAGACGTGCATTTTTAACTACATCATATGTACTTATCTCTTTGAAGTGATTGAAATATGATTTTAAAATAACAGCTGAACTGGCAGTTACTTTTCATTCTTTAATATTAGCCCCTGCTGCCAATATATATATATATATATAAATATTAGACCCTGCTGCCGATATATAGAAATATTACACCCTGCTTCCGATATATATTAATATTAGCCCCTGCTGCGGATATATATTAATATTAGCCCCTGCTGCGGATACATACTAATATTAGCCCCTGCTGCCGATATATATTAATATTAGACCCTGCTGCCAATATATATATAAATATTAAACCCTGCTGCCAATATATATAAATATTAAACCCTGCTGCCAAAACATATATAAATATTTGCCCCTGCTGCCAATATATATATAAATATTTGCCCCTGCTGCCAATAAAAAAAAAAATATTTGCCCCTGCTGCCAATATATATATAAATATTAGACCCTGTTGCCAATATATTTTATAGTGAAAAAATTGGACCCTACCCAAGCATTTCCTTGGGCCCCGCTCAATGCTCCCTTGCATGCAATCACTCCCTCCGCTACCACACCAAAAAAATATATTTGCCACACTGACTGCAGATCAGGGGAAGACAGTGAGAGTCAGTCCTTCTGACTGCACCATGACATTGAGAGGTCCTCTCCCCTGTAATCATCCCTTTGTCCCCTCATTCACTAAACCATACAGCTCTTTTACTTACACCCTGTAGTTCAGGTATAGATCAAATAAACAACACATGGAAACAGCACGTGCATGTATAGATCAACTGAATAAGAAATACAAAACCCTGTATTTGCAGGTATACATAAATAATGTATGGAAGCATAGCATAGCAGATACAGATCAACAGTATAACACACAAACCCAGCTATGCAGGTACAGATCACCTGGAAATCACATAACAACTAAGCATTAACGGTATAGATAAAACCCCTAAATTACAGGCATAGCTGACAGGATGCAGCTCACCAGCCCTGGTGTCCACACTGCCCACATAGAACCCGACCAGCACCAAGATAACATTAACAAATTACAGTCGAGAGTGAGCCAACTTTGTCCCCAAACAGCCCAGCGTAAGCCAATTTTGTCCCCAAACAGCCCGCCCTGACACCAGTACAGGCTCTGCAACACCGACACCCAAACACACACACCAGGACAGGCTCTGCCACACAGACACCCAAACAGATACACCAGGACAGGCTCTGCCAAACAGATACCAGGACAGGCTCTGCCACACTGACACCCAGGCACACACACCAGGACAGGCTCTGCCATACCGACACCCAAACACACGCACACCAGGACAGGCTCTGCCACACTGACACCCACATCCAAAATGCTTTCCACACTGGTTTGCTGTTTGTTTGTTTTCCCCCCTTGCGTATTGATGCCCCAGCCAGCCCCCATTTGGTTTTAATGTATTTCCCCCCCACACCCTTGTGTATTGCCCCATGTGGATTTGTGCCCCCAGCCAGCCCCCTTTGTACATTATGCCCCTTGTGTATTGCCCCATGTGGATTTGTGCCCCCAGCCAGCCCCCTTTGTACATTATGCCCCAACACCCTTGTGTATTAATTTATGTGATGTCCCCAGCCAGCCCCCCTCCCTTGTGTATTGATGCCCCCTTTTGCATTGTTAATGACCCATGTATATTGAACCCAGCCACCCACCCCCACCTTTGTGTATTGATTTATGTGGTGCCCCAACCACCCTGTTGTGTACTTATACCCCCTAGCCACCCCCATTTTGTATTTAATTGTTGTCCCAATGCAGCCGCCCACCTTTGAATATGGCTCCCCTACCCCAACTTTTTTATTTTGTTTAATACTTAAGTTTTTGCCGCATCCTTCACTGCTGCTGTCCTCCAACGTGCTCTTCTACCTGTCATGAGAAACTGTTCCGTGTGACTCCGCCCCCTTTAGCGGCCCATAACATTGACGATGTGACGTGCCGCTCAAGGGGGCGGAGTCACACAGAACAGGACACTGGGCGGCACTGTGCAGGCACGCTGGCCGCTTAATGATTTTAAAGCGGCCAGCGTGTCTAACCGCCGCTTTAAGACTCGCAGCCACATCGGCTGCAATGGTATCTCAGTGTGCCGGCATTAAAGACGGCCACTTAAATGGGTGGCCGCGCGGCCATTTAATGTACATTCAGGACGGCCTGGGCAATTTCCCCCCTGCCCAGCCCGTCCCTGCCTCCGCGTCTATAAAAAAAAAAAAAAAAAAAGACGGCGTTTCAATTGGGGGGGCACACGGGAGGGCACAGCATGCTGTAGGGGGGCCATGGCCCCCTCTGGCCCCCCCTGCCGACGCCACTGCACACACTTACACAAACTTATGCTAACACACACTCCCTCTCAAATACATACATTCATGCTCTCCCACACACACATACACATTCATGCTCACACACAATTAAACATACTATCAGGACCACCTAGGTTCAAAGCTCTAGAGTGGCCACTACCTGCAATATAAAGGTCACTCTGGAGAGCAGGATGCAAATTACTGGAGCCAACCATAGAAGCACGAAGGACAATCCAAAATGCAGGGTCAAATACAGGCCAAAATGTCAGCAACAGAGGACAAGCAGCAGAAGCCAATAACAACTAATCCAGAGAACATGCCAAAATTAAGTCGACCACAGGGAGAATGGGAGCAACAGGTAACAGGAACAGGTAGGTAGGAACTGGTGAGGAAAGAAAGATCAGGCCACAGGAGAAATCAAGAAGAAATAACACGCCAAGTTATACTGAGAGGTACTAAAACTGAGCACCTGTCTACTGGTATATAGGGCTTTTATAGAGAAAACCCAGCCACTCGGCATGCACATGGGCAGGTGTGTGTTCAAGCCGCATATGGCGTGCTGCTGCCCGCCAAGAAATGACCGTGCCCTAGGCCTCCCTCCATGCTGCCAGACAGATCGTCGTGGAAGGGAGACCCGATGCGCAGTGAGCATGCCGTAGAGGTAGGTATCATTTATGATACATACACATGCTCACACACAAACACTTACACATACATGCTCACACACTTACACACTCATTCTTTCACAACCTGGGCAAGGAGGTTGGGGAGGAGCGTCGCTGCAGGGGATACGATGGACTCTGCCTGTACCCACCGATGCAAGACAAATGTCTGGAAGGTACAGGGCTGGATGATACTGGTTGGTACAGGTAAACCTGGATGGCACAGACAGGACTGGTCAGCATAGTCAGGAATGAGCAGAACAAGTAGAACAGACTGAAAGCTCAAGAACAAGGCAAAAGCTGGATTGTCTTCAGGCAAAGCACTTGACAGGATATGACTGTAGAAGTAGGATGTAGTATAGCTTTCGGACAGGACACATAGCAGGATAGCACTCTGACAGTGCACTTGGCAGTATAGCCCTCGGACAGGGCACTTGACAGGATTGCCTGAGGAGAAGACATATGGCAGGATAGCCTGTGGAAATACCAGTCGGGAAGAGCAGCAGCAGCAGGAGAAACAGCCAAACAGGGAGCCAGATCAAGCATGCCACAACCACAAGGCATAAAAGAAAATGCATTTCTAAAAGCAGCAGGTATTTAAAGGGCAGGGCTGCACAAGATAATGAGGCCTAGCTAACACCAACAGAGGGAAGCAAGAATTACTACACAATGTACAGTGGCCACTACAGGCTAAAAGTGGAAACGTCAAGTTTACATGCAAAACACTTATACATATATTTTCATTCTAGCATACTGTACATACTCACATACACTCGATCCATCATCCCCTTACCTCACTTGCAGTTTTCTTTCTGGCACTTGCACAGCCTCGCTTTTACTGCTGGGTCATGTAGCCATTTGTTAAAAACTTTTTCAGCTTGTTCATTATAAGATAATTGTTGTCTATATAATTAATCTACTAAAATCCAGTACTCTTTACTTGTTAATAATAGCCTTTTCGATGTCTTGTGTCAGTTCTTTTAAAGAGAATGATTGGCATATGTCCTTATTATATGTATACCACTTTAATCATGCTTTAGTTAGGATCTTTCTAATTTTATTTTATTAAAAAACCTTTAAGGTTATTGTACTAGACTGACCAGCCTATTTCTGCCAGGCACAGCTAAACCAGGTTCTGGGAAACCTCTGGCAGACAGCACGCACAGCTCTAGGCAGGTAGTGCTACATTTGGCTCAGGGATCTTTCTTCAGGTCCTCTCCTTGCCATAGGAGCACAGAGGAGCCTTCTAACAGTCCCTTTGATTGTGAGGCTTCAGACAGGGCCGGACTGGGAATGAAAAGCAGCCCTGGAAACATTTGAAGACCAGGGGGTTAAAAGGCATATCATTCGACAGAGTGGCATATAGGGGGGTATAAGGCATTTCTGGAGGCAGAGTGGCATATAGGGGGTTAAAAGGCATTTCTGGAGGCAGAGTGGCCTAAAGGGGGTTAAAAGGCATATTATGGGGAACTCTGAACCTCCAGAAAAGCCTTATGCCCCCCATATAACACTTCCCCCGCTGACTTAACGCTGCTTCTGACTTCCTGGTGTCTGGTGGGGGCAGCGGGTGGAGACCAGCGTCCATTAAATTAAAGGGGCAGGCGTGCACGCACCACGCCGTCCAATGGCCGTGCCTCAGCTCTTCGTCCCACCCCTTTTAAGACGTGGGACGAAGTGCTGAGGCACGGGCATTGGACGGCGTGGTGCGTGCACGCCTGCCCCTTTAATTTCATTAGGTGCCAGCGGAAGGAGGCTTTCAATCCCGCTCGCAGCCGCTCAGCGGCTGTTTTGTATGTTGGTCTGCCAGCCGCCCAGCCCACGGAGCTGCCAGCCCACCGGGAAATTTCCCGGTATCCTGGTGGGCCAGCCCGGCCCTGGCTTCAGAGAGTTTATATGTCCCTGTCCTGAACCGGTTGCAGGCTTTGTGAGAATCACAGACTGAATCATGACAAAAATGCAGATGGAGCATTTACCTAAGGCAAGGTCTAAAAAAACTGCATTGTTAATAATAATTTCAATGGAGTAAGCAACTGTAAAAGAAGATGGAAAATTACCAAAATTTTGCCATGTCAGCTCCTACCTACACATAAGCCTAGAGGTCATAGGCTAGAATACAAGTGAGACCCTAAAACACACATTTGGCAAACAGATAAACTGATGTGATCAGTGACCATGAGACAAAAGGAAAATGATCAAAACCGGACCAAAATAATCCAGTCATAGTGGAAAAGTTTTCCACATCCATTAACCATAGAAGTTGCATGTTGTAGACTAGAAGCTTTAAATAGCGTACAAACAATATAAATCACAGCAGCTCAGAAGCAAAAACCCCCACTCTTACTACCCTTCCCATTTTATACACTATTTTTGTTATTTCAAAAATAAAATCCATTGAACTTTCTCTCATTTTCAAGTATATCCCTGAAGACACAGACTTCTAGATGCCTGTTCTGCAATTGTATTAAAAAATCAGATGCAGGATTTATATAATATATGTAAACTGTATATTCTCCACACATTTTGTGTTAATTTCAAAATATAACTTTTTAAAGAAAATAAATTGTGCACCTGGTTCTAAGACAAAGCAAATAGCTAGAAGCAGGAAACATGTCTGTTTTTGTAATTATCTATTGGTGATCATGTGCGTTAAAATCGAACATGGTGAAATAAAAAAAAAAATCAAGCAAAGGCCTGAACTTTCTCACTTTGAATTGCAGTTAAATGCTCTGTAACTTTAGGCTCAATAGATTCCTATTCTGTAGGAGAAACACGAGAAACACAGCTATTACTACTGATCAGACAGTAACATTAAGATGACCTTTAAGAAGTGGGGAACCCTCTCTTGAAGCAGGTATGATAGGTATGAAGGCATCTATCATTTGGTGTTCCCATTGCAACTTTCTACATTGCCAGGTAGTAGCAAAGAACCCTTCAATAAAGAAATGGAATAAACATGACATCCAGGAGGAACAACATATTACATAGCACATCATTTTACCAAAAGGGAATAAGAACTCCATAGCAAAACTATATTAAATTATATGTGGACTGAAATTGCCCATCAATATTTTTCTTACCCTGCAAATGAATGCCTGCTTTATTACTTGTCATCCAGTATTTTTCAAGGTGAGAGAGCGATTTAAGTTATTGTGGCCCTCCAATTTACTAATGTTTGTCAAACCATTACAGTTGGTACGCCACTTTATTGCATATTCATCTTTTAAGATAAACATCCCTCTACTTTAATCCTAGTACACTATACACTCAAATGTCTTCATCTCCATATTTGCACTGTTGGTAAAAACAAATACATTAATTTTGAGTAAACATAATTTGATTATTTTATACTTGTGTTATGTATCGTAACAACAACATTTAGGGATAAGCATTTTGTGCAATTTTATAATTCAATATGCCTGTCATTGTTACTTCAAAACTAATTGGTTTTGTATTTTTATTCTTTTACTTAATAAGCCATGTTTGTGCATTGTAAGGCAGCATTTTGCAAAACCCCAGTAAAAGTTAATTCGTCTTTGGAAAATAACAGACTTCCTTTGTGAACTTTAACAAATAACCTCCCGAGGTTTGCTAACCATCACAAAAAATATCTTACAGCCTTTGGCTGTAATACAGTTCTCTTGCTGTTCCTGTGCACAGCCTGATGATGTGCACTGGGCATTGTCTGCCACACAGACCATGGTGTGGGCAAGGATGACTAAGGAGCTACATTAGAGAGGTCTATGTCAGCAGAGGCACCAGCTTTCTCATAAATGCAACTGAAAATTGTTTCCTACCATGCCTTTGAATGCGGCTCATAGCTAATTAGTAAGTAGGGCAGGTTTGGGGAGAAGCGGGGTAAAAGGTTCAAGGCAGACTTAAGGTGTCAGGGTAGTGAGGTCTACTGTAGTAGTTTTATAACAGTCCCAATGTCATTGTCAAAAGGCTACATGGAAATACACAGTCAGATGTTTATGGCAGGAAACATATACTGCAGAATTTAATTAGCAGCCTAGTAATTATTTTGATGAAGCTACTTGACCGGGTGTAAATGTCACCAGAATGTGTTTGTGTTATGATATCTTACATTTCACGTTTTCACAAAACTTTGATGGGAGACCTAAATGGGCTACTACCTTTATGTAAGAAAACTTGTGTGTCATGAGATTAAATGGCCAGGTTGTTTATCTACATGTAGACCATTTGAGTGATATGCAGGATATCCAGAATTTCGAATGACAGCTTGTGGGTGCATTAAGAAGACTGGCAGCTAACCTTAGTTATCCACAGGGATTTAGTGATTTCCACTTCCTTTCACCCCTGGGTTATTTGCCAGTTAATCCCATATTATTATTATCCACATAAAAGGGTGGCGCCTCCAGACTCACGCTTAGCAGGATTGAGGGAGAGGCTGTCACCGTGGCTCTGGCCTTTTACGGAAGGCCACAGAGAGGCCAGTATAATACAGATAGATTCGCAGAGAAGGAGAGGTTCAGAAACGCTTCTCTTTCTCAGCAAATTTGTCTTCAATCCCTGGGAAAATTGGCGAAAAGGCAAACCCTTTCCACTTTCCTCTAATCTGAGAGGGTGTGCCCAGAGGCTTTGATCTTTTGCCAAAGTTCATGAGCAGTTGTCCACGTAAAAATCTGACGAACAAAGAAGAAGTTTTGGAGCAGCAGACAAGGAAAAAGAAAGGAGACAGAAGAACAAGAAGATGCGAGAGAAAAAGTGGAGCTGCATGGGAAGGAGACAGTGACACCGAAGCTGCCGACAGAGAAGTTCGGGAGATATATAAAGAGAGAGTGAATGAGAGTGTGAGAGAACATGAATGAGTGTCACAGAGTGTGAAAGAGCACAGAAGAGTGAATGAGGGTGAGTGACAACGAATTTCTTTTCTAAATGTAAAAAACCCTTCGATTTTCATCTGAACGGAAAGAAACAAGATATTTGTTGTCCGAAAACAAATGGACCAAAAACTCAACAAAAATTTGTCTAAATCATTTTTTGGTCCATTTGTACCATCTAGTTATTTTACAGACATTGACAGTCCCTCCAGTCATGCTTCCCCATGAATTTCCCTGACATATTATTAATCTGTTTGCTTCAAATGTTGGCTTAATGTTCTATATATTACGGCAATATAACTATCACTGCTCTATATAAAAGAGTGTTTTTTTAAATTCTCATTTTTGAACCTTAGCTTCGTATAATAATGATAGGGGAACCTGTGCAAGAAGTACTTAATGTTTGGCAGCTTTTGAAAGCAGAGCTTTTAGGATTTCAAGTTTAATTGTGTCTTCATTATAATGAAGAGTGGAGAGTTCATTTCAATAAAAATGGATTTATTGATTGTTTAATAATTTTATACTCATGCCATTTAACAAATGGCAAAAAGTTTTAAGGTTCTTCAGACAAGTATTGGAAAGCTGTTAGTAAGCAAACATGTATATGTATGTATCTGTGTGTATATATGTAGACCTGTATGTGTATGTATGCACATATACACACATGTATGTATATATGTATACTATACTATATATATATATATATATATATCAGGTAAATGCATTTTTATAATATAATATTTATAATATTTCAATGAATAATTTTAATATAGTAAATATTAACCTAATATATTAAAATTATTCATTGAAATATTATAAAAATGCATTTACCTGATATTCTGTTTTAGGAATGCATCTTTATAATAAATCTTAGACAATTAGAAGCTTGATGGAAAGAGGTCTTACCACTCCTTTCCAAATTAATTCCACACTTCAGCCCATGTATTCACTGTAATCTGATTGATTAGTTTAATAAATCAAACCTACCTGCGGATAATCCATTTAGGCTTTTTAATTAAACACAATTATCACAATTTGTTCTGCTGCCTGCCATCCTGCAACTGGAATTTAGGATGATGAAGGAAAGAAATTCATGTTTATCTTTAAAGCTGAAAATGAGGCAGTGTGTGTTAAAAACCTGCTTTGTGGGAAATAGCTCATGGAGGAAGGAATTAAAAGAAAATCCCACTAACTGAATTCAAGCATTTTCCAGCAATGTTATGCACATTTTTAAGTGGCATATAATACATGTGCACTTAATGTATTCACATTAATTCTATTCGACCAATAAGTTAAGTGACATATATGTGGAATTTTTCTGACTTAAAATATTTTGAGCATTTTTAATAATGGCATAACATGTCCTTTCATGTGTAATTCGTTGTTCTTTCCTAGCGCTTTTATCCTGCTATTTCTAAAGAGATCACCTGTCTTTATTGGATGTTATTGGAATTTATTTTACACTCTCTAGTACTGTCATATAGGACAGAGTAAGTCTCTCCTACCTGCTTCCCTTGCCTTCATTCCAACCAAGACGGTAGGAGACAATGTATCAGGAAAATTTCTACCCTTGCTTCGAGTTTCTTCTTTTCTCCTCTCACCTACAATGTTTTTTTTGCCTACTCATCATATCCTGACCTTTTATTCTCTGTTTTACTGCTTTTATACCTGATTCCTCTATACACCCTCCCCCCAAAAATGTGTGACATCCCATCATGAATATCTTTGGTGTATGGCTAAGTTTGATGTATTTTGGAATTTATATATATATATAGGGGGAAATCCGTGTTGGCGGATATATATGTTTTTATATATTTTTGAATAATATGTTTATATTATATTTTTGTACTTTATCTTCGTACTTTATACTGGCATACAGGCCCAGACTGGCCATATGGCACACTGGGCAAATGCCTGATGGACTGCTGGTTGAAAGCGCTCTATACTCACCTGATTTTCTGTTCCAGTGACAGATCGGGTGCTGCAGTGTATGGTCTCTGGCTCGATACACCTGCGTTAGCATATAATTATATTACAATATATCACTAGTTTTTTTTATCACTGTAAAAATCACAAATATTATACTGCTACTAAAATTGTACCATGCAGTACATACTTTGTATATAGAACATACTAGTGTTGGGTTTAGTGACTTCTATTAAAAAAAACTTTGGAAACAGTTATGTGCACAATTCTAATACTATTTAACAAAGTAATGCTCTCGACCAGTACCGTAAATTAGCCCTGTGCTTGAGTGGTTACTCAATTATGCATTTTTCTCATTTAACACAAATATGCTCAGGAACGGTAGAAAAAAAATGGAAAGTGTATGTCGATAAATAAATCCCTAATCATAAGGAGAATATAGGTATCGTAATGGTGCATTCATAACACCTTGATAACATGAGGTTTGGATGCATGCATTGTTTTCAGAGGCATGTAGTTATGTCCTCAAGACTAATTCCTTTTTAAAGCCCAAAACTAGATGTGTCTGTTGCTTTGCTTACATTGAAGAGTTACACAAAACCCAAGGTGAAGGTCAGTTAGCAGGCCCTAGGAAGTACCAGATGATCCAAGCTCATACGTCTGTGTGATATTCACATGCTGTGAATGGTATTGAATAGTGCTGGGACTGAAAGATAGCCTATTGACTTTCTTTGAGATCTTAAACAACTGAATGCCTTCCTGTCTAAAAACAAAACCCCTATGTATTTTGTGTCCCAATACTGCATTTTATGCAGATTGTCTTTCCGCAGCATTCTTACATAGAGTGAAAATGCAGCACAGAGAGTGCTGCGAATACATTCGGATTGTGTACATAGCCTGCTGATGTTATAATATCGTACTTTTAATTCCCTTCCTTCGAATGAATGTGAATACAACGGACTGTAAGCTGTTTGTTTAGGGTTCAATGGCATCTCATTTACACGTGTTAATTGCAGCTAATTGGCACTAATTAGACGAACAGGAAACCCTCTGGGAGCACTCATACCTTTAATTTGTAGTAAATATCATTAATTAACATATGCTAATTAAAGCCAATTAACATTGATTAAGGGTTGCCAGCTACTTGGAAAGTACAAATATGCATATTGTATTAAGTCAGCTCTAAATGTAATGCATCCTTTACATGAACAGAAATGCGCTGCTAGAATTTGACCCTTTTGTTCAAAGATTGGTCGACGGTAGCTCTGATAACTAGACATGGGATAGTAACAGGTGTGAACATGACAACTGACGTATACTAATTCAAATTGAAATGTATCATCAGATGGCTGCATTTATATTAAATCCATGTGATTTTTACATGGAAAAAAGCACCTATTGAAACATCCTGTTTGTAAAATCACATGGATATTAATTGGTACATCAGTTATTTTTTCTTATTAATAAACCTTAAATAAACACCAATTTTGACTTGCATATGAATAGTAATCACTAGGAGATACATCATTTCTGCACGGGGATTAAATACACAACTAATGTGTAGGTGTGTTTTGTTATTCACAATTAACCGGGCAATCTGGCCATTATATGCACTTTAATGCATATGATAACTGAGAGGTCCCTTTAAATTTCTGTTGGGTCCCCCTTGCAAATGCATTGGGGGGTTGCATAATCTTGCCCCTAGCTGCAGCTTCTCTCTAAGGTAAGTGCTTTTTAAAGAACGTATAAGGCACTCATAAAGTACTTAAATAAGGAAGAGCCATCAGGGACAGTAAAATGTGCTTTTAACCCCTTAATGACAAAGCTTGTACATGTACGGGCTCAAAATGCATTGTTTTTCAATGGGTTTAGGGACCACCCATTGTCCTTAAGGGGTTAATAAGGAGGTCTTGCCAGTGTATACAACATTAATGCATCTAACAGGTGAGATGCTGTGTTTAGTGTGGTTAGCAGTATGCAATAATGCCAGAACATGTACCCTAGTGTATGATTTATACCTTGTGAAAACAACCAAGAAATTCTAAACAATCTTGGCATGTTTTCACTTGGAGGAAAATTGAGAGAGATTTGAGGCAACTAAAATGTTTAAAAAAAAAACTTAATTGTTCTAATTTTATTAAATAAATAACCTATGCTTTTCATGTTTAATTTAAAGAAGGAGCTGTTACTGCCAATGCTTAACCATGGCATTTATTGATTCCATGTCATTAAATCATTAAAACCAGGATGAGTGGCTGCACCGTTAGAGATGATCCATTTGATAATATAAAACTTTTAAAATAATGTAATTTTATGCAGCGTCAAAAAGTCAATTAATTTGAACCTAAACTATACTAAGATGAGAAAACATTAGACAACCCACAAAATTAAAAGAATCAAAATACATTCACACCGTGTCCTGTGTTGTAATGAAAGCTGTGAATGAATGTGTCAGTTTCTTATGTTCCACTATAGGGTATGTGTTATAATAAGGACCCTAGGTTAATTGTTTCTTCTCATGCTTTTGTGCTTATTAATGAAATAAAAATAGGATTGCAGGTTTGTCATCATAAGGTCAAGTCAAAATTATAGGAGCACTGTTATGGGTATATTTGGCAGAGCCGTAGGAAGGGCGAGGCGAGTGAGTCACTGTGAGGGCAACTTTCTCCCCTGGCGAATCGGGACGTCGAGGGTGGAACTTGAGAGGTATTTTCTCAAGCTCCGCTCCCGGTGTCCCGATTTTCAGAGGGGTAAGCTTACTGAGCATGCGTACAATCATTTAGGGAGTGTTTTCCATTCTTTCCTCCAAAAGGAGCTAGCCATGGTTCTGATATTTGGGGAACATATGGTAATGGTTATGGATGCGTGTCATGGAGAATCACAAACTATGTTAGTTATCACCCTCTTGAATGAGAGCTCAACTGACTTTGCTCAAGATGTGTACAGGTGAATGCTTCCTTCTTTCAGTAGATGTAACTGGGGAGAACTTAATTGGGAAAAAAATTCATTTTCTAACTCATATAACTAAAGATGCCAACAGGATGCAAGAAGTTACATTAGAGTCCATGCTAAATGCTCATAGTAAATTGGGAGTCAATACTGACATTATGTATCCTTGTTGTAATTCCAAGAAGATGAAAAGTCAAATTAGCTTCCAAGACCTTCGAGGTAAAAAAAAAGCTTTATGTCATTTTACATGTTTTTCTATGTTGCCCCACTAATTGCTTTCACCTTCCACTCCAAGTTCCTATACGGGAAATTTAAGTGAGCTATTTTTGTAGATACATAATCCATAATGCAGGTTAATCTACACTGTTCTTTGATCATGCTTCTTAAATATATAGCTACCACTATTTAGTCCCATAGTTTATTTTTTTAAAATGTACTTATTGTGACTGCTTTATTATTCCTATGCATATAAATCACACTGCCTTTGGCTTCGTTTGCATATCATGACTTGATGTTTGAAGTTAAGATTTACAAGAACGAAATATAAATTAAACAATCCTAGTGCAAAGGTCTAAGATCACCTGTTTTCTCTACTACCGCATTAATACTGCATATATTATTACGCTTTGTTCCCTGGATTAACATTTTTATCTCTTGCTTTCATGTGCTGCTTATCACATTAGACATAAATGAAAAGAAACAAAAACTGTTTAATCTGAACAAACACCTCCAAAAATGCAAGTTCAGACTTATAATTTATAATCAGTTTTTTTTTTACAACTGTGCGCACATTTAAAAAAACAGGATTAGCTGTTTAAAGAAGGACACAATCATACAGCGTAATACTTTTTGAATTTTATTCATTCCTAAATCATTAAATTCAGTTAATTTACTCAATATACGCCTTACATATTTTAAAATATATGGGCCAGTTACAAAAATTCTATTTTGTGGGAAATTTAGTTGCAGCATGTCAATATAGTCTCTGGATTTACGTACATAATCCTGAAAAATGAGAAGAGTCCCCAATACTTAACATAAACACTAGCAATAAGGAGCTTTTTGGGATCCTAATGAAGCAGAATACGTCCAGGATTTCTAGATCCTACTAGGGACATTCCTATGAAAACACCTTTTTGTGGCACTCTCTTTCAAACATATGCCTTGATCATTATAGCTAACACCAAAAAGCTGCAGGGCCTAATGGATTAATTAATTAATAGATTAATTTCTAGAATTTCAAATTTAGAGTCAGAATATAGGTTCTTGAGAAGAAATTAGTAACTTTTGTTGGAGGAAATGGTCTATTTAGTAATTTGATTTCCAGTAAACCATTCCAGCTTATGGGCGCTGTGTCATTTTTGGTGTTTACCTTTTTACAGGTGTATTGCCAAATGGCAATAGGTTCGGATACGCCTTTAAAGAAGGTCATTCAGGTTGAATAAATGGATAAATATGGTTTTATTGATAGATACTATGACAGATAATATGATATTATTGCACAAACACAATCTTATCAAGTATTCAAAAGTCACAATAATATCATATTATCTATCATATTATCTATCAATAAAACCACATTTATCCATTTATTCAACCTGAATGACCTTCTATAAAGGCGTATCCGAACCTATTGCCATTTGGCAATACAACAGGACAAAAACTTGGTGCCAATTTTACTTTTGTCCTCAGATTGTGATTGTATTTTATTGAAACTGCTTATCAATAGATTTTTTATTTTTTTTGTGCTTTGTCTACAACTTACATCCGTAATTTTTGTGTAAGTGATAAGCTGTGTAGCCGGAATAAGCTGTTAAGTAATTAAATTGTTCCCATGAGTCCATTTCAGAATGGCCCAATTCTGGGCTAATGATTCATGATCGCCAGGATAAGTGTTTTCACATACTAATCCAGTGTTATTACTGTTTAAAGGATGGCCTTATTTTCTTAACATAATTATTAAAAGCTCTCTTGTGCATTATTAAACATTTAATATATAAACAATTGCTCCGCCAGTTATGACAAATTATACAATATTTCCCATAAAGCAAAGGACAACATATTATTGTGTATTATCATATATATATTTTGTAGTAAAATAAATCTCAGTTCTTAAAACATGTTTATGAGGATTCCAGTTCAAGTGGGTTCACACCTTTGCCACTAATTTTAGTCCAATTCTGTGTATTCTATACTAGTGATTGAAATTATCTCAAAGCAATGTTTGGCTTTCTTCCATTTCTAATAATGTGCTAAAATGACTCTCTTAACACAGTAGATTATTATTCGGTATAGTGTCTCTATCATTATCTCCTCTTCTCTGGAGAAACGTTTTTGTTATACTGACATGAAAACAAAGGATCGAAATGATTGTCAAAATATAATGTTGATTACTTTTTGATTATTTGCTTTGATTTTCAATCCTCATAACTTTCAAGTACATTTTAATTCATAAAAGTAAAATAAAGATAGACTTAAAGAAAAAAAAAATTCTGTAATAATTAATATTAATATAGACTATAGAATATAAACATTGGAAAAATATTTAGGACATTTACATTTAAATCTATTATACTGTACAACAGCTTGAAAGGCAAAGAAAGCCAGGGGTGTCTTTTTTTTAATCCATGTCAAAAAGAACCCTGGAAACTGGGATGAATATCAGCAGTGGTAAGATTTATGAAAGCATTACTTTTGTCATGAAAAGAGGGCCATTAAAAGAATCACATGATTTCTTTAAAAAATTACAATACATTTAATGTTCCTCAACCACCCTGTGCTCCACTGAGCTTTTTCTTGCAGTTAGTGGGGCTGGTCTCATGGTAAACCCAGGGGTGATCTGATGGTGTGCATTACAGGTGCATTGAGGTATGTTGATAGACATCTCTTAAGGAATTTTAGACTGGAGGAAGATTTGATATTGTCCAGGAGGTTATTCCACAGTTGAGGTTTCCCTGTAGGAAAACGAGGATCAGGCCACTTCCTTTTGGTATATTGGAATAGTAAGTAAAGTTCTGGTACCGGATATGAGGTTACAGATGAACACCAATACCTCAGTTTTTGCAATAGGGTGTCATGGTCTACACTCTACAGTGTCAAAGGCAAAATCAAGAAAAATAGCTCCAGTTAGGTTTCCTTGTTCCATGCCAGTTTGGATGTCATGCATATTTTTAAGAGGGCAGTTGTAGTCGATTGATTTAAATAGAAGCCTGATTGATCTGGGGTCAGATAGTCTGTTGATAATACTCACATAATTGCATGTAAACAAATTTTTCCAAGAGTTATAATACAGCTAACAATGCTAATAAATGGTAGTAAGATATTGTCCCCACTTGTATGGATAGGTACTACTCTTGCAATCTTCCAGAGTTTGCGTATATATCCAGTCACCAGTGATTCATTGATTAGGGTTGTGACAACTTAAACAATTACCAGCACCCTGTGCTTCAGCAACATTGCTTGGATTTGAATAGCTCAAGATTAGTATTTTATTTTCAGTTTATTTAGATTTTTATATATGACACTAACAGACAGAGGTATCAAATTGATTTTCTCTGCAATACGGGGTCTTTGTAAATTTGATTTGGCCTGATGCTTATTTGTCATTTTAGGATGTGTGTCATTAGTTAACCTTGTGGTCAAGGCGGTGACACATCCATCAAAATAATTATCAAAGGCATTTGCTACATCTAGGTGGCTTTGCTGTCCACTTTGACAGTTGTGGGTTGGGAGTAGTTTGAGGGGCTTTGTATGTTACTTATTATTTTCAAAAATATTTTTGGACTTAATATGTTTATGTTCAAATTCTCATTGAATTATTGAGCCTTTGCCATTTTTGTTTGTTTTGTGCATGTATTTCTCCATTGACAATATGCTTAGACTGAAAGTATTCAATTGCTAGTATTGCATTCTAGACCTGGAATAAATCTTAAGCTTTGCCATTGGACATTCCTGAGATCATTTAGAAAGGATTTAAGATTACATTTATTCAAAGTCCTGGTGATTATAACTTTGTGAGAGGATTTGGTAGCTTTTATTTGGTGCACACAGTACACTAGGCAGTGGTCATTGAAACTGAACATCTGCTTACTGGATTCTTTCAGGACGAGAGGAAAGAATCCAATCCCATTCTCTTATCACCCCCTTGCTGCTTAGTACTAGGAAGTATGTCACTGCCAGTTCAAGAGCTTTTTATTTTATACTAGCTTTGCAAGGAATCAGCGGAAGTAGGGACAGTTAGCATTCTTGTGATTTGTTGTCAAATCGCACACTGATTTTAATGGGGTCACTACAGAGCATGTGCAAGAAGTGTACTTAAGTATGTTTTCTGGTTCCAGTAGAGGCTGACAAATGAGGAGTTAAGTAACAAATCTAATTTTCCAAATCCCATAACAATTTGCATTCTGTTAAATACATTGGTGTCCGTGCAAAATGCCTCTAGAATGAAATTTGAGAAAGATGAAGACACTGTGATTAAAATGTGTGTTTACATTGGTTCCCATGGACTGCCAAATCGCTTTGACATTTACAGGCAAATATTACATATAAATTTGTGTAAAATGTAATTTTTTAAATTTCAAACTTGGTATGCTGGGGTTCTAGCCTTTATAATTCTGACAGATTGCAAAACAACCCAGAAAAAGTATGTTTCTAAAAAGTAGATCCACAAGAGTCATTTTTACCACCTCCCATGCTGTCATTCCTCCACCAGCCTTTTATAAATTATGTTGCAAAAAAAACTGTGCATATTATAGGCATACCCCTTGCATTTTTTTTCCTTAGGCTTTCACAAACAGGATAGGCGCCACTGCAGAGTGAAATACTGACATATGGGATAGGATGGATATTATGTTTCACACAAAAAGATGAAAGTCTGTTTTTGGGAGACACTATTATTCAATTAAGAACCCACTCTGCCTGCTGCAGGCATTGCAGAGTGTATGTGGTCCAGGATCTATATAATCTAGCCATCCTAAATTGTCTAGTAGAGTAGCTAAGGTGAACGTAAGGGCAAAAGTCATATATATGTATAATCTATGGAAATCAACCCTATATTATATTAATATTAGATTGCTACACAACACCTTTTACAGTCAAACAGTTGAAACAGGAACATGAACGTAAATATCAATTTATAACTTATTTGAAATGCGGACTGGACTTATTCTGGACTTTTTTGTAGATATTTTGTCTCTCACTGTTCAAATGAACCTACCATTAAATTATAGACTGATCATGTCTTTGTCAGTGGGCAAACGTACAAAATCAGCAGGGGATCAAATTATGTTTTCCTTCACTGTAATATCCTCCCTCATAAACACCTCTCTTTGTCAAAAACACCCTCAACTGCTGATCATCCCTAACAAGGCTTCTGGTGGCCACTTGTTATCCACCATCAATGTTCAATAAAAGGCGATGTGTGACTTTAAGAGACATCATAACCTGGCGCACTGTGTCTTTAAGGCATGCAGTGCCTTTTTAATGAAGTCTATGGAGCCGGGACAGCCTCCATAGCGTAAAAAAAAGGCTGGAGATTGGGGAGGTACACCGCGGGGACTACCTAGTTGACCTTGGGCAGAATACGTCACTGTCTAGTGATTGCTCGATGAATGTGTTTATGGTTATGGACTGATATCACTTGTGGTAATATATGCACACACAAGCTCAAAATACACAACATGGTGGACTGACAATTTTTGCTTATTTGTGTGTATTTTTATTTATTTTTGTATTACTGAGTAATGGTTGTGCAACTGTGCGGTTTTAATCCACCTTGCAATTCAAGAAGTAAATAGTTGTATATACAGCAAAGCTGTTGGTTTAATAATACAACATTATTTATAAAAGCTTCAGCTTCATTTGATGAAAAGCAGCCAGCCCTGAATACGGAACAGGTCACTGCCATAGGAGAAAACGAATCTACACAGCTAGTTTAAGGGGTGGATTGAAATATCTTGTTGTGAGTGGCTGGTGGTAGTGCTGATGGTGAAGAGATGTGACGCTGATTATAATAATACCCTAAGCCACCATAATCTTTCCTGCCCTGCATCCAATCTGCTGTGTCTGTGATCATATACCCCACTCTGCTATGTTTCTGGAAAGAATGTTAAATGTAAAGTGTGCTTCACTTTATGTATATAAATATATATATATATATATATATATATATATATATATAGGCCCCTGCAGGCAGACAATAGACTCACTCGCACAGCCCTTTAACTCCTGAAGGCACAACTTGGTCTGGGGAGACCATGGTCTCCCCGCTCCAAGAGTTAAAGGTCTGTACAAGCGACTCTATTTGTATGCTTATTTTACCTTTTTTATAGTCCACTGTCATTGTTTAGAATATCATTGATAGTCAGTACAATGTTGCAATTTCTGTGCAAATGACCTATGTTATATGTACCTGTTGATTACATCACAGTGATTTTAAAAAAAAACTTAAAAAAAAAAGTCATTTATGCAACTTTTTATCATGCCAGCTCTAATCTGCATTGTCTATCTTAAATGTTGTCTGAAAGCTTTGTGACTACTATTTCAGTTGTCATTATTGTTTTTAGTAAATTAAATGGTTCTTGTTGAACAACCTGAATATTTTAGTTTGACCTTGAACCAAACATTAACCTTGCCTTGGCTATTTCTGTTTGTGTTTCATTTCCTGATGCTAATATTCCTTGTATTACAGCTATGCAAGGACCAGCCATAATCTAATATACTGATGTTATCCTACTACTGTTGTTACACCATATTCTGGTCTTGTTCCCAGATCACCATTGCTCTCATTTGATTCCTTTCTTTTGATCTCTATATAAAAAAAAAACCTTGCCTTTCAGACTATTTATATGACAACTAATCTTGCTGCATACACATCTGCCTGTTTATCTCAAATCCTGTTTTCTCCTTGTCTAGAACATAACCTACATCAAGTAAAGGACTGGGAATGAAAATCGACCCTGGTACTTTCAAAACAGTGGCAGATAAATTATAGGCTTGTGGCAGCCTGTTCTGTGATAGACCATGGGATACACTGGAACTATTACTGGGTAGAAGGCATTTACCTGGCGTGCCCACAGTCTAGTTTAGGCCTGCCTATATAATAGATGTTTTGCTAGCAGTTGAAACAATAACAATGTACTGTACTACTGTAGTTTTAACGCAAAACCACTAGTTTTTGGTCAACAACAAAAAAATGTTTGTGACATAATTATGCATTTGACTGCTTACAACTGTTCTAGTTGTAAAAATACTGTTCTGTTCCTGTGTAGAGTTTAGTGGATTAACACAGTTGCCCATTTACGTTACTAGCCAAACCTCTAATTTGTGGACAACACAAAATATTTTGTATTATGTTTCTATCTTATCATACATTATTGTATACATTTTGATAAATACTAGTGACAAAACTAGGCATTCTACTGGTCTTTCAGTTGTTTAAAATGTAACACCTGTTCCTGAGTAGGTTAAGACAGTTGCCCATTTAATCTACCAGCTAAACCTCTAATTTGTGTTAGTTAATCTTTTAAACATTTCTTTCTATCATTTCATATAGTATTTTTCATTGATAAACAAATATTGGTGACAAAACCAGGCATGTGCCTATCATCTGCTATATCCTGATTGGCCAAGCCAGTGCCCTACTACTACTGCTGCATCTCTTTGACCATAATTACTCTGAGAGAACCTTTTTTTTAAAAAAAAATCTATGATATTGGGAAAATTCAGTCCTGCATGTGCCTTTCATATACCAGTGCCTGCCCAGGTCAAGTGCCCTAATACTATTGCGGCTGCTGCTCCTCTTTCACTGAGGTAATGCAGTCCTGGCAAGTGCTCCACTACTACTGCTCCTCTCTCACCTTCCTTACTCTAGATCAGTTGTTATTTTTTCTAATATGGTAGGGGGTCAGTCTTGCGGCTCGATGTGTCTGTCTGCCAGTGCTTGGCCTGTCCTGATCAGTGCCCTGCCCTCTTGTCTTAATGTCTTTCCTTACTCTGGTGGATCAATTCTTGTTCTTTCTTCTGCTGCTGCAGCTCAATTTCCTTCCTTACCCTGAGGGATATTTTTCAAATTTTGGTGGATTTCAATGTCCTGTACGGTGGGGCTGGATATGTGCCAGTGTCAATCTACCCCCAGTGCCCTGCTACTGCTATCATATCACCTTCTTTCTTCTGAGAGATCAATTAATCTTTTTGAGAAATTGAGTCCTATGGCATGCTACTGGACATGTGTATCCATTGGTGCAGTGTTGCTGGTAGTCCTGCAGTGCAAAACCGAGTGTGGATCTTTCTTAACCTTGAGATGGTGCTGCTGTAGGTAAAAGGTGAGTCCAGAACGTGTCAGGGACCTCCCCCATTGGGAACCCCACTCCCCCCCTCGTCGTACCCAAATAAAAAAACACCCCTGAGTTTCTGCTGAGCCGAACTTCCGGGAAACAAGATTTGTTCCTGAAATGCGGTCTAATATTAACTACTGTTTAATTCACTACATTGCACTCAGCAGAGTGTACGCTTTCAATCAGTATTATTACTAGATTCATCTTAACCATTAAATTTTAGTGTACTAGCTTTTCAAGCTGTGAACCGAACTGCATCTTTTTAAAAAAATTTTTTTATTAAAGACATAGAAACATAGAAAAAGCACGCATGCACCTCTATCTCCTCTGTCCCGTCTCCTCTTACTCCAATACGCGACAACCCTGATTTCTTCCCGGGAATGGGGGGTGACGTGTTCCCTGTGGTGGCCGCGAGAAGGGTACTGGGGATTCGTGCTTACCTCTCCCACTCTGGCCTGCAGCCCTTGGAGGCCCTGGTGGGCTCGGACCTTCGTACAGCCGCCACGCCCAACTGGGCAATTTCTTCTGATCACTGGTTCGTAGGCACCAGGTCCTCAGAGAACTCACCAAGTCTGAGACAATGTGCAGCCTGACATCGCCCCCTGCTCACGGCATCTCTATCCTCTATGGCCTCCTCCTCTCGGCTGTTTTCCCTTCTCCCCACCTCATGAGGGTAAATGGGAAGCCTCGTTGCAAATCAATCTAACTGAGAAACAATGGGAGAAGATTTGCGTGCTCACTCACCGCTGCTCCCTTAATAACAGGGACCAGGAGATGTCCTACAGGCTGATGGCCTTATGGTACAGACAACCGCCCGATTCTGCCCCACTGGGAGGGATGAATGTTGGAAGTGTGGGGAGTCCCCATGCTCTTTACTCCACCTATGGTCGTCATGCGCCCTCATGATATTGGTCGACCATCCACTCCCATATTCGGTCCCTCACCGAAAAGGACGTACCCTTCACTCCCGAGTTCCTCCTCCTTCTCTACATGCCCTATCCAATTTCATGGTACAAAACTTCTGTGGTCCGCTACCTACTGACAGCAGCAAAAGCCCTGATCCCCTTGCACTGGGGAGATTCTCCCCCCCCTATGATTCGGGAGTGGATCCAGAGGGTGGAGCGGAGCCGAGTTCTCGAGGAACTGATTTATTCCGCCACGGACAGATCTGAGAAACACCACCACATTTGGTACCACTGGCTGCAACTTCTCTCAAGTCCTCAGATTCGCATTCTGCTTGACAGCGTTCCCTCATGAGGACTGGTTCCCGAGTTGTCCCCATCAGGTGCACGACCCTCCTGCCCCCTACCGATTGCCCCCTCCGGTCCCCCCTATTTTTTTTTTTTTTTAATCTTTCTCTCTCTTTTAAACAATAAACATTGATTTACCATAGAAAAAGCATGCATAAATATACATGAAAAATAGTATACAAACATTATATGTACTAGCTCTATAATATTTCAGGTGTCTAAAACATATAAATAGAAAACAAACACATTAAAACCATATCTCGGGAGTCGCCATACTACTATCGTATGTCCAAGGGAATAAAACTATCACTAGATCAAGAGGATGGCTAAAGGAACTGTACTAGATATAATCTGATCTAAGTTACTCCGTTGTTCTACAACCAACTAATGGTTGCCATTGTTTTAAAGCCGAACTGCATCTTTAACATAATTATCAGTCCTGACAACAAAACTATGTTACAATTTGTCATTATTTCGTCCCTGTTAAATTATTTAATGTTTTCTGTTTTACTCTTTTTATGTTTCTGGCACCAACCAAATTTGGGAGATTACAATAAAAGTCCTTAGATGTTTATGTTTTCTTCACTTTCACCAGATATCTTTATTACACTGTCAAGAACTGATGTGTTGAACCCTGATATCCATCCCATACAGATATACCTATTTTGAAAGAGGTTATTGACAGTTTTAAGCGTATGGTTACTATATTGTTACAAACAAGTGTGATGTCACTTACCTATTTTACATATACTACATACAAACTGTTGGCATTTCAGAATTTGAATTCTTATGATAAAATAAGAACAGTAGCGTACTCATCAG
This sequence comes from Spea hammondii, assembly GCA_029215755.1. Classification (NCBI taxonomy): domain Eukaryota; kingdom Metazoa; phylum Chordata; class Amphibia; order Anura; family Pelobatidae; genus Spea; species Spea hammondii. The sequence continues at coordinate 104,614,215 of JARDYJ010000002.1, read as the reverse complement.
GGGAGTGCCACCAGACCGGCATCGGGTGCGCACCCCTCCAGAGAGGGACTATAATGTCTGCCTCTAGAGGAGCAGGCTCGGGTGGGGAGATCAAAGATGCAGACCTCTGATCCTTCTTCCTTACGATACGCGCAGCAACTGCTGCTGTGCGTCGGGATTTGATTTCATATCCCGGCGCACAACACTGAAGCCGCGTCCAACGCCTTCTGCGCTCACTGCACCAGAAGGACACAGATGAAGAAGAGCCAAGAGGAAGAGCGAAGAGGAGGAGAAAAAGTGACAGTGACGGAGTAAAGGTAGGAAGACATTGAGAGAGGGGGGGGAGGGAGGGTGAGAAAGCATTAGTGTCAATGTCTTGTTCAGTGGATAGTGGTGGGAGTTATGCTGTACTCCATCAGTGCATGGCTCAGTATATAGTGATGGGAGTTATCCTCTAAAGTAGATCATAACTCCTATCACTTTATACTGAGCGAGACATTACATTATATGAATGTGTATAGCGCCAGCAGATTCTAGTTGACGGTGGTACAGCATAACAGCCTGGGTGGGAAGGATGCATATCCTTTCGGGGAGTGCATGCCCCAGAAGACAAAGATTGGGGACTACCTGTACTTGTCACAGACTGGGTCCAAACAGATGACTAAATGACCCAGCGCGCCCAAAGATTGTGTGCAGGAGTTACGGTGCAGTAGTGGAGTTGAACAGGGCCTGGTTGCAGGGCGACCACACTCACCCAGGTGTTGAGTATCTAGGGATGTGCAGCCAAACACCAGTGCCCTGATATAGCAGCGGATGTAGTCCAGATCCTGCAGGCACCCTGGAACAGGCATGAGACATCACACATGACTCATATGCAGGATGCTGCAGGCTGGGAGTATGGAAGCTAAGCAAAGGATATAGCAGAAACATAACAAGCAAGGGACAGGGAGACCAGGCACGAAACATAACCAGACAAGACATACATGTTACAGAGCACTACAGTGAACCAGACAAGGAATAAACATTACTAGACAAGATATACATGATACAGGGCACAACAAAGGACAGGGAACAAGGCAAGGAACACAGGGGACGCTTCTCCTTTAAGCAAGGATAGGCCATATTGACTAGGACAAAGGGAGAGAGGAACCAGAATCCTCAGATGATACAAGGAAGAAGGGCAAAGGTACATAAGAGACAAACAAACATGAATACAGAAACTAGCCTAAGACTGTTTGATAACAATTGGAGATTCCGTCACATGATATGGCCATAGTATGCTTAGCCCACCACTACGCCAAAGTACTCCAATGACGGTGGGTCCTAACGTTAATCCCTGCTGACAGTGGTACGAAACAAACCAAACATGTAATCAAAACACATAGCACTGAGACATACCTTAGACTGTAGACTGAGGTAGACAGAACACACAGGTGGGGCACACCTTATAAAGGAAACAGAGCTGAAGCAAAGAGCTGAAGCAGAAGCAAGGAATGGAAGATCAGAACAGAGCAAAAGGAAATCCAGGAATGGATTGAAGCAAAACAGAAAAACTAAAGCAAGACAGATATGCAGCTCCGCAGCCTGGGCAGAACGTGACAGTACTAAACCCTGGGTCTTCTGACTTTCCCTGCTGGTTCTGTGCTTGACAGTCATATTGTGGCTTTTCTCTATTCCTGTGGCCATTTCCATCTGGGGCTTTACCCCTGGATCCTCCTTTTCTAACGGCCATTCCATTTTGCTGCATTCTTACCCAGTATGAGGATTTCCTATATTTTCCTTTGTCAGGCACAATATTGGAGATGTAGTCCATGATACATCACTGATAAAAATGCCATTTATGGTCCTTACACAGAATTCACCTTTATTAGAATAGACTACAGTCTTCACATAAATATATCATTATGTTCTGCTGTTATATAAATGTAAGTACAGAGCTTGTAATCTGTTTTAGTGCTGGACTATTTTTGGTTCTATAGGGATGCAGAATCCTTTTCTATACTGAATAAAAAACTCTAAACATTAGTGTACCTTAGTATTTAAACAAAGTATGTTATGTTGACAGAAACAAAAATCCAGGAGCCAGTTTGATTTTGTATGGTTATGGTTTTATTTTTTTCAGTATTCTTTTTTTAATTACCAAGTCCAGTAATGCATACTTTCTGGTAGGCTCTTCCACAAATTGAGACAATAAACTACCTTTATGCATGGCACAAAACCTATTTCACTAACTTACAGATTTAATTTCTCCAGTCAATTTCAAGATCATTAACCACAAAAGGATGCAGGATAGTGTTATTTACTATTTTTGTTTTGACTTAATATAAAACACCATGAATGTGAGTGGAATTAAGCCTATGTTGACCAATTAACCAACACTTAGTGAATACCCATAACCCTGAAGTATAGTCTGTCACCACTCTGTGTACACAAAATCACACAGATCACATATAAATAGAGAGGGGGAGTGAAATATAGAGAAGTAGAAGAAAATGAGGGTGAGAGAGTCTGTAGAGGATTTAGAAATGAAAGAGAAAGGTAAGGGATGGAGAAAGACAGAGAGATAAGAAAGAAAAGGAGAAGGAAAAGACCAAGAAACATCAAAGAGAGAAGGGGAGATGAAGAAAAAAGAGTGAAATAAGAAAAAAGGGAGAGAGAAAAAAGAGTTTAGAGAAAAAGATAGATTAAAAGATAGTAGTAGACAGAGAGAAATAAAAAAGAGAAAGGTTGACAGAGGGAGAGAGAGAAATAAATGAGGGGAAATTATGGGAGCAGTAGCGTACCTAGTGGGGGGCGGGGGGGCGGTCCGCACCGGGTGCCGCTCATCAGGGGGGTGCCAACTTGCCGGCACCTCCGCTGGAGGAGCAGGCTCGCAAGGGAGCGGTATCTGAGGTTTTTAACAGACTCCTGGCTCCCTTGAGTGATTTTAAGCCGGTTCAAGGATCTCCCTTGAACCCGGCTTAAAATCACTCAAGGGAGCCGGAGGTCTGTTAAAGCGATCCGCGCGGCAACAGCTGGATTAGTGTATGTGTGGATTAGTGTATGTGTGAATTGGTATATGTGTGGATTGGTAAGTGTGTGAGAGTGATGAGTGTTACGCTGTACCATTTCCAATGTATTTTTCATTATATAATTATGCTCTAAAGTACATCATAACTCCCATCACTCTATACTGTTCCATACAGTGGCAGAGCTGGGAGACAGAGGCCTTGCACCCCCACCGCAGGACTCCTGAAAGGTAAGTGAACTTCAAAGAGGGAGAGGGTAGATAGTTAGGAGGGGGTAGATAGGGAGAAGGGAGTGAGACGGGGAATAGGGGGTAGATAAGGAGAAGGTAGTGAGAAGGGGTAGATAGGGCAATCATACTTCTATCATGCCAAGTCTGCGAGTACATCCTGGAATCTGGGTATGCCTGGGCATGATAGGAATGTGATTGCTGTTAACAATTATATATATATATATATATTGTTATTTAATTGTTTGTCCTATTTTGGTGTGTTACTTACTTTAAATAAAAGTGTTAGATTTTTTTTATGGTGTGGGGGGTTCATATTCGGTTTCGGCCAGGTAAATGCTGCATTTTCAGTTTCAGTCCAGAATTCGTTTCGGTGCATCCCTAAGCCAGACAATGAAGTGGTAGGCCTACACCACATCAATGTTTGGCTTAGTATATAGTGGTAGGAGTTATGCTGCACTATTGTCAATGTCTGGCTCAATGTATAGTGATAGGGATTACGCTGTACCACCGTCAATGTGTGACTCAGTATATAGTGATAGGTGTTATGCTGTACAACCGTCAATGTCTTCCTCAGTATATAGTGAGAGGTGTTATGCTGTACCACCGTCAATTTCTGCCTCAGTATATAGTGATAAGTGTTATGCTGTACCACCGTCAATGTCTGCCTCAGTATATAACGGTAGAAGCTATGCAGTTTTAAAGTGTGTCTGGGGGGGGGTGCCACATATAGGATCCGCCCCAGGTGCCAAATACTCTAGGTACGCCACTGGATGGGAGACAGATAAGAAAGAGAAAAAGAGGGAGACATAAGAAAGAGGGAGAAAGAGGCAGCAATAAGTTGAGAAAAAAAGAGGCGAGAGAAAAAAAGAGTGCACACTATATATATATGTATATATATAGAAATAAGTAACAAACTGTTTAGTTCTCATTGCTTACCAATATATTTTTTAAATGCTTTTAGTTTGTCATCAGAGCTGGCCCCAGGCCTCAGTGGTCCTGGTGTAAAGGGCCCCCCTGGAATATAAGGAAAGGGGGAATATGACTGCTGGCCCAGGTCAGGTTAGCTTTAGCCCTCATTGGTTAGTGGGGCGCAACATTGCAGGCTAGGGTGTAAAAGTTTTTCCTGCCTGGAGCCTGGTCAGGCATTGTCCCACCCTCCCTCCCTATTTTCTGTGCGGTACTTGTCATTGTGAATGTGTTTGTTTCTGTTTCTTTGTGGTTCTTTTGTAGTCACAGCGCGGAAGATTCCCCCCCTTTTGGTCAGCATGGAAGTGGCCAGCACTCTTGGTATCTCGTGGTTTGTAACCGCCTGCTGGGCTTAGGCCTAGCAGCTGGCGGGTTGTTATTGGTTGGCATTGTTATGTGTTTATGGGGAACTGTTAATAAAGCTGTGGCCAATGCCCTTACCCACACCAGTGAGTCATGTCGTTATTTATCATGTCTTTATTTATGGCGGGTGGGTGAAGGTGTTGGAGTCGGTCCGTAGGAGCAGCTGGGCTTAAGCAGTCAAGATTTGTCTAAAATATTTATCTATAATATGAGAGCAATATCTCTAGAAATTTCTTTGGGGTCTTTGTAAAGCCCAGGGATCTCACGTAGCCGGGGTGAAATTATTGGTGACATTTTTTTATTTATCTATTATTACGTTTAGATTATTTTTGAAGAGGAAGAAGCCTTTTTATTCTTTTCTCATTCTGATCTCCCTTCTTATTGAACACACTATGTACAGTGTATGCTTGGGGATCCTTCCTGCTGAATCAGCGCAGATTCTGCTGGAAGGGGATTCCTGAACATCCCTTTGGGCATTTAAATTCATTTAAATGTAACAGAACTTGCATAGCCAGGGGCAATACTAGGCTCTACAAAAAAAAAATGATATCCCATGCATGTACAGGGACATTCCTTGACAATGTGAAAGGCTACTGAACATATATACAATCAGTGGTGTTACCAGATGTTTTTGCCATTTGGCAAGATATGTTTTTGCTATGTATGTAACTGGCTGTATGTCCATCATTGTTTTTTATTGCTAGTACAAAAAATATTGTGACATTTTTTATTTTTATTTTGCTTAATATATTGTTTTCAGACGGATAAATATTACCCATTTGTATTCATTCAGTTATGTTATTTTAGTCCAATCTACAAGACAAACACTCTGATTCCTTATTACGGTATACTGCCTGTAGTAAGCAATGCAATGTCTCATTTTTATTCACCCAGTCAGACACCCTGATTAATGAAAGGCTATGGGGGAAGGGACTACCTACTGTCATAAAGAATTAGCTCAGTGTGATGATTGTGCAGAGAAAGTCACCCACAATATCACACATCTGCAGATAGAGAAAGTTTATTAGAACAAAGTTCTAATGCTAACCTACATTACTATGTACAGCATTGTATTTTATGATCAAATAAATTTTTTTTTCTAGGGGCTCTCCCTTTAAATCAGTGGCGACGCTAGAAACAATATATAGGGTGGGGCACACAAGATACCACAGTCAAACTGGGGGGGCATTAATCATTTCCACCATTAAATCATACCACTGAAAAAACATATATATATATATATATATATATATATATATATATATACACACACCGGTATATATATATATATATATATATATATATATATATATATATATATATATATATATATATATATATATAAATATATTGCCAAAAGTAATGTGCTATGGAATGATACTTTTGTTATTGGACAATACAATACTTGATCATTCAACATGGGAAGCCTGAAGCCACAATTTAGTACGACTAATCCTTGAAATCCTTTAAACAACACAATACCTTAACTTTTGCACTAAATGATTTCAGGGCCTAATATTAGATCCTGCTGCTGATATATATATATATATTAGCCCCTGCTGCCCATATATATTAATATTAGTCCCTGCTGCCGATATATATATATAAATATATATATAAATATTATATCCTGCTGCTGATAGGAGGTATAGACAGAAGTGTACCTAGCGGGGGGCGGGGGGGGCGGTCCGCACCGGGTGCCGCTCATCAGGGGGGTGCCAACTTGCCGGCACCTCCGCTGGAGGAGAAGGCTCGCAATGGAGAGGTATCGGAGGTCTTTAACAGACCTCCGGCTCCCTTGAGTGATTTTAAGCCGGGAACTGGCTTAAAATCACTCAAGGGAGCCAGAGGTCTGTTAAAGACCTCCGATACCGCTCCCTCGCGATCTGCGCGGCAACTGCTGCTGTGCGCCGGGGTTTGTTGTCAGATCCCGGCGCACAACACTGAAGCCGCGCCCACCGCCGTCCGTGCCCTCTGAACCGGAAGAAGACAGAAGAAGAGGAGCGAAGAGGAAGAAAAGGAGCTGACTGCTGTAAAAACAAAAGAGGAAAGGTAGGAAATCATTCAATGAGAGTGACAGTGAGAGTGGATTGGTATGTGTGGAATCTGTGGATTGGTATGTGTGGATTGGTAAGTGTGGAATCTGTGGATTGGTATGTGTGGAATCTGTGGATTGGTATGTGTGGATTGGTATGTGTGGAATCTGTGGATTGGTAAATGTGGATTGGTAAATGTGTGAGAGTGATGGGTGTTATGCTGTACCATTTCCAATGTCGTTTTCATTATGCTCTAAAGTACATCATAACTCCCATCACTCTATACTGTTCCATACAGTGGCAGAGCGGGGAGACAGAAGCCTTGCACCCCCACCGCAGGACTCCTGAAAGGTAAGTGAACTTCAAAGGGGGGAGAGGGTAGATAGTTAGGAGGGGGTAGATAGGGAGAAGGGAGTGAGACGGAGGGATAGGGGGTAGATAGGGAGAAGGGAGTGAGACAGGGTAGATAGGGCAGAAGGGGGTGAGAATGGTTAGATAGGGAGAAAGGAGGGTAGCAAGAATATTGAAATAAAGAGTCAGAATGAGAGAGCGAAAATGAATGGATTAATGTGTGGATGAATTGTGTGAATGAGTGAGAGAATTAATGAATTTGTGAGAATGCATCAATGAATATGTGTAAATAATTTGTGTGAAAGAATAAATGACTGTGTGAATGAATTGTGTGAATGAAAGTGAATTAGTGAGTGACTGTAAAAGTGTTTGTGTTAATCATAGGTGTATAGTTGATTTGTCAAAAAGGCAAAGATGGTATAAGCAGGGTGTTTATGGGACAAAAATGGCACAGGCAGGGTGTTTATGGGACAAAGATGGCACAGGTAGCGTGTTTATGGGACAAAGATGGCGTACACTCGGCTGTTTGGGAACAATGCTGACTCATGCTGGGCTGTTTGGGGGCAAAGATGGCACGTCCTATGTGTGTGTAATTTGGGTGCTGGTCAGGTTCTATGTGGGCAATGTGGACGCTGTTTTTTTTGGAGGGTTATTAAAGAAAGCACTATTATATGTTCAGTAAATGTTATTAAAACGTATTTATTTTACTTATAAGTTATTAATTTATTTTTTCAGATTTCTTGTTGTTTACAGTTGACATACAGTTTACAAATTGGTGTAATAACTATTCTTGCCAACATAATTTTGTAGATGTCTTTACATTTGGGGGGGGGCACTTACAGGATCCGCCCCAGGTGCCAAATACTCTAGGTACGCCCCTGGGTATAGATCAACACATTAACACACAAACCCAGCTTTGCATGTATAGATCAATTGAAATTCACTTGTGATCTCAGCACTGAGGTATATATCAAATAAACAGAATCAGACATACAAATCCTGTATTTGCAGGTATACAATAATAATATATGAAATGTAGCATTGCAGGTATAGATCAAATAAATACACGGAAACAGCATTACAGGTATTAATCAACTGAACAAGACATACAAACCCTGTATTTGCAGGTATACATAAATAATGTATGGAAACATAGCATAGCAGATATGGATCTACAGAATAACACAGAAACCCAGCTTTGCAGGTGTAGGTCAATTGGAATTCACATAAAAACACAGTATTAAAGGTATATTTTAAACCCCCTAAATTACAGGCATAGATCACAGGTTGCACACCCCAAAGTCAGCCCTGGCGTCCACACTGCCCACATAGAACCTGGCCAGCACCCAGATAATACACATAAGATTTGCGATCTTTGTCCCATATACACCCTGCCTGTGCCATCTTGGTCCCCAAGGCTCAAACATCCTGCTAGTGCCATCTTTGCCCTTCCACAATTATACATCTATAATACACACAAACACATTAACTCATGCTCTCCCTCATTTAGACAATTCATCCACATATTAACTCATGCTCTCCCTCATTCAGACAGTTCATCCACATATTAACTCATGCTCTCCCTCATTCAGACAACTCATCCACATATTAACTCATGCTCTCCCTCATTCAGACAACTCATCCACATATTAACTCATGCTCTCCCTCATTCAGACAATTCATCCACACATTAACTTATGCTCTACCTCATTCGGACAATTTATCCATTTTAAGAAACTACGCCCCTTGGAGCTTCAAATGAGGGGCTACATGTATTTCTAGGACAAAAGTTGACTGCACAAATAATGATGGAATATGTTGCTTTGGCTAGAAAATATGTTTTTTCTAACCATAGCGACATGTTCATTTGTGTCTTGCGCACTCCAGGTTTGTACTAGAAACACATACAGCCCCTCATTTGATGCGCCAAGGGGTGTAGTTCTTGCAAATGTGTACTTTTTGTACCATAATTTAACTTCCTACGTGAGCAGTAATGCCATGTCAAGGCTTCAACCCTAATTACTGATCATTCACACGCCTTTCATATCTCCATTCACTCGCAGAAGCACACACCATACTTTCCATACATTCACTCACAGAAGCACACACCATTCTTTTCCCTTACAATCCCAAAGAAATGATGGTAAAGGGAGAAAAAAATCACTTTTACAGCAAAAATAAGTTTTGCAGTAAAAATGCAAGGCGCTCCAGGGATAAGATGGTTACTCACGTACCACACAGGCTAAATGGCTGATTTTATTAATATTTGCAGTTCATCAGGATTTAAAAAATTGCCTCCCTCTACCGTTGGCTAAATTTAACCCCATGATTGACGAGTGGGGCAATTGCCCCAGGCGGCACCCCATGCGCTTTTTTTTTTTTTTTTACCAGCTCGGCACCCCTCTCTCTCCTCTGTGAGCCCTCTAGCTCGGTCTCAGTGCCGGCTTGTAATGCTGAGCGCACCGTGGCAGAGCAGGGAGACTCGCCGCAGGACTGTTTAAAGGTAAGTACCGGCGTCGGCAGGGGGGGGGGGCGGCATTTTAAACTTCACCCCAGGCGGCATTAAGTCTTGGGCCGGCCCTGTCTACTATCTAGCACATCTTTGTGCTGCTTGTATATAACATATCAGTGCTGTTTTGAGTGTAAAGACTCTTCCTTGCTGAACATGTTGGTACCAGTTTATGCATAATGCCAGTTTACAAGAATTGGTGCTCTTAGAAATTTCATCTAGATTGCAATTTTGTACAGGCAGTTTTACCTAGGCCTTCTAAACCAACAATTACTGTAACACATGCTTTAGCATTTAAAGTAGTATAGTATGACCTTCTTGAAACTCTTTGAAACTATGGCTGAGTTTCCAGCAGAGCCTCCATTAATTATAAGACATCAACTTATAAGGGTTTGTGCCCTTTCTGCATCCTGCCCTTGCACGTTGTTTTGTTTTCTTGCTAGCATGCAATTAATTTAAATTCAGTTACAGCATGGGGCCATAATGTTTCTCCACTTTATAAATACTTTACCCTTTAAACTGATCATTTTTAAAATATACAACAAAGTTTGGCAAAAGGTATGTTTAAGGAGAAAAATGCAATAGCCAAATATCCTCTTGTCTTCACATCCCCGAACTGCCCAGTAACAGGCATTTCATTAAGTACAACATAGCCATTTCACATACATTGGCCCATTTTTATTTTGTTTAACACTACTTATAGAGGATTCCTATGCAGGTACGCTTGAACAATGACGGCATTTTGCATATTACATCCAAACATTAAAAACATCCAAGGCACACTCCAGCATTTCATTGTTGAGAGGTCCCTTTACATTTCTTTTGTGTACCTTTTGCAACTCCCCAAACTGCTTCCTTTATTTGGCAAGCACATCTTCTTGCACGTGATATACCTACTGCCAGATAACTCCAGCATTGGCTCGGTAAACTCTGTGGGCAGGTTTCTATTAAAATCCCTGTGTGCAAATGCGAAAAGTGCTTCCATTCATTTCAAGAATGATAAGAAGGTGTGGAGCACATAAGTGCTTTTATTTAATTTTTTTCAAGAATACAAAATAAAACACTTACATAATTAGGGTTCAATTATAGGCTCAAACAAATCACTGGAGCCATCTACATCAGTGAAAATCATACGCATCAATGAGATAGGCATCACTCTCTCCTATTCCTTCTATCAGTAGAGACTCTGTCCTGATGTGGAAGTGCTTTAGGAGTCCAGGGTAACGCAATGGATCACCAGGAGAAGCGGATTGCTAAAGAAGAAGCGGAGAACAGGAAGAAAAGGAAGAAGTATAAGAAGTGGAGAGCAAGAAGCAGAGCTGTGGAGACACAGAGAAGGGAGACATTGAGAGAGAGAGAGAGAGAGAGAGAGAGAGAGAGACAAGGTGAAAGATAGTAAGGGTGAGTGACAATGAATTAAGTTACTGAATTAAAAAAGTCTTCCCCCGAATAAACTAAAACCAAAAAAATTGTCAATAGTTTTTAGTTCATATAAAAAAGCACAAGCTAAGTAGTTTCAATAAATGATTTTAGCTTTGGGAGTCCCTTTTTAAGCAATACAAACCTATGTACTTTTAACTTCCAAATAAATATTTTGTATTATAATAAAAATATATATATATTATTTATATAATATAATCTTACATTGCATTTATTAGTGTCTATAGAAAAAACAAAATAAAGTTTAAATCATCGCCATCATTGATCCAACAGTCACTCCATATTAGTTTCAATTTCTTACATGTCTGATGTTTCTAATCGAGGAAGGAGACCCATGTAAAGGTAACTTTAAGCCCCTTGACCTCTATTCTGTTGAAAATAATTCTTTAATGACCACCAAATTGACCAAAAACCTGATGAATATTCAGGAAACCTGGAGTATACAGTTATATTGGTCATTTATACTCACTGATATGGCTTTGAATTATGAACAGCCAACCCTGCATAATGCACAGTTAAATCACTAAAATGGCTTTAAAGAAAGCTGTTGTAGAATAGGCTCAGTGGGATTAGCCCTTCATAATCCATTATACTGGTTAGTTTAAATATTTAACTCACCTGTTAATTCTAGGTGCACTGGAAAAAGCTTCAATCACTTTTGAAGACACTACTACATTAAAGCATATTGAGTTTTTTATGAAATACATATATATGTGACAGAATGACCTGTCATACAAGGCCCCAAGGTATTCAGAGCTGGCTCCAGCCTGGCTGTCAAACACAGGATTGCTGCCAGGAGATTAGAGGTTGGGTTGAATACATGTATCTGTTAATTTATGTTAATGCAGTTCTGTGGATATATGAGTCTATGTTTTACAAAAATAAACTGTTCATTCCTGCTGTACTCAATTCAAGGTAGTTGTGTCTACTTATTGGGTACACATAGCAGGGTTCCAAGTTGTTCATGCTGGCTGGTGCTGGAAGTTATTCCGGGAACAACAGGAGGATACATGTGGGTGATCTCTGGGAGTTACTACAGCTCTCTTGGTGAAGCCGTAACAATATAATTTGCAGAACGTGGATATGAGCAATAATCTACATAAAAATGAATATGTGAAAAACAGGTATTCTAAATGTTTGCAATGACATCAGATTTTATATTCTTAGCAAACAGGCTATCCAATGTTTTGAATAAAAATATAATTTTGTAGTATATGATTCCAGCATGAATTCACAATATTTTATCTGTATTTCATAATCTAATTAGTTTTAAATTCTTCACATTGTATTTCCAAATGTCCTGCAATTATAGTGGAACCGCCAAACTATCTGCACCTCCCTCTTCATGGGAAAACTCTTACAAACAAAATGCTAACTGGATATATTAATTATTGAGTTAGTGTGAATTTAGGGACTTTTAGATTGCCTCTAGCTGGTTCAAAGTCTTTCTTAGTATGCCATTCTCTCTGTGAAGTCATCCAAGATTGATTTCCCTGTTAACCAAGAGACCCACTGGGTTTGCCAAGCTTGAAAGGAACAATTTGGTATCCCATGCATCCTCATCAACAAAGAATGTACTTGGTACCTTAATATGCATTCTTTAACCTGTTAAAAATAATAGTAAAGTAGTTACCTTAAGGAGAAGCTGTAGCTGTAGTGCAATGCCTCCTTTGGTGTTCCATTCTTGTGTAACAGCATAAGGAAAACACTCCAATTTACGCTTTCTCCGCATAGAAGTTCTTCTGGTACATCCATCCCAGAAACTTCCCTGATCCAGTGCGGGAACTTACTGGGAGTAAGTGTACCATAAGGCTGCAGGCAACAAGAGATCGGCAAAACACATCTTCTAAAGTAAGGAAGTCTTACTTTTTGAAGGGTTAGTATATAAATGGAAGAGGCTTCCCTCAGGAGTAGTCGAGGCTAATACTTTAAGAAAATGTAAACATTAATAGGGGAGGCATAAAGAAATCCTGAATCTAAGAAACAACCAAAGACTGATTAAGGTCTGAGTCTATACAAAATAGGTTGAATTTGTCTGCCATCCAATTGTATGGTTTTCAAGTCAAGGAGCTGGGGTCATGGACAGAGGTAAACATCTTTATGCATTTACACAAGATTGGAGATGCAAAGTTAATGGGAACAGGTAGCGATCATATGCATTCGGCATAAGTAGAATGGTACTTGCTACTGCAATGTTTACAGGTTTATATATACAGCATTATTTTCTTCAGCAGGTAAAGCAGGCATAATAACCAAGTGTATTTTTTTTCTAAATCTATTACATTCCATTGATATTTTGTGTAATTTTTTATAATGTCCGCAGCATTAGGGAAATTATATTCACGGGAAAGACTGTTGTATTTTAACTGCCTAGCAAGTTAGAATGTACCTATCAGGCAGTTAACACAATTAACAAAATATATAATGTACTGTATAATACACAGTGTAAACAGTATGCCACTAATTCCAAATGCGTTGGCATATATGTCTATATGTCAGTAAACATTAATACATGCAAAGCTTCACTCTCTAAGCTTATTTTGAACATGCACCACCTAACACGTTGTACAGAAGCTTTGTGGTTAGGATCTGCTTCTTATGAGTGTGTGCAAATTGAAATTGGCACCCGCAGTCTGGCATAAAACTAAAACATGCAATTAAATAATCATCTGGGACAGTATGAAGTTTACATTACCATCCTACGTTCCTTTATGCGTCAGTCTAATTCACATGAAACTAGCCTGGACTTGGTAAGGTTTCCGTTTCGTTTTTTAATGAAATCTTACACTATGAATATTTTTTGTTTTCATCTATTCCTTTTATTTTGTGAAATTACTTCCTTCACATCTTCCGTGAGGTTCAGGTCAGTGTAGCTAAATTATATAACTGCAAACAAAGTGTGACAGCTTTATTTGTAATTATATTGCGTTTAAAGGAACAAGATGAGCTTAATGAGTTAATAAAGTGGCTGCCTGTCAAAGCACTGCTGTTTTGCATTCAAGATCTCAAAGCTCCCCTCAGCCAGGCACCCTGGGCTCATGAATATTCAAGAGTCATCAAGGAGGTGAAGCAGTCTTGCCATAGCAACCAGACTGCAGGTAGCAGTTTGAGTCCAGCTGCCCCTGGAGGTCCCAGAAGGCTTGTATGAAGTGAAGACTTGTGAGCAGCAAGCATTTTGTCTCGGCACACTTGACAAAACAAAGACAACTCACTCCTCTGGTTTCATGCCACATTTTTTATTCATAAACAAGCTGTTGGCTGTAAAGACATGATAAAGCTGAGGCTCGGAGGAGGCCAGCTAACATTTGAATGCAAAGCCTCAGCTGCTACAAATCCTTCCCATTATTCGGCCTTTTTTTCCCCTGCATTCTATTTTTGTCTTATGCTAAATAAGGCAGGATCCCAACTAAAGATATGTGATAAAGTCTGATGAAAGCAAAGAAGTCAATTTGCATAAAAAAATTAGAAAAAAGGTTTTTTTAAGGCGAGGAAATCAGAGGGAGAGCATATGAACAGACTTGCATTATTACCATTGTTTACTTTTTTGGGTTTTCTTGTCGTTCCGGATATAAAACCATTGTTATATTTCCATATTGCATTCCTACATTTGGCTTTCATTTTCTAGGAATTCAGATCATAAATGCTGACCTTGGAGTGTGATTTCATTTTGAATAAATACAATGCTTTGGCAGTTATATTTGTGAAAAGGCAAATGATAGATCTGTCTGCTATGCAAGCCATGCAGACCTGTATAAGAAATGAATGGGTATAATAATTTATAAATGCATTCTGAATGTACGATAACGAACAGCATTGTCACCTGCCTCATACACTGTCAAGCATGTATCATATTTGTCTTTTGGAATCGCTTTTATAAATTGCATGAACAAAAATAGACTTCATATTTTAATCTTTACAGGAAAACACAATAACAGTGTGTTATTTATTACTGACCAATGTACTTACATTCAAAAAGTTAAAGATACTGATCCCTGACATAACAAATGAACTATTTCCACTTATAAATTCTCATTCACATCTGGTCAGCTGAGGCAAAAGAATGAAACCTAGCATATCTTTTACAAACCTTGGTACTGGCCAATACCCTTGATACAATCAATGGATTTCTTAGAAGATAGGATCTACTGGTAATTTGTATTGACCATTTGCATTTGGAACTGCCAGTTCAGATCAGGGCCTTGTCTTAAGTAGCGTTAAGCCTAAGTGAGGAATTTACTGGTAGCATACTTTTTAACCCCTTAATGACAAAATGCATTGTTTTCAATGGGTTTTGGGACCGCTCATTGTCCTTAAGGGGTTAACATGTCCATCCTTTGTCTGCAATATATGTAATGTATTAGGCATTTCAAAAAGCTTTATGGAATTGGGTGCAACATACTATTGATAAAGTTATTTACCTTAACTACTGATTTGCTACTGGTGTAAAAGGTACTAAGGGAAGGGTTATTTTTGAGGTCTAAAGTTTGTAACAGAGTGAAGACTGGAGATCTAAGAGGTTCAGGTATATGCCAAAAATGATACACAGGGTTTTCATAGTTTGAATGACATGATGTCATCAGGCAGGTAGTGTGCCCAATTGCCCATATGCCCATTCAGCCTCAATTGCTGTCATGTTGAAAGCAAAGAAGATTTTATTGAGACTTGACTGCCTTCAAGTTGAAAAGGGGCTTAGTGCTCTTGGTTAGATGATAAACTTTATTGCCATCAAGCACCCACTTCAAGGAAGAATTTCTGATGGAAATGCAATCCAGTGACACTAAAAACTAAAAGTAAAATCAGAAGTGACATTTGTAAAGTTTATTATTTGGGCAAAATTTCTTTTTGAAGCAGCAATTTTCTCAGTAGAACATTGTCTTGTCAGCAGAAATTGGGACATTATGCTTGTGATTGTCACACTGTTATTAATATCTTAGCAATCAGAAAAAAACAAGGTTAATTTTAACCCAGTTGGATGTCTTTACTTTTAGTAGCTACTATACATGTATTAAAGTAGAATGTTACCAATACTTTAGGCTGTGTATATGTCTTTTATTTCCCTCTTTTCCATTCAACTGTAATTTTGGTTTGAAAATCTCTGTCTGACATGCTCAGTATTTTGAACCCACGTATGAAACCGCATAAGGTCACCTTAATTCATTTTGTTCCAATACACCTCCTTTATCTGTAGCTAGTCCTGCCCCTCCAAGGGAGAGCTCTACTATGTGAAGTTCTCAGGTATGTCAAAGTGTCTGGATGAGTGATTAAGCCTGAGCCATTCTATTGTTTACCCAATGTAGTATTATAAGGAGTATTTGTCTAGTAGATAAGGCTAGAACTTGCACATAGTAGGCAAATATGCAGTTGTCTAAGAAGATTATGAGAATGCTAGAAGTGTTTTAAAACAGCAATCAATATATTATTTCAAATAAACAAATAAGAGTTTTGCATTATGAGTGACCAACCCGATTGTACTTAT
Organism: Spea hammondii; assembly: GCA_029215755.1. Lineage (NCBI taxonomy): Eukaryota > Metazoa > Chordata > Amphibia > Anura > Pelobatidae > Spea > Spea hammondii. The sequence goes on along the minus strand of JARDYJ010000002.1, from coordinate 104,597,857 downwards.
TTTGCAAGAACATTAAAATGCATAGTTAAAGTCCACAGATTTATTGAATCTATGCATTGGCCCGTTAATAAGTCTCTCACTGATTTAGCATTTGTTTAGATGGCTACTATCTCTTTCACAGATTTGAGCATACATACATATTTTTTTAAAAACTACATATAGTTTGTACCTTTTGCTTCTTTTTGAGAAATTAATTTTAAAACTTTATCTAATAGAAGGCACAATTTGTGGCTGAAAGTGGCACAACTAGCAATCTAATCAATTGTCTGTCCTGAAATTCTACCCTTCTGCTTATTCTACTTTCATAGAGTGCATTAAACACAGTCAACAGCATACTACTAATAATAATAATAATAATCCTCATCATCATTATATTATTATTAATTTAATGGTAAGGAATAATCATCCAAATTCTAAATTATGTACAAACACTGAAAGTATGCCACACATTTAGATATTAGTGTATGTCACATTATCATCATTACATAGGCTTATTTTGTGTACAAAATTGTAAAATGTAGGATTGCAAAGAAGATACTTGTTTGAGGTGTAGGACTAAAATACTAATATTACCAATAATAATGCATTTCTCGGCTAGCCAAGATATGTATTATTCCAGTTTAGAAACATTATCAAGATGCTCTAGTTTTATAAAACATTTACTAGGGGTTGATACTACTTCTCAGTATCAAAGCTAAAATCATTGGTGAAAAGATTGTCATGTTAGAGGTGGCAGGGCGTAATCTGGCCAATCTTGTGCACAAGTATGGCAGAATTTACCCATTGGAGAGGACTTTTAATTGCTAACTCACTCATAGAGCTTAAAGCTGGAAAAAAAATCAGTCTGTACTGAAATGTTGATCAGCACATGGGATACAAATAAACATTAGATTTTTTTTCAGTTTGAGGACCCGTAAGAGCCGTGTTCTGTGTATCTGTTGTTAGTAGAGTTGCACCTCGACTATATATCTGTTCTTTTCTTTGCGTAGAGGTTGAGTGCAAGATTATTAGAAGCATATAAATAGAGGGCAAAAGAGAACTTCAAAGATGTTCAAAGAGAACATTATACTCCTAGATACATTCCTACTGACTATAGGAGTAGATCATAAGAATAGTGGTGTTAAAAGTACAATAGAATTATACTAGGTGTTTAATAGATTTGCACAATTTCACAAAGTATTTTATCTTCAAATATAAAAAATAACCTGATTAATGTTAATGTTTAAATTAATGTTTATTTGTGTTTGTTGGAGGTGTTACTGGTAGTTAAACCCATTTTTCTTTAAAGATTGAGTTTTCTTGTTTCAGTATGATAAGAGTGATTCCAAAATGTACATGGATGTGATTTACAACCAAGTGACCCCTGTTCCTGTGATTTCCAATAGCAGTGTCCACAAAATGCACTGCATGGACTATGGCCACGCACCATAAATGTGATTTATAGCCAGCCTTTAGGGAAGGACTCTCCCTATCAGTTCACTGCAGCAGATGGATTGTCTGCTGTTTATATGATAAGCTCCAATGATGACTTCTGTGACCATTTAATATGCTGTCTCTTTCTCACGTTTTTTACTTTAATTTTGTTTTACGTTTTACTGTTGGTATACTTAAAATAGTTCTCAATATAAGAACATTCCGTATGTATTAATGCAATGTAGTTGTCTCATCGTAGTTATTGTGTACATAGGCACCCTATGGTGGCATAACAGTGAAACTTGACAGTTAATCATCCTTTATTTCTAATTTGTATGTTTCATTTTGGTCAAAGGATACAAACTTTATAGACCCGTCACCAATTCTGCAAGATAAAGATGTAATTGTGTAGGCAACACTGTATTAATTATACTTAGTATTCTGTATACAGTGAAGTTAAAACATAACATCGTATAACACCACATTATACCCTGGTGCCCAGCACCCAAAGGCTGGACGCAGTATGAGATAGAAGGAACATGCAGGTCTGTGTCAACAATGTTACAGATCTCAACTAGGCCATTAGGGATAAGTCTCCCTTCCTGTTCTAAAAGCTATGCACAAGCTAGGAGGACTAGAAATATAGTTTAAAAGAATAAAGGGAAGGATGAATAAAATAGTTTGTACAAAGTGTGTGGAGTCATCCTACAGCATTCTTGGTGTTAAGAATGTTGGAGGTGCTGTCTGCGTGGGGCCAGATGTGACAGTGCTGATGCGGTCACTTATAGTTACCATGTGTAAAATGTAAATATCACTTAGGACAAAGATGGTTTTTGGTCTTCTTATAAAGATTAACTCAGTAGCGTGTTGTTAATTAGAGAAGACTATTGTCAGTGAGGTGTGAAAAGGATGACCAGATGCCCCTGGTTTTCAGGGGACAGTGCCTGGATTGAGGCTTCTGTCCCCAAATTTGTCCACTGAAATGTACATACATGTAAAATGTGCTCCAGACAAATATGGAACTTTTTTTCAGTACAAAAGGCAAAAATGTACTCACCTGTACAGAGCTGACGAAAAAAAAAAACGAACACTTAAATATATATCAATTTACATGTCTTGAGTGTAGAAACAATTTATATGCTTAGTATTTACAGACAAATGCTAGAAGGTATGCAACAAAAAAACTTTGGGGCACTATTCGCTTAATAGTGCCCATACTGTCCAAAACTGTCCCACAAAAGTACTAGAGATACAAACAAGGACATTTCTCAAACATTATTCTACCACTTTTATTGGACCATTTCCCTCTTATAAAGCATGAGGTGAAAAATAAAACTGTATTTGTTTTCACGTGATTTTTTTAGCTTTGCTTATGCTTTTTTCCATAGAATATGTGCCATTGACAAAATATACAAAGAAATGGGGTAAGATACTTACAAAGAGTAGATGAAGGGTTAATTCTGTGTAGCTTTTGTATCTAAAAATACTTGTACCTTGTAGTGTGCAGATATCCAAGTCAGAAAAAGGGACAGTGTGCTCAGGTAATGCAGTAGAAAAACTACTTTAAAGCATATGTTTACAGCGGACCACAAAACCCCCCACTAAACCTTCAGAGCAACCAAGTTCCTTTATCAAAGTGCACAGCCCACTTTGCATTAAAGTAGTTTTCTACTGTATTACCTCAGTGCCGTGTCCTTTTTTCTGACTTGGATATGTGCCATTTCCAAAAAGAAAAACAACACAATTGAATTAATTATTATTTTACTAGTGTGACCAGAAGCTCCATCTAGGAGATGTTGAGTGATTCAACAAGCGGGATGCCAAATTTAGAGAGACCCTTTGTAAGAAGAGGTAGACAACAGGGTGGGTGGTAAGGAGAGGAAACATAAAGTAGTATTTTCAGTAAAGAAATGGTACTGGAATCCTAAAACCAGATAAGAGATGAGGGGCCACAGAACTGAGTTATGGGGCTTGCCAATAGAGAAGAAAAAGAAGAACAGGGAAGGATATGCCAAAAATACAGGTGACAGCAATGCCACAAATGTCATACTAAAGGTTTGGAGGACATACAGGAGGATTAAGTAAAAAACCACTGTCAAAGACTGCAGAAAGGTCCAAGTGAATAAGTGAGGAGTAGTGGCTTTTGAGATTGTTAATTAGCTTAGCAATTGTTGAGTGAGCTTTGTGCATGGAAACCATATTGGAAAGGGCAAGCAGAAAGTAACTAGATGGTATGGGTTAAGCAATGATGTTGAAGGCCAGTGTGAGACAGGAGACAGGACTGTAATAAAACTGGGATCCAATGAAGGTTTCTTTAAAATGAGAGCAGAGAAGAGCAGGGAGCAGTTTAAAGGCAACAGTTCAGGTGCCGAGTGTGAGGATAATAGTGATAGAGCCATACAGCAATGGTCAGGACACTGGTGAATCACCACAACACACATGTCAAGTATGTTTCCAGGTTAGGGGTGTGAAGAGCAGTCACGATTATAACTCTATGCAATTTGTGCAAACAAATATGCACATGGTTATGGAACTTTCAGGTTTACATAACAAAGTATATTTTGTTTATTTTTGTAATATTTTATCAATATCTCTTTATTCACTCTACAAAGTATAATTTCATGTCTTTTAAATATTTAAATTCAATATGCCACTGGATATTTTTTTTTGTACTGCTGTCTCCAAGTTGAAAACTTTAGTTTTACGATGTTCGAATTCTTTCTTAAAAAAAAAACAAAAACGAAAAATATAAAAGAAAAAGAAAAACAAGGTACCATCTTGATAGAAGAGAGATTCTAAATTTCTGTACAGGACCCACAAAAAGTTGGCAAAGTAAAATCTAATATTATAACCTCATTTCCATTCCACTAGAAAAATGAAAAATACCTTTCACTGTTCCCCTGCCAACAACTATTAAAAAACATGAAATAAATAGTATAGCACTTAAGGGGACAGTTTGGCCTGTCAAAAAACTACGTTGTAGGAAAAACCTAAATCTAGAATGACGAATATGAAACTGCGGTATGATAATTTTACAAAATGTTAAAATACACACTGTTTCAATTCTCTATTGCTTATCTATTCTTGCTTTAGGAAACAGAGCCACTCTAAATATGGCTGTAACTAGACTTGGCCGCCGGCCAAGTCTTCGTGTTCGTCTTCGTGGGGGGAAAAATCTTCGTATTTCACGAATATTCATGTACATTCTTCATGTTTGTTTTTTTTCTTCTTTTTTTACCGTTTTTTTGTAGAAGGGGTTAATACCGGGTTAACGCGGTACGCACTACACAGCAGCTTTGGTGCCAGGATTTTAAATGTCCGTACGAGCAACTCTATTGGTCGCCTGGAGGGGCCTCCTCTACCGTCAACCAATGAAGTGCCCCAATAGAGTCGCTCGTATAGACTTTTAAAATCCTGGTGCCGCAACTTGGCTGGGAGAGACCACTGGTCTCCCCGCTCCAAGAGTTAAAGGTCCGTACAAACAACCAATAGAGTGGCTCGTATGGACCTCTAACTCTTGGAGCGGGGAGACCATGGTCTCCCCAGGCCAAGTTGCACCGTCAGGAGTTAAAGGGTCGTGCAATTGGTTGATGACAGAGGAGGCCCCTGCAGGCGACCAATAGAGTCATTCGAGCGGCCCTTTAACTCCTGACGGCAAACCTACAGATTTCCGCTTCCCCTGCGATGCTGCATAGATAAGGTAGGCTAGATGGGGAAGGGACTAGACAGATTAGTAGACAAAGACAAACACGAAGATTCTTCGTGTTGTTTGTCTTCGTCTTCGTATACGTTTTGCCGCCGCCATGTTCGTAAGTTCAGTATTCGGGCTGAACAACGAAAAGGCACCCTTCGTGCTCAGTTTCATGTTCGCCCGAATACGAATTCACAAGTCTAGTTGTAACTGATCTCCTATGGGGTAAATTTAAGACTGGTTTTACACTTTGGTAAACAAATGATAGGCAAAACATTTGATGTTCCTGGAAAACCAGTAAGTAGGAATCATTTTTAAATTAAATTAAAATATAAACAACCTGTGATTTAAAGTGACAGAAATACAATATGTGGGTTTGATGGATGATTGTTCAATTGTAGTTTCGATAAAGTCTGAATTATTTTTAAGGTGATAATTTATACTTTGATGACAATAATCAAAGTAAACCAGCAAATGGACCAGCTTTTAACCATGTGACATGATCAAGCTTCTGCCTCCAATGATGTTTGCAATTGATTAGGGGTATCATTTCACACTTTTACAGAAATATCTTTATTACACAATTAGTGAATTATGAAAAGATGGACAGCCATAGAAATAGTAAATCTTTGATGTTAAATTCCATATTAATATTTCATATTTAAACGGTGATAAGTACCAGACATTACATTTTTCAGCATGACTATTGTTCATCAGCAATTTTTTTTTCATGTTTGCATTGTTTAATATGTAGTTTATTTATATGCAATGTTTTTGTGTATCAGATGTTATCCGCTGTGAATAATGCAGAAAGCCGATGCCAAATGAAAAATTATACTACTATATATACCGTATTTGCTCGATTATAAGACGAGGTTTTTTCCAGAGCAAATGATCTGAAAAATACCCCTGCTGGGGCCATGCTGCTTACCGTGCTTTGGTCGCGAGCAGCGTCTCTTCTACTAGCAGCAGGAGAACAGGAAGCTAGCAGAGTGTCACATAATTCTGCCTCCCCCTCCTTCCTCTGGGGGCGGGGCCAGAGAAGTTGCTCACACAGCCGGGCCCCTGCAGAAGTCTGCGAGTGGGAGATCTGCAGTTCAGGTAAGGGGTGGGGGAGGGTTTTTGAGCAAGTATGTGTGATTAATGGAATGAATGAGTATTTAAATGTTTGTGAATGAGTGTGTGTGTGATAGCATGGATGTGTAAGGGGGGGTGGGGGTGGTAGCATGGCATAGGGAGGCTGTAATCCCATTACTATCATCCCCAGGTTCCAGCATGTACTGGCTGCCTTGGCTTGATAGGAGTGTGATTGCTGTTAGCAGTTATATATATATATATACCTCCAGAAATGCATTTTAACCCCCTATATGCCACTCAGCCCCATGATATGCCTTTTAACCCCCTATATGCCAGAGTGGCATATAGGGGTATAAGGCATATCATGGGGCAGAGGGGCATATAGGAGGGTATAAGACATTTCTGGAGGCAGAGTGGCATAAAGAGAGGGTTAAAAGGCACATCATGGGGCAGAGTGGCAAATAGGGGGTTATAAGGCATTTCTGGGGGCAGAGTGGCAACCCTGGGGGCAGATGTGCATAACTGGGGGGGCAGGTTGGCAAATAAAAGGAAATAAAAAATATATATTTTTCTCAATCATAGCTTTTATTAAATATGAAAATTAGTTTACATGAATTAATATTTACTAGTAAAGCTTTTTTCCTATAGGGTAGTCTTATATTCAGGCTTTTTGTTTTTTTCCTAAATTAATATTTTGATTTTGGGGGGTCGTCTTATAATCGAGCAAATACGGTATATATATATATATATATATATATATATATATATATATATATATATATATATATATATTTATCATATATTATGTATAGTCAACAGGCTGGACATCAGACGACTATAAACAACTGAAAAATGCTCCCTTTGTTTATTTGGAGATATTAGATAACAAACATAAACAGAAATACTTATTCACATGGCTATTAATTTATTAGTTTTTGACTTCCCTCTGTTCCCCATAGCTTCTATACAGAGCGACTTCCGCATTAGTTCCTTTGAATTAATTTTTTAATCTTTGCTACAGTAAAAAGTGGCACTCGTGTTCCTGTTGACTATTCTAAACAATGTGACATAATTAGAAACATTGTAAAACATTAATTTTATAGAACCATAACTATAGTGATTCTATTGTTTATATTTGCATTCTAAGTTAGACTTGTACTTTTTGTGCTAGACTCTTTTTTTAAAAACACTGACATGATTGATGAGATATTCTTCTTCAATCAGGCCTTATCCTCTACTTCTGTGACCAGTTTAGTTCATACATTTAAGTAAAATTGATGAGATCCCAAATAAGCAATATCCCGATGCATAATTCTAATATTTTCCTAAATAAAAAGTGAAACAGATATATTTACATGCATGTAGCCTATGGAAATAAAAAAAAAGTCATATAAAATGGCAAATGTTAAAATGGAAATGTTTGCGTAAGTGGTACAAGAGTTATTATTTAATTTATGTTTTAAACAAATCTGTAGATTTCAAACTTTCACATTTTACTTGGATGGACTAAGGATAGTAAACTCTCCTAAACTGACAAAAAGGTTATTCGAAACAATCAAAAAATGAACTGAATTATTATTCCACCCGTAGCTTTCACAAGGAAAATAGAAGCGGCAGATTGAGGCCTGTTTTCATATTCGATAGGGAATCAGATAAATGGCAGGCAGCTTGCTCTGATAAGGCCTTGCTCTGGGCATAACCTCTTTCTCTGAAAGCCTCTTACTATGCATAGAGTCAGGCGGCTCTGGCTATCTGTGCAGCTGCACCTTGACACAAATATATCTGCACCCAAGATGAAGCAATCCTGAGAAATTACAGCACTGGGATTGTATTTGGGGAGGTGATGTAAAAGTGTCTGTCTTTCTTGCACAAAATTCATCTGCTATTTTTTCCCAAGAGGCATGTGACCATCCATTGAAATACCAATTGTTATTTATACATTTAAAGTGTAATTTACTAGTGAAAATGGATCCAGTGATTTGTTTAAACACCTGCATAATAAATACTTTTAATAAGTCGGCATTTATATAATTTATATATATAAAAAAAAAGAAGATACATCTTGTAAAATATGAGCCCAATGTGGAGGGGCTTCTAGAAGTTAAGTTTTTAACACAAACCACTTTTGCCATACCTTTAACAATTAGCAGAAAGTAAAATAGTCAAGTATAAAAAAAACCATAGAGGCGATTATAGATGTTAAATTTTATCACAAGAGAAATTTGGGATAGTGACGGTTTTAAAATATTCTGAAGAAATAGAATAAATAAAAAAATAGGGAATTTACAAATTAGAGTAACCAAAAATTATAACAATGTCTGCTTTACTGTTTTTTTTTCTAAGAGTAGTTATTTTTTTCTATTATCAATATTTTTATTTAGAGGAAAGTGGGGCATTTATTGACTTTTTTTTTTAATTTACCTTATGGGATCCAACTTGTACACAATTATAGCTTCAAAGTGTTTTTATATATTTTGCTCTTTATTAGTTGGCCTTTTTCTGAGAATGCATATGAAAGTCTATTAACTAGATTAAACTACACTGGCCAGGCCAAAAAACATAAAATATAGGGATGTATAAGATTAAAGTATTTTTACCAAATGTCTTTTTTTATTTCAGCACACTAAATAAACATTTGTTTTACAGGTTAAGTAAGTTAATGCAAAGTATAGGTATTTAAAAAAGAGGGAAAGGTAGTGGAAGAAGTGCACACAATCCATGTGATGAAATTAAAGAAAATAGTAAAGGAAGTGTAAAGGATCCCTTAACATTTATTTCATGTTTAATATCACCGATTTTCCAGTGGGGATTTTTATAATGCCATTTACTTAAATATATTAAACGACATTTAAAGCAGAAAGCATAGTGATTTGATATAATTACAGTGCTTTGTAACTGGAAGCCACCATCTTTGAATGTATTACACGAGTACAGAGTGACTGCAAATACTGTGGGTGTTCACTTTTCTCACCATTTTGAGAGAGCTAATTAGAAGCTGTCATTAAGAGGACTGCTCCTTGAAAACACTCATGGTCACCAACAGTGTTCCCTCTAAGCTGTGCGCTTGTGCGCGCACATAGCATTTTTAGAGCGCGCACATGTCCAAAAATTGTGCGCACAACAGTTTTTCCCAATAAAAAAAATATACATGTTATTTTTTTTTGATACTTTATGCGCTGCGGATATTGTGCGCACATAATTTTGGCTCTGGGAAAATTTTTGCACAAGAGAAATTTTCTGCACACGCCACCTAAGAAAAATTAGATGGAACATTGGTCACCAACTACTTCAACTTCTGGGCTGCTTTTGACAAAGCAAGTTGTGTGTGTAACACGTTAAGCACTTGCCTTTTGTATATACATTTGTGGACTATCCGCCTATCACTGATGATTATTTTTTATGTTTTAATAAAGGACTAAGGACTGGAATAAAGTGAGTTTTTGCTTTTAACTCATTATACCGGCCTCATTTATACTCAGTGCCAACAGTATTGTTTGCTGTTTGTCTTCAAAGGAGCTAGGGTTTACCTCTCATTGAGCACCTGTGAGGAGGCTAATCTGCACTTATTATTTGGAATGGGTGAGCTATCGTGTGAAGTTGGTACTTCTTATTCTAATGTTCATCACAATTATACATTCCCCATTACCTTACCTATGCCTTGTTAAAGTGCAGATTGTTCATGATTGGTTCAGACGTAGTTTGAAGTTGAAGATTAGAGAAGGTGGGAACTGGACTTGTGGGAGCAGAGAAATTGGTTTGAGTGGGAGGAAGTGGGGGAGAGAAGGGTAATGAAGGTGATAAGTACCTGAGATAAAAGTAGGGGAGAAGAAAGTAATGAGGGAGCAGTACAGATAAGATGAGGTGGTGGGTGATGGTGACTGAGGAGGGATAAAAGTTCTATTAGTAATAGATGACATCGAAAAAAGCAACACATTGATTGTAGACATGGTACTTGGAGAATTATGGCGATTGGAGTGAAATGGCAGTGAAACAAACACAATAAACCAGTATGGCAGCAGTTGATGAATTAGAGGAGGGTACTAATAATTCAATATAGACAAATCAAAGGACAGACAAAGGAAAGGCACAACTGCAAAAGTGGAATATCTAAATAATTAGGCAGGATGGGCAGCAATGATGCAGATTACAAACAGTGGTTAATGCAAAAGTGGCATACCTAAATAATGAATTAAGCAGTTCAGCTAGCAATGATGCAGATTATAAACAAGGGTGAATGCAAAAGTTGAATACCTGTAGATGAGAGAGGAGAGATGAAAAACTAATTTCTGATGATTAGTATGGGATGAGTAACAGCAGAGTATGCAGTGGAATGAATCACTTGGTTATGAAACTCCTGATTATTGACACTTAGATTAAAAGCAGCACACAGTTGGACCTCCAAGAGGATTGTGCCTCCAAAGTCAGTTTAGATATGATTATAATAATAATGCTCACAATTTTTCATTTTCTTGGAAGGTGAATACTTGTATAGCCTATAAAACTGCACACTGGGGGTAAAGTCTAAAACATAATTGTGGTGCGTAGTCAGCGCTACGGAATTTGATGGCGCTATATAAAACAATAAATAACAATAATAGTTTAAAAAAGGCTCTTAACTCCATGGCAAACAAAGGAATGGTCCAGCATATTAGACTGTACCATTGGTTACTATTTTAAAATGTCAATGAAAAATACATTTGCCATTTCTTGCCAATCTCCCTCTCTCTTTCTTCCATATCTACCCTTTTTCTCTTACCCTTTTTCTTCTTTTCATCTCTCTTATTTCTTTCGCTCTGATCACCCCTTTCTCATCTTCCGCTCCCTCTTTCTCTTTCCCTTTCTTCATCTCTTTCCTATTTCTCCCTCTGTGTCTTTTATCACCCTTACTTTCCACCATCTTTATCTTTTCTTCTACCTATCTCTATGGTCTACTCATTTCCCTTTGTTTTATTTCCCCTCTCTTTCACAGCACTATTGGCAATTGTCATCCCCCCCCCCCCCCGGGACACAGCATTAGTCTGAGACTCATAAGTGGAGCCAAATAGTTCCCATGTATGGCTATAACAAACCGGATGTGCAGATATAACAGATCTGTTGCATTAAGCTATTTAACTATATAGTTTATATTGATAAATCCCTATAACCAGATCATCGGTTGTTTGACCATCCAAGGTTCCATAAAAAACAAAAAGTTTTTTATTTTGTTATTAAAACTTTTTGATTAGTCAACTAGGATTAATTTGTCTTAATATGCAAAACAACATATTCATATTCACTGCATTGTTTTAATGGAAGAACCATCTCAGTTCATAAGTGTAAAATCTAAAGTTACCTGCTGAGTCAACAACAGGCTCGGATTATGTTTGAAAAAAAGAGTCTAGAGTAAGGATACCGAACACCATGCCTCACGTCTTGCAAACAGCACACTGGCATAACAGGACCTGAATCAAAATAGCATTAATTAAATAACTTGCTGAAGGAAGGATATAAAGAATTCCTGGTCTCTGCAGCTCTCAAGGTAAGTGGAGTTTGGGATCTTGAGTCAATGACCAGTTGTCCGTTTCATGAGATTTTGTCCAAAGGTACTAATCTGAATATACCATATGTACAACGCTACGGAATTTGATGGCGCTATATAAAACAATAAATGATAATAATAACCAGAATGTGTCTGAGATGCATCTGTGGGAGTAATTTGCAATTACAAAAAATATGGATGGGCCATATTTTTTTAGTTTGCTGTTAAGAGGGAGAGAACAGCAAAGTTTCTCTTTTCTCACGATATTGAACAAAAGAAAAACAAGTAACGTATTTTTAAACCTTGTATTTGAAGTCAGCTTTGTCTTTTTTAACACAAAATTATTTTGGGGTATCAATTCATATATTTTCTTAAAAACTATTTAGAATTTTTCCTGATACTTTAGTTTGAAGCACCTCCCTTTATCCAGGTGTCTGCATTTATTAAACTATAAGCCAACAAAACAAACATAAAAAATGTTTTGGTATGTATAGTCGCTAGCTATTCAGTGGTACTGGGATTATTTCTGCACCTCCCAAAAAAATCCAACTCTAATAAAAAGTGAACTCATGCATTTACATTACATTTATTTGTATAGTGCCAGCAGGTTCCATAGCACAATAAAAAGGTAATTCAAATAAATGACAATTTAAAATGCAATAACACACTTTAACACAAACATACATACATGAAAATACCACAATGTTTTCAAGAAAATCGTCTCACGTTTTCACCTTTTTTTTCTTCCTGAAATTTTACCAGAAAAAAGGCATTAGTAAATTAAAATAAAATAGAACTCTTATTTTGAAAGATGAAAAAAATAAAAATATAAAAACAGGTGTTGAAAATGTGTGAACATTAAAAAAATTTACTTATCACAAACATATAAATAAAGGTATTTTTTAGTAACACATTTTCATAAAATAATATAATAAGTAAACTTACTTAAACATTTTATTTCTATTCTTTGCCCTACTTTAGGATTGTGGAAATGATCCTAAAAACTAATTAATAGGTAGTTTTATAGATATGCATGTGATAGCATTTTAATAGACAATGTACTTAACAAATTATGTGACTGGACAGCTAATTAGTATTTAACAGTTCACTTAGTAATTTATAGATCAAATATAAAAGGCAACATTGCTATTAAAATGCATATAAAAAACTAAAAAAAAAGGAAAAAATGTGGCTGGGCCAATACCAAAACTAGAATAAACTAAACACGCAAAATTTTAGCATCAGCAAGAATGTGTTACAGTGAGGCCAGTATATTACTGGAAGGAATTGAGATGATAATGTCATAGCACACACTGACATCTTTTAAAAAGCAAAAAATCATTTAATTCAAAATTACAATCTGCTCTCGTATTTAAGCAAGTTCCACTATTGTTGTTCGCATGCTTTGAGTAATAGAAAAGAATATTATTGTTATTACATTGTATAGTATGTATAGAATCTGTATTCACTATTACAAGGTGGTAAAATACAAAATAACAATAACATAAAAATATAGAAACACAGAATTTCAAAGCAGATACAAAATATTCAGCCCACCTAGTGTGAACATTTTTCATGATATAAGGACTCAGAGCTTAACCAATCGTTGGTCTCATTTTAGATTCAGGATATGCTAATATCATGCATATTTAAATAATCTCACTGTATTAGCCTCTACCATGTCTGCTGGAAGGCTGTTCAATCTACCTCCCTCTCAGTAAAGTATGTAAGAGTAAACTCCTTTACATTACAATTAAATATCTGACCTTGTGAGTTTTTATCATGCAAAACCTTTGTGGCCTTCCTCTGAACTCTCTCCAAAATGTTAATATCCTTCTGGAGATCAGGGGTCTCCAGAGCTGCAGATAATTCTCTAGGGGAGGTCTGACCAGAGATCTGAAGAACACTATAAACACCTCCCTCTTCTTATTACTAAGGCTCCTAGATATACAACCCAGCCTTGGATTTTTATGTCACAAGTGCATTATTTCACATTATCAATGTTAAGCTACAGCTGCCACACTCTCAACTTTTAATTCTTCACTTGCCATTTACCTTGTACCACCAGGAATGTCTACCCTGTTGCTGGCCTGGACAACAACTGCACAAAGACACACCTTACCATTAAGACCTTTTGTAATATCACTAAAAACAAATATTAAAACTGATCCCTGAGTACCGACTAGTAACAAGACCTTCCTCTGAATGTACACCATTAACTACAACTTCTTTCACTTGTCACTCAACCATTGCTTTATCCAATGAACTATTTTCACACCCAAACTCTTCTATGATGGACAGTGTCAAATGTTGCCCCTCCCTCGTCAATTATTTTAGTTAGTCCAAAAAATAAAACCTTGTGGATGTATCCCATTGGGTCCCATGGTTTGTTTGTTTCTACTTCTTCCTCTGCAAACACAAATGTTTTATATGTCTCCCCATTTCTCTTTTCTGAGGTCCCTTACCGTTCGTTTCCTCTGTAAAAATTGAACAGAAGTATTAATTTAGGCAGATCTTTATACACATTTATATAACTAACATTTGCCTTTTATCAAATTATTCCTTGTTTACATTTTCTCCTTTTACTTATATATCTAAAAATGTTTTACTCTTTTTGTTAACCTAGCAATGTTCTCCTCTGTGTGTTTTTTGATGCATCTTATAATGCGTTTTACTTCCTTAAGCTTAGACATACTGGTACAGAAGGAGAAATGGGTCCTGCTAATGCAAGCTTACAATCTATTAGGAGGTCACAGGGGAATGAGACAGAGTAAAGGACTGCTTGGGTGAAAATTATTTGACTGTAGTGGGGGTCGTGTGAAGATGTCAGTGGCATTTCTTTACAAACTGTACGTTTTTGATATTAAGAGAATAGATTGTATGCTTCTCTAAATGAGTAGGTTGCTAATGAGCGTTTGAATAACTAAGGAAAGAGCTTGACAGAAGGAAGAGAACAAACCCTAACAATTGTTTTAACAAAGCCTTAACCATTTTGCAGAACGGTCATCGTAAAGCACCCTTAAAAATGATATACAATGACCCTATACAATGACAGATGTCATTGTATGTCTTGTAGTTTTTGAATCAACAACCTGGACTTTCCCTTGTCCACAGGAACCAGCAATATTGGCTCGGATTTGACAGTTTTGGTGTAATGGCATTTCCTTTGAGATGTCAGTGTTGACTTTTTAAGTCCCCTTCTTCAAACCTGCTCTTGTGTACTCCTTACACACCAAATTAATTTCTTTTCTGCAACTGTACATTCAACTGTCATTTTCACATGCATCAGAAACAGTGAACCAGCCATCCCCACCTGTATATAAATTTGCTCAATCCCCATCCAGGAGCACATGTGCACAACACACATAAACAAAACAATAACTGACTATCTCATCAACTATTTTTTATAATAAGGACCCAGGAGGGCGACTCTGTGATGGCCACCACCACAATTTTTATGTAGCTGAGTTTACAGATTGAGAATAAATATGCAACATAAATTACAATATGGATTGTGGTTGCACAATTAGTGACCAAACACAGGGAAATCTGTTGACTTACATGCATATTTGGCATATAAGGGTCCGAGATCCTTCTCTGTGTTACCCATTTTGCTCTCTGCCATTTAATCTCCTGCTTTTTCTAATTCCTTATGTTCGGATATACATATAATAGAATGTTTGGATATAAGAATAATTGAAAATCACAAACTTCAATGACTGGATGTTGCACACTGTACTTTGCACATGATCCTGTGATCTGTGGAATGTTTGTTATTCTTTAGCTGTGTAATGTTTTGCAATACCTGTATTTGGAATATCTGTGTCCTTTTCCAATTATCTCCCAGACTAAAGGGCTGTTGTGGGAAGTGCCTTTGTAAGCAAGTTATTAAAATAAAGAACACATATTTAATAAAATACAAAAAAAAGAACTAGAAAAACAAAAAAACAGTATAGAAAATGTCTAAATATCCTTTAGTTCCCCCAACTAAAAAATAAAATAAAAGGCATTTGCTGCCCCAGAGAAGGTAGGGAAACATTATGGAGCATGAGAGAGGAAGCGTACGACAATGAAAGTGTAAGTGAATGTGGGAAACCTGCACAAATTTTGTTCCCAAATTAACCCCCCCTCGATTTTCATCCAAACCAAATGGAGAGGGAATGCAAAAGTTGTGGAAATTCTTCATGACTGTGTTTGTTGTCATACTGCATTATAAATTTGGGCCAATCAGATGCTTCCCTGATAGTATTGCATGATGGACAAGTATGTGCCTGGTATGGCTTTTAGGTCAAAAGTCTTTCATGAAGACCACTTCTGACCAGATTTTTATGGACAGTAGATGGGTGTACCAGTATCCCACTGCTGGACATATTCCAATTGTGATGGAGAGTAACCATGACATGTCTTTCATTTGCTGCACTAACTTTCCTTGGCCAACCACAGCATCTATGGTTCTCAACCTTGGACAAAACACCTTGAAACACCTGTCTGCGTTGACATTTCTCCCTGTGAGAGACCTTGCTGATGCAGTATAACTAACTACCTTGTGTCTTGTTGCTGTGCCCAGTATTTCCATGGTGCATGACTTTTCACATTAAACTCTTCAGCAACCTCACCTGGTTTGGCTGTTCCTCACCTAGTTTTTACTCATACTGTTTTTTGTTTCAGTTAATCATTGTGTTTCAACCTACATATGAAATTGATGGTCATTAGCACCTGTTTGGGATAATTGTTTTATCATACTATACTATATGCCTACAGAATCCCTCACTTTGCTGATTGATGCTGCAAAAGGTGGTCACACAAATTATTGATTTGTTTTAGGTTTTTCTTCTGTTCACTCACTTTGCATTTTATTAAATGATAAAAATAAACTTTTAATTCTTAGATTGCATTTTTCATACCTGCCTAAGACTTTAGCACAGTGCTGTATGTATATGGGGTATTTCTGTACGTAAGGTTACAATAAATTATTTTAATTGATGGTTTTTCCATTTATTTTTAATATTTAAAATATATTATTCATACTAAATGAAGGACTATACATATAAAAATGGTATCAATTAAAAGGCTTATCTGTCCTTTAAAAAAACAATATATCATATACGAGGGTACACTATCCACACACAAAAAAAAATATGGTTAAGCATACAGTTAAAATGCAAAAAGGACTGGTACAACAACCCTGGTCATAAAGGGGTTAATGATCATTAAAGCAGGTATCATTTCAATTTAAGCGCGTTATCGTTTTTGCATAATATACTGCAATGTGTACTCGAATGTCATGCATTTGGATCCAGAAATTCTACAGAATTTCTTCCCCATATGGTGGAAATTCATAGTCCCAGGAGGAGGTTATTGTAAGTTTATTTTCCCAAGAGGGCTGAGGGAAAATGGCAGCAATGCCTGTGATGGGAATACACATTTATTGTTTGATTCACTTATTAGCAGACAAGCTGCCCAACTCAGTGTCTGTTTAGTGACTATTTCATTTTATATCCATTGCCTTTGTATTGTGTCCAGGTCTTGCCATCCTTACCTTAGAAGACTATACATTTGAGAGGGGCCGTGAATATTTAAACATACTATATAATGTGTGTGTGTGTTTCTGATCTATATATCGTTACCTAATACATGCAGATTAAAATAGAAAAGCGATCTAAAATATACTTCTAGGCAACAATTGTGTCTATCTATTGTGTCTATCTATCTATCTATCTATCTATCTATCTATCTATCTATCTATCTATCACAGAACACATACCTTACGTGAGATACATAAAACACAAAGACATCAGGAGTGCCTGAAGTCCTAGTCTATACTAGGACTTCTTATACTATACTAAATACTTTTTATTATTATACTTATTATATAGAGGAATTATATATGGTGTTTTGGGACAAGATGGAGAATCAGATTCCACAAATAAAATGTAATGGGAGGGATAAGACTTCTTTTAAGTTCTCATTAAAGCATGCAAATGAAATGTAACCCAACAAGCAGAAATATAGTTCGTATTGAAGCAGTTGTCTAAAATACATCTCTGTGTGCTGTAATTGTGTAATGACCGTGCCATGGAAGGATATGACCCTTAAACAGATCCAGGCATATAATCCTTTACCCCTTGCTGGCTGTCAGCAGTCAAGCTATTGCTGTTAGGCATTGGAGAGAAGATGGTCCTGCATTTAAGGTGTGAAGATACACAGCTATATGTTCCGAGTCTGGGGATAATTTGCAAGGTGTAGAACAAGGGACAAAGGGGAGAACTGAACTGCAACCCAGCTGCGAACCTTCTGTGAGGATGTCTAAATAAATGATCCCTGCTTTTCAATCTGGTACATTTTCAATACGTACGAAATGTATAAGATGTTACAGTGTGACTTGATACATTTTGACTTAAAAGATTGAATAAAGAAAGAAGATTTGTGTAACTGTATGTTATAATCTTTTTCATTTGTTTAAAAAAAAGTGTTACATTATTATTATTATTTATTGTTTTATATAGCGCCATCAAATTCCGTAGCGCTGTTACATAGTTTATGCCCTTAATATTCATCTGTTCTCATTTGGAAAATATGATTATTGGTGTGCTAAACAGTGCCACTATATGCATAGGCCAGAATAGATCATTGGTGCTAGACCTCTAATTATAATTGTTTTGTGTTTTATTGAAGTAATATACAACCTGGCTATAAATGCAAAGCAGACATAGATTTAAAACATGCATGCGGCTATCATTCTCTAGGTATGTCTGATTTGTACCAGAAATTACTCTGGATTTTTCAAGCATATATCTGACACTTCAATCGCTACTCTACAGGGAATATTCATAAGTGTTTGAAAATATGCAGAAATTTTTTTCCACTTCTATCAAACCTCGATGCAGATTTTTTAACAATAAATAGCACATAGCTAACAGTGGCTGATTTGGCAATCTTGGATGTCAGCAATACATACGATAAACTGAATAGGCTAATGTTCATGGAAATTAAAAACAAAACAAAAAAGCCTTACATTCTATTTGTTTAAACAAATATTACTGTTCCATAGAAATGGTGCGTAGGAAAATGATGTCCGTGTATTATATACAAAATGCATACTAGAAACAACTATCTTATGCGTAACAAAATATATTTTTACATAGCTGTGACTTCAGATGAGCTTCCAGTTTAAGAAGCAACAAAATGTTGAGGTAGTTACTTAGTTTTTGGTCTTCTGAATGCTAGGCATTAAGCAATCTGTTGTTTCTAATTTTGCCTAATATCAACATCACTCATTTAGGTTTGGCTCTATGCCCTTGTTAATAGACATGTACTCATTTACTATAGTCATGTTGAAGCATAACTGATGCTTGATTATTTTACTACGTTGTTCACTTCTACAATATTTTCAATTGTCAAACCAAAAAGTAAACAAACAAATAAACCAAAATGGCACTTGAGTTCAAACAGCACTTCAAAGTTTGATCTTTTGTCAAAATACACTAGAACTTTTCTAGAGTGTTTGCTTAAACTTTTTACAATAAACTTAAAGGAAGCTGCCAAATGGTGTTGCTAGGCTCATAAAAAAACCCAAAGCATAAGAACTTAAACAACTATTACCTGTTACCTACCTGCGACAACATGGAATACCTCCAGCCAGCACCTCGCAGAAGGCCTTTCTGCTGTGCTGATGGAGGAGACCTCCAGGCAATGTCCCATGACATCCAGTGGATCCTCATGCAACGCCCTCCAACTACAGTGGCCGGCTGCTGCCTCACACACAGCTACAGCACACAGAAGACGGACGGGATGGACCGAGGCGAACGGAGTAACATCAATCCATTTTAAATTTGATACCTTTTAGTAACATAGTTCATAAAGTTGAAAAAAGACCAAAGTCCATCAAGTTCAACCTATATACATATTGTGTCCCTACTGTGTTGATCCAGAGGAAGGCAAAAACCCTTATGAAGCAGATGCCAATTGCCCCATACCAGGGGGGAAATTCCTTCCCGACTCCAAATATTTATCAGAATAAATCCCTGGATCAACGTTCTGTCCCTATTAATCTAATATTCATAACTTGTAATATTATTGCTTTCAAGAAACACGTCCAGGCTCCTTTTAAACTCTTTTATTGAGTTTACCATTACCACTTCCTCTGGCAGAGAGTTCCATAATCTCACCGCTCTTACTGTAAAGAACCCACGTCTGTGCTGGTGTAGAAACCTTCTTTCCTCCAACCGTAGAGGATGTCCCCTTGTTATAGATACAGTCCTGGGTATAAATAGGTCCTGGGAGCAGGGCCGGCCTTAGGGGTGTGCGACCTGTGCGACCGCACAGGGCGCCATGGTAGCAGGAGCGCCTGCCCTGGACTTAACTTAAAACATCGGGGTTTTTTTTAAACTTTATTTAACATCATTCATGTTAAATAAAGTTTTCAAAAAAACCCGATGCTTTAATCTAAGTCCTGGGCAGGGGCGCCGAGCGGTTGCTCGTGAAGTTCTCAGCAACCGCTCAGCGCCCCTTACTCTCCGTGACTCCGTTGCGGTGCCGGCATCTCATGTTGAGCGCCGGACTATTCCGGCGCTCAACATGAAATGCCGGCACCGCGAGAAGACGGATGCCTCCCGCTCTCACCGCAGGACTCCGGCAACAAGGTAAGTGGGGGGGGCTAGTTTGAAGGGGCAGAGGGGGGGGTGTAGTTTGAAGGGGCAGAGGCGGGGGGGTAGTTTGAAGGGGCAGAGGGGGGGTGTGTAGTTTGAAGGGGCATGGGGGGGTGTAGCTTGAAGGGGCAGAGTGGGGGGTGTAGTTTGAAGGGGCAGAGGGGGGGTAGTTTGAAGGGGCAGAGAGGGGGGGTAGTGAGGGGGGGCGCCAGAGGAGTAGTCCGCACAGGGCGCCACAACGCCTAAGGCCAGCTCTGCCTGGGAGTGATCTCTGTACTGCCCCCTTATATATTTATACATAGTTATTAAGTCCTCCCTAAGCTGTGTTTTTTCCAAACTAAATAACCCTAATTCTGATAATCTTTCTGGGTACTGTAGTCCTCCCATTCCCCTTATTACTCTGGTTGCCCGTCTTTGAACCCTCTCCAGCTCCACTTTATCTTTCTTATACACTGGTGCCCAGTATTGTACACAGTATTCCATGTGTGGTCTGACTAGTGACTTATACAGTGGTAGAATTATTTCCTTGTCGTGGGCATCTATGCCCCTTTTGAGGCACCCCATGATTTTATTTGCCTTAGCAGCAGCTGCCTGACACTGGTCGCTACAGGTAAATTTACTGTTAACTAAAACTCCTAAGTCCTTTTCCATGTCAGTCATCCCCAGTGTTTTCCCATTTAATACATATTCCCAGCCTGGATTTCTCTTCCCTCTTCTTATAAAAACCATCATAGAACTACTACTCTGATGGTCATACCCCTGTTCACCATAGTGTATCCTGTCTCAAGTGTGTTATATTGCTACTTTGCTCCTGTGTTTGACTATCCTGAATTCTGGCTTCATGACCTCAGCTTGTTACTTGACTATTCTGAACTATGGCCCCCTTACCCCTGCTTGTTGCACAGCTTCCCTGAACACTACTTACTGACTTAGTTTGATCTACCTGTGTGTGCTCCCTTGAGGTACGGAAATGTTTTTTTGTATGTATACCTCTTATTAAAAAAATGTATTACAAAAACCCTTGAGTGCCTGCATTCTTGAATAGATATTGGAAAGACCCAACGGATCAGCACAGGGCGATCTTTGGATTTATTTTGTGCAAGCACCTTAGACTATTCAAAAATATATGTGTGTATATAATATAGACACATAACTGTACTCACAAACCTTCCAAAAAAAAAATATATTAAAAAAATGATAAAAGTCTCCTGTGTGGGATTGATACGTCAGTTACATGATATAACAATTAAAAAAAAAAATATTTTTGCATAAGTCCTGTTATGCATCAAGTTTTTCCTTGATTATACGTCTGCTGTTTGAGAGCACCCAGGCGGTTAAATCGTGTAAGCTGGAGCCATGATATTTGAGTATTAGATACATATCTATAAATAGACAAATATCTATCTAAAAAAATGTGAAAAAATAAGAAGAAACTCACATTTCATCTTAAGCCCTTAACAATATATATTTATTAAGTGCTAAGTTCTGAAAAAAAATAGATTTATAGTAAATAAAATATTTCATATACTGTAAACAAGCTGTGTATTATGTGTGTGTGCAATACCTGTTTAAAAGTATTGTCTAAATGCTTTATGTGGAAATGGCATGTGTTTTATCATCATAAAAGAAACAAGGTAGTAATTAGTCTGTATGACGTATAGTCAAGTTAAAACATCCCCCCAGCCAGAAAATGAAAAGGAGCGCTTTAAAAGAGAGTCCCCTAGGGAGCCGGGGCCTAAAGCTCTCATGATGATGATTGATGCAGACATTGCAGAGATGCCCCAAACCTCCCCAGAAAATTAAAAGCCTATTTGGTATGGTACCAACACATCACATTGATCTCTTCCTATTACCCATCAGCTGATTTCATTCCTGCAAGTATTGCAGTGAGAAAAAACATTTTCTTATTTTGCACTTTTATCTTAATATCCCAACACACATGCTAATATAAAACATTATGTAAATATATTATATAATACTGTTTATTGTAACAAAGCAATAACGTAGTTGACTGTTTAAAACCTCAAGCTTCACATTTACCTATAACTATGCTTGCTCTAACTGGAATTCATCAAATTATATTCATCAAATTATATTTCCATCAATTATTTAGTTATTTTATTTAGATGAAGCCTCTGTGGTATAGAAAATGACCAAGTCCCAATATACTTATTTACAGTAGCCTATTATACATTGGTGTTATATATGATAACTAAATAATAATAATAATAATAATAAATATAATGTATATATATGTAATTCCAGCTGAAGGTAATATTATTTGGCCATTGTGCTTGTAGGTTTATTGACTTTTTAATTTGACTTTGTTACATCGAAACAAATTATAGACATTTTCATACATTATGTTTTGTTTGTTTAAAACAGCTTGTTTTAGCTAAGCACCTTAACATCCTCAAGGGAATTCATGACAACATTGATATAAAAGCTACAAATAATTGTTCCTTTATTTTGCATTAAGCTAACATCTGTTTTGTGTTTGATTTTGAGGACAGATGCCCAATGACAGCTTGCAGTCTGTTAACAGATGCCATGTATCTGTCCGCAGCCTTTTCTGATAAGCCATCACTGGCTCACTACAAAGGTAGCAGCCAAGCTCTACCTTTTCTGTCTATAACTAGTTACCATGCTCATGTAGCTGTTTCCTATCAGCAGGTATCTTTCTTGTTGTCAGAGAACCAACCGGTTGGTGTTTTCATAGCGTCAATTATTTGGAACTTTAAATAAATAATCAAGTCATTGGGAGCCCTGTTACATCCTGGTAATGTAAAAATATGACGTGTACTGTAAACATAAAACCGTAAAGTCTGTCCCTAAAAAATCTTAAATTGCAAAGGTAGCAATTTCATTGGTGGGAGGTTAACCATTTGTGTATTTGTGTTAATATAAAAGTAGTATTCAGATATCACATTTTTGTAAGTATTTTACAATTGTGTTATTTTAATGTCTTGAAATATTGTTAGTGAAGAAAAAGCACTTATCCTGTCCTGTAAAAGCTGAGTGGGATCACACCTGAGCTGATCTATCAAAAAGAAATGATGGTTGAACTAGAGAAAAACATCAGTTTACAAAGTCATGCAAAGGTCATGGCAGGATGTAAACAAAAGCAATTGTATTATGTGATCTTTAGTATGCAGGTGTTAGCAGGAGAGGGTTAGCAAGGTGGGCTGGGTGACTATTGCCCCCTCCCCTTGTTGCATTGATTTAAACATTTTGGGCTACTGTCTAAAATGAAATTTTGTTATACTTACAATTCCACGTACAGCCACTAGTCTTAAATTACAAGGGCTTAAGGCAGAATCGTCTGAATCCATGTTTCCTTTATGTATTTTTATGCATTGCCTAAGAACGAGACTGGATGTCTTCCAAACATGCTTTGGGCTTTATTACTAGAAGTGGTGTAATTTGGCCTGGGCAACAAACATCCAAAGGCAGAGCAAGAAGACCAGTGTGAATATGTCAACTATTACTAGGCTACCTGGCTGGAATTGTATCAGGGCTGAATGTTGTCACCCATCCCACTGATGTCAGAATAACTTCAGTACAGATCAAAACTAGCAGCCAAGTATCTTTCAAAGGCACTTTGAAAGTGTTGGTATTTATATATTGAAATATCTAATGCAGCTGATTCCTAAATGCCTACAACTAATTAGAATCTGCTAATTTGATGTTTGGGTACATTGGACAAGTCTCTATGTAAATGAATGATTGTGGAACCTTTGGTGAGCAGTGAATCCAGGCACTCTTAACCAACAGGGAAGCCTGAAAAGTGGCAAAAAGATGTAGTATCTGTGGACTAGTAATAAATCATTATGGCATCTTTCCAACACTGTACTTTATCCCCACCCCCTCTGCATATAAATAATGAGTTCCTGCAGCCATTCACTTTTTCAAATGTTTACAAAATAGTGGCCCTGGGCAGTAGAGGGAGTTGCAATAATAATAATAATAATAATAATAATAATAATAATAAACACAAGCAGAGACAAAGCTTCTAAAAAAGAAAATCAAACAAATAGACGCAAGAGAAGTTAAAAAATACTTTAGCTATGAGCATAGTGGTTAGTAAGTATTTCTGCGACAGACACAATTGAATTTTGGGTTACAGGATATTTTATTAGGTTGTCTGTTTTGCATAATGTAATTTAAAAATGATGGCTTAGATTCAAAATGTTTATTTTTATTTATTTTTAAAATGTAAATTGCATCATTTAAAGTTTATGGATTATTAATGAAAAAGGATGACCTGGAGACGTTGGGCAAGTGCCTATATTGCCCATTAGAAAAGCAGCATGTGAGAATTGTAAATATATATTTTAATTCATTTATTATGGGTAAGCTTCCAGGCTGGCATGTAATAAATGCTCCTATGTACAAGGTTTTCAGTGTTTTGTATTTATAATTTAAAACAAGTTATAATGGAATGAACTGGAGAGAAAAGTTTATGTATAATTTACCTATTTCCTCAATTACATAATAGTGCCTAAAATTTTTACAATAAATAGATAAGCACTTAGCAGGATATAGCTCCTCTTTTGCTAACAATTACATAATGGTTACAAAAACTTCTTAAAATGTTGCCGTCTGCTATAGTCATAGCATTAACATTATAACATAACATTATATAACTGCTGTAACTGCAGTGTGGGGTTTTTTTTGTAGTGTTGCTTTCATGTTATTTGAAATAAATGAGAATTTTATTGACCAACTTCCCCACCCTTCTAAAAACACATTTGAAGCAATCATTTGAATGCTATGTAGAATAGGGTTCTGATTCATTAGATGTGATGTCAGCTTTTTTGTTGTTGTTTTGAAGTTCACAAAAGAGAGGTCGTTTTCATGTCAAGTGGGGTGTGGAAACCAGCTGAGATTCTGCATAGATGAATTGTGCCAATTTCAGCATCCAACACCCATTAAATTCCTTATATTGGATGGTAGGAGACAGCATATGGTGCCTCACTCAAGAGGCTTCCTTTCAGAGAATAAGGCGTGATGACCCTATTGTCACCTTCTGCTTCTTCCTCAGAAGGGCATCATCTTTACTTCATCCACTCTGGAAAGATTGAGCTAAAGAGATGCTATGAGAGATTTGTCTTCGTTCTAAGCAGGGCACCCAAACCTAACTCGTAGACTGCAACTCTACTTATTTATTGACTAATGGTATTTAATGGTATTAAAAGTGGCCAGGTCAATTTATTTTGTAACAATTGGTTTTTTTTTTCCGACAGCAACAAAGAATCCCAAGGAATGTGTATTTTATTACCGTGAACTGATTAACCATGTACATCAAAACACTAGTTAAAACAGAAATTGCCTCTATAGCTTGTGAGACAGCATTTTGTATCAGTCGCCTGTATAGCTTGTTTCCAAAGTCTTTTTATACAGTGACAAAATGTGTTTTTTTTTTCTCTTAGAAACATGTGGTTTTGCTTAGATGTGCGTGTACTAGTTGTTTCAATTATGTTTCCTTATGTAAAATACATTGTGCTTAGTCATTTAAAAAGCATGCCGGCACACAGCTTTTGCTATACCAAACAAACTACCTCTCCAAGCAGCCCCCTTTAAATACACAGGGTTTGGAAATACTTACATAAACTTGATGGTCTGCCCAAGAGAAAAAATGATCTAACAGAAATGATGAAAGCTAATACAATGAGTAACTGGCAATGATGAGGCAGCCCTGGCTCTTTAGGGTCAGTGGCTGCCTGATGATGTAAATGTGACCAACAGCTGGATATTCATGGCTGCATGATCTGTTTTAATGCTCAGCTAGCATCCGTCCCGACATATTCAACTTCGGTGGACCAGCAGCCCAACGGTCATTTGCCCAGCAAGTGACGTTGGTGCTTGTATTGCATTCTACTGCATATAACTAATATGTGTAATATTTTCTTCTTTTTACATAAAAACATAATTCCCCCCCCCATTATGCTATTCTTCTCCCTTTTAAATGTAGAGTAAAGGGAACAGAGAGCGACAATGTAGTCGAAATGAAATTACGAAAGAAAAGGCAGACATAGTGCTTTCCATATAAAAGGTACAATTAAAAGTAGAATATGGTGTCAGTTTGTTTGTTGGAATTGCTCACTTCTTTGCGCTTAGGTGGTATGATCCCCACCAAGGATATAGTGGTAGTAGATGGTTTTTCCGGATAAAATATATAAAAGAGTGAAAACAAGTCCAGGAGCAAGAATAACATTTTAAAAAAAAACTATTTATTCAAGCTGGTAATAAAACCTAGTAAAAATATAAAATAGCACACAACGCGTTTCACCTAACAGCAGGCTTCCACAAGGTGTTTTTTGGGGGGGGCGCGCGCACGCTCCTAGACACTGCCGCAAGGCCAGCCGACGGAGCAGGAGCGGAGACGGCAGTGACAGCAGCAGCATGGGAGCTGGTACCTGCAGTCGGCGGGTATTTAGGTTAGTCACTACGTCGGGGTCTCGGCTGCGGACCCTGACAGGTTCACATGCCATTATCGGTCACATGTTTATCACTCACACATAGAGCCCACATATTTATTTATTTTTTTTACATTTTTTTATTCATTTACACACTACATAATTAAAACTCAGGCAATATGCATGGGTATTATGGTTTGGTTGTTATCCATCTTACTTACCTGTATAGGTAGTTTTTGAGTTCTGAGTTCTCACCCCCCCCAACAGAGCTTACTGGGCTCTGTTGTGAGACAGAGTCTCGGATTTAGGTCGTGTAGCTCATTATTTGATGTCTCGACATCTAGAGATAATGTTATTTACTTTTTGTGATTCTTTTGTTTTGGTTTATACATTGCTGTTAATAGATATCCCATTTTGCTCCAGGTGTATTGTAGACCGAAGGGATCCTTTCCAGACATTACTTCATGCTCCCAGATAAACTTAAAGTTACTTCTTTAAATATTAGAGGCCTTAATAAACCAGAGATCCAAACTACTACACTTTCTCCATTCAATTAAATCACACATAGCATTCATTCAAGAGACACATTTTAAAGTCTCAAAAGAACTCAAACTCACGAATAAACACTATTCATATGCCTACTTCTCTAGTTCTCCAGATTCTAAAACGAAGGGCGTTGCCATTTTGCTTCACAAAATAATCCTGTTTCAGCAGTTGGACGCCTGGAGGGATCCTGATGGTAGAGCTATTTTTTTGAAGGGCATTATTGGTAATGAAAAGGTTACTCTGGCAAATATACCGTATTTGCCCGAATATAGGCCGCAGTCCCCCCCCCCATTTAAGTCTTTAAAGTCCCGGGCGTCGGGCGATATGAATTGCGCATTCCTGCGCTAAACCCCGAATATAGGCCGCACCCCCACTTTAAGTCTTTAAAGCGGGGGTGCTGCCTATATTCGGGGTTTAGCGCAGGAATGCGCAATTCATATCACCCCACGCCCGGGACATGCAGTTCCGGGTGCCGCGCAGGCAGCAGGGTTAGGATACAGATCCCCCACAGCGCTGCAGGGGACCTGCATCCTACGCTCCACTTTTCCACTTTCCACGGCACGTCTGCTCAATGTGCTTGAATGTGTCGGCAAGTGAGATTGTTAAAGCACATCATACAGATGTGCCGGCAGCGGAGGTTGTTTATGCTCGCATCGCCACAGCTGGTGAACGCCTGCGCGATGTACGTAAACAATCTTCCTTGCCTGCACTTTCCACATATTGCGCAGATGTCCCTCGCTGGCCCCGCTAGACACCAGGGAGACAGCATTGTCAGAGTGCAGGGGCAGAGTGGCAGCATATCTCGGGGGGGCAGACTGGCAGCATATCTCGGGGGGGCAGAGTGGCAGCATATCTCGGGGGGCAGAGTGACAGCATATCTCGGGTGATATATCTGCTGGAGCAGAGTGGCATATCTGGGGGCAGAGCGCTATATCTATAAGTAAGGTGCATTAAAATAGCTATTGGTTTTCTGTTTGTATGTAACGTATGTTGACTAACTGCATAATAGACACCAAAAATGTTAAAATACAGTGTGTTAGTTAGAATACTGTTTTACTATTCCACTAATGTGTATTTTTTATAAAAATCTACATTTTTCTTTAAAAAAAGCACCTAACTTTTAGGGTGCGGCCTATAATCGGGTGCGGCCTATAATCGAGCCAATACGGTATATGCTCCTAATCGAGGACAGTCCACATATGTTAGTTAGATTAGCGGAATATCAGGAGGGTCTTGTGATATTCGGGGGGAGATTTTAACATTATCTTAGACCCCAGAGTAGATTCCTCATCCCGTTCTTCCCACATACCCCTTTCCAATATTAAGAAGGTGAAACATCTGCTTTACTTCAATTAATTGGTTGATGTCTGGAGGGCTATGAATCGTACTACACAAGATTACACATATTTCTCACCTGCCCATGACAGATACACTAGGATTGATGCTCTATTAATTTCTCATCACCACCTGTCACAACTTCACTCTTCTGATATTGGTATACAATGTATTAGTGATCATGCACCTGTAAATGTTGTTTTAAAACTTTCCCAAATACAGAGTAAACCCTGGTGCTGGAAACTAAATTAAAACATATTAGATAATCCCAACTATTTCGCAGATTTACCAACTCACTTTAAGAATTATTTTGCTGAAAATAGTCCTCAGGATGACACCTTCTCTATGATTTAGGAAGCACATAAACCAGTGATAAGAGGTCACTTTATCAAATTGGGTGCCACTGTTAAGAAACTTAATACATCACAGGCCATTTCCCTCACCCAGCAAAATTATAGATTAGAACAAACACATAAAGGGACAACGATTATTTAAAAAAACTAGACTCATATCTCTTGACACGGAGGTAAGATGTGGATGCTAAAGAAACTCTAGATGCCCCCATTAAATTAACAGAAATTAAAACTGTATTGAAATTAACATCAACTGGAAAACGCCCAGGTCCTGATGGCTTCACCGCTTTCTATTATAAGAGGTTTTTCCCTACCTTAGGCCCTCATTTGGTGACCCTTTTTAATGCTCTTGCATCACGCTCTACTCTTGCTTCGCAATCTAGCTTATATTTCGGTGGTACCGAAACTGGGCAAAGATTTGGAACATTGTGCCAGTTTTCACCCGATCTCTTTAATTAATTCTGATTTGAAATTACGGGCTAAGGTCATGGCACTACATCTGCAACCACTTATTCCCTCACTCATCCATAAGGATCAAGTGGAGTCTTTCCCTGGCAGGGAAGCCAGAGACAATACAATGAGAATCATCAACCTACTGACACATGCTACACATTATAAATTGCCTCTCACTCTCATTTCAATGGATGCGGAGAAGGCTTTTGATAGGGTTGCATGGCCAAATCTATTTAAGGGTCTCACCACATTGGGGTTGGGGGATAACTTTCTTAATCAGACTGCAGCTTTTTACACGGCTCCATCAGCCCAAGTTAAAATTAATGGCATGCTCTTAGAACGTATAACTCTCCAAAATGGTACACAACAGGGTTGTCCCCTGTCCTCGCTTTTATTTATTTTGACTATGGAACCACTTGCCTCTGCTTTACGGACCAATTGAGTAAATTTTATTTACTCGAATATCACTCCCTGAAGTATCAAGACCATTGACAGATTTTGAAAGGTTATACATTAGCTGTTCTGAACCGGCTCATCTCCTCTCTAGGATCTATGCTATTTTGATTTCTGCCCTGAATGACTTCAAACCCTACTGTTTTAGGTTATGGGGAAGAGATTTAAATTGTTCTTTTTCAGATTCTGATTGGCACAAAATGATATTGGTGACGCATAAGGGTGGGATGTCCAGCAAGACTCAGGAATATTCCTTTAAGTTAATTACCAGATGGTATACGGTTCGTTCAGAACTTCATCATTACTTGCCTCAGGTATCCTCGTTATGTTGAAGATGTGGCCAAGAGGAGGGCTCTTACCTACACCTCTGGTGGTCATGTCCTGGGATCCAGTCTTTCTGGGAAACAGTGGTAAGGGTGATAAGGGAGGTAGATGACCCGGGTTTTACACCCACTCCAGAGTCATTACTGCTTCATTTTTCCCACCTTTCATTTGCCAGATATATTTGATAAATGCAGCCAAGGCTGTAATACCTAAATTTTGGAAATCTCTTAATCCGCCACCCATTGAGGCTTGGTTGTCTAGGGTCAACATGATCTCTCAGATGGAGGACCTAGTTGCTTCTTCGAAAAGGATTAGCTTATAAAAAGGGTCTGAAGTGGTTACCCTGGGCCGCTCCCCACTTTGGGAAGTTATATGTCTTATAATTAGTTCCCCCTTTTTATTCTGTGTCCTTTCTGGGCTTTTACATTTACTTATCAGACAGTACCCTTTGTTTATTGTTTTGTGTTTTCTTTTTGTTCTCCTTATTTGTATACTTCACTTCTCATTGAGAGGTTAAAATTCATTTCACATTCTCAGGTCAACAAATTGCAGGGTTTTAATTTTGACCAGGTTGTCTTATCTCTAGTACATTTTGTTTCCGACTACCTACTCTTTTATGTAACATAAGATATGGGGCTTGCAATTGTATTTATCTTGTAAACTGTGTACGATTGCACATAAACTACTTCTGTACCCTGTATCATTTTTTTGTTACATTGTGCTGTACTATGTACCGTATTTGCTCGATTATAAGACAAATGCTCTGAAAAAGACCCCTCGTCCTATAATCGGGGTCGTCTTATAATCAGACCTCAAATAGGTCTGACTATGAGACTAAGATCCAGATCCCCCGCATCGCTGCAGGGGACCTGGATCCTCCTGTCTTATGCCCCCCACCCCAAACTTACCGGTGTGTATTCGGGGCAGCGTGTAGACGTCTACGCGATTCGCGTAGACAACTTCCGCTGCAGCCGGAAGGAGGTGCGGTTAGCAGCGGGGGTTGTCTGCGTCCTTCACGCAGACCTTCCCTGACTCCCCTTACTGACAGTCGGTGCGGGGAACTCTCCTCACTGACAGCTGGGGCAGGTCTGCGCGATGGACGCAAACAACCCCCGCTGCTAATCGCACCTCCTTCCGGCTGCAGCGGAAGTTGTCTACGCGAATCGCAGAGACGTCTACACGCTGCCCCGACTACACACCAGGGAATCAGAAGCACCGGTAAGTTTGGGGGGGTTAAATGGAGGGCATAAGGCATTTCTGTAGGCAGAGTGCACTATAATATGCCTTTTAACCCCCTTAATGTCACTCTGCCCCATAATATGCCTTTTAACCCCCTAAATGCCAGAGTGGCATATAGGGCTATAAGACATTTCTGGAGGCAGAGTGGCACATAGGGGGTCAAAAGGCATTTCATTGGGCACAGTGGCATATAGAGGGTTAACAGGCATATCATGGGGCACAGTGGTATTTAGAGGGTTAAAAGGCATATCATGGGGCACAGTGGCATATAGGGGTATAAGGCATTTCTGGAGGCAGAGTGGCACATAGGGGGTCAAAAGGCATTTCATTGGGCACAGTGGCATATAGAGGGTTAACAGGCATATCATGGGGCACATTGGTATTTAGAGGGTTAAAAGGCATATCATGGGGCACAGTGGCATATAGGGGGTATAAAGCATTTCTTGGGCAGAGTGGCAAGCAAGCCTGGGGCAGATGTGCATAACTGGTGGGCAGGTTGGAAAATAAAAGGAAATAAAAACAAAATATTTTTCGCAATCATATATTTTATTTTATTATTAAAATATTATTATTAAAATAGTTTACATAGTTTACATGAATTAACATTTACTGGTAAAACTTTTTTCCTATAGGGTCGACTTATATTCAGGCTTTTTCTTTTTTTCCTAAATTAATATTCAGATTTTGGGGGGTCGTCTTATAATCAGGGTCGTCTTATAATCGAGCAAATACGGTAATACTGCTTAATAAACAGAGAATTGATTCAGTAAACGGGAAAGAAGAACATTACAGCTAAACAGGAGCACCGCAGAAATGTTAAAACAGCCATTGTCATGAAGGGTACAAAAAATTAAATCAGCCATTGTCACAAAGGGGTTAAAGGGTTTATCAGAAATCTATAATATATATATATATATATATATTTTAAATATTAACTGCCCACCTTCATGTATTTTATTATTCTCTCTCACATTGTATGAAGTGCATATTAGCCTTTTAGGTCATGATAAGGTCAATCAGGGTAGTGGAGTCAAGAAGGAAACATCATGATACAAACAAAAACTAGACAGGCCCTAAGTAGAAATGATATTACCGCAGAAAGCAGCCTTTTTCATGGTAATACTAATCATATTGGTGTGTTTGGTGGGCAGGTGCAGATGATTATCAGGTAATCAGGAATTGCTTTCCGTTGTGTTAGATCTGCTGGTGATCTGGCCTTCTGTCAAAGCATTTTGCATCCAATCTCCAAAGTCCCTACTGCCGCATATATATAAGTGACAACGAAATGCTACAATTTGCAGTAATGAAAGTACAAATTTACCAAAAATATGATTATATAAATAGTTTTGAGAAATGTTTGATAATATTCTTGAAATAAATGTATCCCATAAAAACAGGACAATCATGGGATTTACAATGTAATATAAACACTCCTTTTGTATAATGATTACTTTGTAATATCCTATGTTCCTGGTATACATCCAACATATTGCTTGCATGTCATTTATTTTAAAGGGCTACTCCAATGTCCCATACAGCTTCACTTTGTACTTTAATATGCATCATTTACCTGTAATATATAAATAGGAAGCTCTTATTCCTGCCTCCCAGGTAGTATGAATGGAATATCTGCAAGTGACAAGCACTTGTTCCATCCCATACACTTGTGGTTGTATTGGTTAGCAGAGGTGGTTGGAGCATAGATGCTGATTTCCATGTTATCTGTTTCTCTTATTGAGCTTTCAATTAAAACACATTTTACAAATGAAGTTCATATTATCCAATGACCCTTCATTACAAAATGTGTATACTTTAAAAATGCCACAATTAGTGTAACTTGAATGAAACCAGATGTGGCAAGAACAGTCAAAAAGTAATACTGGAAGGTGGGAATTTCTGGCTGCTAAAAGATCATGGTGCTCACTTTGTGTGCAGGAGAGCAAAGCAACAGAGCAGTGGTGCATCTTGAAATCCAGTGCATAATTTCATACACAGCCATCAATCCATCTAAGCGTACAGGCATCTTTTCGCAATTTCCAACAAACTAAGGTTTTCCTTGTTCCTTCAGTTGTTTATTTTTTTTCTCAGGCAGTTATTCAAACAGTATATTTACTATATAGTAAATATATAGCAAAATCCATTTGGACAAAATTTTTGTTTAGTTTTGCCTCTTTTGTTTTAGGCTCAGGTGGAATTTAAGGGTTATTTTTGTGATTCAGATACAATCTTTGGGGGCCATTTCCAAAGGGGGGTCACTTTTACCTAAAGCAGCACCATCCCACATTTGGTTTTGCTCTGCAGGTTTGATTAATCGATCCCTTAGAGTAAGGAAAGTGATATGCCAGCAGCAGCAGTAGTAGCAGGACACTATCGAGCTCCACTGTACAGGACACTGAATTTCCCCCTAAATTAGAAAAATGTTTATCCCTCTGGGTAAGGAAGGAGATTTAGCTGCAGCATCAAAGGCAGAACAAGGTGCAGGGAAGGCACTGGTAGACAGACTGAATCCCCCCTCATATTAGAAACTAGAAGTTGAAGAGTTGATCCACCACAGTAAGAACGGGCATTGACGCACAGGGCAGGGCACAAGCCAGGCACTGACAGACAGACAGATTCAGCCACAAGACTAATCCAACCATATTAAAAAAAATAAGAATTGATTTGCCAGAGTAAAGAGGGTGACAGAGGAACAGGAGTAGGGCACTGGGCCTGGGCAGGCGCTGGCAGATGACAGACGATTATAGGCCGCACCCTTAAAGTTTGGTGCTATTTTAAAGAAAATTATTTTAAACGTAAAATTACACATATCTGCCCCCCAGATATGCTTTATGCCCCCCTGATATGCCACTCTGCTCCCTAAATATGCCACTCTGGTCCCCCCCCTGACTTACCAATGCATCTCCAGACTCCCTGGTGGATGTCTGCTGCTGCTTGCCACTTCTGACGAGGCTTCTAAAAAAAAACAAAACACCTGCCCGGTGCCCAGAACTGCATGTCCCGGGCGTCGGGTAATATGAATCCCAGTGCTGAACACAGATTATAGGCTGCACCCCCACTTTAAAGACTTAAAGTGTGGGGTGGGACTGCGGCCTATAGTCGGGCCAATGCGGTAATATGATAGAAAACATTAACTTGCAGGTTTTACATTTTAAGCAATTTAAGGACTGTCCCATAGTGCATAAGCCCAGTGCCTAGATTTTTCATCAGTATTAATCAATGAAGTTGATAAATAATATATGATAAGATAGAAAGAAAATACAAAATATTTTGTGAAAACAATTTTTGATGCAGTCCCTGTTAGCGGTATATAAATTAAATACATACACTACAGTAGTACACTACCGCTTCAGCAATCCACTCCACACCACTAAAATATTACTTTATTGCTTGCAGTATTGTATATGAGCAATGGGCATCAATCTCAGCCTCTGCTAAGATAACTGTCAGCGTCACTGTCAGGGTCTGCCCTGCCTGCCAGGACTATGCAACAATTACTTCCAGTCATGTCTACCTGCAGCCAATAGTGGCCACCCTTCCCTCTCTGGAGCATCCATATCCAATTACTTGGGACAGCAGAGCCTGAGCAGTTACCTGAGTTGAGCCCTGTCTTTATATACATGCTCTGCCCTTCAGTTTGGGCCTTTGCATTTGTTTGGCTTAGGTCCCTGTTTAGTCTGCATGCAGCTAAAGATCTGGTTTCCTGTTCTGATTTCCCATGTATGACCTTGGCTTCGTTATTGATCCTGATTCATGTACCAGACCCCGGCGTGTCCAGCCTGAGGGCTTCCAAGCAGTGTGCCCTGCCTGAGGGCTTCCAAGCAGAGTGCCCTACCTGAGGGCTTCCAAGCCACGTGCTCTGCCTTTGCTACAGTTCCCTTGCGTCTGCCCTGCCAGTGGGCTTCCAGTTCCAGGCCTGACCAGGCAAGACTTTCTACTCCACTGTATATACTAGTCCTGTTTCTGTTCAGCAATACAAATCTATTCTTATATATCAGACTGCAATTGGGCTCCTACCTGACCTGCTGGCCCAGGTCCTGACAGACAGTCAGCTACTGATAAGTCAAAATGGCATCAGCACACCTATTTATCTAATGCTTGTCCTTTACCCTTATAAATGCTGATTGGCCAGAGAGAAACAAGTAAGGAAGAACTCCCACAGTTTGATGGGTTCATCAATCATAGTCATAAGTATCAATGAGATCACTTCTCTGTGGTTTTTTTTTTGGTAACTTCTGCCCTTCCCACTTAACCTCATCAAGGAGCACCAAAATGGCTTTTAATGGCTCCAAAAGGGCTTGTAATGGCCCAAAATAGCTTGTAATGGGGGCTATACATGGCAATATTAAATACATTTGTCCACAATTTGTTTTCGGTAGCTTCATCGGGGCTTATCCTCGGTTTCGGAGATTAGTACAAATACACAAAATGGGCAATTTATTAATTTTGTGATTAATAATTGAATTCACCGTTATTGGTTTAGTCCTGCATTCAGGAAACATTTAAAGCCATCATTTAACACAGTGACAAATCATAGTGTTGTAATGGAGAATGATCTCCTAATGCAATAATGAATTAATTAACATGTAACACAGATATAGACAATAGCAGGGCAAATATTTTCATTCAAATAATCTGCATTATAGAATCATACTATTTGCACATAGAATATATATCCTGTGAGAGATTAAAAAATATAAAAGCTGGGGAATTCTCTCTGACAGCCGGGGAAGGTCTGCGCGATGGACGCAGACAACCCCCGCTGCTAACCGCACCGCCTTCCGGCTGCAGCGGAAGTTGTCTACCTGA
This sequence comes from Spea hammondii, assembly GCA_029215755.1. Classification (NCBI taxonomy): domain Eukaryota; kingdom Metazoa; phylum Chordata; class Amphibia; order Anura; family Pelobatidae; genus Spea; species Spea hammondii. The sequence goes on along the minus strand of JARDYJ010000002.1, from coordinate 104,561,582 downwards.
ATCGCCTAGAAGTCTACACACTGCCCGGACAACACACCGGGAGTCAGAAGCACCGGTAAGTTTTTTTTTTGAGGGGGGTGTTAAATGGGGAGCATAAGGCATTTCCGTAGGCAGAGTGCTCTATGAAATGCCTTTTAACCCCCTTAATGCCACTCTGCCTCCAGAAATGCCTTTTAACCCTCTATACACCACTCTGCCTCGTGAAATGCCTTATACCTCCCTATATGCCACTCTGCCCCATAATATGCCTTTTAACCCCCTAAATGCCAATGTGGCATATAGGGGTATAAGGCATTTCTGGAGGCAGAGTGGCATATAGGGAGGTATAAGGCATATCATGGGGCACAGTGGCATATAGAGGGTTAAAAGGCATATCATGGGGCACAGTGGCATTTAGAGGGTTAAAAGGCATATCATAGGGCACAGTGGCCTATAGGGGGTTTAAGGCATTTATGGGGCAGAGTGACAAGCATAACTGGGGGGGCAGGTTGGAAAACAAAAGGAATTAAAAACAAAATATTTTCTCAATTAGCTTTTTTAAAAAAAATAGTTTACATGAATTAACATTTACTGGTAAAACCTTTTTCCTATAGGGTCGTCTTATATTCAGGCTTTTTCTTTTTTTCCTAAATTAATATTCAGATTTTGGGGGGTCATCTTTTAATCGAGCAAATACGGTAATATCCTGATATTCAGTGAGACGGTTCTCCAATGTACATCCAACAATGTATCTAAACATCATTCATAACCATTCCTATTTTGCAGGCTTTATTACTTTTAAATTTCCCATTTACACATACATGGACTACGTTTTTTCCAGTCCTGGTGTAGAATGAAAAGAACGGCAATCTTCAAACCTAAAACAAAAGTATTTCTTTTCACAACTTAAAATATTGGTAGGTTGAGTTAAAAATGGTTGCACAATAAAATAAATATTATAGGCAGATTTATTTAGCCACATTGAAAACTCTGAAAGTAACATAGGAGTAGAAACAAAATCATAAAGGTTATAAGATTTATGCTGATGGCAATATATATTGGCATGAAGACAGGAATAGGTATTAATCAATTCTCATCTGCGAAAAAGATTTACAATAGACTTGATGTTCATAAGGGAGCAAATCAAATTACTAATGATTAGACGCATAGTAATGAGTAAATGATAAAAAATGCATAAAAATAAAAGCATAATTACATATTTGTGACACAAAATGCAAAGGATAAATATATTTTAAATGACATTTTACTGTAGAAACTGAAAGGGACTTGAGAGTTAAAATAATATTAGCATAGCTTGCAACACAGTGAAGGAAAATACATACCTGTAGGGTATTGGATATATAATTAGACATATGCAGATTTCACAAACGTCTGTGGATATGAGGTAGATTTACCTCTCTGTCAGCAAAGAAAATATTAGCTATTTTTAATCTGAAATGTTATAGTGGCGATCAATAGAGTTGCTCTTTTGGTCTTTTAAAATCCTGGTGCTGGGGAGACCACTCGTCTCCCTGCTCCAGGAGTTAAAGGTCCATACAAGCGACTCTATTGGTCACTCGTACGGACCTTTAACTCCTGACGCGAAAACTAGGCCTGGGGAGACCATTGGTCTGGCAGAGGAGCTCCCTGCCGGTGACCAATAGAGTCGCTCATACGGACCTTTAACTCCTGACGGCAAAACTCCGGTTCATAAGAGCGACTCTATTGGTTGCCGACAGGGGCCTCCTCTAGCATCAACCAGTTGTTATTATTATTATCTTTTATTTATATAGCGCCAACAATCTTCTCAGCGCTTAATACAATACATATATTCAAGGGTTATGACAAAACGAGAATTGACAGACTAAGACAAAGCTATATATTAGGCGGAGAGAGCACTGCTCACAAGCGTTATAATCTATGTTGCCGGTTATTTTTTCAATAGGGGTTTGTTAACAGATTTCTGTGGTAGTCTCATCATAAAAAGTCAGGAGCATAAAGTCACTTTTTTGTATATGTGCTGTAACACCAGAAATTCATCATATCTCTGGGCCAAAAAGCCAAAGGCTAAGTAATGATGATTTTAATATTGCCCTACATTTTTTGTTGCTTGTTTGTAAAGCATATATTCATTAAATATTCAGCTTCTCCTACCTACTGCTGGATAGTCTTCTCTAAAGGTCACTGAAACATTGGTCATGGTCCGATGAAGATCACAAATCATGAGATATCATTCCAGTGAAGCAATTTTGCACTTTTTTATTTTGAACTGAAGGAAGAGATCACTGCTTGTGCCCTAGGCTGAATCAAATGGAGCTAATATTTGTATTTAAAGGGATAACCACAGGTAAACTCATCTTATTATGTCCTTATGTTCCTATAGCCTATGCACATACATCAAGAAGTGTGTAAATCCATCGCAATTAAAATGTCATCCAAGATTACTGAGGGAACTGTTAGCATTAACATTAGTATTTATTTTTCTTCTTGATTTCCCACACAAAAACACAAATTCAAATTGATACATTGTTTTGACTAATACAAACATGGCAATATGCAGACTTGCAATTGAAAATATGCTTTGAACTGTATCGGTATCATGACAATTTTCAGAAACAAATTTATAAGGTTAGTCAGACAAAACATTATGGCCATCACAACAGGTTAAAATGACTATTAAAGGTCACTTACAATCAAGTTGAAAACTTCAAAGTCTTTGGAAGAACCATAAGTTACTAGGGAAGCAACATGCGTGCACACTGTCATTGGTGAGTGAAAGAATTTACATATTGATTTGACATATTTATATCAGCATAATTGGCAAAAAGTACAGTATTTGCTTGATTATAAGATGACTCTGATTATGAGACCCCCCCCCCCACAATTTGAATATTAATTTAGGAAAGAAAGAAAAAGCCTGAATATAATAGGAAAAAAGTTTTACTAGTAAATATCAATTCGCATGTAAACCTTACCCCCCAGTTATGCACATCTGCCCCCAGGCTTGTCACTCTGCCGCCCAGAAATGCCTTATATGCCACACTGTCCCCCAGAAATGCCTTATACCCCCTATATGCCAATCTGCCCCAGATATGCCTTATATCCCCTATATGCCACTCTGCCTCCCTGATATGCCACATACCCCCCTATATGCATTATACCCCCTTTTATGGCACCCTGCCCCCCAGATATGCCTTATAGCCCCCTATATGCCACTCTGTCCCCCAGATATGCTACTCTGTCTCCCTTATATGCCTTATACTCCCCTATATGCCACTCTGCACCCTGATTTGCCTTATACCCCCTATATGCCACTCTGACCCCCCAGGGCTTACCAATGCATGCCTAGACTTGTCCCCCATGCTCCAGACTCCCTGGTGTCTAGTGGGGGCAGGCAGTGGATGTCTGCACGATGCGCGTAGACATCCAAATATGGTATTATGTGAGACACAACATATTGTTAAAAAACATAGGCACTTAAGCTACTCTAGAGTTGCCATCTGCCATTGCACTTCAGGACACGTCCTTGCTGTCTGCTTCAGTCCTCTCACAAGCAAGGTACAAGCTCCTGCACAGCCTGTGACTGGGTACACAAGCCTATGCAACATGGAGGGAAAGGAAGGAGGCTGAAAAGCCAATCAGAGCACAGTCTGTGACCGAAAGTCCTTATACTCTCCCTACCTGGGTGCAAATGGACACTGGAAGAGAGGAGATGGCTCCGAACTGGGTTAATCAGGTAATGTACATATATGCTTTAGAGCCTGCTCCTCTCTGCTAGTGTCTGACAGTCCCTTATATAAATTCAGAGCTCACAGGCAACATGGGCTATGACAGCAGTGGAGCAGCTTGGGCAACTACACATTGAGTAAGTGCACTACAGGATGGTGACTCAGGGCCCCTACCAGTAACAGGTCCTGGAGCATTTGTCCCATGTGCACCTTGGTTAATCTGGCCCTGCCAATAAAGTCATCATATGGGGATACTATTTGTTGAAGGAGAAAGGATCTTTACCAGGGAGAATTTGACACTCAAATGTTCCATATACCTGCAATGAAGAATACATAATAATTTAATATACTTTCTTTAAGATGTATGACTGTGACTTTTGAGTGATTTTCCCCATTTTATTATAGCTCATACATGACATACCATTAAAGGTGCACATGAGTTGTGAACTTCAGTCAACTTTTCTAAATTAGAACTAAATTAGAACTTTAAAATATTTTTTATATGAACACTAAAGAAGAATGGAACTCATTGTTCTAAAATTCACAGGGCACCACTTTGACACAGTAAGGATCCAGGTTTTTATATATCACACTGATATTCCGGAAGCATCAGGGTAGACATATTGGAATTTTATATCACATTTACTTGAATAATTCACAGACCACTCTCAGTTGACAATTACTCAGGTAACTTCTGAGTACAGATAAATATTTTGCTGTTCAATAACTCATTTTTCCTCTTTTTTGTATTAAACATCCATTCACTCACCTCGCATGCCCTCTCTCATCTCTTTCCATTCATATTCATTTTGTCCAACACTTTGTTGTAATTGGCTGAAAGAGTGTAGTAAACTGTTTTCTAAAACATTATAAGGAGCCTTTTTAAGCGTGTAATCATTTATGCTTTAGGGCTAAAAAAAAGGGGAAAAAAATATGTAGTGAAAAAAATAATTATTTGTTTCTCCAATTCAAAATGTAGAGGTTTATAATATTGTTTATATTCACAATATTTATAATATTGTGAATGCACAATTGAAGACCAGATTTCATTCAAATTATAAATTGCAATCAGTGTTCTAAACTGTAAAAAATTAAAGGTGTGTATTTTTTAAAAGCAGCAATTCTATGATAATAACTTGCAATATAATATTATTAAAAAATGTTTTATTGAAAGTCATTTGAATAGAGAGCAGACCTTCTTTTTGCGTATTCTCCCAACAAAGGAAAACATTAGTTATTTTGTTAGAATTATTCAGCGCTGACCCATGTATAAACAGCTGCTCTGTCAGTCTTATGGGAAGCCTTATGTCACCCCTAACAGATTGCCTTTTTGCCACCATAGTTCCTTATGAGCATGAATTCCTATATCTGACATGTCTACATTTGAGGAATAATATAGATGTTTTTTGTAAAAAAAAAAACTATGGTGAATACTAAAATAAATAAAGAGCCTACAATTAGCAGATTCCAAATTAATAACTGTACAAGAAAAAACTACATTTAGCAGGGTATAAATTTGTGTGAATTTATGTTGAGGTAGTTTTTTGGCCTGTATGATGTGTTGGAAAATCCCTTAACCATACTGCCTACTCAATTTATCTCAGACATTTCCCGACAGTTCTTTAACAGACTATCTATTTGCACTGTGTTCAGCTGGCTCTAATGTCTGAGGCAGATGGACACCTCACAAAAGACCCCTCACCTCTCCAAGCTGGTCTTTCAACATGCCTGATTAAATTCAAATACATAAGTTAGAATTGATACAGTGACTCTAGGGGGATTCAATTAGTGCAGAAAGCATGAAGAAAACGGCACAAAGAGATGGGATAGTTAGAAAGTGATTTTCTTTTGATCATTATAGCATCTTACATGTGGAAGAAGAAAATTATAGGCTCATGTGTCTTAGCTTAATATCCTCTGGGGCCAGATTTGTCCTAACATTGAAGTTAGCTGTCAGAATTGACAAACTCTTGCAGAGTTGATGAATTTACAGGACATAAACTAAATAGGGAACCATGAAATAAAGTTGGCTGGAAAGAACAAATTCCAATTTTTCTAATATTCTCTAATTGTACATACTTGTATTATAACTATTATCCATTTTCATAGCAATGTTGAATAAGGAGACACGTGTGACATAAAAAAAGCAAGTAAAATGCAAAGTGGGTGCTTCTAAGAGCTCTTACAGCGTGTAATATATATTGTTCATAGCTTTATACATATAGCACCTAAAATATGCACTACTAAAAAAAAAAGATGTTAGCATAATTTTAAAGAATTGCCAGAAATTCGCAGAGAAGTAAAGGAAAATTAGAAATGAGGAATCTGAATATTAGGGAAGTGTATGGAATGAAGGTAATGTGTAGGTACAATACCTGACCAAAAGTATGTGGACACCCTTATCGGTTTCAGGTGTATAACATCAAGCATATAGGCAGCTCCATTCACAAACATTTGGCAGTAGAATGGGACATACTGAAAAGCTCCCTGACTTTAAACATGACACTATTATAGGACACAAGTCAGTTTGTGAAATTTCTACCCTGCTCGATCTGCCATGGTCAACTGTAAATGCTATTATTGTGAAGTGGAAGTGCCTATGAGTAACAACAGCTCAGCCAGGAAGTAGACCACATACACTCATGCAGTTGAGCTACCGAGTGCTGAAGCTCATAGGGCACAAAAATCACATAACCTCTGTAGCATCAGTCACTACAGAGTTCCGAACTGCCTCTGGAAGCAATATCAACACAAGCACTGTGCATCAGCTTCATGAAATGGGTTTCAATCGTTTTCCGAGCAGCTGCACACAGGCCAAAGATTGCTATGCACAATGTCAAACATCAACTGGACATTTAGACAATTGCATTCTTCCAACGTTGTGGCACTGGTTCTGGGAAGGTCCTTAACCCCATTGAACACCCATTGGACACCTTTGAGATGAATTGAGAACACCTTTGAGATGAATTAAAACGCTGATTGTCAGCATCAGTTATCATAATACGAAACTGCCAATTCCCTTTGATAAGTTAGTTCCCATCTTTGGTGGAAGCTGATGTATTTCTGATGTCATGATGAAAGGGATCTCCTTGGGGATAGATCACAGATATCTTGTGTAGCCACATGACAAGCACGTGATAACAATGTGATAACATGTTCATATTTATAAATCTAGAAAATGGCTTTCCAAGCCAACACTTTGAATTGTTTGTAAACAAACACTACCAACATTTTACTTAACAACTATAATAACACTATATTATAATAACAGCATATGCCCATATATTGCTTAGCCCACCACTACCAAGTTTGGCAAGTCCTATCTAATGTTTCACTGCTATGATGCTTACCAACGAGATGAATCATTGGGACTGCATGGTGTTTCCACACAAATGAGACTCTCAAGCAATTTAAAGCCTTCTCTGGACATGATTAATGAAGCACCTATGTGGCAGGGTGGCAGGAGGGGGTGCTCAACCCTAATGTTTGAAACCTTAAGGTGTAAAAAAAAAAGTATCCCTGTTGTGACCACCGGTGTTCCATGCACAGCAGCCCTCATTACTACTGGATTCACAAGTGCACAAGAGTGTCCTGCACCACAACTCTATGTGGTTAACCCTTGTACCATGTCGGCCCAATAACCAACCCCAACAACAAAAAAACGGGCCGGGAGGGAGGCAATGCTGTCCCCAGGCAACGGAGGATCAGGGAACAGGATGTCACAGAAAAATAGTTAATGCCAGGTTACGTCCGTGGAGATACAGAAAAGATAAAAGAGAGAAGATGAAAGAGAGAAGATGAAGAACAAGAAGATCCGGAAGTGGTAGTCAGAGAAGGTAGAGAAACATTTAGAGAGTATGAGAGAGAGAACAAGAGTGTCAGAGAGTGAATGGGAGTTAATGCAGGAACTGGGCAACAAATTTCATTCCTGAATTAAAAATGAATTTCGTCGGAACCAAATGGGCAGGGAATCTAATGGGCCAAAAACCAACTGAAAAATGTGTCCATATCTTTGGCTCATTTGCACATGTCTAATATATATTGTGCCAAACTGTGTGGCAGGAGGGCCATAAATGTCACTTTCTTAAGCACAGTTCTCTAGGGCAATAAGGCTTATCAATTTACAGCAAACTGTGATTTATTTGCTGGTGCACAAAACACAAAGTATCCGCAAAATAAAATCTTAAAAAATAAAGCCTAGCTCCCATTGGAGCCCTATCTGGCTATACTTTGCTGGCTCAAACTTACCTGCCTAACTACTCACTTCATTTCCCTGCCAGACCTATCTAACCCACGCTCTGGAAACCTCCTTCAGGCAGTATATACAGGTCCAGGAAGGTTTGCCCCACTTGGCTTGATTTTTTTCCCTGGGGGCTAGACTTGGGCACCAGGGGGCTCTTCGTGTTCGTCTTCGTGCTCGTCTTCGGCAAAAAAAAAAACTTCGTATTCCGCGAATATTCGCCTGGTCCTGTCTTCTCTTCGGGCGAATATTCGCGGACATTCTTCGTGCTCGGGTTTTCTTCGTTTTCCCCGGTTAAGGGGTTAAAACGGGGTTAAAGCCGCTCTGGCGCCAGGAGTTTAAATGTCCGTATGAGCAACTCTATTGGTCGTCAGCAGGGGGCTCGTCTGCCATTGGTTGATGGCAGACGAGCCCCCTGCTGGCGACCAATAGGGTCGCTCGTACAGACTGTTATACTCCTGGTGCCGTAATTGTTCGGCAGATCCCGCTGGTCTCCCTGTTCTATCATTTATTAACTGATAGAACAGGGAGACCAGTGGGATCTGCCGGGTAAGTTGCAGCATTGGCATTTTAAAAGTCTGTACAAGCGACTCTGTTGGTCGCTCGTACAGACTTTTAGGCTCCTGGTGCTGTAACTTACCCGGCACATCCCACTGGTCTCCCTGTTCTATGAGTTAAATGTCCGTACGAGCGACCAATAGAGTCGCTCGTACGGACATTTAACTGATAGAACAGGGAGACCAGTGGGATGTGCCGGGTAAGTTACAGCATTGGGGTTTTAAAAGTCTGCACGAGCGACTCTGTTGGTCGCTTGTGCAGACTTTTAAAACCCCAATGCTACAACTTACCCGGCACATCCCACTGGTCTCCCTCCCTGTTCAATTAATTAAATGTCCGTACGAGCGAACAATAAAGTCGCTCGTACGGACATTTAACTCTGTACAGGGAGGGAGACCAGTGGCATCGGCAGGGTAAGTTGTAGCATTGGGTTTTTAAAACCCCAATGCTGCAACTTGCCCTGCCGATGCCACTGGTCTTTAACTAATTGAACAGGGAGGGAGACCGATGCCACTGGTCTCCCTCCCTGTTCAATTAGTTAGTCCGTGCCGGGTTAAATGTCCGTACGAGCGACCAATAAAGTCGCTCGTACGGACATTTAACTCTGTACAGGGAGGGAGACCAGTGGCATCGGCAGGGTAAGTTGCAGCATTGGGGTTTTAAAACCCCAATGCTGCAACTTGCCCTGCCGATGCCACTGGTCTTTAACTAATTGAACAGGGAGGGAGACCGATGCCACTGGTCTCCCTCCCTGTTCAATTAGTTAGTCCGTGCCGGGTTAAATGTCCGTACGAGCGACCAATAAAGTCGCTCGTACGGACATTTAACTCTGTACAGGGAGGGAGACCAGTGGCATCGGCAGGGTAAGTTGCAGCATTGGGGTTTTAAAACCCCAATGCTGCAACTTGCCCTGCCGATGCCACTGGTCTTTAACTAATTGAACAGGGAGGGAGACCGATGCCACTGGTCTCCCTCCCTGTTCAATTAGTTAGTCCGTGCCGGGTTAAATGTCCGTACGAGCGACCAATAAAGTCGCTCGTACGGACATTTAACTCTGTACAGGGAGGGAGACCAGTGGCATCGGCAGGGTAAGTTGCAGCATTGGGGTTTTAAAACCCCAATGCTGCAACTTGCCCTGCCGATGCCACTGGTCTTTAACTAATTGAACAGGGAGGGAGACCGATGCCACTGGTCTCCCTCCCTGTTCAATTAGTTAGTCTGTGCCGGGTTAAATGTCCGTACGAGCGACCAATAAAGTCGCTCGTACGGACATTTAACTAATTGAACAGGGAGGGAGACCAGTGGCATCGGCACTGCCGATGCCACTGGTCTCCCTCCCTGTTCAATTAGTTAGGGGTTAACTTTTTTTTAAAGGGTTAAGGGGCCGTGCAAGTGAGCCTATTGGTCGCTTGCACGGCCCTTTAACCTATGGATTTCTGCTCCCGTTAACCCCTTCGATGCTGTGTTAACGCAGCATCGAAGGGGTTAACGGGAGCGGAAATCCATAGGTTCGCTGTCAGGGGCTACAAAGACCGTGCGAGTGAGCCTATTGGTCACCTGCAGGGTCTTTCTCTGGCATCAACCAATTGGTTGATGCCAGAGGAGGTCCCTGTAGGTGACCAATAGGCTCATTCGCACTGCCCTGTAACCCGTGACGGCGAACCTGCAGATTTCCACTTCCGGGAACTGCCGCGATGCCGCGAAGCCGCGAAGACAAGACAAGGTAAGATGAAGGGGGGGAATGGTAGACGAAGACGAAGACAATCACGAAGATCTTCGTGGTGTGTGTCTTCGTCTTCGCCTACGTTTTATCGCCGCCGTCTTCTCTTCGGCGTGTCTTCGGAACGAACACGAAAACGCACTCTTCGTGTTCGTTTCCATGTTCGCCCGAAGACGAATGCACAAGTCTACTGGGGGCACAGGAAAACTTCCTCTCCCACAATAGTCTCTCTGTTTGTCAGGCTCCAGGGGGGTTTAATGTCCAGCACCTGATGTAGGCTTTATGGGCATCCACTCTGCTACAATACTAGATTTGGAGCATTGGCTCACCCTGCTCTCAAAATCCTTCACCCCAGGGACCCATACATATAATTTATACAAGATCTGTGTGTGAAAACACAAAAATACAACAAAACAGCATCACAAATGTGTATATATATATATATATATATATATATATATATATATATATATATACATATACGTATGTAGTATATAAAAATCTTCAAGCTTTTAAACAGCAAATATGCTAACAATTTGGCTTATCTTTTCTGAGAAAGGCCTCCCACTTTTCATGTGCCCCAGCTGAGGCCACAGAAATGTAAAACCCAAAGGACATGACAAAGATGCTGATTTGTGCCTTAACCCCTTTTAACTTGTCTGTTTATGAATAAAATATCATCTTGTACTGTGCACCTTTAACAAACTACATTGTTTGTCACATCACTGTGCCACAATGCCTCAATTGCAGGTTTAGTAGGCTCCATCCTTTGCAAATATAAATGTTTTTTTACAAATATTTTCTCATTTTAAAATAAAAATGAAACTTTTTTTTTTGAAGGTAAAATGTCTGTTTAAGACTTAATAGCCTTGAAAGAATATACAGTATATGTTTGTTCTGTGAGTTTGTTATATTTTGTTTAAAATGTGTCATAATTTTATATTAAATAATAAAATATTACAGTGATAAACAAAAATTAGAATACCAAATTGACTTAAAATATAAACCAGAAAGTACACATTAAACACAAAAACATTTGTAATACAAAGAACAAATGTAACATTCAATTAACTACAATAATTAAATGATAGTAAACAAATAGTATGTTCATTTGGAGGAAAGTAATTCACCACATATGAATGAATATCATGTTTTGCTTGAAAGAGATCTTTTAATTCTTGAATTAAAAAAAATACCTTCATGACCACATTTTTTTTCAAACCCCTAAAGGCCAAAGCTTTTTCCTGTTTTTACCAATATGTCAAACATAATTCTCCTTTTTTTAATGTTTAGTGTACCCTCATAAATTATAAATTTTTTAAGGACAAGTAGGGCTTTCCTTCGGATCCATATTTATATATATAATGAGTTTCAATCAAATATACATAGGTGCATATTCCATTGAACCAAAATACAGGCACAGCATAATCATTCTGACATGGGAGTGACAATGTGATGGTATCCATGCATCATCAAAGACATTATATCATAGGAGGGTACAATAATATATTGATACTTGGGAAACTGTTCTGTATGGAGTCTGACAATGTTGCTTTGTTTATGCAAGAAGATACATTTGGTGTATATAGAGAATTGAGAACAACAATAAATGCACAAAAAAGAACAAAAAACAAGACCTCCGGTGAGTGGCATGAATAGGGCAGTATATTACGTTAATCAAGGTGTAACAAAGAAAAAATGATGAGATCCATCCGAATCAGTCACATAGGACTGGAGCAGAGACCACTAATATTGGAGAAATTACAAATTCCTTCCAATGAAATCGCTTTAGCTTAGTTTGATAGGCTATGCCTTTGGATGTCATAACCAAATTTTCCATGTGATAGGCAAAAACTACCCGAGTGAGGGACAGTCCCACCAAATGTGCATGTATGTACCTGAATAGAGATCACACCTCCAGCAATTCAGCAAGACCTGTGGAAGAAATCTGTTGAGATCAACCGGGACCCTATGTTCCCTGGTGGTTAGATGGCTGGTTGGTGCAAAAGATCCCTGCTCATCTGGACAGAATTTTAAAGGCTGATTCCTGTGTTTTGCTAGAGAAATCAGAGAAATAAATACCCAGATCCCTCTCACAGAAATGAAAATAATATGGTTTAGTGGAATATTCTTCTGGTAAGAGCGTAGAATATAGAAGAGACAGGAGATGAGGGAATTCCCTTTCTGCATCGCAGGGAGTTTCAAAAAATGCAGGAAGGTGCAGCACCCGAGGATCCACAACCACCCTAGAAACAAAATGCTTTAACTGAAGAAAAAAATGGAAAATATTTTGGCATGGGGTGAGTTGGCATACATGAGTGAGAGGTTTAACATTAACACCATTTAGAATGCGATGCAGTCTCAAAACTGAACCACCTAGTGACAATAAAGCACTCTGTTCAGTACGCACACAACGTGGGTTATGGGTGACCGGCAAGAGAGGGATTGGGTGAGAAAAAATAGAACCCTTGCAGAGTATTCTTTTGAGAACCTTGAATGTGGGAGGAATGGTTGGGTGTCGAGGGACGAGGGGTATCCTTGCCTGCTCATGTATCCAAGGTACAATAGCAATATGGTGATCGAAAAAGGAGTTTTCTATATGGACCCACTGCTTAGGAACAAATAATGACCATTCAATCACCCAACGCAGGTGGGAGACCAACCAGTACATCTCCATAACCCCTGTAACCTAGGCCTTACAAGACGTGAGTAAGACAATCTAGAGGTTCTACCCCCCCAAATGTAACCGGCAAACAACCTGTGACAGGCTTTTAAAAACCTTTAGGTAGGGATATTGGGAGAGTTTGTATAGGGTATAACAAACGGGGGAGAATGTTCATTTTAAGAACACCCATCCTCCCGAATCAAGATAGGTAGGGGAACGTCCACCTGCGTAAGTCACTGCCAATGGACCTCAGGAGTTGAGAAAAATAAGATCAGCTAATTCCGATAAATTAGAGGAAATATGTAAACCTAACTATTTAATATAATCTGACCTCCATCTAAAGGGAAAGGACTTGCTAATAACATCCCAAATTGAATCATCTACATTTAACATCTCGGACTTTTGTAGCTTTATTTTATAGTTTGAGAGAGTTCGAAATTATTTTAGTTCTTTGTGAACTTGGGGTAAAGATTCAACAGGATTGGAAAGAAAACATAACACATCATCTGCATAGACCGCTAATTTATGGTCCACATTGTCAATTAACAGACCCGAGTTCTGACTCATTGCCTTGAGTAGAGGTTACATTGATAGTATAAACAGTAAGGGAGACAGGGCGACCTGGTCCCATTCACACTGATTTTAGCAGTAGGATTAATGTACAGGGATCTAACCAGGGTAATAAAACTGGGACCCAGTTCAATACCATCCAAAACCCCAAAAAGAAATGGCCAGGCCACCCTATCAAAGGCCTTCTCTGCATCCATGGAGACTAACAGGGACGGGCGTCCCCTGTGGTGAGAATAGGCAATAAGGTTTAAAACACTAATCATATTGCCCCTTGCCTCACGGCCGGGGACAAAGCCCACCTGGTCAGAGTGAATTAGATTAGGTATCAAAGGTTTGAGTCAAAAGGCCAGCATTTTTGCAAACATTTTCAGGTTTGTGTTAATGAGGGAAATGGGGCAGTAATTACCACAATGTTCCCTGTCTTTGTTAGGTTTGGGAACTACAGTTATGAAGGCCGAATTAGTAGAGGGGTGTAAAGGGATCCCTGAGGAGAGGTTCTGAAAGAGAGTGACAAAATTTTTTTTATAATATAAAAAATAATGTAAAGCCATCCGGGCCTGGGCATTTACCTTGGTGGAATGTTTTAAAAATCTGATCTATTTCGTCTGACAAGATGGGAGCGTCCAATGCAGCTTTATCATCTTCTGGGAACCTAGTTTCAAAAATGTGCATAAATATACATCTATCAGATTTATCAAAGATGTGGCGGGTTCCCTTGAGGACAGCAGCTTATATAATTTTTGATAGAATGCTTTAAAGCATTCTGCAATTTTATCAGAATGATAATGTAACTGTCCCGCAGAATTTTGGGCACATAAGTAGAAGAATGCTTAGCTCTAAGAGCACTGGCCAACAGCTTCCCGGGTTTGGTAAGTGAATTCTGTATCTATGACACATTTACTATTGGATGGGAAATTGATTGACTGTAGTTTTTTGGAGGTTTAATCATGGCTCGTATTTGACTTGTAGCAGCCTACCAACATGCATGCTGTAACAAAATGACAAGAGCATTTGAAAAGAAGGAACTCCTAACCATTTTATTTTTAGAATCCCATTTAAGGCACAGTTTAATTAAACGTCCTAGATGGCCTCACCAAAGAAGAATGCATGGTAACTAATTTGTGAGTACTTTAATGTACATTAGTTTAAATGTGTAAAAAAAATAATACACCCTTCCTGCCTCCTCTGTGGTTCTATGATGTGCACTGCTGATTGACTACTTGAAACAGCCAATCAGTAGCAGGAAAGCACTCCCAATTAGATCAATGGAAGTGCTTTCCAAATGCATATGGAGGTATTCTACAGAATATTTCTACAAAATATAATAGCCCTACTAAGCTATATGCATTAAAGTATATATTATGGATAGAGTGACCCTTGACTAGAACATAGTCAAGTGTCATCCCTTTTAACCATATAACCTTAAATAAGACATGAAACACCTGTTTGGATTGAGAAGGTCGCAGCTTTATTTACCAATAAATACATTGTGGATAGTTTTATACATTTTATTATCCTTTCTTGGAGATCAAGCTAGACCACTCACAGTTAAGCCAGCCAATAGTCGCCATTATCACCAGCTCAAAGGGTCCACCTTTACCATGCCTGCAACTCATCGCTACCTTCTGGCTAACTGAACAATGACTTAACCTGTCAACTACTGTCCACATACCATATACAGGCTAGATCTCCTCCGCCTAACCACTCCCTCCGCATCTGTGACAAATCACAACCACCCACCAGGTACTAGGGTGGGCAGGAGTATTCAGTGTTAGTCTAGCAAGAGACTGAGCGCCAACCTCTTGCTGCTATATTCATAGCCCTCAGCAGGATCTGTGTCCTTTTTCTGACCTGGCTCCCTTCCTCCAGCCCCCACCATACCAGAAGACATTAACCCCCTTGTTCATTCTGGCTAACCCTGTCATGCTGCCCTTACACCTAGTCATTTCCAGGGCTGACTTATTATATTCGGTTTTTTTAAACCTTGGGGTTTTAGTTTTTAGTGAACAGATCCATTTTTTTCTCAGTGAATAGACCTATGTGTGTTTTGTGTTTTATAACTACACAAACACAGTGACTCCTTATCATACTTAGTAGAGTGTCTTAATTACCCAGATAGACACTTTGACTAATAAAAGTCTATGGAGCTAAGTACTTTGTAAGATTATTTTGTTAGATGACTTTGCCAGTGGCGTGGGAAGGGGGCAATACACCCCGGTGACACTAATCAGGAGGGTGCCAACAGGGCTAGCCCTGTCTTTGAGCCTCTCCAGAGATGGACTATACTGCCCACTGCCAACGTCTGGCTCAGTATATAGTGATGGGAGTTATGCTGCACCACCATCAATGTCTGGCTCAGTATTGTGAACATAAATATAGCTTTGATTAAGTCATTGATCAATTTGCAAATGATCAATGCAAGGCAGACAATGTAAATCCATTTACCTTTGCAGAATAGACTAAGTGGTCACTTTTTTTTCAGGGGTTGTAAGAAAGCAGTATTATGTGTTCAGTAAATGTTATGCATTTAAACATATTTAAATGTATTAATTGCCACTTATAGGATCCACCACAGGTGCCAAAAACTCCCCCTGGGTATGCCCCTGAGCATTGCCATAAAAAAATCTCAGTTTTATTTATAAGCAGGGAGATCACCTAACTACATTCAATGGTGACCTGCATGTCTGTAGATATAGGATGGTTATAAGGACATAATGAAATAAAACCCACTTTCTTCAATCCTAAACTGCATTGTAACGATACTGTTGAGACGGATCCCATGAAGCAGAGTAGGGCCAGGTCAGAGCCGGGAACAGGAACCGGAGAGGCCTAATCTAGGGCAGAAGAATAGATGCAGGAAGTAAGGTCAAATGTAGCCAGGTCAAATCAGGTGAAACTTCAGAAGCCAAATCAGGAGACAAGGACAAGATGAAACATAACCGTGTCAGATCAGGAAAATGCTGTCAAAATAGCTCAGGAACAATACAGGAAGTTACACCAACCAAGGGTAATGGTAAACTGAAAGTTCTGAGTTAATATAGGCCGTGTAGGCAGAGAACTAGGTAGTAGCAGGTCATAAGAGGATGAAGGTGTGTGCCTTTCGCATGCACGTGTAGGCGTGTGGTCACATCACCTGCATGGCCATCTTGCCAGGATGGCGGTCTGCCGTGCGATCTGAACAGCTGTGAGGTAGCAGGTTTGCCAGAAGAACCCGCTACCTCTGATGTATCCTCACCACTGACAAATGTTTCTGTTCATTTTTTGACATATTTTGTTCCCTGCCCATTCCATTCAGCCAACTCTTGTTTATACTCTCTTTCTTCTAACTTCCGTTCTCTTCACTCTTTGTTCGCATCTCCGTGAACATAACCTGGAGGGAACTTCTGGCAAAATGGTGGCACTTGCAGTGACTTCTTCTCCCAGATCCTCCAATCATGGGAGATGACGTGACTCTGGGCAATATGGCTGCGCTTGCGGTGACATCCCCTCCCCGATTGTAGGATCAGGGAGAGGATGTCCATGCAAGAGCCACCATTTTTGAGGAGTTCTCGGCGGGTTATGTCCGTGGACGAAGATAGAAGATTGAAGAGAGAAGATGAAGAAGAACAAGAACATGCGGAAGGGGTCAGCAGAGTAGGTAGGGAAACATTTAGAGATAGTGAACGAGAATGAGAAAGAGAGTGTGAAAGAGTGAGCTAAAGTGTCAGAGAGTGTGAGTGAATGTGGAGTGGGGGGTCTAGCCTCGTTTTCGGGGCTTCATACGAATTTACAACGCAAGTCTACTCTATACAGCACTTTATTGTATGCTCGAAAAATATTTATTTCTAATCCTCTAATCTAATAGATTTCATAATCCTGTACTTAATTTGTACCTATTACATAGAGATGTGCAATTTAAAAGCAGAAGAGCAATAAGGGGTAGGCAAAGTCATCAGTCTTTCTCTTTCTCCACTTTAACCTTGTCTGTCAATTATTTGTGTTGGGGTTTTTTTATTATTACTCTCACTCATTGCTCCTGTAGGTCCTAAACAATTCCTAAACTTTTCTAGTATTTTCTAGTATTACCTCTGATTGTGCTATTCCTACTTGAAATAGCTGTTCTTGTTGTAAAAAAAATAATGGTGTGGCCAAGAATCAAAATTAGACTTTTCATAAAGTTTCATGAGAGAGAAAAATAAATCAGGTGGCAGTAGCCTATGCTAAGGTGAGTAAGTACGAGTTATGGCTTCTGTTTGCTATCAGTTTCATGGGCTGTTCTTTTTATTGGATTGGAGTAATAGTTTACCTTGGTAATAGTTATTTCACAGATGGTCTAAAGGAGTCACATTTGAAGTTTTGGAGTTTCTCTGTAGTATACCTGCCACCGAGAAGAATCTCAATACTTGAGGTTAGTATTGTATTAACCTTTGGCACCACTCTAGACCAAACCCAGGGCAGCTACCCCAGATGTCCCCTCTATGCTGCTGTCCTTACTACTGAGTGCCAGGATACCACAGAAATTAAGGCTGATGAGGGATATGTCGATATGGTTGGGGAGATCAACGCCTTTTAACCGGCCCATTGAACAGTGATCCTCTAAGGAACCTCATGGCCCAAGAGGGCGACTGATTCCCTGTTGGTTGTAAGAGGGGCTGTTACCCCCTGGACCTGCTATCCTAGGCCTAGGCCAGAATAGGCTACTGCTGCTGGCAATGATGTCTACAAGCAGTACATCTCAGTGGTCATCATGTAAATCACTTCACCAGTTTGTATCAGTCAGAGCCATTCGAGTGCAGCGGTCATGCTTCAAATTAAAATAATTATTTTATATGGCTGTAATTTGTGCTGCATATGTTTTAGATATATGATAATTAATTTGTGTTTTTTTAATTCATTATGGAATGGTTTGAAGTAAGATTCTGCGCCGTTTGCAGGAGTGTTATTGGTCCACTTTTATTCAACTAAATTATTTTCACACACACTCACACTTATACATATATACATACACAAACACACACAATGATGCTAACACACACTCCCTCTCTAACACAGTTAAACATTCATGCTAACACACAAACATTGACACATGCACATTCATGCTCACACACATACATACTTATGCCCCACTTTACTCACTTCCCTGCCTCACTCTTATTTCCTTGCCTTATCAGCAGCTTTCACAAGCTGCTTCACTTTTACTGCAGGGTGACGTAACATTGCCTGCTGTGTTCCTGCTTTTCCAGGTTAGACCGGCTGTTTGTAACGGCTTTTGGACAAGGTGAGGAGGCAATAGTCTACCTGCCACCTGGGCCAGACCATCTCTGACTAAAGAGAACCTTTTATGGACTTTGTATATATGTGTTTTTATTAGTTAGCATTTAGTTGTTGCCATTTTGCCTCTTCGTTTAGCATAACAAAAAAGAACACTTTAATACAGTCCTGCTCACCAATGGTTTGAAAAAAAACTGACTCTATGAATCTATTCTAGATTTTCCTAATGGGCAGGATTAGTACAGAGCTCAAAAAATCCCAGGCGACAGATCTCCATGGTGACTAGGAATTGCTTCCTGATGCCTAGGGTTTCACCTTCTTAATACACTAATTGGCTCTATAGAAAGCTGGTTAGTGTGTGCCACAGCTGACTCTATAAAGAGCTGTATTTTCCTTTCATTGCACCAAGAGCTGACCATTTAGTGGGGTCATCTAATGCAAAAAATGTTTCTTCAAAACTTTTTTGGTGGTTTTTAGCAGGCAGGCAAATGAACACATTATCTAATTTTCTTTTTCCTCCTTGCTTCATGTTTCTCTCCATTTTATAGTTTATAGTTAAATGGCATCAGAACCAAAGATACAGATAAAAACCCAAAACATCATACATGCTACAAGGCAGAAGCTACAAGCACATGGATAAACCCAGACATGTGTAGAATCTTATTTCTAAAAGTTCTTAGTTGAAAAACTGGTTTAGACGTGCTATGTTTAGGGACACCAGAAATATTGGGGCCCATTACCAGCATATTGTCTGGGCCCCCATACTCCTCCCATCAGTCCACCCCATGTTCATCCCATTGCTCACCCATCACTCCACCTTACGATCCTCTCATAAGTACACCTCATGGGAGCAGAGGCGAGCCTAGGGTGGCACACACCAAACAACATACATTAACATACACATTGATTCTATACATACACTATACATATGCACCGATCAGCCATAACATTATGACCACCTGCTTAATATTGTGTAGGCCCCTCTTTTGCCACCAAAACAGCCCTCACCTGCCAAGGCATGGACTCCACTAGACCTCTGAAGTTGTACTGTGGTATCTGGCACCAAGGCGTTAGCAGCAGATCCTTTAAGTCCTAAGGGCACTGGGTGCCGGACCAGGTAGGAGTCTCAATGCAGGGGCAGGCTTGGATTCAGAGCATGGCCGTGGGCAGACTGAGGATGGATCCAGTTCAGGGCTGCTCTCCACTTTAGCCCTAGTCTTCCTCTTGGGCGCCATCTATAGGTGTTCTAGGTATGAGCAGGATATAGACTTGGGGTGACAAGCTTACTACAGCCAGGAACCAGGCTTGGAATAACAAGCTCTCAGTGGCCAGGTTGTCAGGGAACTGGAAGCGCACTAGCAGGGCTCAAGGCAGGAGCACAGCAGGAAGCCCTCTGGCAGGGCACACAGCAGGAAACAGACAGACGGCAGCAGGCGGTAGTGGATACTGACCAATGCAGGGTACAAAGGATGATCCAAAAAATAGTCGCAGTCCAAGCCAAAGGTCAGAAACCAGAATATCACGATCAGCAGAGTACCAAGGGACAAATACGAGGTCAGAGTACAAGTCCGAAGCCAAAGGTCAAACACAGAAGACAGATCAGATACAGCAAATCAGTAGCTCAGTGGCTAAGATAACGCCCAGGTTTATCTTGGGCCTTAATTGGCTAAATGAGGGGCATGTGTGTCAGGAGCACACAGGAATAACATGGCCAAAGAGAGACAGAAGGCAACAGCAACCCAAGATCCACCTGGTGGAGTAGTGGATAGGTGATTCACCTGGCATCCACAATGTTTGTTTGTCCAGCACATCCAACAGATGCTTGATTGGATTGAGATCTAGGGAATTTGGAGGTGAAGTCAACACCTTGAACTTGTTATTGTGTTCCTCAATACATTCCTGAACCATTTTTGGTACGTGGTATGTGTCAAAGTAACATCCACATGAATGGCAGGACCCAAGGTTTTCCCAGCAGAGAAAAGCTCAAAGCATCACACTGCCTTTGCCAGATTGCCTTCTTCCCATTGTGCATCCTGTTGGCATGTGTTCTCCATGTGAGCGATGCACATGCACCTGGCCATCCACATGATGTAAAAGAAAACGTGATTCGTCAGACCAGGCCACCTTCTTCCATTGCTCCATGGTTTAGTTCTTATGCTCACGTGCCTAATGTACGCACTTTCGGCAGTGGACAGGGGTATGCATTGGCACCCTGACTGGCCTGCGGCTACGCAGACCCATACGCAACAATCTGCTATGCACTGTGTGTTCTGACACCTTTCTATCATAACCAGTATTAACTTTTTCAGCTCTTCTGATGGATTTGGCCACACTGGCCAGCCCCCCCCCCCATACATCAGTGAGCCTTGGCCGCCCACAGCCCTTTAACCAGTTCACCGCTTTTCCTTCCTTGGAACACTTGTGCTAGGTACTGACCACTGCAGCCTGGGAACACCCCACAAGAGCTGCAGTTTTAGAAATGATCTGACCCAATCGTCTAGCCCAGTGGTTCTCAACCCGTGTTTCCTCAGGACCCACATTTGTCTCAGGACCCAATAATAATTTAATTTCCGAAACATTATATTTTATTCCATAAAACAACTTGTGCAATATTCCATATATATATATATGCACTTTTTAAACAGTAAACAAACAGTAAACAGATACTTTGCACAATGAATAATGCAGTAATCACAGCGCTAGTGAAAATTAATGGGTGTGGGGGGACAGGGGTTGTGGTGTCTGGGTAACTGGGGCTGAGATGGTGCATAGGGGCTGTGGTGGGGGACAAGGGTTGTGGTGTGGGGGTAACTGGGGCTGAGATGGTGCATAGGGGATGTGGTGGGGGGACAGGGGTTGTGGTGTGGGGGTAACTGGGGCTGTGTAGGG
The DNA here is from genome assembly GCA_029215755.1 of Spea hammondii. Lineage (NCBI taxonomy): Eukaryota > Metazoa > Chordata > Amphibia > Anura > Pelobatidae > Spea > Spea hammondii. Next base: position 104,539,983 of record JARDYJ010000002.1, on the reverse strand, counting down.
GTAACTGGGGCCGAGATGGTGCATAGGGGCTGTGGTGGGGAGTGTGTTGGGGGCAGGGACTGTGATGGTGGTAACTGGGGCTGTGTCCTAGTGGGGGACAGAGGCAATAGGGACAGCAGAGCAGATTATATATATACCGGTATATATATATACATATATAATATATTAGGGCTGAAACAACGAATCGATAAAATCGATAATAATCGATAACGGAAATCGTTGTCGACGATTTCCGTTATCGATTAATCGAGTGATCGATTCGTTGTTGGCTCCTTTTACTTACCTCCGCGAGCGTTCCCTGCTTCCGCTACACGCTCTGCACTGCGTGACGGATGTGACGCGTTCCGGAGGTAAGTATTCTTTATGTCTGTGCGAATCGCTCTGTGCGAGTGGCTCCGTTCGCACAGAGCGGTTCGCTCTGTGCGAGTGGCTCCGTTCGCACAGAGCGATTCGCTCTGTGCGAGTGGCTCCGTTCGCACAGAGCGGTTCGCGGGGGTGGGGGTGGGGGTGGGGTTTCAGGGGATGCAGGGCAGAGTGGGGGTGGGGGGGCAGGCCAGGGTAGGAGACTGAGTGCAGGGCAGAGTGGGGGTGGGGGTGGGGATGCAGGGCAGGGTGTGAGTGTGGGTGCAGGGCAGGAGACTGGGTGCAGGGCAGAGTGGGAGACTGGGTGCAGGACAGAGTGGGGGTGTGGATGCAGGGCAGGGTGTGAGTGTGGGTGCAGGGCAGAGTGGGTGCAGGGTGTGAGTGTGGGGGCAGGGTGTGAGTGTGGGGGCAGGGCAGAATGTGGGGGCAGGGCTGGGTGCAGGGCAGAGTTGGAGACTGGGTGCAGGGGCACAGTGCAAAGTGCTGGGTGCAAAGTGCCAGGGCTGGGTGCAAAGTGCCAGGGCTGGGTGCAAAGTTCTGGGTGCAAAGTGCCAGGGCTGGGTGCAAAGTGCTGAGTGCAAAGTGCTGGGTGCAAAGTGCCAGGGCTGGGGCAAAGTGCTGAGTGCTGGGTGCAAAGTGCCAGGGCTGGGTGCAAAGTGCCGGGTGCAAAGTGCTGGGTGCAAAGTGCCAGGGGTGGGGCAAAGTGCTGAGTGCTGGGTGCAAAGTGCCAGGGCTGGGTGCAAAGTGCTGGGTGCAAAGTGCCAGGGGTGGGGCAAAGTGCTGGGTGCAAAGTGCCAGGGCTGGGTGCAAAGTGCTGGGTGCAAAGTGCTGGGTGCAAAGTGCTGGGTGCAAAGTACCAGGGCTGGGGCAAAGTTTCTTGAACAGTAATAGTCCACCTCTTTTCAGAATGTTTGGGGTTATTTTGTTTCATAAATATTGTGTTTGGGTTTTTGTACTTTGAAAATATTGTTTTTTTATTACATCATAACAAAATAAGAATGTTAATGTAAATTTTAAGTTGTTTTTTAACATCCAGTTCATTAAATTATTTTAAATAAACAAAAAATTTGCATATTGTTTTTTTTTATCCGATTAATCGATTAATTGAAAAAATAATCGGCCAACTAATCGATTATTAAAATAATCGTTAGTTGCAGCCCTATAATATATGTACACATACATAATTAGTACACTAAACAAATATATACTTACCCAGGGCCGTCCCAAGGCAAAATGCCGCCTGGGGCGAATTTTAAAATGCCGCCCCCCCCTTATCTACCCTTCCTCTCCCTCCGTCCCTATTATCTACCCTTACCCCCCTTGTACTTACCTTTCAGCAGTCCTGCGGCGAGTCTCCCTGTTGGGTCTCGGTGCCGGCTTGTAATGCTGAGCGCCGGAAATTAGGTAATCTTCCGGCACTTAGCATTACAAGCCGGCACCGAGACCCAACAGGGAGATTCGCCGCAGAGGAGAGAGGGGCCCCGAGCGGGTACTGACAGCTTGGTAAGCGAAAACCACTCGACGCCCCTTTCTCTCTCTTTCGCTTTAAAAAAAAAAAAGTGCTTGGGGCGACAAAGTGCCGCCCCTTCAAAAGTGCCGCCTGGAGTGGTTGCCCCATTCGGCTTCATTGTCGGGCCTGCTCTATACTTACCTCAGAAAAGATGGGGGAGTGGAAAGGCTGTCCGCGGGCTGCAGCAGGAAGAGGGGAGGAGCAATCAGAGAAAAACTGTATTCAGCTCCCACTAGGAGCAGACAGCGACCACAAGGTAATAAAGCAACTTGCTTTGCGGTCGGGGAGTAATACTAAAGTACATGCCGGACCGGAGGCTGCCTGATGGCCCTGATTCTTGCGGCCGCGGTCCTGACAGCGTGCGGCTTGTGGATTGCCGCTAGAATGTGTAGAATTTTCCTGGTATGCCTCCAGTCCGGCCCTGACCCTCCGCGACCCACTGAAGACGGGTCAGACAGGTCGCGACCCCCAAAAGAGGGTCGCGACCCATGAGTTGAGAACCACTGGTCTAGCCATCCCAATTTGGGCCTTACCAAAGTCGCTCAGATCCTTACACTTGCCAATTTTCCTGCTTCTAACACATCAACTTTGAGGATGAAATCACTTGCTGCCAAATATATCCCATCCACCTCACTTCACCTGTCAGTGGTCATAATGTTATGGCTGATCGGTATAAATATATACAGTATGTATATATTATACACATACACCCAGGAGGGGGTAACTCACGCAAGGTCTTCAAAGGCTACACAGGCTTCATAGTCTGAGCGTTGGGAAATTACGTCTTATCCTGGTGCTCAAACTAATTGTGTTGGGCCAGAAAAAGTGGTATGCCCAGCCTCCCTACCCTCCAATACCAGGTATACCCCTCTGATGGCATCCATGGCTATGAATACTAGCTTTCCTCTGCCAGACAACCATTTCTGTGTTCTGGTTACATTAACACCAGCTGTTTAAATCACTATAACATAATAAAGCCAAACTGCTACTACAGTATTAGCGTAACCCATTTCTTCAATTACAAGTAGAAATATACTTCGTACTAAAAGCATACATAAAAACCAGATACGTGACACATTTCTTTTTGTTTTGACACAATGTATTAAGGGGATTTTTTCCCCAACAGAAGGAACTGTGTCTCAGAAGAGAACATTTTTTCCCCCTGAAAATAATAGCTTATCTTTCTGAATATTGATATACAAGAAACTGTATTTTACCATTGTGAAGTAATTAATTTGATATTCAAGACAGTAGCTGAGCGGTCATTTGTTAATACAAACTCTTATCAAAGAAGCAACCTACTGAATGATAATTAAAGCTGAAAGATTATCCCTTGGGCTATGCAGGGGCTTGTGATTTTCTGCTACATGTATTCATGTTCCTTTAGCAGCAAGGGATTTTCATATCTTGTGATCAGTTTAAATCTTTCAGTTTTCCTGTGGGATGTGGGATATGAATGGTGATCATGCCCTGATTGCTCTACCAATGGATCTTTATCTATTACTATTAGGAATGTTATTTCCTTATTAAAAAAAAGTACTAATGTATACATTTGGTGTGTCTGTATTTTTTGTTGGTATCCTCATTGGTTCTATTAGATGAATAGAAGGAGTTCTATATTTTCCTATTTAGATTACTGTTTACTTTTTTATTTTTTTTCCTTTGTTCAGATTGTGCCATTACTTCATAAATCAATAATTCAGTTATTTATATAACCATCGGGGTAGACATATGATATAATGCAAGCAATGCATCATTTTGAATCTCTCCAATAATTTTCTCAGCAGAATATGTTTTAACAATTATTGCACCGCCTTTAAATTAATAGGAGCGCAGTTACATATTTCCTTTCGATAATCGCAATGAGTTCAGAGAGTGTTGACTATTTCTCTCTTGCCATTATGAGGATGTCCAGTTTAGATATTTAAGTATAAACACATTGCACACTATCCTCTCACCAACAACTTGCAATTTTGTCAAATAGTACATTAAAAGAAACACAAATTGTCTACATACAGTGTACTAAAACAGTGCTTGATATTTATTCTGATTTTAAAAGAACTTTGCCTGCACATTCAAATGAAATTGATATTCAGTCAATGAAGATTAACTTGCCCAAGGTAAGATGGTTTTTACATTCATACAGAAGTCAAATATGATTATGCATATGAGGAAATTATACACAGATGAGTAGAGTATAATATATGGTAATTATTTGAAAGGATATACTTACACACTGATTAGCATATCTGGAGGACCAGACAGACTCAGACAGAAAAAACATAAAGGTAAAAAGATTCATGCCGTTAAACCAACTGCCCAAATTTAGAAATTCTCAACATAATATTAAAATATTAAAAAGAACACCCAAATATATAATGATAACAACCAAAAATGTAAATGCTTAGGTTAATAATAATTACATGATTTGGATATCACTTGCATTATAACATATCACTTGCATAAAACATATCTTTATATAATGTGTATGTGTTTAAATATATGAAATTGTGTGCGTGTGTATATATATATATATATATATAATGTTTTAAGTATAAATTAGTGGGATAAACATGAGTTGCACAATATAATGAATTGAAATACAAACAGAATTGAATATTCGTCAAGGCCATTACAACAAAATAATGTTGGAGAGGACTCCCCTACAGCCTATGAGCCCAGAACAGACAATATTGACGAGTGTTGCCTAGTACAGATTCACCATAAGAGACTGCTGAGATAACCCATGAGAGGGGAACAGGCATGTAAAGTATATTTACTATACTAAGAGTGCTTGAAAGTTAGCTTAAAATGTGAGTTTGTAGCAGCAAAAAAATACAACTCTCCTACACTATAATATTCAGTTATTGCAAATGTAAGTGAGTTAAAAAAAAAAAAAAAAAGCTGAAGCGTGCCTGCAAGTACATCCTCCCCCAAGAAAATATTTTAAAAAGGAAATAAGGGATCCCCAGTAACAGATATTAACTAGAGATTATTAACCGAAAACTAGTTCTTTTAACTTTAGACAACCTACTGCTGAATACAAGGGAGAAACAATCTTGTGGCAGCGGCCTAAAATCTTAAAACCATGGCAACTCAGAAGGCAGTTCTCCATCCTGCTAGCCCTCTCATCTTAATGGGACAATGATAAGCTTTTATATTACATATAACGTATTTGCTCGATTATAAGACGACCCTGATTATAAGACGAACCCCCAAATCTGAATATTAATTTAGGAAAAGAAGAAAAAGCCTGAATATAAGATGACCCTATAGGAAAAAAGTTTTACCTGTAAATGTTAATTCATCTAAACAATTTTTTTTTAATAAAAGCTATGATTGAGAAAAATATTTTGGTTTTATTTCCTTCTATTTTCCAACCTGCCCCCCAGTTATGCACATCTGCCCCAGAAATGCCTTATACCCCTATATGCCACTGTGCCCCATGATATGCCTTTTAACCCTCTAAATGCCACTGTGCCCCATGATATGCCTTTTAACCCTATATGCCACTAACAATCTAACTGTATGTACAGCTACATATATTGGATACATTTAATATTAGTCACTACACCATGTATCATGAATACACGGATATGGAGGATATTTAAGGATATGTATGAATATTCTAACATGCCTTTACAAAAGTTGCAATAATGAACCAACACAATCTGTTTTAACCAATAACACAGATTATTGCATTTGAATATCATTCAAGCATTTACCGTATTTGCTGGATTATAAAACAAGTTTTTTTTCCAGAGCAAATGCTCTGAAAAATTCCCCTCGTTTTATAATCGGGGTCATCTTATAATCAGACCTCGAATAGGTCTGACTATGAGACTAAGATCCAGATCCCCCGCAGCCCTGCAGGGGACCTGAATCCTCCTGTCTTATGTTCCCCATTTACCGGTACGTCTGACTTCCTGGTGTGTAGTCGGAGCAGCGGGTAGACATCTACGCGATTCGCGTAGGCAACTTCTGCTGCAGCTGGAAGGAGGTGCCGTTAGTAGCGGGGGTTGTCTGCGTCCATCGCGCAGACCTTTCCCGGCTGTCAGAGATCAGAGTTCCCCGCCCCGCTGCGGGGAATTCTCTCTGACAGCCAGAGGGTCTATGCACGATAGATGCAGACAACTCCCGCGAATCGTGTAGACGTCTACCCGCTGCCCCGACTACAGTGGTAAGTTTGAAGGGGGGTTAAATGGGGGCATAAGGCATTTCTGTAGGCAGAGTGGTCTATGATATGCCTTTTAACCCCCTTAATGCCACTCTGCCTCCAGAAAAGCCTTTTAACCTTCTATACGCCACTCTACCTCCTGAAATGCCTTATACCTCCCTATATGCCACTCTGCCCCATAATATGCTTTTTAACCCCCTAAATGCCAGAGTGGCATATAGGGGTATAAGGCATTTCTAGAGGCAGAGTGGCACATAGAGGGTTAAAAAGGATATCATGGGGCACACTGGCATTTAGAGGGTTCAAATTCATATCATGGGGCACAGTGGCATATAGGGGGTATAAGGCATTTCTTGGTCAGAGTGGCAAGCCTGGGGGCAGATGTGCAGGTTCGAAAATAAAAGGAAATAAAAACAAAAAAAAAAATTTTTCTCCATCATAGCTTTTATTAAAAAAATAGTTAACATAGTTTACATTAATTAACATTTACTGATAAAACTTTTTTCCTATAGGGTCGTCTTATATTCAGGCTTTTTCCTTTTTTTCCCCTAAATTAATATTCAGATTTTGGGGGGTCGTCTTATAATCGAGCAAATATGGTATATTGTGGCTTGTAAAAAGTATGTGACCCCATAGGTTAATCACTTTAACAAAAGCTAATTGGAGTTAGGAATCGGCAAACCTAGAGTCCAAATAATGAAACAGGATTGGTGTGGTTTAGAGCTACTTTGACATAAAAAAGCACTCAAACATTTTGAGTTTGCTATTCTCAAGAAGCATCTGCTGATGTGAACCATGCCTCAGAAAAAATAAATCTCAGAAGACCTACAATCAAGATTTGTTGATTTGCATAAAACTGAAACAAGTGTTACAAACTAATTTACAAAAAATGTAGATATTCATCAGCCCACAGTTAGACAAATTGTTTATAAATAGGCTCTCCCTAAAAGTGGCAATGTCAGCCAAGATGTCTCCAGGGACACAGAGCAGAATAAATGAGGTAAAAAAAGAACCCGAGAGTAATAGCTAAAGGCTTGAAGGAATCAGGAAATCTATCTATGTAGAAACTAGGGATACGCACAACCTAAAAAGCATTAATAGGCACAGAAATTCAGATTCCCAGGTTGCTGCTAGAATAGTAATGACTCATAAGTACACAGAACACCTAAGACATAAATATTGGAGATTCCGTCACACTGTATAGCCATATATTGCTTAGCCCGCCACTATGTCAAAGTACCCCAAGTCTGGCGAGTCCTAACTAATTTTTCATGGCCATACTGCATACCAAAAAGGTGAATAAATGGGACTGCACTGCATTTTTACCCAAAATGAAACAAGAATTAAGTGTAAGCCCAGTGATTACACTGCGCTGAATTCTTGTTTTGCTTAGTGTATGTATTGGTCATTATTATTCTAGCACCAACTCAGGAATCTGAATTTTTGCACCTTTTATGCTTTTTTTAAGGTGTGTGCTCCTCTATTTTTTGTATATTTATTGTGCTATGTATATTTTCAGGCTCTGACCAAACCTTAGGATTGAGCACCCCCTTCTGCCACACAGGTGCCTCACTAATGGTATCCAGAGAAACCTTTAAATTGCTTGAGAGTTTCATTTGGATTAAAATGCAGTGCATTCCCCATTGACTCAGCTCCTTGGTAAGCAATATAGCCATGTTTTAGGGGCTTTGTGGGGAATCACATTGCTGGTGATGCACCAAGGGGCCTTCAGAATGCGGGGCCCTTGGGCAACTGCCTATTGTGCCCATACGTTTAGATGGCACTGTGCCATTTGGTCCTGCAGCTGTGGGGGTTCCAAATTCGGTGCTCCCCCTGCCCCTTCTAGCGTCGCCTATGTGTGTAGGGGGCCTGGGTTAGAATAATACTTCACGGTTCAAGGCTGTAGGGCTCTATAGAGGATTATACTAACTGGAGCAACTGCCCTCCCCATGGTTTTCTGAGAGGAAGTAATCTGGTAACCAGGGAATGAGACAGCAGAAGAAAGAACAAAGTTGCTTCAAAACAATGGTCTCTTTGACCTTGCTTTAGTTCTACTGATGTTCTCTATTTCAGAGCAGGTGAAGTACACATCTGCTAGATGATTAAGTGGACTTTGGTTTGAGAGTTCTAACAGTGGTACATGAGCATCATCTCAACAGGAAAGAGGAAACTGATGTGTTGAAGCAGCCAATAATGTAAACAGATCTGTGCCGACTAGGAACGTGGACTAGAAATGCAGGTTCAACAGGTAGATGTAATACCTAGAATAGTGCCCACATTGACAGAAAACAGTCTAGTGGTACAGCGTATTTGTCTCAAAGTAAATGTTGTCTGTTTTTAATAGCTAGAAGTACTCCAACAATTTCCGTTCACACCATTGATTGCCATATTGACTGGATTGTTGGCAGGGCAAATACCATCAAGTTTCACAGACAAATCTTTACTTTAACATAATTTGCTTCTTGGAGGTATTGTTGCATCTATTGTTTACAGAAGTTTTTCAAAAATAATCTAAAATCATGCTGGGGCCCTGTTTTGTTACTTTATCTCTTATATATACCCAAGCCTCAGGATTTCTTCTATTGAGCTATCTGGCCCTGCTTTGTGCACCTGTTTTCTTTATATTGTATTAATCAACCAAAAAGTTAATAAAATTTTTAATAGGATATCCAATATCAGATATTTTTTTTTGTAATTTCTAAAGCCGTTTTATTGAATTACATTTTGCTAAAGAATGTCTGCATATATGCAATATATGATATTGCAAGAGTTAGTTAAGCAAAAGAAGACATTTTTAAAGTGCATTTAGGATAACAAGTTACTATAGTGATATTTTCATATACATTATTAAAGCAGGGCTGTCATATATCATTCTTGAAGACCTCATACATTTCTTTTGAAGGGAGTGAAAATATAACTTATAGTCAAACAATGAATATGTTAATTAACATTTTGCAAAAATAAAAACAAAAAAATCCTGGTTTCTGCTGTTAAAGGTAGATTTTATTGTATTACAGCATAAAGCTATTGACAGACTATTTTGCTAGAACTATATGACAGATGACAAAAAATGCTATCCTTGTATTTCTGATGTCTCCAAAAATTCATTGGAGTAGTTTACATTAACTTTGGATATTTAAATTAATAATGAAAATGCTTCTGACCGTTATCATAAAATCTGCAATACTGCATCACTTCAAAGAGCTTTTATGTTCTTTATCCTATTATGACTAAGCTGCTATCTATGTTCAATTGTGTTTTTGAGGTTAATTGAAAAAGAATCCATGATTCTTTATGATCTTCAAAATGAAGAGACATTGACAGTTGATTACTCATTCTCCACACATACAGTGGAAAAGCCTCTTCTCTTGTATCTGCTACAAGAGAATAGCCTTAACATGAAACAAATCTGCTGATACAGTTAATTACACAGTCAACCAATGAAAGCACATTTTAGCATCTGCACTTTTATTTTACTTTTGATTTTTAGATGAGCTAAGGAAATGTATTCTACAGTTTGTATTTTTAAATAAAGATGATGATGTCTTTTGTTAAACATACTTGGGGCTCAATCCAATGACCGGTCAATTTGAATGACCAACCAAAAAATGCATTGTTTCTGATTCAACTTCCTGACTATTTTCCAAAAAGAAATTCTGAAGTCTAGACAACCACTGAAAAATAGCTACATTGAAATCAATAGAAAACAACTACTACACAAAGAATAAGGTGCACAGTGTATTAGCATGACTAGAATAGGCACATTTTTATACTTACATTCTAGACCATAAAAAAAGCATTGTCCAGAGCATATCTAAAGAAGTGCTATGCATTCTAAAAAGCTGAAATCAACAGCTTACATATGAGCAGTCAGCCAAAGTAAGGAAGAATGTACAGTGGTGGGCCGTCAACTTCTATACCAGAGACATTTAGCCCTCGCAATCCAAACTCATTGATTGTAGCATAAAAGAAAAGCCATTACTCTATAACAAGTTGTAAATTCTATGTCATTGAATAACTTACTTAGACGTATTTACAAATACAAAATATTCACAGTGACTTCCATAGAGACGGCTACTTAACTTATCTTATATATATTCACTTTTATCCCAATTATTGTGACAGAAATGTAATTATTTTTTTAGAACTTGGCTATGTAAAAAAAGAAACATTCATTTATGCTTTGCTTTAACACAGGATTAAAGAGAAATCATGGGAAACATCAACAAACATAAAAGCCATGGCTCTACATGCCAACAACTTCAGCCAGAACGGCAGCCACCATCTTCAGCCAGAATGATGATGAGGGTGATCGGAGTTTTAACCTACAAAATAATGTGCATCAGAGATGCAAAAAGGATAGCATATTGTTTTCTATATGTTTGTGTTTTTGTTGAACCTGCATTTTATTGTAGACTGTCATCAACATGTGCTATACATGCACTTTCAATAAAACACGTACAGTAACATCTTATTCTCCCGCAACTTATCCAAGGGGCTTACATTTTGCTCAAGCGCAAAACTGGACCACATTCAATAGTCATTATCAACACCCATGACTACATTGCAGACGGAAACAGATCATTGTCTGATAAAAACTACTATTTTCCTTCATTGATTGATGCCAGATGAGGCCCCAGCCAGTGACCAATACATTCGCTTGTACGGACCTTTAACTCCTGGAACCCCCCAAGCCAGGTTTGGGCTTGAGGAGTAAAAGGTCCATATAAGCGACTCTATTGGTCTCAGGCAGGGAGGTCCTCCGGCATCAACCAATGAAGGGGGGCTCCCGTTAACCCCTGCAATGCTACATAGACATTAACTTTGAGGACAAAATGTTTACTTGCTGCCTTATATATCCGACCCACTGACAGGTGCCATCAAAACAAGATTATCATTGTTATTCACTTCACCTGTCAGTGGTCATAATGTTATGGCTGATCTGTGTTTATATATATGACTCGCAGTTAGAACTAAAACATTGTGTATAGCTCCTATGTTTTTAACAAGTTTTCCACGTTGCCTAGGTTTAGGGTAGATGCTTGGTCAATGATATCTTGTGCATTATAATCTGGGAAGTGGGTATTGCACAGAAATCTAAATATAGGTTGCAGGGAAGACACTAATGTTCACCTGTAACCCCTGGCAGGTTGTACTTAAAAGGAATGGAGCTATCCTTACACGACCCTAATAAAAATCAGTACTGCACTTAAGTGCTGTTTATAATTTATATGCCTTCTATAGTGTTGAATGCTTGATTGCAGATACCATTTAAATTCAGATATTATTGTCTTCTTAAAAATATTTTACACAGTTATATAGTCCATTGAGTGTGGCTTATCCAAGATATCCCTAATTGCATTTCCAGATGGAGCCAAAAAAACACCCTTTAACCCCTCAGCAATATTTTGATGTACTAGTAAAACTTAAAACAGGAAAAATAGAGACCCGGTCTGTGCATACCCTGTTAGGATCTCTGATGATCCCCTGCTGACTGATCCCAGGTACTACAGGGCTAACTACTGTGTATCAGCAAAGTGGATCAGAGCAAAAAATAAAATAAAGAAATTATTATACATCACCAGGATAGCATCAGGGTACCATCATACATCTCATACCTCTAACACTTGAACCATCACTCATAAGGCTTTGGAGGTTTTGGGGGTGCATAAACCACAAGTTTGTTCCCCAACAAAATCAGAAAGCCCTATAAGAGATGTCAACACAACTTAAAGGAAAATGCATATATTGTAAAATAAAGCACCCATGGGATTATTAATCATAGATATAGTCAGGGCAGATCCTAGACCAAGTGGCACAACAGGTTACAATATTCTCTTGTATCCCATTCTTTTACATAGATAGCAATATTTTAACGCCCACACAGTATAGCATTTTACACTAACACATATACACATTGTAGCATTGTACACTGATACATGCTCTAACACAATCCTCTCACAAACACCATACACTGACATGCGCAGTCTAACACTGCACACTGACACATACACTGTTTAACTTGTAAACTCTCCCTCTCCCCTAATTCTCTAGTTATTTTGTCATTATCTCTACCCTTTCTCCTTTATCTCTCATGTCCCCTCTATGTCTCCCCACCAATCATCTTTCTTATTTTCTCCTCCCTATTTTCATTATCTCTTCCCTACAATCACCTACAGCATCATGAGGAAGTGCTACAGCAAAGCTTTGTAGGAACAGATGTTGCATCCTTCATTTTGATTAATGATCCCCCAACCAGTGCTGCTCCTCCAGTGGTGGGCCGTCAATTCTGCCTCTGGAGTGAGCTGACAGGGTGACGGACAATTCCCCCTTCCCTGGAACATATGGACACCATGGGCATTATGAATAATCACTGGAACAAGAATACCTTCTTGTCAAAAAACATTACAGTTTATACATTAAAAGAACGCACAGTACCTGTGGTCACCACTTACGTCAGTTGTACATTCCAGAGCCACATGCTCTTCACTATGAAGAAAGTCGTTCTTTGTTAATGATTAAATATTGGCCCTGCCAATAATCAGTGATCACTTATTATCTGAGAGGTAAGGATTTCCCATGCAAAGGCCTCATAGAGGAGCAGGCTCGGTTGGGGAGATCAATGATCTCCCTCTAACTGGCTTAAAGTCAATCAAGGGAGCGGAAGGTCTGTTAATGCAGACCCCCGATCCTGCTCCCTTGCGATGCACGTGGCAACTGATGCTGTGTGTCGGGATTTGATGTCATATCCCAGAGCACAACACTGAAGCCGCGCCCACCGCCTTCCACACTCACTGCACCGGAAGGACAGGACACAGAAGAAGAAGAAGATCCAAGAAGAAGAACGAAGAGGAGGAGGAAGAGTGACAGTGACAAGGTAGGAAAACATTCAGTGAGAGTGGATTAGTAAGTGTGTGAGAGTGATGGGTGTTATGCTGAATGTTTGTGAATGTGTGTGTGATAGCATGAATGTGTAAGTGTATGTGTGTGTGTGTTTGTGTTGAGGGGGTAGAATGGCATAGGGAGGCTGTAATCACACTCCTATCATGCCCAGGTTCCAGCATGTACTAGCTGTCTGGGCATGATAGGAGTGTGATTGCTGTTCGCAATTATATATACGGTATATAAGATACTGTATAATATTGTCGTTGAATTTTTTTGTCCACTTTTGGTGTTATATTATGTTATATATATATTAAATAACAATATTAATATATATATGATTGCTAACAGCAATCACACTCCTATCATGCCCATGCAACCAGTACATGCTAGAACCTAGGCATGATAGCAGTGTGATTGCTGTTAGCTAGCATGTACTGACTGACTTAGCATTAGCTATCATGCTAAGTCAGCCAGTACATGCTGGAATCTGGGTATGCCTGGGGATTGTGATTGCTGTTAACAATCATATATATTAATATTGTTATTGATTTTTTTGGTCTAATTTTACTTTACTTGTTACTTTTTTGTTGTTGTTGTTTTTAAAGGTGCGGGGGTAATTTTTTGTTTCGGCCAAGTGAATGCTGAATTTTCGGTTTCGGTCCAGAATATTCATTTTGGTACATCCCTATACTAAGCCAGACACTGAAGTGGTAGGCCTACACCACACCAATGTTTGGCTTAGTATATAGTTATAGGGGTTATGCTGCATTATTGTCAATATCTGGCTCAAGGTATAGTGATAGGGATTTTGCTGTACCACCAACAATGTGTGCCTCTGTATGTAGTGATATGTGTTATACTGTACCCCCGTCAATGTTTGCCTCAGCATATAGTGATATGTGTTATGCTGTACCACAGTCAGTGCATGCCTCAGTATATAGTGATAGGTGTTATGCTGTACCACCTTCAATTTTTGCCTCAGTATATAGTGATAGGTGTTATGCTGTACCACCGTCAATGTTTGCCTCAGTATATAGTGATAGGTGTTACACTGTACTACCGTCAGTGCGTGCCTCAGTATATAGTATATATATATATATAGTATATAGTGTTATGCTGTACCACCGTCAATGTGTTCCTCATTATATAGTGATAGGTGTTATGCTGTACCACCGTCAATGTGTGCCTCAGTATATAATGATAGCAGTTGTGCGGTACCACCATCAATGTTTGCCTCGGTATATAATTATAGCAGTTATGCTGGACCACCGTAAGTGTTTGCCTCAGTATATAATAACAGTTATGCTGTACCACCGTCAATGTGTGCCTCATTATATAGTGATAGGTGTTATGCTGTATCCCCGTCAGTGGGTGCCTCATTATATAATGATAGCAGTTATGCAGTACCACCGTCAGTGTTTGCTTCAGTATATAATGATAGCAGTTATGCTGTACCACCGTCAGTGTTTGCCTTAGTATATAATGATAACAGTTATGCTGTACCACCGTCAATGTTTGCCTCAGTATATAATGATAGCAGTTATGCAGTACCACCTTCAATGTGTGCCTCAGTATATAATGATAGCAGTTGTGCAGTACCACCGTCAGTGTTTGCCTCAGTATATAATGATTGCAGTTATGCTGTACCACCGTCAATGTCTGCCTCAGTATATAGTGATAACAGTTATGCTGTACCCCTGTCAATGTTTGCCTAACGATAGAAGCTATGCAGTTTTACAGTGTGTGTGTGGGGGGGGGGTGCCACATACAGGATCCACCCCAGGTGCCAAATACTCTAGGTACACCCCTGACTTTGTGTTTCTATATTTTCAAACAAATCTTTCTTATAACGCATATTCCAAATGAGGTGGAAATAATAAACCATTAGTTGGTATACAGGCACAATTACAATCGTGCACTAATACCCTCAAATCTTTTTCACATCATGATTCCAATCAGACTCCATTTAACACATAATAAGTAGATTTGTGCATTCGTCTTCGGGTGAACATGAAGAAACGTAGAAGAGAATACAGTGCCGGTAAAACGTAGGTGAAGATGAAGACACACACACGAAGAATTTTCGTGATCGTCTTCGTCTACTAATCTCCCTGGTCCCTTCCCCATCTAGCCTACCTTATCTTCACGGCATCGCAGGAGTTGACTGAAGCGGAAATCCGCAGGTTCGTCGTCAGGGGTTACAGGGGAGTGCAAGTGAGCCTATTGGTCAACTGCAGGGTCTTCCTCTGGCATCAACCCTGCAGGTGACCAATAGGCTCACTCGCACTGCCTTTTTAACTCCTGATTTCCGCTCCCATTAACCCCTGCGATGCTGCGTTGGATAACGGGAGCAGAAATCCGTAGGTTAAAGGGCCGTGCAAGCGACCAATAGGCTCACTCGCACGGCCCCTTACCACTAGTTGCTATGCAGAAAAAAAAACTGGGACCCTGGTGCAACAGTTAAAAGTCTGTGCCAGCATCCAACAAAGTCGCTTGTACGGACATTTAACTGACACAGCGGGGACACCGCTGGTCTCCCCGCTGTGTCAGTTAAATGTCCATCCCAGCGACAAAAAAAGCATAATAACTTATAACTTCGGACACAATGCTGCCCTCTATTGATAAGATACATTGAGTAGCATAATAAGTTATTATGCTACTCAATGTATAACCAACAGAGGGCAGCATTCTGTCCGAAGATATATTAGCCATACGTGGTAGTGTGCTCATTTTCATTTATTAATTATTTAAATAAAATATATTCCCATGATCCGCTGGTCTCCCCGCTGCAGATGTTAAATTTCCGCACTCACGTACATTAATTCTGTCGAACTTGCAAACTCTTTTTTCTATTTATTTTGGGGGTTTTTTTGTATTAAACCATTACACGAAAGGATCATGGGAATATATTTTATTTGAATAAATGCAAATGAGCACACTGGCATATATGGCTGCCCTCTGTTGGTTAGATACTTTAAGTAGCATAATAACTTTGGATTTCAAGCATATGGAACAATGCTACTCAATGTATAACCAATAGAGGGCAGGATTCTGTCCAAACATATATTAGCCATATGTGGCAGCCAATGTGGATTCCCATGATCCTTTCTCTAACAGTTTAATTAAAAAAAACCCAAAATAAATAGAAAAAAAAGAGTTTGCGAGTTTGATGGAGTGCGGACATTTAACTGTTGCAGCGGGGAGACCAGCAGATCGTGGGAATATATTTTATTTAACTAATGAATAAATGAAAATGAACACACTGCCACATATGGCTAATATATCTTCGGACAGAATGCTGCCCTCTGTTGGTTATACATTGAGTAGCATAATATTCTACCCGAGAATATATTAGCCATATATGGTAGTGTGCTCATTGGTCGCCAGCAAGAGGCCCCCTGCTGGCGACCAATAGAGTTGCTCATAGGGACATTTTAACTCCTGGCGCCAGAGCTGCTGCGGTACGCGTTAACCCCGTATTAACCCCTTAACCGGAAAAAATGAAGAAAAAACGAACACAAAGAATGTCCACGAATATTCGCCTGAAGAGAAGACAGGAACAGGCGAATATTCGCGGAATCCGAAGATTTTTTTTTTGCCGAAGATGAGCACGAAGAGCCCCCTGGTGCTCAAGTCTAATAATAAGCACGCGTGTTTAGCTACCAGCATGCATTACTTTACATTTATCAACATGGAATCTTCTCTGTTATTTCTATTACCATTTCTCAAATTTAATTAAATATTTCTGCAACAAAACTAGCTATAGTGAGCTGATTGATTTCAATATCATTTTTATTGATAATAATTATAATTTTATAATTACAAATGAATAATTATAGTTTGCTGTTATGTGATTATTATAAATAATGGGATAAAATTAATTTAGAAACGGATGTATTCAGCAAAAATATAATTTAAAGTAAGTCTTTGTAGGTTATTGTTAATTGTCAGTCATTGTTAAATATTTCAGTACTGGCTGTGGCGTCCTTTTAATAAATGCTTTTTGGCAGGATATTATATGTTCAATTTAACCAATGTATTATGTTTAGTTAAAATAAATATTTTGAGGCCACTAGTAATGCATGCTGTACCATTTAGATTTATAACAAATCTGGATTATCTTGCACGTTAAATTATCTATATCAAGTAATTTAGACTAGATGTTTGTGTTAACAAAATGGTAAAATAGTGGTTCTGATAAATAACTGGTATAGTAATACAGGTTATATTTTAAAAATAAGGTCTTTGCAAAAAAATAATGAACATGTTAGTATATTATTCTATATATTTCAATTTAAATCCACAGCTATTTCTGAATTCAGTGAGGCAAATAAAAGTATCCAGTTTGTGATATAGCAATTTTGCATTGACCACAATATGTTATGGTTCAGTGGAAGGACCTTAAACTTCCAGACAAGGACAATGCTGTAAAAGATGAAGCACCTGGACCCCCTATTTTCATCCTACTAGACCCCAGGTGTGTGATAGGGAGCAGTTAAATTTCATCATTACCCTTTCTTATACGGTATTTTTTTTATTGTCATTTTTACTGCTGGTACTAAAGGTGCTAGCCTCATCCCAGCAGCTAAGAGGACATCACTTGGCATGTTTTATATCACAGAGCAGCCAGCTTGACAATTCCTAACATAACCTTTTTGATGACTATTTTCAACAGTTGGGGTTTTCAGTTGAAGGGAAAGTCTTTAGACATAAATGTTATCATATACCATTAAGAATGAAATATTGAACAGCATTTCATAAAGGGGTTTAGCATCTTAAATCACATTCCCTCTTGGAACCAAATAAAATATTAATATTTTTTTTAAATGTGGGTACATGTTACTGTGAACTTTTCCTAAAAGCCTTCACAGCCACATTCAAATTTTAAATGTTTTACAAAAATTGCAATAGTGATGGAGAAACACATACTTAAAAGCACGTGCTATACAGTTCAAGATTAATAAATGTAATAATGACAAGCAATGGTAGGCAATATAAAACAAATTATTTATTTTTAATTCATTGCTGCAAGATTAGGAAGTCTGTGACTCAAATAAAAACAATTTCACTGTCTTAAAAACTGAATAATACAAATTATTTACAAATGCACTATTTCCACTTTAATACAGAGTAAATATGATTTACTGAAACCCCCAGCTCTGCATATTGCCCAATAGCCAGAAAACATTTAAATGTACTTATAGGTAAAACTGAAAGAGATTAGCACAGCTCTGTCTCTTGTTATTAACAGAAAAATGTGTCACAGAAACATTGGTATTACTGGTGACAAGTGTAAGATAAACAACACTACACTTAGTTGCACATAACAAAAAGTTGTGTAAAAGCTGTGCATGTTTGATCTGATTTGTTTCTTAATAGGAAATATGTCCCAGTATTCTCCATTTTGTAATTTCAATGACCCTTTGTTCTTAATTTATTCCTTCTGTGTGTAATCCTCAGTGTACCAGGGAAGACAGTATTGCAGGGTATGACACTGCGGAGCCAAAAGAGAGAGCTTGTTGGTCCTAGGAGAGTTGTTTGCCCTCCAACCAGTTCCCCCTCGAGCTGATCCTTTTGAGTTCAAGCAGCCGTGGGAGTTTGTAGTGATCTTCCAAAGCCTGAGGACAAACTCCCAGGCAGCATGAGCAAGATAACTAGGGATAGCTCATAGTTTTGAAAAACGATGTTCAAGATAGTCGTCAAACAGAACCGATGAGAACAGAGTAGTCAATCTCAATTCGGGGTCAAACACAGGATCAACGAGAAAATAACGCATTGGGAAAGGATGCTTGGTTAGCACAGGTATTATAATCTGAGGGCATAGTGTTCCGAACTCTGTGATCCGTATGAGGAGTGGGGGGAAAATTTAGATTTTGGCACCAAAAGTCAAAATGAAATGACATCACAACCAGTCATTATAACCATAGGAAACTGGGACAGAAGGTATTGAGCAGTATGATCCAGCTGCAGGATCCCCTCTCCGAAACAGGACAGCTCAGATGACGGAGCAGAGGACAAGCACCCATGGCACCGGTTGAAAGTATGCTCCTACAGCAGGGCATTGAATATGTGACACTATGAAAATGATTCTGTTCTTTTAATTTAAGGTACTTTTATGAGTGAGAGTTGTTTAATACATTATACTGTCTCAACAACCTGTACCCAGCTACCATGAATTTGATGTAGCAATAATGTACCCCAGATATTGTAACTACTAGAAGACTGAGGATATGCTATTCGGACAGAAATACTCAACATCTTAAAGGATCAAAGTCATCTGTAAAGCAGCATAAAATGGACATATGCTCAAGCCTTCCACAAATGCTTTGACCATCTATGTTCTTGTGCTTAGTAAGTGGGTGGACATCTGACCAGAAGAGTAGCCTAATAATATTGATGCCTCACCTCATCATGTAAGAGACCTTGAAAATTTGAAGATGTCTGTAACTTGCCAGATATTCTTGTTCTCACTTTATTTTCTGTGTAATGTTTTCATATGTGTCTGATTTGGGTGTATGTTAATTAGTCTGTGTTCAAGGAGTGTGCAGAGCAGCACTGCCATGCATATTAGGATTCCAACAACTGGTACCTTACAGTTTCTCTAGTCTCTAAGATTTTCAACACTTCCATCTTATGTGACACCTTATTATATTGTTGTATATTTCTGTGCCCTTTGTAATAAGTGACAAATTTAAATTACTATATGACTTTAATAGGCACTTCAGGTGGCATTCAAGTAGGATATCCAGGTTTAATCACGCAAACATATGGGGAGAAAGAGAAAAATAAACCAATATAATTTAGTATCTTACAGAACTCAGTAGTAGAAGGTAAATAAAGAAAGCGCCTTACAGTGTTAAGGGCATCAATATGCCAGAACAGGGCCAGATAAACTGCAATTCAAAGGCCCTGAATGGAGGAGCAGCTTCAGGTCATCAGCAAATATGGTACTATGGTCTGACAGGTGACCTCTAGAGGCCGAGTCATGGCATATAGGGTGGAATCCTGACATGCAACCCCTGCTTCATGTCTCATCGTAGTGATTCAAAATAGTTTATAAAGGGCCCTTCTGACCTGGACCACAAGATCCAGGTCAGAAAGGCCCTTTCTAAACTAATTTGAACTGGCACGGGGAGACAGGGGTGTATCGGGGTCATGTGGCCCCGCGGTGAAACCCAGGCAGCAGAAAGCTACAGCAGCAGTGAGAGCTAAGCCGGGATGTGTTTGTATGTATGCATGTAAGATTGTTAGCATGGATGTCTAATTGTGTGTGTGAGCATGGATGTCTAATTGTGTGTGTGTGAGCATGGATGTCTAATTGTGTGTGTGTGAGTATGAGCATGGATGTCTAATTGTGTGTGTGAGCATGGATGTCTAATTGTGTGTGTGAACATGGATGTCTAATTGTGTGTGTGAGCATGGATGTGTAATTGTGTGTGTGAGAGTATGAGCATAGATGTCTAATTGTGTGTGTGAGCATGGATGTCTAATTGTGTATGTATGTGTGAGTATGATGTCCAATTGTGTGTGTATTTGTGAACATGGATGTGTAATTGTGTGTGTGTGTGAGCATGGATGTCTAATTGTGTGTGTGTGAACATGCATGTGTAATTGTGCGTGTGAGAGCATGCATGTCTAATTGTGTGTGTGAATACATGCATGCTCTCACACGCACAATTGTCTTCGATCGTCTTTGTTTTTGCCGCGCAGCCGCCAAAATTTCAAACAGGAGTGAGCTGATCCTCGTCTCTCCAATCAGCTCACTCTTGTGACGTCACGCTAAGGGTCTCGTCCAATGCCTGTGCTGCTGTTTTTTTAATTTCTGAAACCGCCTTCATAAGACCAGAGCTTGCCTGAGAGATCCATTAATTTTTCGCTGTGACTGCGTTGGCAACAGTGCTGTGCTGCATCCGAGCGTTACAGAGAGAGATTGTTCTGTTCTGTGTGAGACTGGTAAGCCTCAGCCTGCCATTTCTCACAGTGTACTCTTCCTCACTTCAGTTCTACTGAATTAATAATAGTTAATAATAATAATTTTATTAATTTAATCATTTTTTTAATTTAATTTGTCTGTCATCAACTGTGTAGTGCTGTTGAGTTGACAGTGCACTCAGTGCCTCACTGGCACTGGGGTGCCCTTGCCCTGGGCTGGCACTAGTGCCTACTGCCTGTCCTGCTTAAATAAATTAAATAATAGAATTTATAAATAATTTAATAGAATATATTATATATAAAATTATATATATATATATTTGTCAGTTATATATACTATAGTTAGTAATAGTATACTAGTGTAGAGTGTACTGTAGACATTCAGGACATCTACTAGTGTCTAATCTAAAATCAGTAATATTAATAATTAATAATTGAATACATTATAAAATTATATATATATTTGTCAGTTATATATACTATAGTTAGTAATAGTATACTAGTGTAGAGTGTACTGTAGACATTCAAGACATCTACTAGTGTCTAATCTAAAATCATTAATATCAATAATTCTATAATTCTTATCTTAATAGTTAATTAAATTAGCTATAAATATAATTAATAATTACTACTAGCGTATAGTTCAGTTAATCTTATTAGTACTGGTGCTGCAGCTCTATAGTTTGTGCTTCGTTTTAGCAACAGGAAGAGACCAAGTCAATTTTTCTTAATTAATAATATTTCATTTTATTTCATTTGTTTTGCTCACCTCAGTCCATCAGTGAAGTGAACTTGTTGGGCTAGTGAGTGCAGCCGCATAAGTGCTGTGTTCTTTTTTGATCAGCAAGCAGTGACGTTAACTGTTTTGCAAAGATTTTCTCATTTATTTTACATTTTATTTTAATTTTATTAAAAGTACCCTTAGTGTTTTGCTCACCTCAGTCCATCAGTAAAGTGAACTTGTTGGGCTAGTGAGTGCAGCCGCATAAGTGCTGTGTGTTTCAGCAAGCAGTGAAGCTAACTGTTTTGCTGTGACATTTTATTTTATTTCTAATTTCTTTTCAAGAAAAATTGACTGTGTGACGACAACAACTGTACTAAGCAAAGCTTCAAGCTACTAGCTGTAGTACTAAAATAATTCTAATCTTTAATCTTCTTAATCTATAATATATTATATAATATAATATAAATTCTAATTCATAATTTATAATATATATAAGTAATTCTTTCTAATTCATAATCTATATTCTATCTATAATCCATAATATAAGTAATTCTAATCTATTAATAATATAATATTATATTTAATTTAACCTTACTTCAGCTTAGTGGGCTTGAGAGCGTCTGCCTAGAGTTAGACTAGAATACTAATAAAGCTTTAGGTTTAGCATAGTAGTAGGAAAGGCTCTTAGGCCTGTGTAAATTCAAAGTCTTTAATTTTTTTTTTATTTTTTTTTTTCAAAAACAACACTACACACACACACAACACAAAATTTGAAATGGATCCTCCTTTTTGGACTAAGGAGGGACAAGCTCCATCTACCACCACCACCACCAGCACCACCAGCACCACCACCAGCACCACCAGCACCACCACCAGTTCTAAGATGCAGCCTGTGCGTCAGTCTAGTCGGCCAAGTAGGCCAAGCTCTCGCTTATCATTTGGGGAAGCATTGCTTGAAGGATCATCAAGTAAAGGAAAGGCACCAAAAGCAGGCAGTAGTAGTGCGGCTAGGCTCACAAGCTCTATGTTTTTTTACGGAAAGCCTAAAGCACCAGAAGCATGTTCAAAGTTAAAGGGTAGCACAACTAGTACTTCTACTAGCCCAGTCAGTAAAAATAAGTGCCTTTTGCCCCAAGCTGCATCTTCCCCATCCACGAGCAGCATGCAAGGTACCAAGCAGAGCCAAATTAGCAGCAAGACTCAGAGGGGTCCCAAACCAAAGCGATCTCATTCCTTCGTAGGGAAAACCACCACCACCACACCCACCTCTACCGCCTCTACAACCACTAGTGCTGCGCCTACTGTTCCCACCGGTACCGCCACGCCATGTCCTCTTAGTACCTCTAGCAAGCCACCAAGTCCTTACAATATTTTTGTAAAGACAGTTAGAGAGAGGGCTACACATAGTGGAACTCCACCTAGCGAGGTAGCAGAGGAGCCTGAGACTGAGAGGCCAAGTGCAGAGTCTGTTCTTCCTGCTCGCACTACTACTAGTCACGAGTCTCACGACGATATCAGTCTTAGCTCCAGCCTAGCAGGAATTCCATTCGATCTGGCTAATGAAGAACTAGACTATAAGCCAGAGGAAGTAGAGGAGATGAGTGGTCAGGAATCAGATTCCTCAGGGAGCAGTGTCCAAATGACTAGTGCACAATTTTCCCCTGAGCCTCCACCTTCTCCGCTACGATCATCACCATCACCACCACCAGCAGCAGCAAAACCTAGCAAATCTAAAGTTAAAGCAATTAGCAGTCCCACTATGGCCAGTACTGTTACCACCAGTCCCACCACCACTAGTTCTGCCTCTGTTCATCCACCCCGAGCAGTAGGAGCAGCACCCAAGGCACACTCCAAGGCTATGCGCGCCCCAATTTGGGAGCACTTTGAAAATGTTGAAGAAGGGCGCTATGGAAAGTGCAAACATTGTGGGAAGCTAGTAAGCAGAGGGAAAGTGTCTGGCCATTTTACCAGTGCTAGCATGAACCATCAACTCAGCACTCAACACAACGTTGTGCTATTGGGGAAAGATGCAGAAGTAAAACTTAGTGCAGGCAGCATAGCTGGTGGCCGTGGAAAAACCCCAACAGCTGCTTCTGAGCCAATAGCAGCAGCAGCAGCTAGTGCTGGCAGCCAGAGACCAAGGCAGGTTGGAGCACTGCATGTCCAGCCCACCCTGGAACAATTTGTGGCATTCCAATCCAAAAGGTCAATGCCCAAACATCAGGCCAATAAAGTAACGTGACTTATTGGTCAGTTCATTGCTGTTGGAGGGGCATCCTTCTCTATGATCGAAGGGGAGCCTTTCAAACAATTGATGGCGGCTGTGGCTCCACAATATACAGTTCTGTCACGTTCCACTTTCAGCAGGAACATTGTCCCTTCATTGTATCGGTCCTGTGTTGCAGCAGTGAAAGAGGAGCTTTCCAAGGCTGCTGGTCAGTCTGTTCATTTCACAACAGATTTGTGGAGTGCACCTAGTGGGCAGCATGCCTTTCTTTCTTTGACAGCACACTGGTGGCAGCCTGGTGTGCCCAAGGAAGCTGCTGCAGCAGGCTACCGATCATTCCTTCTCCATGCAGAAGTGATGGATGAAAAGCACACTTCCCAAAATATTCTGCATGCGATGAGGAAAATGTTTAGCCTTTGGGTGGGAGCAGAGGCAGGCACCAATGTTGAAGTTGGTTTTGTGGTAACTGACGGAGGTGCCAATATGGTGAAAGCGCTGCGAGATGGTCATATTGTTGGTGTGCGCTGTGCAGCCCACATCATCCATCTTGTAGTGAAGGCAGCAATGTCAGAAGGAACTAATGTGGCAGCAGTAGTTCTGTCCTGCTGCAGAAAGATCGCTGGGCACTTTCACCATAGTGTTAAGGCTAGCCAACTTTTGAAGGAAGAGCAAGAGAGGTCAGGTCTTCCCGTACACTGCCTACGTCAGGATGTCAGTACACGGTGGAACTCCACGTTAGACATGCTGGAGAGGATTCTGGAGCAGCAGAGGGCAATCCATAATCTTGCCTCAGAGCATAATATTGGGATTACATCTCCATTGAATAGGGAGGATTGGACAGTGATCGCCCAGCTAGTGGCAGTCCTTAAACCATTCAGGGATGCCACTGAAAAGTTAAGTTCAAACACTGCCAGTCTGGCCCAGGTAATCCCAGTGTTCTCCCATCTACGCAGCAAGATGGATGTGTTCCTTTAAAACCGTGAGGCTGTTCAAGGTGGCACTCTACATCCTGACGTAGCAGCCATAGTCAGGAAGCTGAAGAATCTGCTAAAAGTACACCTTCGCAAACGCATGGAAGAGAGTCCCGAAATGATGCTAGCGTGCCTTTGCGATCCAAGAATTAAGGGAAAGCTAGCTTTGCAATTCAATGTTCTTAGTAGCTACCGGGAGCAATTGGTCAACAAGGTGAGTGACTGGCAGCGTAAAATGGGAATGCTGTCCGAAGAGGGAGAGGTGCAGGAGGAGGAAGAGATTATGTGGTCTGCTACTCCTAGCAGCAGCATCAGCAGCAGTTCCACAAGCATCACAACAACACAGCTGAGTGGAGCAGCTGCGTTTTGCAAAGAGGCACTTGGGAGTATAGTTGGACCATCTGACAGAGCTAGCAGCAGAAAGGAGAGTAGTGCTGCTGAAATGGTCAAACTTTACCTCTGTGAAGTTCCTTCTGCACCTAATGTTGATCCTCTTAGCTACTGGGATGAAAAGAAGAGTGTGTGGCCTGCACTCTCATGGGTTGCGCAGCAGCTTCTATCATGTCCGCCAACCACTGTTCAAACTGAGCACGTGTTTTCTATGACTGGAAGCATACTGAGTCCACAGCGCTCACGCATGGCACCTCATCTGATGGAGCAGATTGCCTTTCTTAAATTCAATCTGCCCAAGTGGGGTTACCCAGCTCTTAGCTTGGAAAGTTAATTTTCTTTCTCTAATGTTTAAGGTAGTTTCTCCCCCTGGTTGCACGTGTTTGTGGTGTGACAACGTCTGCTACCTCCGCCGGTGTAGTCAATTTACGCTAGGGCCTAGTGTCTGAGTTCTGGAAGTCCGCTCCCAAACGCCATGGACTGACAGACTTTCATGCTTTGCCCTGGGGTGAAACAGGTGAGCGGGTCGTCAATTGCCCACTCAATCAAGTTTCCCAATGCTGCTGCTGCTTCTGCTGGTTGTGGTGCCAGCGTCTCTTCTCTGCCAGTTCGCTTCCTGGCTAGTGTCATGCCTCAAATGTCCAAAATGTTCAAGGTAGTTTCTCCCCCTGGTTGCACGTGTTTGCGGTGTGGCAACGCCTGCTACCTCCGCCGATGTAGCCAACTAACGCTAGGGCCTTGTGTCTGAGCTCTGGAAGTCCGCTCCTAAACGCCATGGACTGACAGACTTTCATGCTTTGCCCTGGGGTGAAACAGGTGAGCGGGTCGCCAATTGCCCACTCATTCGCCTTTCCCAATGCTGCTGGTGGTGGTGCCAGCGTCTCTTCTCTGCCAGTTCGCTTCCTGGCTAGAGTCATGCCCAAAATGTCCCTATTGGTAAGGGCAGTTTCTGCCCCCTGGCTGCGTCTGTTTGCGGTGTGGCAACGCCTGCTACCTCCGCCGGGGAAGCCATCTTACGCTAGGGCCTTGTGTCTGAGTTCTGTAAGTCTGCTCCCAAACGCCAAGGACTGACAGTCTTTGGATGCTTTGCCCTGGGGTGAAACAGGTGAGCGGGTCGCCAATTGCCCACTCATTCGCCTTTCCAAATGCTGCTGCTGCTGCTGGTGGTGGTGGCTCCACAATATACAGTTCCGTCACGTTCCACTTTCAGCAGGAACATTGTCCCCTCATTGTATCAGTCCTGTGTTGCAGCAGTGAAAGAGGAGCTTTCCAAGGCTGCTGGTCAGTCTGTTCATTTCACAACAGATTTGTGGAGTGCACCTAGTGGGCAGCATGCCTTTCTTTCTTTGACAGCACACTGGTGGCAGCCCGGTAGTTTCTCCCCCTGGTTGCACGTGTTTGTGGTGTGACAACGTCTGCTACCTCCGCCGGTGTAGTCAATTTACGCTAGGGCCTAGTGTCTGAGTTCTGGAAGTCCGCTCCCAAACGCCATGGACTGACAGACTTTCATGCTTTGCCCTGGGGTGAAACAGGTGAGCGGGTCGTCAATTGCCCACTCAATCAAGTTTCCCAATGCTGCTGCTGCTTCTGCTGGTTGTGGTGCCAGCGTCTCTTCTCTGCCAGTTCGCTTCCTGGCTAGTGTCATGCCTCAAATGTCCAAAATGTTCAAGGTAGTTTCTCCCCCTGGTTGCACGTGTTTGCGGTGTGGCAACGCCTGCTACCTCCGCCGATGTAGCCAACTAACGCTAGGGCCTTGTGTCTGAGCTCTGGAAGTCCGCTCCTAAACGCCATGGACTGACAGACTTTCATGCTTTGCCCTGGGGTGAAACAGGTGAGCGGGTCGCCAATTGCCCACTCATTCGCCTTTCCCAATGCTGCTGGTGGTGGTGCCAGCGTCTCTTCTCTGCCAGTTCGCTTCCTGGCTAGAGTCATGCCCAAAATGTCCCTATTGGTAAGGGCAGTTTCTGCCCCCTGGCTGCGTCTGTTTGCGGTGTGGCAACGCCTGCTACCTCCGCCGGGGAAGCCATCTTACGCTAGGGCCTTGTGTCTGAGTTCTGTAAGTCTGCTCCCAAACGCCAAGGACTGACAGTCTTTGGATGCTTTGCCCTGGGGTGAAACAGGTGAGCGGGTCGCCAATTGCCCACTCATTCGCCTTTCCAAATGCTGCTGCTGCTGCTGGTGGTGGTGGCTCCACAATATACAGTTCCGTCACGTTCCACTTTCAGCAGGAACATTGTCCCCTCATTGTATCAGTCCTGTGTTGCAGCAGTGAAAGAGGAGCTTTCCAAGGCTGCTGGTCAGTCTGTTCATTTCACAACAGATTTGTGGAGTGCACCTAGTGGGCAGCATGCCTTTCTTTCTTTGACAGCACACTGGTGGCAGCCCGGTAGTTTCTCCCCCTGGTTGCACGTGTTTGTGGTGTGGCAACGTCTGCTACCTCCGCCGGTGTAGCCAATTTACGCTAGGGCCTAGTGTCTGAGTTCTGGAGGTCCGCTTCCAAACGCCATGGACTGACAGACTTTCATGCTTTGCCCTGGGGTGAAACAGGTGAGCGGGTCGTCAATTGCCCACTCAATCTACTTTCCCAATGCTGCTGCTGCTGGTGGTGGTGGTGCCAGCGTCTCTTCTCTGCCAGTTCGCTTCCTGGCTAGTGTCATGCCTCAAATGTCCAAAATGTTCAAGGTAGTTTCTCCCCCTGGTTGCACGTGTTTGCGGTGTGGCAACGCCTGCTACCTCCGCCGGTGTAGCCAATTTATGCTAGGGCCTTGTGTCTGAGCTCTGGAAGTCCGCTGCCAAACGTCTAGGACAGACAGTGTTTAGATGCTTTGCTCTGGGGTGAAACAGGTGAGTGGGTCGCCAATTGCCCACTCATTCGCCTTTCCCAATGCTGCTGCTGCTGGTGGTGGTGGTGCCAGCGTCTCTTCTCTGCCAGTTCCCTTCCTGGCTAGAGTCATGCCCAAAATGTCCCTAATGGTAAGGGTAGTTTCTCCCCCCTGGCTGCGTCTGTTTGCGGTGTAGCAACGGCTGCTACCTCCACCGATGTAGTCAATTTACGCTAGGGCCTTGTGTCTGAGCTCTGGAAGTCCGCTGCCAAACGTCTAGGACAGACATTGTTTAGATGCTTTGCTCTGGGGTGAAACAGGTGAGTGGGTCGCCAATTGCCCACTCATTCGCCTTTTCCATTTTTCAATGCTGCTGGTGGAGGTGGTGGTGGTGCCAGCGTCTCTTCTTTGCCAGTTCGCTTCCTGGCTAGAGTCATGCCCAAAATGTCCCTAATGGTAAGGGTAGTTTCTCCCCCCTGGCTGCGTCTGTTTGCGGTGTGGCAACGCCTGCTACCTCCGCCGGTGTAGCCAGCTTACGCTAGGGCCTAGTGTCTGAGCTCTGGAAGTCCGCTGCCAAACATCTAGGACTGACAGTTGTTTGGATGCTTTGCCCTGGGGTGAAACAGGTGAGTGGGTCGCCAATTGCCCACTCATTCGCCTTTTCCATTTTTCAATGCTGCTGGTGGAGGTGGTGGTGGTGCCAGCATCTCTTCTTTGTCAGTTCGCTTCCTGGCTACAGTCATGCCCAAAATGTCCCTAATGGTAAGGGTAGTTTCTCCCCCCTGGCTGCGTCTGTTTGGGGTGTGGCAACGCCTGCTACCTCCGCCGGAGTAGCCAGCTTACGCTAGGGCCTAGTGTCTGAGCTCTGGAAGTCCGCTGCCAAACGTCTAGGACTGACAGTTGTTTGGATGCTTTGCTCTGGGGTGAAACAGGTGAGTGGGTCGCCAATTGCCCACTCATTCGCCTTTTCCATTTTTAAATGCTGTTGGTGGAGGTGGTGGTGGTGCCAGCGTCTCTTCTTTGCCAGTTCTCTTCCTGGCTAGAGGCATGCCGAAAATGTCCCTAATGGTAAGGGTAGTTTCTCCCCCCTGGCTGCATCTGTTTGCGGTGTGGCAACGCTTGCTACCTCCGCCAGAGTAGCCAGCTTACGCTAGGGCCTAGTGTCTGAGCTCTGGTAGTCCACTGCCAAACATCTAGGACTGACAGTTGTTTGGATGCTTTGCCCTGGGGTGAAACAGGTGAGTGGGTCGCCAATTGCCCACTCATTC
Source organism: Spea hammondii (assembly GCA_029215755.1). Classification (NCBI taxonomy): domain Eukaryota; kingdom Metazoa; phylum Chordata; class Amphibia; order Anura; family Pelobatidae; genus Spea; species Spea hammondii. Next base: position 104,510,714 of record JARDYJ010000002.1, on the reverse strand, counting down.
GCCTTTTCCATTTCCTTTTCCATTTCATTTTTTCCATCTGATACACAACCTACCAAACATAACACACACAATAACACATATAACACAGTGACATAACACATAACACACATAACACATATAACACAGTGACATAACACATAACACACATAACACACACATGTACAATTCATAAATCACAAGGACCTTTCCTCCTGTTATTTGCCCTGGCCTTCACTTCTACACTCACTAGCAGTAACGCTATAACTCACACTTCACCCTATAACATTTTTCCATCCACATAGCTGCCAACAGACCCAACTTTTTCAGGGACAGTCCTGCTTTTTTCCCGTCCCATCAAATTTAACTAAACTAGGTATGCTAGTGCACATAGGTATAGCTGGGTAGGGTAGCACTACAACATTAAATAAATATAATAAAGTAAATAATAATAAATATAACTTTAGACATAATACATCTTTAACCAAAACAGTGCACTGCTAATAATCTTAAACATAACCGTACATTAACCCTAAGCTATTTTTTAGTTCTTGTCCAACATTTTTCCATTCGCATACCTGCCAACACACCCAAAATTTTTGTGGACAGTCCTGCTTTTTTTCCAGTCCTGTCCAGTTAAAGTTGGGTTGTTGCAAAGTATGCCATTATAAATAGGTAGCAAATGTTAGGCATGTATTACAAGTGGTCCAAAATCAATTTAAAAATGTAAAATAATCCCTATTCTTTTATTAAACATCTATGGATGTGTGACTGTGTATGATAAAAAGGAGGCCAAGTTCCTTGGAGCATTTGTCTAGGTCATTTTGTGTAAAGTACACCTCGGTACGTGTGTGCAACTCTATTGGTCGTTTCAGTAGGGGGCTCGCCTGCCATCAACGAATGAGGTGCATTCTGCAGTTCCAGACCAGCCCCCTTCCGGCGACCAATAGAGTCGCACACACGTACCTTCACGGCACGAACGCATCTGCTGCTGCTGCTGCTGCTGCTCCGATGTGTTCTTAACCCCGTATTAACCCCTGCTACGCAGCCGGGAGAAAACGAAGATGAAACGAGCATGAAGAATGGCCACGAATATTCGCCCGAAAAAAAGAAGACAGGAACGGGCGAATATTCGCGGAATACGAAGTTTTTTTTTCTCCGAAGATGAGTACGAAGACGAACACGAAGAGCCCCCTGGTGCCCAAGTCTACTAGAAACCACAGGACCCCAGTACAAAAATTGCCCTGGGAACCCCCAACTTCACCTAGCAACATGTCCCACAGCTTGTGAGTACCACTTTGCTCCCAAATAGCTTGTGAGTGCCACCTTTCCCCCAACTAGCTTATCCATCCTAACCCTCAAACAGCCCGCTAGTGCCCCCAAACAGCTTATCTGCGCCATTTGTGCCCAGAAACATTGTGTGTGTGTCATCATTGCCTTTTGCCCCTCTAACATACACTATTTCACACATATGTAAACACACTTATACATTCTAACACACACACTTACTCACTAACACACACGTACACACTCATTCTAACACACACTCTCTCACTACTCATGCTAACCTACACTCCATCTCACACCCCTTACACATACATGCTCACACACAAACACACATACATGCTCTCACATAAACACTTAAACATACACATCTATGCTCACACACTTATACATACACATCTATGCTCACACTTATACATAGACATTCATGCTCACACACACACTTATCCATACAGTAGATATCAATGCTCACATACACTGATACATAGATATCCATGCTCAGATACACGTATACATGGACATCCTTGCTCACATGCACTTATACATGGACATCCATGCTTATATACCCTTATACATAGACATCCATGCTCACATACATGCAAACATATATAACCACTCCCCCCCACCTGCACCACTTTACCTCTCCTGCAGATTATGGTCTGCTGCTCACAGCCTCGGTTTCACCACGGTGTCAAGTAATGTAATCTAACGTGACCCCTGTACTTCCAGTCTTCCCGTGCCAGTTCAAAATTGTTTATAAAGTTTAAACTTTGAAGTGGCAGGAGGAGACAAGAATAACTAGTCACAAGGCCACCTAGAGAGATGAGCCTGTCAAAGTTGCGACCCCTGTAGTTATGCAACTGATATTAAGACTGAACAAAGACATAGCAAAAATGTTTTGTCCTCAAAATTGCCCTAAAGCAGGTAGGTTTTAAAGTTACCATTATTTTGTTTTTCTAGTTGTTGGAAAACCTCTAACCTTATTTATTCCCTAGAATTGTTTGATGTTCAGAATGCCTATCCGATGCATGTCTATTTTCCTTCAATTTAGTAGTTTAGATTTGAACCTATACTACTCCTGCTGCAAGACCATTTCACTTTTATACTGCTCCATCAGTGAAAAAGTATTTTCATATATAACTAATAAAATGGTTTCTATCAAATCTAAGGATTTGACCCTGTATTGAACTATAATTTGGTAATACTTTAACAAAAAAACTTTACAAGAAACCTCAGCATTAAAATATTACTATTGCTTCCTTTATAAAGTTTAGATTTGGCAATTTGTAACCAAAAATATTGAGTGACAAACATACCGTATATAGAGATATGGATATAGTAAAGACAAAAAGTAAATAATATGAGATTACAAAGCTAAATACAAAAATGAAAATGTTTAGCTATTTGTTTCTGTGAGTATGAATAAAATAGAATACAATACATTTCATAACGCAGTGTGTAAGATTTGGACACTTAAAAATGATTTAAAATAATTGTCCGTGGTTTCATATTCAGATCTGATTAAATCTAAAGTAGGGCAGCTGATAAAACATTCTAACTAGGATGATCTGTAACAAAATAAATACACATGTACTGACAGTCTGAGCTGGCTTTGACTACATCAAAGTTTAATTTGCTTTCACATTGTTTTAGTTATTTGTCTTTCTATCTGAAATTTTTTTGAGAAGCAGATAACAGATATTCCCTTAACACTTTATACCGTAAATAATTACATCTGGAAGTATGAAATTACCTGGAAAATGATGACACAAGATAGAAGTTAAACCTAAAATATGGAGATAAGGTACAAGAGAATAGGCAATTATTTTTGTTTCGATTTCAGAAAAAGACAGCATCGGTGGCTTATCCATGCCATCAGTAATGTCAGTGAGCCTTAATATTGCTGAATCTAGTAGTTGCTATTGTCCCAGGACCTCTCAAGAGAGGTAAGCTTGTTCTCTAGTGCATCCTAGCTTTGAGAGTCTGTGGCATAAGCAACCCAGTCTTATCAATGATAATGGTGTATCAATCAATGTGATGAGGCTGAGGGCAAGGAGACAAAAACAAAAGAATAATAATAATAAAAAAATATTTCCCTTGTCTATCTTATATATAATAATCACAAATCGTGAATCCATAGACACAGCTCTTAAAGGAACAATGATGAGTTTTTTACATCATTCCTTTACCAGAGATCTGTCACCCAGACTCCCCTTTCTCTGTAGACTGTTTCTGTATGAAAGACTACAAGCATTTGAGCTTGACTGATGTATGTATTTTGATTTACTGATCAACCCATCGAAACAGGATTCTTCTTCTAAAAACACAGTGTTTTGCATTTTTAATGATTTGTTTCCTTTTGTATCGCAAGACCAAGCATTCACAGCAAGCCACTAGTAAACACGTCAACCTTGTGATTCAATATCACTTAACAGAAACATCCTATAACTAATATATACATATTATATAACTAGTCATTGTTTGAATATAGGTTTCAACATACAGTATCTGTGCCTGGCAGTCATTCCATAAGTTGGTGAAGCATTAAAAGCTGCATCAGTTGTTGTTAAGTAGCCCTGTGGGAGATGTGAAAGGCTAGCAAACAGTAGGCCTTCAACCCTTTTCACAATTCTACCAGAAGGGTGCCAGAACTAGGATCCCCTCTCCCCTTGATCACCTCAGCCCTGGCTCTCATCCTTACCACTTCAGCTGGCTCTTCATTTGCTCACACTTCATTGAGTCATGGTTAGGGTGACCTTACCAAACAAACAGAAAACTACTAAAGTGTGATCAAGACCAGCCATGGCACCCAGATTGCATCCACAGGACTTGCCCAGCTTCTAGACTGCATCCACAGGCCATGCCCAGCACCTAGATTACACTTACAGGACTTGCCCCAGCACCCAGATCTCACTCATAGGACTTGCTGCAGCACCTACGTTGCATCCACTGGACTTGCCTAGCACCCAGATTGCCCTCATAGGAGGTTGCATGAATAGGACTTGCTGCAGTTCCCAGATTGCACTCATAGGGCTTACCCAGCACCCAGAATTCACTCATAGGACTTGCAGCAACACCCAGATTGCAACCACAGGACTTGCCCCAGCACCCAAGTTACATCCAATGACTTGCTCAGCACCAAAATTGCACATATATGACATGTCTCAGCACACAGATTGCACTCAAAGGACTTGCCCTAACACCCAGTTTGCACTCAGAGGACTTGGACAGCACCCAGATTGCACACATAGACACTGCCACCTTTCTTTCTCTTCCTTCTTATATCTCCCCTATATGTTTTCTTTATCTATTTCAATATTCTTACTACCCTCCTTTCTCACTAGCTACCACTCCCCCTTTCTCTCTATCTACCCTCCCCCGTTTTCTCACTATCTTCCCCCTCTCCATCTTCTCATTATCTACCCTCTCCCCTCCTTTGTAGGTCACTTACCCTGGTGAAGCCCTGTGGAGGTCTCTCCCTCGCTGCTCTGTCACAGTGCTTTACCACTGAGTACCAGGATATGACTTCATATTCCGGCTCTCAGCATGAAGAGACAGAGGCATCACGCTCCCACCGCCCAGTCAGGGCAGTGCCTAGGCGTATAGCAGCAGGGAGTGGAGGAGAGAGAGTGCCGACTGGTTGCTGAAAACTTTTTCGGCACCCCTTTCTCTCCTCTGCTCCCTGCTGCATGGTTGCCATGCACCCTATGCACCCTTTTTGGCGCGGCCTTGCCCCTAGAACAGCAGCCACTTTTGGAATCTTCCCACAAAGCAACAGCAATGATGGCATATCTCTGATTCAGGGGAGTACCTAAAGTATTTGGCAGCTGAGACGTATCCTATATTTGGTACCCACCCCTATCAGCTCATTGCTAACCCTCCAGTAACTCACATATACACATTTTTATACACACTCTCACATACTCCCTAACCCATACTTACATGCATACATACAAGAGGCTTACATACAAGATTTACTTGAATAACCATACCACCTGATGACAGATGTTCATGTTTACTGTTTACTGTTGATGTCATATTGCTTTGACACTTTTGTCTTTTATGACCATTGCCTCCATGTCAGTTATTTGGTAGGTGAGAAAAGCAGCTTGATTGTGGCCTAGTCATGTATTTTTATTAATATAAATATATTGTTCATCACAGTTTAGAGTGTCCAGAAGTACTTATGCGCTAATAAATTCATAATAACTGAAACACATTACCAGAGGTGATACTAGGCCACCGGAACCAGAAAAGTGAAAAGACTATGGGACTAAGGGCATTGGGTCATATGGCCATACCAAAGGCCTGTACTGATTGTGCTCCTTGAGTGAGCAGTGCCTCAACATGCTGTTTCAAAGGGAGAGTTTATTTTTTTAATGCTATATTAAAAGGGTTTGTACTATTACTCTGAGTGCCACCACCTACCAAAACTAGGAGGACATGGGCACACTCATTTGGCTATTATGTATAAACAGTTTTTCGCAATAATGTCAGTGTAATTTAATGTGCTGCTGGGTTACATCATTCTCTTCAACAGTGGATGCCTCTATATTTCAATAATTAACAATTACCAAACAATTAACCAAAAAGGTACCCAGTCTTTCAAATGCTGCTTGATTTGTTCACCTCTTTGTACAGTGCTATAGAATATGATGTGTTAATCAATACTATAATTAAACAATAATAATATCGTAGGTGAAGATAACCACAGTTTCCCAACCAAGTGTCCACTGGAAATGTTTAATTTATACAAAGAAAGAGGTGGTAATAATTCAGTACTTCTAATAGCATCAGTTTAATACCATGTATCATTAACATTTGGAATTAACCATGATTTGAAGTACCCTCTGTGGTTGAGAAGCTTTGTCCTAGACCTCACAACTTCTTGTCATTCGAATGATTGTGAAATTTAGGAATTTGGACGGCTTTAGTATGCCCAGTTTAATTTTTAACAAATCCTATAATAAATTATGGAACATGATTAACGTAAGTAAATGCTTCTGGCATTTTGTTAAAAATGTAAAATACATATTTTAGGGTAAATACAAGACAAACGTAAAAATAATTAAGATAATATTTACCACTTCTTATCTTTCTATTTAATTGTGATTCCTTCGTCAGATTACTTGTAAAACTGGCAGTTTTGCCCTTGACTGCATTGTAATGAACATAAATAGGAAAAGACAGATTCAACAAACATCCATATTCAAAGCACACATTTCCCTAGAGACAAGCTATATCGCAGTGTATGCCCTAATCAATTCAAATCAATATTTAGGAGTTTGAGTGGCCATAAATCCTTCTCCTACATTAATTCTGCTGAAAATAAAAGCATGACAATAGGGAAGAAAACAAATAGAAGAAAACGGTTCTCCTGGTGGAGTGCCTAATTCTCTGTAATAAATATAGTACAGTGGAAAAGAGACTCAGTTTGAGATATTCTAAATAGTGATTTGTGTACATTGAGAGTGTTACTGCTCCCTATGGAATTTCTTTGACACTCATTAAGTTTTTCTTTCTTAGGATTCTGGTTGCAGGAGCTATAAGGCTTTGTTAACTGACTTAGAGTACAGTATAAGAGCTGAAATATGAGGATCAGCGTTGCTAACTCCACAGAAATGACAACACAATAAGTTAACCTGCCTGGAAAACTGCAGAATAAAATATGTAAATATTCACATAAAGATGTAAGAATTGCCACATTGGAAATATGTATGTATGAAGGTGTGCTAGCTCTGTTGCTTAATATGATTTAACCCCTTTTGAAAGTTACATTAGGAGTTAATGAATTTAGGTTTCTTAGTATTGTTTAAATAGAAAAGGTTTTTATACACATCTAATTAATCTTTCTTGTTAAGAAAGATTAGGCTATTTCAGTAACATGCCAGAATGGAAAATACTGCATTCTCACCTCCCCCGGGTTAGCCCCCCCATAATAATTTTTTTTACAAAAGATCATGGCATTTGTTAGATCTTTGTTAGATCAGGTTTGATCAACTGTTTTTTTCGTTAGATCTACTCTAAAATAAGCAATATTAACTATCTTTTTCAGGGGGGGCTAACCCGTAGCCAGCCCCCCCTCAACAAAAATTTCAACAAAATGTTACTGATTATGATAGCTCTACGTTAGATCAGGTTTGATCAGACAAAATTTTTGTTAGATCTAGTCTAATTACTGAGATATTGCATATTTAATGAGGGGGGGCTGGCCCCCCCTCAACTGAAATTTGGATTTTTTTTATGGATCTTGGTAGATATTCGTTAGATCAGGTTAGATCAACAGTTTTTTTCGTTAGATCTACCACGCAGGAGGCGGTATTCACAATCCTATTTTGTGTGCTGTAATGGGTATACATAGGGTCTGGCCCCCCCTCAACTGAAATTTGGATTTTTTTTAGACATTGTTGTAAAAGCACTGCACATTTTTTTCTACAGTATTTACTTAGTTGTGTTTTAGACCATGCAAATAACTTTAATATTTAGTTTTATTATACTAATTAAACTGTTTATTAAAAAAAAACAGAAAACTGATCCTTTTTGTTTAGGTCTGTGTACATGCATTTTTTCAGCCCCTATGTATACCCATTACCCGCACACAAAATAGGATTGTGAATACCGCCTCCTGCGTGGTAGATCTAACGAAAAAAACAGTTGATCTAACCTGATCTAACGAATATCTACCAAGATCCATTAAAAAAAATCCAAATTTCAGTTGAGGGGGGCCAGCCCCTATGTATACCCATTACCCGCACACAAAATAGGATTGTGAATACCGCCTCCTGCGTGGTAGATCTAACGAGAAAAACTGTTGATCTAACCTGATCTAACGAATATCTACCAAGATCCATTAAAAAAAATCCAAATTTCAGTTGAGGGGGGCCAGACCCTATGTGTACCCATCCCCCGCACACAAAATAGGATTGTGAATACCGCCTCCTGCGTGGTAGATCTAACGAAAAAAACAGTTGATCTAACCTGATCTAACGAATATCTACCAAGATCCATTAAAAAAAATCCAAATTTCAGTTGAGGGGGGCCAGACCCTATGTATACCCATTACCCGCACACAAAATAGGATTGTGAATACCGCCTCCTGCGTGGTAGATCTAACGAGAAAAACTGTTGATCTAACCTGATCTAACGAATCTCTACCAAGATCCATAAAAAAAAAATCCAAATTTCAGTTGAGCGGGGGCCAGACCCTATGTGTACCCATCCCCCGCACACAAAATAGGATTGTGAATACCGCCTCCTGCGTGGTAGATCTAACGAAAAAAACAGTTGATCTAACCTGATCTAACGAATATCTACCAAGATCCATAAAAAAAAATCCAAATTTCAGTTGAGGGGGGGACCAGACCCTATGTGTACCCATCCCCCGCACACAAAATAGGATTGTGTATACCGCCTCCTGCGTGGTAAATCTAACGAAAAAAACAGTTGATCTAACCTGATCTAACGAATATCTACCAAGATCCATAAAAAAAAATCCAAATTTCAGTTGAGGGGGGGCCAGCCCCCCCTCATTAAATATGCAATATCTCAGTAATTAGACTAGATCTAACAAAAATTTTGTCTGATCAAACCTGATCTAACGTAGAGCTATCATAATCAGTAACATTTTGTTGAAATTTTTGTTTTTGCTACGGGTTAGCCCCCCCTGAAAAAGATTGTTAATATTGCCTATTTTAGAGTAGATCTAACGAAAAAAACAGTTGATCAAACCTGATCTAACAAAGATCTAACAAATGCCATGATCTTTTGTAAAAAAATGTAATATGGGGGGGGCTAACCCGGGGGAGGTGCATTCTCCTGTAAAATATAAACTTTAACAGAAACTCTTCAGAACATGCCTGACTAAATTCAGGCTACATAATACAGGAAAATCAATGGAGAAATTATGTGCACAGCCTTTGCTTTGGATCAAACAACACCCAGCAAATGTCTAGTTACTAAACAATTTGCAGTAAAACACGTCACCATTTTCAGACTATTCACTAAAAAGTTAAGGGTTGACTTGGTTGAGGAATGTCTGCCGTCAAATGCCGATGCTCACAAAACAACTGGCAGATTCACTAATTTATCCAAAAGATGTGGTTGTACATAAACTGCACAGGCAGCCCAGGTAGGTGACATTACACAATATATCACAGGGTAGGCGCACCTAAGAAGGGGTTAAATTCCACAATTGTGTTAGGAAACAAAATCTACATGTGGAATAAATTCACAATTATGCCAACCGTTTTACGTCTGTGCCACCAATGAGATACATGGTTGGCACTAAACGGGTTAATGCTACTTAATATATACATAGACACATGCATATTGCCCCTCAAATAGTACATTAAATCCTTATGAGTGTAGGGAGCAGGATTTTTCACATATAGGCGTTTGTTTAATTTGTCCATAACCATATACATTTCACTTTTTATTTTTCTAACCAGCACTTTTTTTTATGTCAGATCTGATGGTGACTACACAAAAGTCCCACAACTTTACAAAATAAGAAGTCCCACAAACCTAATTAACCCCTGTTTCTTACTGGTAGTACACTTTGGGACAAAGGCTCTTTTAAAATTTTTCAGTGTTGCTGTTTAGCTGTAATTTTCTTCTTTCTCATTTTGTGTACCCACACACATTATATGTTGTTTTTTCAGGACAAGCAGGGATTTCTTTAGATACCATGATTTTTATCATATAATCTAATTTAAAAAATGCTAAAATATTTTTTTGTTAAAAAAATGACTCACTTTTATTTGAAAAATCTTTTACTCATCTGCAAAAACTAATGCAAATACCTGCTAAATAGATTCTACTATTTGTCCTGAGTTTAGAAATACCCAATGTTTTATGTTTTGTTGCCTTTTTCTGCATATTATTGGGCAATAATTACAAGTAGCGTTTTGCTATTTCAAATTTTTTCCCCCCAGAAATCTGGTCATTCGGCCTCATGTGGTATTTGGGACATTGAAGCCGGCCATGCACTAATTATACCATCAGCCTTTGTCAAACTTTATGGTAGTAATTTTTTTTGTATTTTTTCCCACAGATATTGTACTTCAGGTGTGAATTTACCTCTCCTGGTAGATGTCACTGTCAAACAACACCCGAATATGTGCTCAGTAACATCTCCTGAGTACAGCAATACCCCCCATGCATTGGTTTGTTGGGTTATTTAAGAGGTAAAAGGCCACCTTTGTGAGGTGTGCATTTTTTTGGCATTTGGACATCTGGTAAGTCTGTGCCCATGTCCCATATTTGGGACATCTTTGAAGCCGGCCAATTTGATTTACCCCATCAAATCATACATTTTTTTAAACTAGGCACCCCATGGACATTTAAAATGCCAATATTTTAACTCTTTCCAGGCGACAAGTTTTTTTGTGTGTATATATATATATATATATATTTACTTTTTTGTGACAGTGGGGGATTATTTTGATGTTACCAATTCTTTTTTATTGTTATTATTTTTTTTTATTTTACTAATCACATTGTGATTAGTGAACTGGGCTCCATTTTATTCACATATAGGTATTTGTTTAATTTGTCCATAAACATATACATTTCACTTTTTATGTTAGATCTGATGGTGACTACACAAAAGTCCCACAGCTTTACAAAATAAGAAGTCCCACAAACCTAATTAAGCAGATAACCTGCTCATCATTACCTGTTATGAGAGTGGTAGAATGAGAGTGCATGCAACTTCAGCTGAGTCTGGTCAGTCAAGCTGACCCTAATTCGAACCTCCCTGGCTCCAGGAGACCACCCATTTCTTGTAAATTGAGAAGAGAGTGCAGAGTAGTTTTACTACTGCCTCATTTTATAATAACATTAATGAGTTTAGGTTCTTCAGATCCTTCATATTATTACCAATGCATAGGTATGAGCATCCTCTGTGGTATCTACCAGATAACTATCCAAGTTTCTTAGGTATTGTTTAACCAATTCCTGTCATGGTTACCATCATTATGTATATCACACTGTCGGTCAATAGAATGGATTCATGTTATGCTATAAACATACTATGTGCTATGTGACCTCAGTGCCTGGTCCATGTGCTGTTCTCCCCTGAAGCCATGCTGGCACTGTGGCTAGCTGGAGCTTAGCACTACACAGTGCTAATGTTGTCCTGGAAAGGACCATAAGTTGTCATAGCAGCCCACCCTAATCATCAGGGTGATCCTGAGGGAGCAGCATCAATCCCAGGGTACACATGGAGAGCTCCAAGGATGTTATGTTCATCGGGACCTTGAGCGACAACGCTGGGAACTTCCCTGGGAATAGTCTGCAAGGTAGCCGGGCCAGAGTTCCAGAAAACCAGGTTTCCCAAATGAGCTCTCTCTGTAACCCCCTCCGATAGTGATCCACCACAAGCCCAGTATAACCCCAGGACCTGGTCAGGCTCATGGAGTGTTTGTGGCCATGTAGAGTGTCTATAGCTGGCTAGTTCATGGGAGTCTAGTCAAGGCAGACCAGATGGGATTTCTGCAATACACTATATGCAATCACTTTACCCTATACACATGCATCCCAAAACAATTCAGTGACACTATGCATGTTACACAATACATAGTCACACAATGTTATACAATAGCCATATATGCTAAACAACACACAGTGACCCTATTCTATGTGTATCCATAATACTCTGTTGCACACCATTTGCTTCAATAATCTCTGAAACAAAAATCTGGACATAACTATCCTTTAACATCAAATTAACTTCAAGATACCAGATTTTGAGTGTTATTATCTTTACAAAAGAAACATATTTTGTAGATGTAAATATATTTAACATTTGCTTAGTGTTTGAAAGCAAAAAAGGATAGGTAGAATATCAGCCAATCAGGAATGAGAGATAAACTTCCTCTATTAACAAACCAGCAAAAATTCACGCCACATCACTGGGTAAGGAGAATAGAATAACGGGTGTGCAAAGTCATAATTCTGTTCTATTGAATTTGCCATTATGAAATCCAGCTACGCTATTATCCTTTTTGAATCGTCACAAGGAAAACAAATGTTAATTCTACTCAACTTTATCTGCAATCTTTGCATTGTATGTATTATTGCTTCAGTTAGAAGTACAGTAAACTAAAAATATATGGCTACTTTTGCCATAACTACATTTATGAATTTATCTTAATAAACTAAACGTTCCAGCTGAGACTAAATTAACACTGAGGAAATTTCATCTACATTGGCAGGTTGCTAGTGAAACCTCTATTGCAACACTATCGCCCATGGCAGTATATACCAAACGGGATAGGGCAAAGTGCCATCTTAACAGAAGGGAATGATTATGTGAACCTAAAAGGCTGTGTATATTCATGTGCATTTGTTTACTGCATGTGTTCATACTGGGAACCTCCAAACAGCTGTCTGTTCTCATGCATGAAACATTGGTTCACTGGGTGTCAAGAAGCTAATTCACTTCTAGCCCGTATTATCTTAAAATAAAAATAACATTCCTGGCCAAGAATAGTGATTAAGTTTAGAACAATACTCCGAGAGAAATGAAAGTCGAACACCATGTTTGACACAGAAAACTTTGTCTTTATATAATATTCAATGTTGTTTAGTTATGTTCTGTATTAATAAAAAATGCATAATATAATATTTGTCAAGCGTATACCAAAAGCGTTTGTGGGTGCACAAAAAAAGAGCATAAAAGAAGTTAAAAAAAAGAAAGATATTTATATAGCTGAAATATCAATTATATTGTGTATTTGTGTTCTTTTATTAGCAGCATTTTTAGAATTTTGTATAAGAACTTATTGAAAACCATGAGTTATTTTCTTAAGGCATAACATTCTCTAATTCTGCTGGTTAATGTTTATCAATGTTATTATATGTAATTAAAGTTAGTCTTTTAGGGTAGAATACAGATTTTTTATGAACCATCAACAGAATGACTGCTGGTGCTTTTAGTGAAATGAATAACATTAGGGTCCTGTGCTTCATAGGGTCATATGGGGATTAATGTTTAGATTTTCTGATGTCGAATAAGAGATCTATTCCCCTGCAGGGAGCTGGAAATAAGATCTATCGTACCTATAGATAGATAGTGTCTGGATGTTATACCCAGCAACTTAAACCAGTTTTAAAGTTTCAGATATTCTCGTTGGTATTGTTTCAGAAAAAGCCATGAATTTCTCCAACTTTAAACATAACCCACAGTTTACTGTTCAAGTACACTAAGTAGTGCAATGAAATGATATAAAAATGTCAAAATGAGCAATAATTATAATTGAAGTCCATTAAATGGCAATAAAAAATACCCCAAAAATTTGAAAATAAAATCAAAGTCTAGCATGGCAGAATATAGGTGGCCATTCCAAACTGCAGCTCGAGATGAGAAAAATAATTGGGCCAAGAGTCAACGTAACACCTAAAATATTGGGAAATCTGAGGGCCTGTCACGTTCTGCCCAGGCTGCGGAGCTGCATATCTGTCTTGCTTCAGTTTCCCTGTTTTGCTTCGATTCATTCCTGGATTTCCTTTTGCTCTGTTCTGATCTTCCATTCCTTGCTCCTGCTTCAGCTCTGTTTCCTTTATAAGGTGTGCCCCACCCGTGTGTTCTGTTTGTCTCAGTCTGCAGTCTAAGGTATGTCTCAGTGCTATGTGTTTTGATTACATGTTTGGTTTGTTTCATACCACTGTCAGCAGGGATTAGGGTTAGGACCCGCCGTCATTGGAGTACTTTGGCGTAGTGGTGGGCTAAGCATACTATGGCCATATCATGTGACGGAATCTCCAATTGTTATCAAACAGTCTTAGGCTAGTTTCTGTATTCATGTTTGTTTGTCTCTTATGTACCTTTGCCCTTCTTCCTTGTATCATCTGAGGATTCTGGTTCCTCTCTCCCTTTGTCCTAGTCAATATGGCCTATCCTTGCTTAAAGGAGAAGCGTCCGAGGATTCTGGCTCCTCACTCACACCTGTGTTCCTTGCCTTGTTCCCTGTCCTTTGTTGTGCCCTGTATCATGTATATCTTGTCTAGTAATGTTTATTCCTTGTCTGGTTCACTGTAGTGCCCTGTAACATGTATATCTTGTCTGGTTATGTTTCGTGCCTGGTCTCCCTGTCCCTTGCTTCTTATGTTTCTGCTATATCCTTTGCTTAGCTTCCATACAACCAGCCTGCAGCATCCTGCACGTGATTCCAGTGATATGTTTCATGCCTGCTCCAGGGTGCCTGCAGGATATCACTTCATTTCATTCTGGACTTCATCCTCTGCTATATCAGGGCGCTGGTGTTTGGCTGCACAACCCTAGGTGCTCAACACCTGGGTGAGTGTGGTCGCCCTGCCACCAGGCCCTGTCTAACTTCACTACTGCACTGTGACTCCTGCACACAATCTTTGGGCGCGCTGGGTCCTTTCAGTCATCTGTTTGGACCCAGTCCGTGACAGGGCCATAGTGGTTAACTGTTATCTGCAGTCTAATGTGGCCTGAAAGTCCCACAAATGTATATTTCAGAAGTAGGTTGTATAGGTATAGATTTAAGTGTTGCAATTTCTAACGTTTTTTGTTTTTTTTTAATAACACTACTGAACGCACCACGTTATTCATGCACACATGATCAACGCACTACAACTTCATTTTGAAAATAACATGTAGAATCTGCATTTAGTGTTAAAGTGCACAAACAAATTATATTCCATGGAGGAATTTAAGACAAAGGGGGAAACCGAGCTGGCAAGAATGAGGAATATAAGACAAGGGGAAAAGATGGGAGGCATAGAGAAATATAAGACATAAAGGATGGAGAAGATGACTTGGGGATGAATTTAAGACATAAGGGTGGAAGAGATAGAAGGCATGATGCATATAAGACATAAAGTAGTGAATATTTGGCAGGTATGGACCAATATAAAACATAAGAAGGGAAAATAATGCAAGGTATGGAGTAATATAAGTTAAAAAGAGGAAAGAAATGGCAGACACTGATGAAGGCCTGCCATCTCTTTCTGCCATTTATATCTTATATTGACCTCAACCCCTGCCATCTCTTTTGCAGTTTATATCTTATATTGCCCCACACCTACCATCTCTTTCTTCCTTCATGTCTTATATTCCACTAGGCCTGCTATCTCTTTTCTCCTTTTTTTCTTATGTTGCTCCATGCCTGCCATCATCATGAGTCACAGACATACAAACATACCTCCTCCCTTTCTGCCTTCACTGACTTCATCAGTGGAGTGCGGTTAGTATCACTTTAGGTACAATAGAGCAAGGGATTTTCTTGTATGATATTTCACATTGACAGTCATGCTTACCTACACTTAAAACTAGACATTCATGCTCACATTCACTTATTATAGACATTCATACTCGCATAAACTTCATGTCCACATACCCTTATATATAGACATTCATGCTCATATACACTTATACATAAACATTCATGCCAACATACACTTATACAAAGACATTTATGCTCAGACACATACAAATCTACATACCTCATCCCTTTCTGCCTTCATTGGCCTTGCCAGTGGAGTGTGGTTGGTATCCCTCTAGGCACAATAGAGCAAGGAATTTGTTTGATCCTTTGGGGATCTATTGGTGCCCTCCCAGGGTCAGTCCAGAGGTCGACCTCCTTGCTCTCTTATGCCTAAAGGGATACCAACCGTATCTCACTGACGGGTTAATAAAGGCCAAAACGTCTGGGAATGCTAGTTCCCTTATCGAGGGGAACTTTGCCTCACATTTTGGTTCTGGACTGACCTTGAGGCAGGATAAGACTGATATGTTGATGTAGATTCTTCCTCTGTAATGGCACAAGAGAAGTAAAACTGTAGATGTTCCCAAGCAGGGACACACTGTAGGGCAGACTATGAAGAAGCTGTCTGTTCTTGGTTGAGTGAATCAAATTTGTTTAGTATGTGTTTGTTTTTTTCATCCTTCTTTCATCCTTCAGGAATCTTTTGGTCCCGCTTTGAGTGAAAAGGTGAGTGCAGATGCAGATCTCCTTGCTCTCTTCTGCCTAAAGGGATTACAAACATACCCCGCATGGTTGAGCATCTTAAATTAGTTATGATGGCTGGAGTGTCCTTTTAAATTCCCAGTCAAAGTGCCCTGTTAGAGGGTTTTTGGTTTTTTTTAATTTGAACTCCTCCCTCGGCGGTCTGGTAATTCTTTTAAACTTTCTGCTTTCTAATACATCCTTTACTTAAAAAAAAATTATTTTAAATCTGTGATGAGACCCATTGAAACCATCATATTAAATTTACTGTAGGCTTCTTTTTTCCTGTTTTTTTATTTAATTGAAAACAGGCTGAGGCTTTACACAGGTTACATGAGGTGTGTATGTATTTCTAGGCGTGTCTGGGTGTGTGTTAGTGTGAGTGTCAGGGTGTATGTTTGTATATGTGTCAGTGTCTGGGTGTATACGAATCTCTTGTAGTATGTTACTGTGAATGTCTGTGTGTAAGTGTGTGTTTCTCCCCCTAGGTTTGTGGCCACCACACCTTCCCCTTCTGGCCCTGTTGCCCCAGAATATGTTCTGATATGTTTATATACAGTAGATGTAGAATTCTGTAAACACAAACTTAGGTTTGAATTAAACTGTCATGGTTTGGCAAAAGTGAGAGATCCATCTTAACACAACATAGAAAATTATTTTGGCACTGAGAGTGTTAAATGTGGTTGAATTGTTTATTTTGTTTTGGACAGTGGAGGCTAAAAGAGACAACTGAAGATATTAACAAGTAAAGCTTACTATCCTTCTTTCTACAACAGCCTATAGTGGCAGTTTTGCCTAGCCTGTGATGGAAAGGAAATGCTTCAGTGCTTCCTCTCCTTGGGTCAATGCTCAGTGAAACTACATGTCAAAACAGTGATCCCAGACATGTTTCTCCAAAGCTTTCCCAGGACAAAACTGGTTGTAGTAGCATGAGAAACACTGCTCTGCCATGGAAATGTACATTCATGGTCATTAATTACTAATTAGTAATTACAATATGTTTTCACCCTGTATTACTATTTGTTGACTTTGGGAATGAAGGCAGATAATATGAATCACATAAATACCACTACGTCTTCATCTTAAATCTGCATAAGGCAGCAAATTATCAACCAAATATTTCTTCTTATTATTAAAATGTGTGTAAGAAATACAAAATAGTACTACACTGAGAATGTTTTGCTTTTTGCTAATATTGTGCCACATTTTCCTCCTAGCAGTCTGAGAAATTGTGGCATAAATAAAAACAGATTTGATAGATATTGGTAAAGTTTATATGTTCAATAATGCCCCCACATCTCCTTCAAAAACATTTATGTAATTATGTAAAGGTCTACATAACACATACTAATATCGTTACACTCCGAGGAAGAGTGTTATTTGGGTTGCTGCAAACATTGAGAAGTATAATTAATTTATTATTATCTTCTGCATTTGACATGTGTTTGGGTGTCTTGGTATTTTTTATATTCAGTGGAATGGGTCATACTGAAGAGCTCAGTGACTTTAAACGTGGTGTACTGTTGGGAGGACTTGGAGCAGAGCATAGTCAACAAGCCGGATCATACCAGGAGGGCAATTCTCAGGAGCGTAGTCAGCAAGCCGAGTCAAAGCTAGAAGTCCAAACCAAGAGCCAAATCAGCAACCAAAAAGCAGGGTCAGCAAGCTGGGTCAAAAAACAGAAATTCACCACAACACAGCACCGGGTATGTTTGAGTGTCGGTGTGTACCCCAACTGGGTACTCCCGCCAATCGTTGCTTCCTCCTGCCGGGACACCAACAATTAACCCCTTCAGTGCTAGGCAGAACCAGCATTGTAGATAGAAGGGGGGACGTTGCTGCACCGGAGCTGCGTTGGCACTGTGGCTATCCGAAGCTTAGCTACACAGCGTGGCTATTGTCCTGAAAAGGAAAATAAAGTATCATAGCAGCCCACCCCAAGCATCAGGCAACACTCATGTTGAGGTGAAAACAGGACTACTTTATTTAAACCAAATACAAAGCTATATATACACAAGTAAGAAAAGGGGCAAGACAAATATCACATGCTCTAATTATCATGTCAGGAAGGAAGTAATTAGATCAAATCCAACACAATATCCGGGGGAAGGACAGGATGACATGAGACATAAATACATTAGTTGGGGACGTAGACATGGAATGATGATAGGCATATAATTGGCTTGAGACAATGGCTAGGACACAGAGATAACAGGAGCTCACAGGATTAACAGCTACCTGTTTTGTAATTGATAATTAGGTATGCAGCAGTGACACCTGGTCATATCTACAAGGGGTCTTAAGACAAGGGATAACTCACACAATAACAGGGGAAACATTTCACACTTATACAATCAAGACAATCACCCTTCTTCCTACAACAGGATGTCCAGCTGACATTACAGTTTTGAGACTCTGAGTAGTAAAACATGGGGAGAATCAGTAGAAACTGACCCCCAGTATCCACACACAGAAGTCTCTACAAGGCCTGGGCCCATAGTCGGTAGGGAGGAGGCTGGCTCTCAGGCCTCTCCAGGGGCCCCAGTGATAGAGGTTTCTGTCACAGACAGAGCCTGTCCTGGTGTGTGTGTTTGGGTATCGGAGTGGCAGAACCTGTCCTGGCGTGTGTGTTTGGATGTCAGTGTGGCAGAGCCTGTCCTGGTGTGTGTGTGTTTGGGTGTCGGTGTGGCAGAGCTTGTCCTGGTATGTGTGTTTGGGTGTCGGTGTGGCGAGCCTGTCCTGTTGTGTGTGTTTGGCTGTCGGTGTGGCAGAGCCTGTCTTGGTGCGTGTGTTTGGTGTGTCAGTGTGACAGAGCCTGTCCTGGTTTGTGTGTTTGGGGGTCGGTGTGGCAGAGCCTGTCCTGATGTGCGTGTGTGTTTGGGTGTCGGTGTAACAGAGCCTGTCCTGGTGTGTGTGTTTGGGTGTCGGTGTGGCAGGGCCTGTCCTGGTGTGTGTGTTAATCCAGCCCTGCCTCCAGTGTCCATCAACCACCTTAAATCCAGCTTGTACCCATAGTGTGCTCCAGCCTTGTGCAGTTTTATTTGGCTAAATTTGTTTTAAATGGTTTGTGGACTGACTTTGTTTTACTGTTTAAGTAATTCAGTATTGATAGAATGACATAGTTGATCAAAAAAAGCAACAAAAATAAGGCCTTAGATAGGTAAACTGGAGATAAAGCTGTTTACTCATGTGTATTAGAGACAACAGAAACATTAGTACCAACGGTTAAAACAAAAACATTAAATAAAACAAAACAATAATCCAGGAATATTTGATACCATGTAGCAAAACACCATGCCCATAGCGTGGGTAGATAAATGTTGTATATGTAAACAATATGCACCATTTAACATGCAAGAAAAACCCTGCTGAACCATTATTTAGGGGTCAATCAGGAGCACTTCCCACATAAATCACATTCATGCAAAATGTCCTACACCAAACTTTACAGTTAGCCCAACACAGTTAGACAGGTAACTCTCCTGGCATCTGCCAAACACACATTTGCCCATCAGGCTGCAAAACATAGAAATGGGATTATACTTGCATGCAGCTGCTCGGCCATGGAAAGCCATTCCATGAAGCTCCTGCAGCACAGTTTTTATGCTGATATAAATGCCAGTGGAAGTTTGGAACTCTTAGCTATGGAATCAGCAGAGCATTGGTGACTTTTACGCACCATGCACCTTAGCACACAAATTTCCTCCGTGACTTTACATGGTCTTGCGCTTTGTGGCTGAGTTGCTGCTGTTCCTAAACACTTTCCAGTAATACCACTTACAGCTGACCGTGGAATATCTAGCAGGGACAAAATTTCACAAAAGGGCTTATTGCATAGGTAGCATTCTATTACAATACCATTCTGACCTCTTCAGAATGTCCCTTTTTCACAAATGTTTGTAAATGCAGACTGCATGGCTACTTGTCTGATTTTATACACATGTGGCAATATGTATGATTGAAACACCTGAATTCAATAATTAAGAGGTATGTCCCAAAACGTTTGTCTATATAGTGTATCTCTGGCATTGCAATGGATCACTATAGCCTTTTTTACTTTTGCTGTGGGTAACCTTTTTCACCCTGTCCTTGATTGTTTCCTTTGGAGTTTGCTTTGCTAATACTTGATAAGCAGCACCTGTTAGATTGATTGGGCTCTGAATTCTTGCGGTTTTGCAATTCAGGAATGCCCTCGTTTCAGACATTTGTATGAAATAGCCAATTTTAATTTTGGGGAAAAAGCTGATGCACATGTACTGCAAAGAAACAGATCCGAATAAGCAATAGACCATTGTGAAAAACTAGAAACAAGAGGGAGGATACCATGTGGTTGATTAACCACAGACTTAGTTGCTATAAATCAGCTGCACATCTTAAAGGTTTGCTCAACAAATAATGTAATTGTGGAAATATGTTATCTGTTTTGCTTTAGTGTTGCTTTTGTGAATCCCTTTTTTTGTAAGGGGGTTTCTGTTTTTTAGGACTAATAATGTATAATTTGTATGGCCTTTACGTTACCCAAATGTAATACAGATTTTCATATTACTAAAAACTCTATATGTAAGTTCTGCATGCATTCCATAAATAGGTGAGATATGCTACCTTGATATCTTTGCAATCAAGCATTTACAGACGTGTGAAAAAGAAAGCACACCCTCTTTGAATTCTATGGCTTTACATATCAGGACATAATATCAATCATCTGTTCCTTAGCAGGTCTACAAATTAGGTAAATATGACCTCAGGTGAACAACACATGACATATCACCTATATATATATATAGAAGAACAACTGACCTCTAAAATAGACTACAGAATATTACTATGGATGGGCAGATTTATGGAAGATATTGATAAGCATGGAAGCAGAAATAATCCAAGTATATTCCACAATATATTTTAAGGAGAGCTTCACAATTGTTATATGAAAAGCAGCTTATCGACGACTGGTGTACACAGAATCCCACACAGAAGAACTACACACAGCCCCATAGATTATACACTAGGCTTGACTATTTGTTCATATCCCATGCACATTATTCGTCGATTCAGGGCTCTACAATTGTGCCTATGACGTGGTCGGATCACTGTCCAATTTGCATTATTCCGAGATCTCCCATGATCTGCCAAGACAATAGCAGTGGAGACTTAATGCCACTCTCTTACAGAATGCAAATGTTTGGGCACAGATTTTGCAAAATTATTGTAAGGAGAACTCAGTAGGAGATATAGCCAAAAAGGCATTTGATCGAGTAGATGCGTCATACACTAGAGAGAGTGGGTCTGGGATGCAGGCTTGGATAGGCTCCCTTTACTCATGCTCAACAGCTCACATCAGGGTCAATGGTTTACTTACAGGACCTCTGGTGGTGACCAATGGCACAAGGCAGGGGTGTCTCCACGGTTTTCTCCAATGCGGACATTCAAGGGCTCCTAGTGAAGGAAGATAATGTCAAAACATTGACCTATGTGGATGACATTATTTGCTATATCTAACCCACACATTGCCTTGCAGTTTTTTTGGACCGCTTAGCGGAATACGAGATACTTTCTAATGTAAAAATAAACTTTTCCAAATCACAGATCTTGAGTATTAACTTACCAGAGGTGGAAAGGGTAATGGTGGAATGCAATTTCTCTTTTCGCATTTGAAGTATTAGGGTGTCTATATCTCTGCACAACTGAACCAATTATACAACCTTAATTTCCCCCTCTCTTGTACAGGCTCCGAAGGGATCTAATTCAATGGATACTGCCCCATTTCCCATGGACTGGACGGATTAACGTCATTAAAATGAACATTCTCCCAAGACTCCTTTATCCTTTTACCACTTTACCGATAGCAATCCTTAGAGTGTGATCATTGCTTTTGCATCTATGAAAAATTCCCTAAGTGTGAAATGGTATAATTATCGAGGGTCTAAAAACATGGTCTGAGCTAGATTCAATGGTGCCACTTTGCCCCACAGACACTCTACATTTCTTATAACTCAACGACAGGATTCATTGCGGTTGTTTGCTAGCGTTTGGAATAGAGAATTGTCACAGCAGTTGTCGTCAGATCAGTGGTCAAAAATATTCAGCATCACATCTCACTGTTTTTTCTTTACCATGGAAAGGTTCCTACGATCATCCACCACTGTTGTCTTTTGTGGACATCCAGGCTTTTTTGTGTTGCGGAGATCACCAGTGAGTAATGTTCCTGCTATCTCTCTGATGTATTTTTTATTTTTGTACAGCATAAAGTAGGCCCCGGAGACACCACAAAATAGCAGGAGGGGCCCCATGATCCGGCCTTGATTATTGTAAGGGTCAGGCTTGACCTCAGATTGGCCCTAGGCAGATCAAGTGGGCGTGTGGCCACTTGGCTATTTAAGGAAGGCCAGGGGTCGTGGCCTTCCACTTTTTAAAATTTTGGAAGCAGTGAAGAAGTTTTTCTGTTTCCTATAAAAAAAAACAAAAAAAAACTAACAGGAGGCCTATTTTGTTATTACCTGCTCTCTCTTTTCAGTGCCATGGCTGACCTGGATGGGCTGCTGTCTCGGGTCCGGGATTCGGCGGTGCAGTTCGGGACGTCCTGGATCGAGGAGCGTTTGGCCCAGCTGGCGGCGGAAACGGCTCAGCTGTCGGCAGGAGCGACGCAGGATCCGGTGGTGCCGCAGGAGAGGTCTACGAGGACTCGGAGGACTCGTCCGCCGGTGAGGCTGAGCCCGGAGGTGTCGACTGGCCCGAGCAGACGACTTCGATCCCGGCCGTCGGCCGTCACGGCGAGTGGTGAGCAGGCCTCATCTGAGGCGCGCGAGTCGGCGGTTGAGGTGGGGTCACGTGGCTGGCGTCGTGCCAGCGAGTCGGAGGGACAACGGGACGGCGGGTGTCGTCGGCGTTCGGCTTCGCCGGCGCCTGTGTCCCGTGGGCGGCTGGATGCGGCGTCTACCGGTGGCCGGCGGGGGAGTGAACGGCCGGAGGATGCCCCGCGACGGCGGTCCCCGTCTCGGGGATCGCTTTCTTCTGCCGCGGCTTCTAGTCGGGCCCGGGGCCGGGTGCGTGGTCGGACCCCCTCCCCCCCCCTTCACGGCGGTCTCGCTCTCGTTCCACCCCCCGTTCTCGGACGGGCGACCGTTATTCCCGGGATCACGGCGATGCGGGCAGCGGTTCCAGACGGCGTAGTAGGGCGCGGTCGTCTCAGTGGTTGTCGGCTACTCCTGCTATCTTCTCTACACCTGCTGCTGGCGATGTAAGCGCGTCTGGAACGGCCGGGGGGTGCCGGCGCGGGCTCTTCTGCAGTTGTGTCCCCTACGGCTGTGGCTGGTGCAAAAGATTCAGGGGATTTGGCTCGCCCTTCTGACACGGCGAAAGGGGAAGTTTATGTTTGCTTCGAGGGCCCTTTGGGGGCCCATCTCAAGCAGGAGGTTAAGGAAAAGATATGGAAGGGTGAATATGTCGACATTTTCACCCTGCTGCCTTTGGAGCGATTTAATTTGGATAGGTCATCCAAAACGGAGGAGAAAAAGAAGGAGGATGAGGAACGGCGTAGGTTTCGGCTGATTCCTAGGACATTTCAAAATTGGCTCCAGGCGTTTGCCATATTAGCCAGTGTTATCGGTGAAAGGGCGTCTGATCACTGCTCGCAGCTGTTCTGTTATATGGATAGTATTGGCGAAGCGCATAGGGTTTATGGCGGTTTGGCTTGGCTCCGTTATGATGAGCAAGGCGGTGCGTCCCTCCATTCGTTGGGATCACAAGGACATTGCTTTGTGGCTTAAGGTTACGGCTCCGGTACGTCAGCCCTTTTCAGGGTCTGCCGGCGGAGCCCATAGCTCGCCGTCGGCGGGTCCCAGAAAGGGCTATTGCTGGCAATTCAATGAAGGCCAGTGTAAGTGGGGCTCCACTTGTAGGTTCAAACATGAGTGTTCAGGGTGTGCCGGTTCCCACCCCCTGTCCAAGTGCTTTAAAAAGGCAAAAGAGGGAAAGGCCTCTGGTGCTGGAGGAAAAGGGGGCGACTCCGGTGAGGGTAAATTAGATGGTCCCCTGGTTGGATAGGTATGCTGATAGGCAGGCGGCGGAGTTGATTTTTTCGGGTTTTTCGGAGGGTTTCTACATTCCGTTTCGGGAGGGGGATGTTTTTCGGGCCCCTCGGAACTTGAAATCCGCTTTGTCGTTTCCTGGGGTGGTGGGGGAGAAATTGGCCAAAGAGGTTGAGTTGGGGCGCATGGCGGGACCGTTTGATAGTTCTCCTCTTCCTAATTTGCGGGTTTCCCCTTTGGGTGTGGTGCCCAAGAAGGAGCTGGGCAAGTACCGTTTGATACATCACCTCTCCTTTCCTAAGGGGGGATCAGTTAACGATGGTATTGATAAGGAGCTGTGTAGGGTCTCATACGCTTCCTTTGATTCTGCCTTACATTGGGTTCGGCGCTATGGCCGTGGTGCCTTGTTGGTTAAGTCCGATATAGAGGCGGCCTTCCGGCTATTGCCGGTTCATCCGGATTGTTTTCACCTCCTGGGCTGTATGTGGGATGGGCAGTTTTTTGTTGACAAGTGTTTGCCTATGGGGTGCTCGATCTCCTGTTTTTATTTCGAAACGGTTAGTTGTTTTTTGGAATGGGTGGTCAGGGAGGAGTCTGGGGTTCCGTCCGTCATCCATTATCTGGATGATTTTCTGTGTGTCGGTCCGAGTGGTTCTCCGGTCTGTGCCATGATTTTAGCAACATTGCAGGGGGTCATGAGTCGTTTCGGGGTTCCGTTGGCCCTGGATAAGACGGAGGGCCCTGTTACCCGGCTGAAGTTCTTGGGCATCGAAATCGATACGGTGTCTATGATTTTCCAGCTGCCCGAGGATAAAGTTACTGATTTGCGTTCGTGGGTCGGTCGTTTCCGTGCGGCTCGAAAGGTTACGTTGCGGCAGTTGCAGTCCTTGTTGGGGAAGTTCAATTTTGCATGTCGCATTATCCCGATGGGGCGGGTTTTTTGCAGGCGGTTGGCTCTGGCCTCAGCGGGCGTCCGTTCGGCTCATCATTTCATTCGGATTACCTCGGATTTGAGGGAAGATCTCGCTGTTTGGGACGTCTTCTTGAGTGAGTTTAATGGGAAGGCTATTTGGATGGACGAGGCGGTGGCTAGCATCGATATGGAGTTTTATACTGATGCTGCTGGTGGCGTGGGTTACGGGGCTTTCTTCCAGGGTCGGTGGAGCGCGGCCTCTTGGCCCGCGGCTTGGACGGCCTCTGGGCTTTGCAAGAATCTGGTGTTCCTGGAACTCTTTCCAGTTGTGGTGGCCGTGGAACTCTGGGGGGATTTGCTGCGGAATAAGAGGGTTCGGCTTCATTGTGATAACATGGGCGTGGTGTTGGCCATTAACAATGTTTCTGCTTCCTCCCCCCCTGTGTTACGTTTGCTGCGGCATCTCGTGTTGCGCTGCCTGCAGTTGAACATGTTTTTGACGGCTGCCCATATCCCTGGCGTGGACAATTCCATAGCGGATGCTTTGTCTCGACAGCTGTGGTCGCGGTTCCGGGAGCTGGCGCCGGGAGTGTCGCAGGAGGGTCTGGCTTGCCCACCTTGGCTTTGGACCATGGGGGACGTCGCACGTTGATGTTGCTGCAGCGGTCCCTGGCTCCCTCTACTTGGACGGCCTACCAGAGGGCTTGGTCGGTGTGGGATGCGTTCCTGGCTTCGGCTGGCGACTCGTCTTCAACTGAAGGAAGAGTGTTGGCTATGTTGAGGTATCTGGGTGAGGCCTTTGAACAAGGTGTGTCGGTGTCCAGGGTCAATCAGCTGATAGCCGCGGTGTCCTTCAGGTGCAAGTTGGTTGGTGACGCTGATTTTTGTAAAGAATTTCTTGTTCGGCAGGCGCTTCGGGGTTTTCGGAAGGGTTTTCGGACGCGGGATACGCGTAGGCCGGTGACTTTTTCTGTTCTGGGTCAGCTCTGTGGCCGTTTGGTTTTGGTTTGTACGGATCTCTATGAACAGGTGTTGTTTCGCGCGGCTTTTGTGGTGGCCTTTTTTGGGGCGACCCGCATTAGTGAGTTGGTCAGCCCGTCGCGAGTCCTGAGCGGTGGACTTCGTCTTGAGGATGTGTGTGTGGGTCGTGACGACGTTCGTCTGGTTATCAGGTGATCTAAAACCGATCAGTCGGGCAGGGGTTTTGCTGTCGTGCTGCGCAAGTTGGTCGGTTCTGACCTCTGTCCTGTGGATTGCTTGGTTCAATTTTTGCGGTTACGTCCGCAGGTCCCGGGCCCCCTTTTTGTTCACGATGACGGCTCCTTTTTGTCCCGGTTTCAATTTGTGGCCGTTTTCCGTAAGGGTTTATTGGGTCTGGGCCTGTCTCCTGGGGAATTTGCCTCTCATTCCTTCCGTATTGGGGCCGCTACGGAGGCGGCTAGGTGGGGTCTTCCAGAGGCGACGATTATGAGATTGGGGCGTTGGGGTTCTGCTCGCTATCGCTCTTATGTTCGGCCTTCATTGGTTTAGTTGTTTCTTGCTCTGATGTTTGTTGTTACTTTCTCGCTCTTTTTCAGATCGTGTGCGTTGCCGTGTCTGGATTTTCGGGCACTCCTTCGTCTACTGGGCTGAAAAGAGGGCTGCGGTGCGCGTTCAGGGTACTCAGCTGGGTCTCCCGCTCAGTGATGCTCAGGTTCGCTGGTTTGGGTTTCGGGGCAAGTCTTGGGATTTTGTTCTGTCGGAGTTTTATGCTCGAGCTGCCGTTGGTTCGCCCCCTCATGTTTTAGTGTTGCATGGGGGGGTAACGATCTTTGCGTGGTTCCTTTGCGGGTGTTAGTTCGGAATATTAAGTGCGACTTGCTGCGGTTGTGGACCCGTTTCCCTGGGCTAGTGGTGGTTTGGTCCCATATCGCCCCTCGGCTGTTTTGGAGGGGGGCAAAATCTCTTCAGGGCGTCAACAGGGCGCGGGTGAAGGTTAATAAATCTATTTCCCGTTTTGTGTCCAGGTTTGGGGGGATAGTTGTGCCCCACCCGGATCTTGAGGGTGATAATTCGTCTTTGCTTCGGGCGGATGGTGTTCATCTGACGGATATAGGTTCTGATATTTGGTTGCTGGATGTTCGTTTCGGTTTGGAGAAGGCGGTTGCTGTGTGGAGGAGCCACTGCATTCAAGTAGGTTCGAATGCATTGGCCGTGGCGGGGAACTGAGGTTCCGGTTGGCTGTTTTTAGGATACTTATTCGTGGTACCTGGTTATAATTGGGTGGTTTCTCATCCGAGGTATGGGAACCGTGTTTATTTGTCACGTTTTTTGGGCGTTTCCCACGGGCACGGTCCCAAGGGAATGAGGGGGCCGTTGTGCTTATGCCACGTGCTGGTGCGGTTTACGGCTCGTGGTTGGGGTGCACGGCAAAAGTTGGTGGCAGCTCCCGGCGGAGGTGGAGCTGTCTGGAAAGGATGTCGGTTTATCCTTAAGGGGTGTGGTAGTAACCTCCATGGGGTGAAGTGTGGTAGTAGGGGTGGAGGGACCCTAAGTCATGGAGGTTACAATGTTACAAAGTTGTGTACGTTTTAAAATTCAAATAAAGTTTTATGTGTCACAGTGATTTTACAATAAATAAAGCTGTGGCCTTTTCAAAATCCAGTTGGTTGTCCGTCTCATTTATTTTATGGTACAATACATTATGTTTTAAACCCGTTAGCATGACCCACAAGCTGGCAAGTGCTCGGATCAGGATGAACTGTTACACTTGCATTGAGAGCTCCTTTGACCGCATGTTGTAGGTTCACAGGAACAGTTTCCAAATGCCAAGTTTCCAAATGAAGGAATACCCCATATTGTCCATGATACAGCTTTTAAGTAAATTGTCCAATTACTTTTGGTCCCTTGAAAAAGAGGGGCTACACATTAAAGAGCTATAATTCCTAAACCCTTCCTCCAGTTTGGAATTAAATTAAAGGTGAGAGACTACACTTACATCCGATATTCACTATTTAACTGTAACTTGAATTTATTTTGATAAACAGCAAAAATAACAAAACTTGTATCTGTGTCCAAATATTTCCAGACCTATCTATATATATGTGTGTATATATATATATATATATATATATATATATATATATATATATATATATATATATATATATATATATATATATGTGTATAGATAGATAGATATTGGAGAGTTCTCATAGAAAATTATTTGCTCAGCAGATAACAAAAACACAAGGTAAGCTCATTTAGCATGCATACAAGAGAGGAATGTTATATGAAGATGGATCTGCGGAGAAAGAGAAGCGTTTCTGCATCTCTTTCCATGCAAATCTGTCTGGATTATTCCAGCCCCTTGGAGTGCTTCCGAAAAAGTGCAGAGCCACAGGGACAGCCTAAGGAGGTTTAAGGCATTTCAGGAGGCAGAGTGGCGTATAGAGCGTTAAAAAGGCATTTTTGGAGGCAGAGTGGCATTAAGGGGATTAAAAGGCATTTCATAGAACACTCTGCCTCTAGAAATGCCTTATGCCCCCCATTTAACACCGGTGCGGGGAACTCTGATATCTGACAGCCGGGGAAGGTCTGAGCGATGGACGCAGACAACCCCAGCTGCTAGCCACACCTCCTTCCGGCTGCAGCGTAAATTGTCTACACGAATCACGTAGACATCTGCACGCTGCCCCAGCTACACACCGGGGACTAAGGAGCACCGGTAAGTGGGGCGGGGGACAGGAGGATCCAGGCAGAGCGGGCCTTAAGTGTTCTGGTGCCCTGTGCGAACTACTCCTCTGGTGCCCCCCCATCCCAAAAAAAAAATCGCCCCCCTCTGCCCCTTCTCACTATCTACCACCTCTGCCCCTTCTCACTGCCTCCCCCCCGCCCCTTATCACTTATATACCCCCTGCCCCTTATCACTTATCTACCCCCTATCCTTACTTACCTTGTTGCCGGAGTCCTGCCTTGGGAGTGGGAGGCGTCGTCTTCCCACTCTGCAGCAGTGCACGCTTCACAGCATGAAACGCCGGCACCGCGACGGAGTCACGGAGAGTGAAGGGCGCCGAGCGGTTGCTGAAAACTTCACGAGCAACCGCTCGGTGCCCCTGCCCGGGACTTAAATGAAAACACTGTTTTGTTTTTTTTTGGTTAAAAAAAAACTTTATTTAACATAGAGGATGTTAAATAAAGTTACAAAAAAAACAAACGATGTTTTAATTTAAGTCCCGGACGGCGCCCCTGTTGCTATGGCGCCCTGTGCGGCCGCACAGGTCGCACACCCCTAAGGCCGGCCCTGGATCCAGGTCCCCTGCAGCTGCGGGGGATCTGGATCTTAGTCGTCTCATAGTCAGACCTATTTGAGGTCTGATTATAAGACCACCCGATTATAAGACGAGGGGTATTTTTGCTCTGAAAAAAACCTCGTCTTATAATCGAGCAAATACGGTAGTTTTGCTGCAGCTTATTATGGGCGATGACAGATTAATTCCATAGCCTAGTTGAATCCCATAGGATGCTGGAAGTTAACCTAGATGACACCATTCACAACAAGGTAAACTCTGCACTCGCTTGTGTTTGCAGTTTTCTGTTCCTTTACCTTAATGCACACAGATCTTCATCGTATATGGCACAGATTGAAAATCTGCATTTCATTGCAGTGACAAACAAGATGTGTTGGAGTATTTCCTTGACCCTCTTAGCCAGATTTTAGCTGATTATGTAATGTTTATCCATTGTACAGCATTGTAGAATATGATGGCACTATACTGTATGAATCAAATAATAATCACCATTAAGATGTTTTAACATTTTTATTACATAGAAAAGTAACAAATACATTTATAATTTATGTTTGCATTAAACCCTAGACACAACCCTTTAACACATGCATTACACTGTGTATATATTAAAGGGGCAGTTTAATGTCCTTGACAGCCCAGGAAGAATGCAGATTGGAGTATTATGTAAGTACTTGAAGTACTGTAAAATGCTATCATGAAAATTTAAAAAGACCATATGATAGATATGCATTAAAGCTTATATGATGACCAGAGTGTCCCTTTAAACAAATTAAAAACTAAAAATGAATGAACAAATTGCATGCAACATATTAAAATCATTTATGTAAGAAAATATCTAAGAATTTGTGACCTAAAACTAGACTACATGTGCATTACTACTGAAACAGAACGAAACAGGCACAATCTCTAGTTTGTAAAGAAATTATTAATATAAACCCTGAGTGTAATGCAAAACCTTGAATAAGTGTTTCTGCTTGTCATCTAAAGATCTAAAGGAAATCCAGTTGAGAATACATGGAGGGACATATATTATATTCACAGCTTTTTATCTTATATGTGACTTTTCCTTTCAAGAATTGTGGGCTTTTATTCTCACTGGAGGGACACATATCTCCCACTGCAGCATATATCATAGCAAAGAACTGTGTACCTTTATGCATTAATATAAATAGCTGTTTAGGATTGATTTCTGTGCCTGATGGTCTTGCATGACCTATTCTTCATCAGCCATAATTTGTATATATTTCAGAGCTGACTTATTTAAAGCCAAGAAATAGCAGCTTTACATATTAAAAGTGCATTCAGTGAATTTCTATTCTACTGCGGCAGTAAAGAGTTTTTTAAGGGCATTGAGAAAATCATGTCTTTCTGGATTACACAGAAAACAGCCACACATGCATTTGACAATATAAATAATTGTGATTTATGTATGCACCTTCAACCCTTTAAATGGATGTAGAGGTTTTCTCATGCATGCAATCAGTGAGACATTCATTTTACACAATAATGGATATTTTTATTGTTTCCTTAAAATGCTGAAAGATAATCCATATTATTGATAGATCAGATTATTAGACCTACTGTGAACATTGTAAATGCATATTATTTATACTTTTGTAAATAAAAGTTTAACAAATTAGCAAATTTAAATAGAATTTAGAAATACATTAACTTTTTTACAACTTTGATTTTTTTTACCTCTAACATTTTTAAAGAGATTATCATTATTTGCTTGTGTTATTTTGATGTATAATATACTGTACAATTGTTTTCTTTTGACGTTATTGCTTCTTGTTTTCTGAAACATCTTTTAACATTTAAACAATGTCTTTATTCTTTCTTATACATTTCTACAAGTATCAAATTGGTGTCATAATTGCGACCATTTTGCAGTTATGGGCCCAATCCTTGTCCACTGGATAAAGTTTTGTATTTAAAATAAGTGATCCACAATCAATTCTGTGAGCATCAGTTTGACTGAGGGTGATATGTCTTTTTCAGTCGACATTGGCATGGTTCTGGGTTTTATGTGTCCTTTATTATATGTTGGTATTGTTAGTAGTCGTCAGTTAAGAGCAGTAAGTTTGTTTGAATTGTAAAATAGCGGTCAATATAAATTTGTTTCAGTAGTGTTAGCTGAGAGCAGTCAGTGTATCTGAATTTGCATCAGTTTCAACATTTTGGCTGATTGTGTGTCAGTCTCATGAAAGGGTTCCACTTTTGGGGAAAAATATGCCCCTCCCCATTAGTAAATTAAATGGGGAATTCTTCTTAAGGATATATAATTTCAGGCACTGACATATGATTTATAATAATGAACTGGATACACATACACTCACTGGCCACTTGATTAGTTACCCATGTTCAATTGCTTGTTAACACAAATAGCAAATCAGCCAATCACATGGCAGCAACTCAGTGCATTTAGACGTAGTCAAGACAACTTGCTAAAGTTCAAACCGAGCATCAGAATGTGGAAGAAAGGGAATTTAAGTGACTGAACATGGGATGTTTGTTGGTGGCAGATGGGCTGCTGATCTACTGGGGTTTTCACGCACAACCAGGGTTTACAGAGAATGGTCCAAAAAAGAGAAAATATCAAGTGAGCGGTGGTTCAAGGTTACAGACAGGCAACAGTAAATCAAATAACCACTTGTTACAACCAAGGTATGCAGAATACCATCACTGAACACGCAACACGTCAAACCTTGAAGCAGATGGGCTACAGCAGCAGAAGACCACACTGGGTGCCACTCAGCTAAAAACATGTAACTAAGGCTACAATTGGCACAGGCCCTCAAATTGGACAATGGAAGACTGGAAGAACGTTGCCTGGTCTGACGAGTCTCGATTCTAGCTGCGACATTCAGATGGCAGGGTCAGAATTTGGCGTAAACAACATGAAAACATGGGTCCATCTTGCCTTGTATCAACGGTTCAGGCTGGTGGTGGTGTAATGGTGTGGGGAACATTTTCTTGTCACACTTTGGGCCACGTAGTACCAATTGAATGTTTCCAGCACCTTGTAGAAAGTATGCCACGATGAATTAAGGCAGTTCTGAAGGCAAAAAGGGGTCTAACCCGGTACTAGCAAGGTGTACCTAATAAAGTGGCCAGTGAGTGTATATTTTCATGTCACTCATCACCAATGGCTTCATTGCATTCATGAATTTCCTTCCAAAATATAAAGTGTTCCAAGCAATTAACACACACAGAGCTATTATTTTATATATATCTATTTAAAGTGTTTTCAGGGTAAGGGTGGACACGTTGAACAAAGGGGCAAACAAAGGGGGCAAGTGGCTCAGTAATAAGGTAGACCAAAACAAATTTGACAGACAAAACATCCCAGGTACTATACAGTAAAGGAAAGGAATGCAAAAACATTACGTTGCATTATAGCTGGACATCCTAGTTGCTCCATGTGAAAATTACAAGCAAAAGGTACAAAAGTGCTACAGGTAGTGGCCTCAAATATTAGCAGCACTGGGGGCAATTGTCCCATTCCCAGCCATTTTATTGTTATATTGTACATAATCATATCACTGTTTTAACATTACAAAAATAAACTACTACAAAAATATTATTTTGCTGACCATCTTCATAATATCCAAAAATTTAATTATGTGATTTATTTCATGCAGCATAGTAAACATCTAAAGTAACATACAAAATTAACGAAGCATACACTAACTGTGAATCCACTTTAATGGGTCAGAAGTATAACGCTTTGGAGGAAATAAGTATACATTTAACCTACCTGTGGGAAATGAAATTGATGAAATCACAGTGGGTACAAATTCATTTCCTCTTGTTGTATCTCTAAACTGTCCAGCTACCGTAGTTAAAGTCATTTCCTCCATCAAACTAATATAAAGGGATGCTGAGTTAGAAGTCCCTTAGATCGGAAGTTACCCTGGGATAGTGTGGAGAAGGGACTAATTAACCAAAAGCAAAAAGGGTACGAGACTGAAACCAGTTGATTATCTTGTTTCGTAGAAGCATGAAATTAAGATCAGCAGTGGTAAAATAAAGGAGCAGAATAGATGTTGCTGGCTACAATAAACAGAATGAGGTTGGGACAGAAAAATATATGACGACATTTGAATTTTTTAAGCCTTAGCCTTGATTGCAAAAACAGCTTTGATATTGAAAACAATCTTTTAGAAAAAAAAGGTTTTTAAGCACTGCATTAAACAGACAGATTTATCAGATTTCAGTACTCATCTTGCTAAGAGTAATATACTTATCATAAGATAGTATTTTCTAGTTCCTAATAATAATTTAATTGCGGTAGAAAATTGTGTATATTCTTTTTCTATTTTCTAAACTTATTTAGGGCAATGTAACGGCGCATTTGGTGACGTCCTCTCCCCTGATTGGAGGATCGGGGAGAAGACGTCGCCAGAAGCACTACCTGCTAAGTTATGTCTGCGGAGATGCAGACGAAGATAGCAGATTGAAGATAGCAGATTGAAGATAGCAGATTGAAGATAGCAGATTGAAGATAGAAGTGGAAGCTAGGGAAACATTTAGAGAGTGTAAGAGAGAGCGTGACTGAAAGTGTGAGAGTGTGAGAGAAATAGTGGGAGTGAATGTTAGCGCTGAGCAACAAATTCAATTCCTGAATTAAAAATGCCCCAAAAGATTTGGCCAAACCAAACAGTGTTTGTGTGCTAGTATATGTGTGTGCTAACGTGTGTTGTCATGCCACTGGGTCCCACTACCAGCAGGCAGGTTGCTGCTAGCCGGTGTGAGTTCTCCAGGTGACGTACACCTACCTGACAGCTGTCTGAGGTGTAAAGGATAATGCTGGAGGCACTCCCACGTCTTACAGCAAGGGATGGGACAAGCTAGGCGCTGGATTTAAATGCAACACTGTATCATGGCTTGTTTTTGGCCATTCTCTGCCTAGGCCATTTTGGTGAAACTTCGCACCAGGTTATGTCCAATCCTCCAATGGACATCACAGAAAGTGCACAAGGGGGTTAGTGGCTGTGCTCTCACGGATGTGGATATGTGAAACAAAGAGAAACACAATGTAATATGTCTCTTAAAGCGTATTGTTTACAAAATGAAGGCCGCAAGGGGCAACTCACATTTGGTGGGGGCTTCTTCAGTTAGCCCTAAAGTATGTGCTTGGGCGATATAATCATCGCCTTAAAGATTTCTTTGGCAGCAATATGTAGTATAGGTGGTATGTTCCCCACAAAGGACATAGTGGTGGCTGACAAGGTATTCTGTTTTGTAAATTAAAAAAGGTCCAGGAGCAAGATAAATAGTTTTCAAAAAAATGTATTCTAAACTTTTGGTAATAAAAACCAATAAAAACCAACAAAAGGTTAATTTAAAATAACACACAATATATACACTCTGAGGAAGCCTGTGCTAGGCAAAACGCGTTTGTGTCTTATTTTATAAGCAAGAAGGCTTCAGCTTACGTAGTATATAGAGGTCATCTAACTACCTCTGCTACCAGCTCTGCACAACCCACGAAAAGCTGGAATCACTTTCCAAATTGATTGCAGTCGTTGATTTAAAAAAAGAAAAAAAGTATAATAGTGGAACAGTACAAAACTGGCTACTATGTCGAACACAGACAAGAGTACTGCTGAGTGCTGAAAAATCTCTTAGATGCACAGCATGTGCACAACCCTCTGTTTTAACCTGCCTATGTAAACTATTAATAATTTAACAGCAAAAAAAACCTTTTGTGTTGTTTTGCTGGTAGTGTAAAAATGCAACTCTGTTGAACCTTACTAAGCAATAATTTTTAGTAGTTGGTATGCACAGAAATCTTATGTGGTGTTGTTATTTTTTCCTGTTACTTAAGTATGTGTGCATTGAATGTTTCTGCAAATGTAAACCTGAAATTATTTCAATATCATTTTGGCTCACCCTCTTTCTCATGGCTAATAAAACTGTATCGTCATGCTTTAATATAAGATTTTATTTTATACTTTGAAGTTTGAACTACTTTGTTCAGTTTGCTGTTCCATTGTTTCCCAAATGTTCATCAACTGTATATATTTATGTGTAAGGTGTTTCATCATACACCCCACACCATAATTCACAGCTCCCACCACAATCGATATTCCCCAATCAACAAAATTTCAAAAGATACCATAATCACCCCATACTGCATCATAACTTCATAATCTACATAATTTATCATCATCTCCATACGCACCCCATTATCTTCATACCCTTCCCTTAGTAGACAGCCTTCATATTCATACAAACAGATTTCCCCCCGGCCTCTGAGTCTTGCAGTCTGCAGTGCGGTCTCCTTGCTCATCTGCCAGTCAGCGCTGCCCCATATATGAAGTCATATGCAGACACACAGTGAGATGCTTGAATTGGCACAAATCCCTTTTGTGGCGGCAACTGTATACAGCGGCCGCGGCCGCACGCTGGTTGCAAAACATACGTGAGCTAAGAGGGAACATTGCTTGGGAATAGTATTTCAAGGACTAAAACACACTGCGTACATGCACAGTCCAATGCCTAATTGTGTCACCAATATCTGTCAATGATTTACTGTTTTGTGTTGTCCATAAACAAGAGGTTTTACCGGTAGCATAAATGTGCAATTGAGTTAGACTCTACTCAGGAACATTCAAGTACAAAAATACACTGTGTACATGCACAGTCCAATGCCTAATTTGTCAGAAATAATAATGGTTCATTGTTTTGTGTTGTGCAAAAACTAAAGGTTTTGCTTGTAGCGTAAGCATACAACTGTCTTAAATCCTACTCAAGCTTAGTATGAACATGAGCCTCAACTTCAGCACTGTTACTGTCACTGACTGTCTTGCACTCCAACTTTTATCAGTCTGTAACTGCTACATACAAGTTAGAATGACATCAACACACTTATATACAGTGGGACAAAAAAGTATTTAGTCAGCCACCAATTGTGCAAGTTCTCCCACTTACAAAGATAAGAGAGGCCTGTAATTTTCACCATAGGTACACTTCAACTATGAGAGACAGAATGGGGGGAAAGAATACAGGAAATCACATTGTAGGATTTCTAATGAATTCAATGGTAAATTCCTCGGTAAAATAAGTATTTGGTCATCTACAAACAAGCAAGATGTCTGGCTCTCACAGACCTGTAACATCTTCTTTAAGAGTCTCCTCTGTCCTCCACTTGTTACCTGTATTAATGGCACCTGTTTGAACTTGTTATCAGTATAAAAGACACCTGTCCACAACCTCAAACAGTCACACTCTAAACCCCACTATGGCCAAGACCAAAGAGCTGTCGAAGGACCCCAGAAACAAAATTGTAGACCTGCACCAGGCTGGGAAGACTGAATCTGCAATAGGGAAGCAGCTTGGTGTGAAGAAATCAACTGCAGGAGCAATTATTCGAAAATGGAAGACATACAGGACCACTGATAATCTCCCTCGATCTGGGGCTCCATGCAAGATCTCACCCCGTGGTGTCAAAATGACCACACGGTGTCACACGGGGGGGGACCTAGTGAATGACCTGCAGAGAGCTGGGACCAAAGTAACAAAGGCTACCATCAGTAACACACTACGCCGCCAGGGACTCAAATCATGCAGTGCCAGACGTGTCCCCCTGCTTAAGCCAGTACATGTCCAGATCAAACCAAGGTAGAACTTTTTTGGTAGAAACTCAACTCGTCGTGTTTGGAGGAGACAGAATGCTGAGTTGCATCCAAAGAACACCATACCTACAGTGAAGCATGGGGGTGCAAACATCATGCTTTGGGGCTGTTTTTCTGCAAAGGGACCAGGACGACTGATCCGTGTAAAGGAAAGAATGAATGGGGCCATGTATCGTGAGATTTTGAGTGAAAACCTCCTTCCATCAGCAAGGGCATTGAAGATGAAACGTGGCTGGGTCTTTCAGCATGACAATGATCCCAAACACACCGCCCGGGCAACAAAGGAGTGGCTTCGTAAGAAGCATTTCAAGGTCCTGGAGTGGCCTAGCCAGTCTCCAGATCTCAACCCCATAGAAAACCTTTGGTTGTTGAGTTGGGAGTCCGTGTTGCCCAGCGACAGCCCCAAAACATCACTACTCTAGAGGAGATCTGCATGGAGGAATGGTCCAAAATACCAGCAACAGTGTGTGAAAACCTTGTGAAGGCTTACAGAAAACGTTTGACCTCTGTCATTGCCAACAAAGGGTATATAACAAAGTATTGATATGAACTTTTGTTATTTACCAAATACTTATTTTCCACCATAATTTGCAAATAAATTCTTTAAAAATCAGACAATGTGATTTATGGACTTTGTTGTCTCATTCTGTCTCTCATAGTTGAAGTGTACCTATGGTGAAAATTACAGGCCTCTCTCATCTTTCTAAGTGGGAGAACTTGCACAATTGGTGGCTGACTAAATACTTTTTTGCCCCACTGTAGCTATGCTTGTCTTGATATATAAGTGTTGATTGGCCCGAGTAAAATAAGCAAAGAAAAAACACACATGCTGTTCACAGCCACAATCATCAATGAAACCATTACACAGATTGGAATTCTTTTTGGCTACTTCTACATATCAATCATTTACATTACAGTTATTTATAAAGTGCCAGCAGATTCCGCTGTGCTATTACAGTCAGAACAATTTAGAAACACATACAACAATAAACTGGTGCAAAGGAGAAGAGGGCCCTGCTCTTGCGAGCTTCCAATGTAGTCGGTGGTTGAGGGGGAAGTGAGACAGTAGGAGAGGAGTGCTTGGATGGGGATGAGTTGATCTGGTTCCGATGATGTGTTGAAGCTGTTAATTGTTCAGATGGCTTGATTATGATGATGGTTGGGAGTACTGGGAAGGAATGTTGTACGCTTCCCTGAACAGGTGGGTTTTCAGAGAGGTTTTGAAAGTCACGTACGAGGAAGAAAGTCTGACAGAACGGGGAAGGGAATTCCACAAGAGGGAAGCGGCGCAGGTGAAATCCTGAATACGGGAGTGGGAAGAGGAAAGAACAGTAGAAGATGTAGG
Organism: Spea hammondii; assembly: GCA_029215755.1. Taxonomy (NCBI): domain Eukaryota; kingdom Metazoa; phylum Chordata; class Amphibia; order Anura; family Pelobatidae; genus Spea; species Spea hammondii. The sequence continues at coordinate 104,472,262 of JARDYJ010000002.1, read as the reverse complement.
GGTGTATTTGGATAGGAGGATAGCGATGTAAAGTGGTGCAGAGTTGTTGAGGGCTCTATAGGTCAGAAGTATCATTTATCATTTACCCTCCTATACACAGGTCTTTCCCCCCTTTTCCTTCCTGAAAGAGTGGCAAAAATGGATTGTAATGGCGATAAAACATGATAACCAAATAAAACAAAATTTCCAAGATTCGTATGAACACACGGAATTGGCAAATTTAATTAAAAATAAAGTCTTATTAAAACTCAAAATAAACTGTGTACAAGCTATGTAATGTGCTAGAAGCTACTATCTGGCTGCACAGCATTTGTAGTGCAACTCTTACATGCTCAGCAAGAATAGACAATTTGTCCAGGCACCATGCCCCATTCATGGGAATAAAACATCCCACATAATTTCTATATTACCACACCCAAAGAATGTATTATTTTGAGTTAAGAACTATCAATTTGAGTAACCCACAGCACTTTAAATCCTACCACCATTCCAAGATAGACTAGTGCTTGTATAGTCTAAACTTTACCTCTGAAGAAGTCTGCTGGCAAAACGCGACACATGGTTTTGACGCAAAAACAAGCACTTTTTTATTTAGTTATACTGGATGTGAATACTTTAGTATATTTATTGTTTTGTTTAGATATTATATTAAAACTGCATTTCAACTTAATTTAATTCCAGTCTCTTTCAATATCACCAGTTTGTCTTTTTCATAAAGCTATCCTGAATCTAACACAGAACCAAGGATTAATTAAGGTCTCTACATGAGGAAAAATGGGCAGACTCCATGGGTCTAATGGTTCTTATCTGCCGTCAAATTCTATGTTTCTTTGATAATGTTTGATGGAACAAGACAGAGACACCCTGTTTAAATGAGCCTGTGTATTAGATTCCTCAATTTCACACATGCTTAGGCCTGAGTGAATTTCAAATAAAGGATTAAGGCAAGAGGAAGTGCAAAGAAAATGGAATGTTAGACACTTTGTTAAATGTGCTGTCAGAGTTTGTGGAGCGTTCATTCTAACTCTATTCCATTCAACCTTGCTGGTAAAACATTAAGTGAAAATTCGGGACTGGATTTTCCTGATCTTTAAATAATTATCTGATATTTCAACATGTAATTTCTATTGCTTTTACATAATTTTGAATGTATTATCAATAAAGGATACTTTTTCTATGCACTCTGCCCAAATGACCTCAATCTTTTTTCGAATATCAAAAAACCTAGGCTTTCACCACTTGATTTGCCTTGTCATCATGTAACTTTTTCACAGCACCGAATGTTTGACTGGGTGTTTCCATTTGACCCATGCTATGTATGCCATGTTATGTTTACGTACTTAGACTAGCTACTTATTATAGCTAGGGATTGGGCAGACAGAAGGAAGCATTGGCCCTGTTTAGTTAAGTTCTTCAAACAGGAGATAGGTATTTGTTTGTTTGATGTTCATTTTGGTATGTGCTGGGTTAAAGGGCCATTGTCCCACAAACAAAGACAGGTGCTAACTCATGTGTGAAACCAGTATTCATAGAATAAATATGGCTCACAGCCTAAACAACACCCATTCTGTTTTCTATTAATCCAGAAAAGTACCAGATGGAGGCATCAAACCTCACAGTCCTCTTGTGGGAGGTTAAGGTGATCAGGACCGATCACAGAAGGAATAGTAGCATATGCCCAACGCATATTTGCAGGTTAGAGGCAGGGTGAGGAACCTTGCCAGAATCAGAAATCTCACTGTAGCACTCAGTTGGCCCAATGTGCCAGGTGAGAGCACATGTTTCCAGGTCACAGACAAAGCCAGAGTTAACAGCAAGAGAACTAGTTCAGGCTGAAGCACTGGATAACCACACAAGAGGTATGGTTATGGCAACACAGGAAGCTAGGACTAAGAAGAAGCCATGGTAAAATGAAGGTCAGTAGTAGAACAAGATCTATAAGGGATCAGGTTGGCTGGAAGAAACAGGTATTAGGCTGGAAACAGGTAGCAGACACAGGCCTAGGAAGCTCGCGTATTTTTTAGTGGACACCCTTATCTTGCCAGAGGTAATATGTCTCTTGTGGTTGCTCACTGGAGTGATCACAGTGCATCCTGGGAAGGGTTTTCGGTTTCACTGAATGCCTCGATATCAAGGCGCTTCAGCAACAACGTTTGAGCTTAGGAGACGATTGTTGATCACCTCCTAAGTTCTTTTAAAGCAGGCAGCCGCCATATTGTATAACCCCTATGATGTGCCAGGCAAGTTAATTATCGTTAAGGGGGTGCATTTCCAAGATGTGTCTGGCACGTCAATTGTCGTGAAGGTTAATGCAGATGTTCTGCATCCTGTTACCACAGCAATGATGTCATCCCCTCCTCAAGGGTGCCTTCCAGGGGCTTACCGGGGGCATTGTAATCAGGAAGAATTATTTAATAAAGACATGAGGTATCTTTAGGTGTATAACCTTATCATTTAATCAAATAAGGTAAGACTCTTTGCTGAACACTGACATCCAATAAGGTTTCCATTTCAAAATTGTCATGTCCATCAGTAATGACCAGAAGGTCAGAGGCATTTACTTGTACACATACAATACTGGATGCAACAAGTAGTCAGCAGGTAAACCCAACTGAAATATTGCTTCATTCATCTGATGGCACCTTTCTTGGTGAAAACCCATCCACTTAAAGTTAAGAAATAAGGAAGCATTGCCAAACACTAACTTACATCCAACAGGCAAGCATAAAGATTTGTTTTTCACATAGAAAGTCTATAGTGCAGGGGGTTCTGTATGTACTATTTTTGCCATTAAATTCACTTTATACATTTATCTCTTAGAGCTCATGTCTGCTGTACTTGAATAGATAGTTGAAAACAATGAGATGTGTATGAGATTCTTTTTAAAAAAAAAAGCATATGCAAAGTGAAAAAGAATGAAATGTGTGATGGATGAAGACGGGATTGTGGTGTATGGACAGGAGAATGTTTTAAAGAAAGTGTGGACATTTTATGATTAATATGCTTAAAAGAAAAAGAATTGTATAGTGCAGGATGATTTGTTGAAAGAGCTGGTTGATAGATTAGATCGTTTAGATAAAGACCTGGGAGTGATTGGTTACTGATTGGGTTCTATTGTACATGTTGGGAAGAAATTGGAGATATTTTTTTTTGGATGTATGTAAAAGGAGTTTGGAGAGTGATGAATTGGTTGACTATGAGGAAGGGTTTGATTGTGTTATTCTCTTAAAAAGAGGAAAAGCAGGAGTTTTACTTTGTTAAATGTAAATTACAAAATAATAACGACAGTGTTAGCATGTAGGATTAGGAATGTTGTTGAAAGTCTGGTGTGTGACAAACAAGTGTCTATAGTTTAGAGTTGCTGATTGGAGAAAATGTAAGATCTTTGCGTGATATAATTCGGTATTGTAGAGAAAGAATGCAGTCGGTGGGGCTATCTCGCGTGGTTTTATGTTTCGGGTTTTAGAAAAGATGAGAATACCAGGGAGACTGATTAATTGGATTAAATATTGAGAGTAGAGTACAGGTGAATCGGCGGTTGTCGGAGAGGATTAAGGTTAGGTCTGGTGTGCAACAGATGTTTTTTGTCACAATTTTTTTATTTGTGTTATAGAACCATTGTTCGTATTAGAAACAATGAAGTGATTAGAGGAGTGGAGGTGCCCGGAAAAGTTTTAAGGTTATTGGATATATGGATGATGTGATTGTAGTATGTAGAAACCAGGCTGGTGGGAGATGGGTGAAGATTTTGGTTGAATGTTTTTGTATAGTGAGTGGGTTTAAGGTGATTTGGGATAAATGCAAGTGTAAGGTTTTTGGGTCTTGGGAGGATGTTGAGGCATGTGTTTAGCTGGTAGAAAAAGGGGATATTAAGGTTCTGGGTGTTAAATTTGATGGCAGGTTGAAGGGAAATTGTAATTGGGAGTGAGTGATTAATAAAGTCAATCAGAGAATAGGATTGTGGTTGTTACAGAGTTTGGCTTTTGAGAGAAAGCTTTTACTTATGTTTTAATTCTGTTTTGTGTTAATAGTGTTTTTCTGCCAGATGATCAGAATGTAAGGAGGCTTGTAAGGATGTTTGTTTTTTTTCTGCAATTCTAAATTAGAAAAATTAAAACAAGAGAAAGTGATGATGAGCAGAGAGAAAGGTGGCATGAATGTTCCTGATATTGAAAGATTTTTGTTACTAAAGTATGTCGAGGGATGTATGTGAAATACAATACTATAAGAAAGAGTTGGCTGTATGGTAAGGTATACATCCTGGGAACATGTTAAGGTGATATGGTTTGTTTGTTATAGATAAGAGAAAAATTGTGTGCTTTACTTTTGGGTGAGTGGTTTTATGGGAGGATTGAGGATTAAGAGGGTATGAAGGTCTTGAAGACTGGCGCGAGAAGAAGAAAGTTCTTAGGATGATTGAGAAGAGAGAAACTAAGGAAGTGTTGGTGGTTTGAATGAGAGGCAAAGTGAAATTGTGTGGAAGAAACAGATAAGACTGCTCCACAAAGCTCTATACCTGCTGCGGTCCCCCCTGCAACCTCCGCCGCACGCCAAGCTGCCGCTCCATCGCAGGGGAGGCCGCGTCCCCTGCCTCCAGTAGAACGCGTCCCGCTGTCAGAACCCGACCCGCAGCCACTCACCCGAGTACCCGCGGGTCGGTCCCCTGCCGCGTCCACGCTGATCTGGCCGGCGTGCGTGCTAGCTCCGCCCCCTCTTTCTCTGCTTCAGGAAGGAGGGGGCCGCGCGCGCACTCGATGTCATCGCCCGGGAACATTTAAAACTCCATCTTCGCTACTGCTCGTTGCTTGATGTATTTTCGGCTGCTGTTTCGTGAGTTTCTATATTCTGATTATTATCCTGGCTTGTTTAACGGATTCTGCTACTTCTCTGGAGACCCTGACCACGGCTTGTTAACGGACTTTGCTACTTTTCTGGTGCCCTTGACTTCGGTTTGTTTCCTGACTTTTGGGCACGACTGCCTAAACAGTGCTTCCTGCATTTCGGGCACGATTGCCTAAACGGTGCTTTCTGATAATCAGCTGTTATTAAGCCAAGTCTACCTGTTCCTGCATACCGGACTCCCTTATACTCGTCCTCACACCCGCGATCCGTGAGCGCCTCTATGCTGGTGACGGCAAGGGGGCTTGTCCCGACATCCGTGGACCCTACCTTATTGGCAGAGGTGGGGAAGGCAGGGCGAGAGGCTGGCAATCCCTTAGGGGAATTGCATAGTATAGTGGGAGAAGGCAGGATCACTCTGAAGCTAGAGAGATGGTTTACCTGTCAGCTCATATAAAAAAAAACCCTGCACACCGTTCATTAGGTGCTTAGTTATTGAGCTTACTAGCTGGCTTTGCTCTGCTCAGACCCAATTCCTTCTGTGATCATCCTACGCTCCTTGAAAGACTTCCCGGCACCTGACTGGCATTGTTTCCTGGACTTTGTGTATCTCTCCTATCCTGACCCGGCTTGTTACCCATTGTTGCACTGTTGCCGCCTATCCTGATCCTGGTTCGCCTCCCGGACTTCGCTTTAGCCTTTGGACCTTACCCTTCGGACCACGAATACCTTGGCCTTCTACTTCTCCACCCTGCTCTACGCTCCCAGCACGCCCTGACAGTAGTCTTATATTCAGGCGTTTTCTTTTTTTCCTAAATTAATATTCAAATTTAGGGGGGTCATCTTATAATCAGGGTCATGCAAATACGGTAATTCTATGGGAGGGGTCCTTTGGGGTCACAAAAGTTCAGTGGGACAGTCATAGATTCTTTGTAGGGGTAACTTGTCTGCCTCCTTGTTTTAAGCAACATCAATAAACACCCTGCATACTGGAGGCAACAGGCGGTAAAATCAATGGTGTCTATTCACCAAGTGGTTGAGTTAAGATTTAACTTGACTGACTGGACTCTAGTCGCATGCACTTGCATGCTAACACTTGCAAAACAACTTAGCAGAGCTTGCGAGAGGCTATGAAATACATTTTGTTACAGAGGACATGAAAGTATATTTAGCAAAACCAAATAGATATTTTTGTTAAAAAAAAAACTGTGGTCCTCAAAACCCCTGTTAGCCAATGGTGGCTATGATGGCGCCCATTTATACCTGCTCACCATCCCCTGCAAATAGGGACGGTAAGGTATCGTGCAGACAACCTCCACTGTTGCCGGCACTTCCGCCGGGGCTTCTATGATGGAGCACCGGAAGGTCACGTCACGCCGGACAGAAGACAGCTGAATTAGAGCAGGATACCTAGCCTTTATTGTTGGGTCTACCCAGAACCCTGCTACATTTATATCATATACATACATACACACATACACAATTTGTAATGTCCAAATTTAAGTTATGACACCTGTAGTAAGTTACAGTAAAATAGTTTTTTCTTGCCCACATCAAAATGTTTTTCAAATAATTACAAAGCATTATAATAAACACTGCTGATGTGCTGATACTGATTTTTTGATACAGTATTCAATTTATAATATAAATATAAATATATGATAAGAAATAGAAGGACTTAATGTAGCCGTTCGTTCAGTATACTTCAAGTAGACATAAATCAATTTGCAAACAGGCTCAATCTACTTTGTCATTCATCTACAAAAACTAAGATCAAAGAGGGACTGAGTACACATAAGCATTGCAACCTTCTTAACCCAGATAGCATAGATCTGACATTATTACTGGAGCTTAGTCCAATAAGTGACCAAAAACTATTTTTTTTTTAAATCTAACAAAGGTTCAACTGGATTAGAAGAAGCGTATATAGTGATGTGTTCATAAACATGATCTCAGCTAGAAAATCTGACCGACAACACAAGGATTCAAAGATTTGAGAGTGAACCTGGTTTGTGACAAATGATGGCTGTCATTTGGTTTCTGATTTTTGTTAGTTGTATTTTCTTCAATCCTTACTACAGACAGTTGCAAATTTTCAGCTAAATGAATAATATATATTATTTATAGATGGATTAAAAACAATCTTGAAGGGGGCCTAACCTGATCAGCTGAAAATCTAGCAAATCTTCAAAATAGGAAAATCTTTCAAACTACATGAGGAACAAGGGTATGCCTAGGGTTTGTGATATTTGGGTGCAGTATTTTTCAGTATCCCCCAAAATTACACATATACTAACACTCAGAGTCACTCTGACGCCATACGCCAACACATATTCACTCAAATACCACACACTTAAGCATTTATACACTTAGTTTTCATCTCCCGGGGCCGCTGAAACTAGACTCAACCCTGACACCATACTTACACACGCTAACACCATACACACTCATATCATACACGCACTCTAACACCATACACATTTACACAGACACTCTCTCATCATGTCCTACCCTTCCTAATCTCACTTCTTTCCCATCCCTCTCACTCTTTCTCTCACTTCTCATTATCTTCCTATATGCCCCTCTCCTCCCCTCTTTTTTATACTCCCATCAGCTTGTACAACTCTTCCTCTTACGTGTGCATAGCTATTTTTAGTGCAGCTCATGCTATAAAAAAACAGAAAATCAATATGTAACTTTCATGGGTACAGTGAACATGAAAAATATTTATGATTCAGCAAGCATGGTAAACTTGGCACAAAAGCTATGGTCACCATGGTATGAAGATCCCTGCTCATGAAGGAATTACTTCATTGTCTAGATAGCATTGGTAAAAAGATGTATGCTTTGATGTTCCCTAGTCCTTCTGATTCAAGCTCAAGAAAAGGAAGGCCACCAACGCAGCATGCTCTGTGCTGTGGCTCTGAGCAGGAAGGGTATTACATTTCTCACACTAATTTAAAGATTTGTATGTGCCCCCACAGTGCAGCTCTGCCTCCAACACACAAGCAAAAAAAAACAAACCCAAAAAACACTTGTTTGCAGCTGTGCATCTTCGATGCAAAACTAATATTTTGGGGCAAGACACCAAGTAGCTGGTCCCTCATATGGAGAAACAAATAATAGTAGCAGTATTTAATATTTATATATTACCGGTGAATAGTAACTAGAACAGGAAAATCTAATTCATATATATTTAATATGTGTGTAAGAATTAGGATTTGAGAATCTGGCACGTGAAAATTCAGTTTATAACATAACAAATGGTAAAGTACACAGTTTTGTGCAATTATTTCTCATTTCATATATGATTGTTAAATATTGGTAATCACATTCAACTTAATTCTTTAAAGGAATCTCAGTGAAATCTTTCCTGAAAACAATCTAACCAAATATCTAACCATACAGTCAAAGTAATTCATGATTATAATTAAAAGTATAACATACACTCCAAAAAATAATTTGACAAGAAAAAAAGTATGCACATATGCTATCCCTTAAATATCGGCCATATAGAAAGTACTATAAATGTTTGAATATTTGGTCACAGTGGTTTCAAACATATTGTCTTGAATTGGGATGCATGTGAGTGTCATGAATGTTTTATCCCCAATAATAAAAAATTTTTATTTTGTAAAAAAAAGGGTCTATGTTGGAGTATAGCAGTATATATTTTAATATGATAACATCACAATACATTATTATTGTTAGTTTTATTGACTCTACAATCAAGTGCATATTTCAAGTTCTAAAAACAAATTACCCTGCAATGAATTTTCTGTTTTTATTTAAATCTATCCATGTAATGAAAATACACAAAAATGTGTGAGGGCATTTGGGAGCATTACAAAATGGTTAGCTCCTTAGTAGAGCCATAAAGAAGTAAACAGTAAGCTTGTATAAAGATCTATGGGGCCCCACAGTGCCATTGTCTTCAAAAGGAATTTAAAACAAATTGCTGAGGGCCAGCACATAATTTAGAGACTCACAACAATTTTATGACTTGCTAATGTTCCTAATTACATGCCTGTGAAAGGCTTAATTAATTGGGGGATGTAGCAAAAAAGTGGAGCCTATGTTTGTTATCACGGTTCCACTGCATTGATTTTAGTGCCTTAGGACCTCTTTATTTGCACAAAGAAAATGCAAGTCTCTCGGAAAAAAAATGCACATAACGATCAACCCCTTGCTGCTTTCTAATATAGTTTTTTTTCTACTTAACCAAAGTGCTTGTAATCATATTTTGTAAATGTTGGTGCTGTTAATTGCATTGTAAGAGAAAATAGGTTCTGCTTGGTTGATTGTGGAGAATTTTAACTTCTTTCTCGGCTCCTTGTTTGAAATGATCTGAAAAGTAATCATAAAGTAAAGAAAATTCTTAAAATAAAGGTTTACAAAACAACACATTTTATATAGATAGACAGACAGCTAGACAAATAGATGGGCATGCCTAAAATCTAAAAATCGTCCACTTAATCTTTGTATGCCTGGTACTTTATACATAGCTTGGAAGATAGCAGAACATCAGAACTGCAAAAGCCAGGGAGTTCAATAACCATACTTTGTTGTGTCATATACTTTACATATGTTACACTATTTATATTATAAAATTGATATATCACATGTTTTGAAGAGAGTGTCTATTGTAATCTTCTATACAAGCTGTCCTGTCTGTTGACTGGTAATGTGGTTTTATCATTTCATCATGAGTTGTTGAGATTAGACTTTTTTGAACCACCACTTAACTGTCTACAGCCCATACTACTGTTTTTAAGTCATGCTAGTCTACTAGAGACAGTGTGAAGCCTTTTCTTTGTGTACTTTCCCACATCCTATAAACAAAATAACAATCCTTATGGATAACAAAAAGTTATTAACATATAGATGTCACCCTTCATGTAAATAGTGTTTGATGCCACCGCGGTCCTTGTCTTTGTATCTCAGAATTCCTGTGTGTTGCCTGTGGCTCCTTATATAGATTGATTCAGATACTGAAACACTTAGATGGGATGTATTGTTTAAAATCCAGTCTAATTTTGAATTCCATCAGGGGAAAAAAATAATTAATTAGGGGACAGATTTATTTAATACATTAGACTATAGGTCTTCTTAGCAAGCAGAGCAAAGTGGAGAAGTGACTGATATCTAGGCCTTATCATGATTTTTAAGACTACATTGGGGTAATAAGAACATGGTCTCTGGTTCAGTATCACTTTATTGTGGTTTTAATTCAGCTATGTCCATAAGATGCCATGACTGACATTCGGCAGTTGTTCAAGCAAAATATGCTACCAAAAATTTATATAAGCATTAAGCATATAAATTTTATTTGGAGGTAATCTCTTCCAAAAAAACATCCCTCACAAACAGCTGCATAATTTGTAGTGGGGTGTATCCTGTTGAAGATTAATGCGGGACTGTAAACAGCTAAACCTAACAGTCTTATCTCGAAGACTAATATAACAATTCCCAAAAACCCACACAATTTACATATTAAATTTTACTTATTAACATACCATTGCTTTCATATCTGGAATCACATACTTAACCACTAACCAACCGAATCTACCACCAAGCAAACAATCATACAAAATAAAATATTCCACTAACAAACACATACATGTAACAATTCCTCACTAACCAACACAACTTGCAAACTTAATTACTAAACTAATTTATTTCCCAAATAATACTCTGGAAAAACTCACATACTGACTAATCACCGACCCAACAAATGCAGCTAACTTAATAAAGCTTCTCACTTACTATCTACACACAAATTGAACCTTCCACACTTAACCAATGGAATTTACTTACTAACTAACAACATCTTGCTCACTAAATAATGTAATTTTCTTCTATTTAAAATACAGTTTGGATAATTATTTCTAAAATTCCCCATTAACGAAACTTTAAGCTAAGAATTCCTCAGTAACCCATTCAATTTCTGTCTTATTGGCAATTAAAATTACACTAAACTAAACTATATATTTTAGGCAGGTGTGAAAAAATGCTGTAAAGGAACCCACTAGACCTGATAGGTAAGGGGGGGCATGGCTGCTGGCCTATGCTGGCCCAGTCAGAGAAGTGGACAATTGATCTCTGCCTGCAACATTGCTGCAGGCATGCAGGCAAGTGGATATATATATATATATATATATATATAGTGTGTGTGTGTGTGTGCGTGTGTGTGCAGGGCCTTCATCTTTCCTGGGAGCTTTCATGGCTGTTGTTTGTTCTCTCTTTTAGTCACAGAGGGTTGTTCCCTAACCAGTGCTTTGAGGCAGTGAGAACAACGAGGTCTGTGAAGCCAAGTCCTAGGAGAGGGCTGATGGTGACTTAGGACAAGGGCTCATGTAGTTGTATATCAGAATCTACCTGCTAGGAGCGATCGCAGAGGTTGGCAGTTAATAGATTTATTGGAGTGTATAGTTGTTTGTAATTGAATAAATAAAGCTGTAGTGTAGCCAACACCATTATCCACATTTGGTTGTTGTGTGATTTTCTTCATTTGGGAGTATTGGCCAGCTATTGGCCAAAGAAAGTAAGAATGTTTTCATACATATATATGTTAATAGTTTATTTTTAGCATTTAACAAAATTAAAGCAAGTAAAAGAAGACAAATCCAAAGAAAATTTGATGTGACCATATTTTGTCTTTAAAACAGCTTTAATTCTTCTATACTTGCACAAAATAAGGGATTAGGTGTATGATTAAACAATTATACTAAATAGGTACTAATTTATTTTGTGGAGCCTTTGTGGTACCATATACCACCTATTAACTATTTTAAAGAATATCTCTTATAGATTTAGGGAAGGTATGTTCTTCGTAACCTGATTCCAAGCTCTTATCCACCGTTCTTTTGTAGAAGAAAAAGTGTCTATATTTAAGTCTCTCTCCCATATTTTTCCAAACAGATGGGTATTTGAAGTCATCTAATTCTAAAATGAGGTCAGGTCTAAGAACTTTATTTCTAGCCTGATTGTTGAATATTTTCTTCTTAATTCCCCGCCAAAAGAGATTGATATAGGTAATATTTCACTCCTATATAGTTAAATATTTCTTTATTAGAGAGAACAAATTCAGAGCAAAGCTCTGACAAAGTCTTTGATTTTGCTTTTTTTAGGTGTGCAGCCCTACTAATCAAGTGTCCACGAATAACGCGTAAGTTGTCACTAGGTTTATTTTCTTAAAAAACAGTTTTAGTGATTTTCTCCAATTCTTTATTATATATTTCATCCATCAAATTTTTTATTTAATCTTATTGTTTTATTGGTTATCTTTAATTCTACCACAATTGAGTCATGATCGCACCAAGGGATCTCCTTTATCCATATTTTCCTACATTCTCTAATCATCGAGGTATTAACTAGAATCATATCTATCCTAGAGAATGAATGATGGCAATAGGAATAATATGTTTAGTCTCGATCTTCTGGATGAATAGTCCGCCATAGATCATATAATCTATGTTTCCCTAAGAATTCTTTAAAGGATCTTGCCTTTTCAAGAACTATCGTATCTTTTTTTTTATATTATATCGACATTTTATCTATGTCTGGGTCTGCTTCGCAATTGAAGTCCCTCTCTATTCCTATACCCAGCATTATTTCCCCTTCATTCCCTACCCCAGCACTGCATGAACCCAAGTTCAACTTAGGGCAAAATGACAGCGCTTTCAGTGATGTCCTCTTCAATTTTCTTAAATGGAAAAATCAAATTTAAAAAGCTTTTGTGTCTGCCACACCCCAGGTTTTTTGTTACCAACATGCCTTTGTCCCTCAACAGCTAACAATATTGTCTGCATGTGGATTTAGCAGATGCATTTTATCTAGGGTTCTGATGGTTTTAGCTTTAGCTTCCTGCCCAAGGATAAAAAGTTCCATTGGTGGGGATGGTTGAGGATGCCCTGAAGATTGGTCATTAATTGTGACATAGAAATGAATACTTCAGCTCATTGCTTAACACAATATTTTCAAGGACTTTTTGCCCATCCTCAAGAAAGGAGCTGAGAGTCCTTAGAAAGTCTCTGTTTCATAGTTTTCAAACTTTACCCACATATTTCTAAATTGGGTGGTGCTTTGCCAGCTTGATAACAATAACCAACTTAACTAGCATGCTAAATGCTATTTAGACAAAACAATAAAACACAATGGTCAACAAAATAGTCTTTTATTATTTACATTTAAATAACCTTAACTAATCTTCGCAACCAGGGCCGGCCCGACAATGGAGCCGAGTGGGGCAACCGCTCCAGGCGGCACTCTTGAAGGGGCGGCACTTCGCCGCCCCAAGCCCTTTTTTTTTTTTTAAAGCGAAAGAGAGAGAAAGGGGCGCCGCTGTCAGTACCCGCTCGGCGCCCCTCGCTCTCTCCTCTGCGGCGAGTCTCCCTGTTCGGTCTCGGTGCTGGCTTGTAATGCTGAGTGCCGGAAGATTTCCGGCGCTCAGCATTACAAGCCGGCACCGAGACTGAACAGGGAGACTCGCCGCAGGACTGCTGAAAGGTAAGTACAAGAAGGGGGGGGCGGCAGGGACGGAGGGAGAGGAAGGGTAGATAAGGGGGGGCGGCAGGGACGGAGGGAGAGGAAGGGTAGATAAGGGGGGGGCGGCAGGGACGGAGGGAGAGGAAGGGTAGATAAGGGGGGGCGGCATTTTAAAATTCGCAACCATTCATTTAGGCAACTATTTTTCATTTTGCTATCATATTTGTTATTACTGTATCAGGACTATTTTCTAATTGTTACCCACTTGTATTAACCTCCCCAATGTACCTCATACACAAATTAGTAATATCTTAAGTACATCTCTCCAATTGTGATATTTAAATGCATGCATATAGTTCTATTTCTTCATTGCAAAGATGTGACTGGGAGTTGAATAACATGGGATGACAGGACTATTTTCTTTATATATATATATATATATATATATAATGACTAACATGCAATGATAGAAAATAGTTTGCTATAGAAGCAGGGGCGTACCTAGAGTATTTGGCACCTGGGGCGGATCCTGTATGTGGCACCCCCACACACACACACACTTTAAAACTGCATAGCTTCTACCGTTATATACCGGCGCAGACACTGAAGGTGGTACAGCATAACACTTACTGTTATCATTATATACTGAGGCAGACATTGACGGTGGTATAGCATAACACTTATCACTATATACTGAGGCAGAAATTAACGGTGGTACAGCATAACACCTATCACTATATACTGAGGCAGACATTGACGGTTGTACAGCATAACACCTACCACTATATACTGAGGCAGACAATGACGGTGGTACAACATAACACCTATCACTATATACTGAGGCACATATTGACGGTGGTACAGCGTAATCCCTATCACTATACATTGAGCCAGACATTGACAATAGTGCAGCATAACTCCTATCACTATATACTAAGCCAAACATTGATGTGGTGTAGGCCTACCACTTCATTAGTAGTAGGGATGCACCGAAACGAATTCTGGACTGAAACCGAAAATGCAGCATTTACCTGGCTGAAACCGAATATGACCCCCTCCACACCATAAAAAAAAAATCTAACACTTTTATTTAAAGTAAGTAACACACCAAAATAGGACAAAAAAATTAAATAACAATATTAATATATATATATATATATGATTAACAGCAATCACATTTCTATCATGCCCAGGCATACCCAGATTCCAGGATGTACTCGCAGACTTGGCATGATAGGAGTATGATTGCCCTATCTACCCCTTCTCACTCCCTTTTGTCCTACCTACCCCGTCTCACTCCCTTCTCTCTATCTACCCCCTCCTAACTATCTACCCTCTCCCCCTTTGAAGTTCACTTACCTTTCAGGAGTCCTGCGGTGGGGGTGCAAGGCCTCTGTCTCCCAGCTCTGCCACTGTATGGAACAGTATAGAGTGATGGGAGTTATGATGTATTAGAGCATAATTATATAATACATTGGAAATGGTACAGCATAACACCCATCACTCTCACACACTTACCAATCCGCACATATACCAATCCGCACATATACCAATCCACACACATACCAATCCACACACATACCAATCCACACACATACCAATCCACACACACACCAATCCAGACATACCAATCCACACATATACCAATCCACATATATACCAATCCACACATACTAATCCACACATACCAATCTACACACATACCAATCCACACACATACCAATCCACACACATACCAATTCACACACATACCAATCCACACACATACCAATCCAGACATACCAATCCACACATACCAATCCACATTTACCAATCCACACATACCAATCCACACATATACCAATCCACACATATACCAATCCACACATATACTAATCCACACATACCAATCCACACATACCAATCCACACATACCAATCCACACATACCAATCCACACATACACCAATCCACACATATACCAATCCACTCTCACTCACTGAATGCTTTCCTACCTTTCCTCTTTTCTCCTTACAGATTCTTTTCCTCCTCTTCGCTCCTCTTCTTCAGTTCTTCTGTCTTCTTCTTCTGGTTCAGTGGGCGCAGCTTCAGTGTTGTGCGCCGGGATCTGACAACAAATCCCGGCACACAGCAGCTGTTGCCGCGCGGATCGCAAGGGAG
The DNA here is from genome assembly GCA_029215755.1 of Spea hammondii. Lineage (NCBI taxonomy): Eukaryota > Metazoa > Chordata > Amphibia > Anura > Pelobatidae > Spea > Spea hammondii. The sequence goes on along the minus strand of JARDYJ010000002.1, from coordinate 104,456,777 downwards.
CGATATCAGAGGTCTTTAACAGACCTCCGGCTCCCTTGAGTGGTGTTAAGCCGGGTTTAAGGGTTGAACCAGGCTTAAAATCACTCAAGGGAGCCGGAGGTCTGTTAAAGACCTCCGATACCGCTCCCTTCCGAGCCTGCTCCTCCAGCGGCGGACATTACTGTCCGTCTCTGGAGGGGTGCTGGGTGCCGGCAAGTTGGCACCCCCCTGATGAGTGGCACCCGGTGCGGACAGCCCCCCCCCGCCCCCCGCTAGGTACGCTACTGTATAGAAGTTGTTTTCTTGATTTGTTCTGCCCCATAAACATGTAAAATAACTTACAAATTAATATACCCTTGGGATACTTGTACTGGACAACAATTACACCACCTTAATTAACTGACATTTTGCATGTCAAATCCTAAACATTTACTGCTAGCGTTGTATAGTTCTGGTTAATGAATATAAATCAGATGGTTTATTGGTAGGAAAACATGTAATAAGGTTACAAACAACTACATTCCAATGCAAACAGCCTGCGGATAAGAGAATTTTCATGCAAACAAAACAACTAATTAAATCAATCATAAACTAGTTAAGATTTGCAGCTTTGACCAAGGTCATCAATCCTTAATATTGTTTCACTGCTTGTATTTGTGAGTGTTGCAGTTTCACGTGTGTAACTATAAAGCTGTAAACTGCCAAGACATTGGGTGAAATTGCAAAAATAATACTTGTTCTGTTCAGAATCACATCTCTGTTGAATAGCCTGGTATTGTGGAAGAAAGTTTTGCAGTTAAAGTAGACAGGGTTTACTTCAAGATCTTATATACTATTAAACTATCCAATCCCATTAAAAGGTTTTAACTTGGGCAGATATACCTGTAGTTTGGGGTAGCCGTATTAGTCCAGTGTATAAGAATGCAAAAAAACAGAATGTTGCAGAATCTTGTAATACCTTTTTTATTGAACTAACAGTATTTAAAATAATAGACGAGCTTTCGGGAGTCCTCCCTTTATCAAGTCAAAAGCATTTCTGACCAAGCAAGTGAAAAACACAGTTTAAAACTGACCAGTACATGTTCTGATACAGGGTTAAAACAGGGGTTAAAACAACAAGGTAGAGAATTTGCAGACAAAAAACTAAGAGGGTCGTAAATAGTAAATAGTGGCATATACTGCACAGATAAGGCTGGGGGGGGGAGGCAGCAGGGGTAAGCATGTAGGAGAGAGAGAAGAAGAGAAAAAAAAAAATCACAGGTTATAGGAAGTTTTGATAGTGTGCTAAGAAGCTCAAATCCACATTAAGTCCTCTGTTTTTACAATCATAAAAATGTATCATTTTGGCTTCAAATGTCTTTCTTTCTTGGGTGTTTTTGAAATTACCTCTCAGTGTTTTGATTTTAAGGTCATATATGGAGTGACCTGTTTGGGTAAAGTGGTGCTCAACTGGAGTGCAAAGGTTTTCTTCATCATGATGGTTGATGGAGTATCTGTACAGATTCATCCTTTTATTGAGGACTTAATGTGGATTTGAGCTTCTTAGCTCATTATCAAACTTCCTATAACCTGTGCCTTTTTTTTTTCTTCTTCTTTCTCTTCTTCTCTCTCTCCTACATGCTTACCCCTGCTGCCTCCCCCCTAGCCTTATCTGTGCAGTATATGCCACTATTTACTATTTATGACCCTCTTAGTTTTTTGTCTGCAAATTCTCTACCTTGTTGTTTTAACCCCTGTTTTAACCCTGTATCAGAACATGTACTGGTCAGTTTTAAACTGTGTTTTTCACTTGCTTGGTCAGAAATGCTTTTGACTTGATAAAGGGAGGACTCCCGAAAGCTCGTCTATTATTTTAAATACTGTTAGTCCAATAAAAAGGTATTACAAGATTCTGCAACATTCTGTTTTTTGCAGATATACCTGAACTACTAATCACTTCCATTATTGTAATATTTTCTTTATATGGTATGAGACCCAAAAGGTATGCATATGTGTGAAATGTTGAAGTTGACTGTTAAGATCCGTGTGAGGGTTTGTGAGGGTTTTTGAGGTCAGGCACTGATGTTGGACGAGAAGGCCTGGCTCGCAATCAGCATTCAAATTCATCCCAAAGGTGTTCAGTGGGGTTATGGTCAGGGCTCTTGGCAGGCACTTCAGATCCTCTACACTAAACCACCTCTTTATGTACCTTGCTTGAGCAAAGGGTCAGAGTCATCCTAGAACTTGAAAGGGCCTTTAGCAAACCGATGACACAAAACATAAAACATTACCTTTCACTGGAACGAAAGGCCTAGCCCAAAGCCTTTTGGAAAAGCTTGTGATGCATAGTGCTTGTGCTAATGTTGCTTCCAGAGACAGTTTGGAACGCTGTAGTGAGTGATGCACAATAATAGCACTAACAGTGGACCAGGGCAGATCTAGCAGGGCAGAAATTTCATAAACATAAATTTTTTTTTAATTCTCTGTAATCTTCATCCAGGTAAAATATTACCAGGCGCCTTTAGGCTTAGACTGCCCCACTCCCTTACTTCATTAAAACGTGTGTACTTTAGTATGCAGCAGCCAATTGGATACTTATGGCACCTGTGATATTTACTGGTGTCAGGGCTGATTTTAATCCCCAGTCTGACATCGAGTGCCACAGCCTTTTAAGATGTGGCAGATAAACTGCAATTGGTTGTGGACATGGACATGTCCTGGAATCTGTTCTGACCATAATTCTTGTGCTGGATATTCTGAATGCAGCCTTAGTTATGGGATATTCACCCATCCCTGTAAGTCTAGGATCCATTCAGTTCAACAGAGAATACAATCTAGCTTTCAAACATGTGTGTGTTTTTTTTTTTTTGCTTTGTGCTTTTTTTTAAAATTTATTTATTTTTTAGGATGACTTTTTTCTTGGATTGAACACGATGACAAGTGGCTAAATACTGACTTTTTTTGCACCAGAAGTTTTAACTGAGGGGTGAAAATTTATTTAGACTTCACAATGATAGTCATGTGGCCAGTACCAAGGGCACTTAGAGGTATAAAGAATAGGCTTTTAAAAATGTATATTTTTCTCTTTATTTTTATCTAACACCCTTCATCACAGGGCAGAGATGAAAGGAGGGGCATGGGATGGGGTCTGTACCCCTCTAAAGTAACTTTTGGAGATGTAAGCCTCTTCACCTCTTCAGGTAAGCACCTGCTTTGGTACTTAAATATAAGCAGAAATTGCTTATGACACACTCGCACATATCAGAATTTCTAGTCCATACCTCTCTTTTCAACACTTTCCTCCTTTACACCACTTGCACCTTCTAATGCATCTTGCAATTCCTCTTTAAACCATGACACTGTAAACACATAAGCACTCCTATAATTCTTACAATAAATACCTCCTCAACATTCTCCATTTTTGTATTCCAAATAAAATGAAAAACTCACCATATAATTCATGAAATACAAATGCCAATATTCTAAAAGGCATCTTTTATGTATTCCAGAAAATCTAGCTCTTTTTTGGGATAGATCCTGATATGGGGTGCATGATCAACCTGAAGTTGCTAATGTATAAGGTATCAGGTACAACTAAATGACATTTTAAAATATCAGACTAGAGTTTGTATTTGAGTTTTAAGATGCATTCAGAGTGTCATAAACTGCCTAGAATATACACTTCCCTCCCATGTAACACTAAATAAGTGGTCTCCTAGAGTCAAATAAATATTATTCCTATATAAATGAGAATCTTAGGGGAAAAATCTTAGGAATTTTAACATCTGGAGATTTCCACATTATTTTTTACTTTTATATGCTATAGGTTTTCTGTGTTTATCCCCTGTTAATTTTAAGACTGTTTTGTATGTCTTCCTTTTACCATTATTTTTGTATAATGCACTGTGAACATTTTACTCAGATTAAATAAATTAATAAATTCTGTCTCTGAAGGGGCTTTAGCACATCATCATTTTTCTAATATTGATATTATTTGTTTGGGGCTTAATTTGTCCTTTATATAATTTTAGTAGTCCAGGAAGTTACCAAAGACTGGAGTCAAGCTATCAGACAGTTTCAAATCAGTGGTCATGCCATCAGACGCTTTTTCTTAAGATTAGCAAAATGTGCCTTAGACCTGGAAATGTGATAATAATCATATAATGTTACAATTTTTAGTGGATTTTGCAGAGTTCTCACACAAATATATCTCCCTGCAAAATTAGATACGTTTATTAAACAAATTAAAGGTAAATATCCGCTCATTTCTAGCAAATTACCTTTTATAACATTTCTGCATATATTACAAAATTCCACCGTTGGACCAACACATTTACACTGCACATATCTCACACACACACCCCTATATAATATCTTACAATATGGTGCATTTTTACTGTGGAAATTTAAAGATATAGCACCCAAAATAGCAGTGCAGTACTTGATAAATGTCATATTTCAACATTCTACATGGAATTAAAAAAATTCCCCCATTGGACCAATACAGTTACACTGCAGATATCTCAAACACAACCCCCTCTATTATTTCTGAGAATATGGTGCATTTTTACTGTGGAAATTTAAAGCTATAGCGCCCCAAATATCATCCCAGTAGACAGCAACTGGCATTTTTCAGCATTCTATAGAGGGTTAAAAAAAAATTCCCCATTGGACCAATACAGTTACACTGCACATATCTCAAACACATGCCCCTCTATTATTTCTGAGAATATGGTGCATTTTTACTGTGGAAATTTAAAGCTATAGCGCCCCAAATATCCTCCCAGTAGACAGCAATTGGCATTTTTCAGCATTCTACAGAGGGTTAAAAAAAATTCCCCCATTGGACCAATACAGTTACACTGCAGATATCTCAAACACATGCCCCTCTATTATTTCTGAGAATATGGTGCATTTTTACTGTGGAAATTTAAAGCTATAGCACCCCAAATATCATCGCAGTAGACAGCAACTGGCATTTTTCAGCATTCTACAGAGGGTTAAAAAAAAATTCCCCATTGGACCAATACAGTTACACTGCAGATATCTCAAACACATGCCCCTCTATTATTTCTAAGAATATGGTGCATGTTTACTGTGGAAATTTAAAGCTATAGCGCCCCAAATATCATCCCAGTAGACAGCAACTGGCATTTTTCAGCATTCTACAGAGGGTTAAAAAAAATTCCCCCATTGGACCAATACAGTTACACTGCACATATCTCAAACACAACCCCCTCTATTATTTCTGAGAATATGGTGCATTTTTACTGTGGAAATTTAAAGCTATAGCGCCCCAAATATCATCCCAGTAGACAGCAACTGGCATTTTTCAGCATTCTACAGAGGGTTAAAAAAAATTCCCCCATTGGACCAATACAGTTACACTGCACATATCTCAAACACAACCCCCTCTATTATTTCTGAGAATATGGTGCATTTTTACTGTGGAAATTTAAAGCTATAGCGCCCCAAATATCATCCCAGTAGACAGCAACTGGCATTTTTCACCATTCTACAAGAGGGTTATAAAAAATTCCCCCATTGGACCAATACAGTTACACTGCAGATATCTCATACACATGCCCCTCTATTATTTCTGAGAATATGGTACATTTTTACTGTGGAAATTTAAAGCTATAGCGCCCCAAATATCATCCCAGTAGACAGCAACTGGCATTTTTCAGCATTCTACAGAGGGTTAAAAAAAATTCCCCCATTGGACCAATACAGTTACACTGCAGATATCTCAAACACATGCCCCTCTATTATTTCTGAGAATATGATGCATTTTTACTGTGGAAATTTAAAGCTATAGTGCCCCAAATATCATCCCAGTACACAGCAACTGGCATTTTTCAGCATTCTACAGAGGCTTAAAAAAAAATTCCCCATTGGACCAATACAGTTACACTGCACATATCTCAAACACAACCCCCTCTATTATTTCTGAGAATATGGTGCATTTTTACTGTGGAAATTTAAAGCTATAGCGCCCCAAATATCATCCCAGTAGACAGAACCTGGCATTTTTCAGCATTCTACAGAGGGTTAAAAAAAATTCCCCCATTGGACCAATACAGTTACACTGCAGATATCTCAAACACAACCTCCTCTATTATTTCTGAGAATATGGTGCATTTTTACTGTGGAAATTTAAAGCTATAGCACCCCAAATATCATCCCAGTAGACAGCAACTGGCATTTTTTAGCATTCTACAGAGGGTTAAAAAAAATTCCCCCATTGGACCAATACAGTTACACTGCAGATATCTCAAACACATGCCCCTCTATTATTTCTGAGAATATGGTGCATTTTTACTGTGGAAATTTAAAGCTATAGCGCCCCAAATATTAGCCCAATATATAGAAAATGGGATTTTTAAAAAATCTAGACGGTTAAAAAAAATTCCTCCATTGGACCAATTCAGTTACAGTACAAATATCTCAAACACACCATCCTCTATTATTTCTGAGAATATGGTGCATTTTTACTGTGGAAATTTAAAGCTATAGCGCCCCAAATATCATCCCAGTAGACAGCAACTGGCATTTTTCAGCATTCTACGGAGGGTTAAAAAAAATTCCCTCATTGGACCAATACAGTTACACTGCAGATATCTCAAACACATGCCCCTCTATTATTTCTGAGAATATGGTGCATTTTTACTGTGGAAATTTAAAGCTATAGCGCCCCAAATATTAGCCCAATTCATAGCAAATGGGATTTTTCAAAAATCTACAGAGGGTTGAAAAAAATTCCTCCATTGGACCAATTCAGTTACAGTGCAAGTATCTCAAACACACCATTCTCTATTATTTCTGAGAATATGGTGCATATTTACTCTGGAAATTTAAAGCTATAGCACCCCAAATATCATCCCAGTAGACAGCAACTGGCATTTTTTTAGCATTCTACAGAGGGTTAAAAAAAATTCCCCCATTGGACCAATACAGTTACACTGCAGACATCTCAAACACATGCCCCTCTATTATTTCTGAGAATATTGTGCATTTTTACTGTGGAAATTTAAAGCTATAGCGCCCCAAATATCAGCCCAGTAGACAGTAACTGCCATTTTTCAACATTCTACAGGGGGGGTTAAAAAATAATTCCCCCATTGTACCAATACAGTTACACTGCAGATATCTCAAACACATGCCCCTCTATTATTTCTGAGAATATGGTGCATTTTTACTGTGGAAATATAAAGCTATAGTGTAATTTAGTTATAAATATAAAGGTCCTGGTATATGTCACTGTCAAACAACCCCCCAATATGTGTTCAGCAACATCTCCTGAGTATGGTGATACCCCACATGTATAGGTTTGTCAGATTGTTTGGCTGGTAAAAGGCTACTTTTGGGACATGCGTAATTCAGGTAGTCTTTTGGTCATTCTGCCTCTATATCCTCTTTGGATCATCTTTGAAGCAGACTACTTCAATTTACCCCATCAAACCATATATTTTTGAAAACTAGACACCACAAAGTATTTCAAATGCTGGTATTTTAACCCTTTTATGCATGAGATTCTACTACCTGTCTTTCCCAAAATTTTATTTTGTATTTTTTTCCACACAAATTGTACTTCAGGAATGAATTCATAGCTCCTGGTATGCGTCACTATCAAACAACCCCCCAATGTGTGTTCAGCAACATCTCCCGAGTGCAGTGATACCCCACATGCATGGGTTTGTTTGAGATTTAAAATCCCACATTTGGGAAGTGCGCTTTTTTTCTCTATTTTGGTCAGTCTGTACCTATGCCCTATTTTTGAGACAGGCCACTCCAATTTACCCCATCAAGCCATTTTTTATTAAATTAGACACCCCTTGGTTATTTGAAGTGCTTTTATTTTAACTCTTTGTATGTTGAGATTTTAAAACTTGCTCAAAATAATAAACTTTTTTTTTTTTTAATTTTTATTTATTTATTTTTTTTACACATTTTGCTGGTACTGGATGGTTCCTCTGGTGACATCACTGCATAATTATTTTTAAATGTTAGCACATTTTTTTTTAAGCTTTTATTTTCCTTTTTTTTTTATATTTTACTAATCACATTGTGATTAGAAAGCTGGGCTCCATTGACTTGCATGGTTGAGTGCAGTACCTGTATTCAACCTGCAAGTGGAGCCAGAGTTCTCTAGAGGGTCTGGAGACCATCTAGCGAAATTTTTCGTCTTTATTATTTTTTTTTCAGGACGGTGGCCATCTTGCCGATGGTGAAGATCACCGGCAGCGGCGGCTGTGACCGCTCTCCTGAGCGGTCACAGTCCATCCCAGGGTAAGTGTTTGGTGTCCCTGAATGCCTCCTGATCGAGGCATTCTGGCGACACCATTGAAGTTTAGGAGGTGGACCGTCAAAGGCCGTTAAGTGACCGTCTTTCCGTGACGGTCCTGAACCGGCAAAGGTCGTTAATGGGTTAAATAATATAAATATTTTTATATTCTTTTATGCAAAACTAGTAACATTTATTTAAACACAAGTGAATATTGAAATATATGGCACATATCTGTAAAAATATGGCATTCCCTCTGTCATGACACAGCGTAGAAAGGAGACATCAAAGTCAGGTAGGACTTGTAAGGGATGGTCCAGAGAGCCGAGGTCAGGATACCGGAGAACAGGAACCTCGTGGGATAAGCCGAGGTCAGGATACCGGAGAACAGGAACGTCGTGGGATAAGCCGGATCAATAACAGGAAAACAACTGGAACGCGTACTGAGATAGGCACTACCGAGATAGGCACGACCATCAGAAGGCAATGGCTGTATGTTTGAGAGTCTCTTAAATAGGCACAGGAGTTTGGCGCCAATTAGAGATGTCCCGCCAAATATTCAAATTGTCGTTACGTTACTTCCTCTGAGGCCATCTTGCGTGTGGCGTATACATAATTTCCCAGTATAAGCCGATTTAGTTCCTGCCGGCGCCACTAGGTGGTGTGAAGAGGAGCGAGTGCGGACACCGGAGCAGGACCTGTCTCCCGGCTGCGGCTGGCGGGACTGCAGCGTGGAGGATGGAGGTCTCCCTCGCCGTCGCGGCGGCTGCTGCTGTGCAGAGATAGAATGTTCTTTTGTAGAGCACTCGGCAAGATGGCGACCGTCCTGAAAAAAAAATAATAAAGACGAAAAATTTCGCTAGACGGTCTCCAGACCCTCTAGAGAACTCTGGCTCCACTTGCAGGTTGAATACAGGTACTGCACTCAACCATGCAAGTCAATGGAGCCCAGCTTTCTAATCACAATGTGATTAGTAAAATATAAAAAAAAAAGGAAAATAAAAGCTTAAAAAAAAATGTGCTAACATTTAAAAATAATTATGCAGTGATGTCACCAGAGGAACCATCCAGTACCAGCAAAATGTGTAAAAAAAATAAATAAATAAAAATTAAAAAAAAAAAAAGTTTATTATTTTGAGCAAGTTTTAAAATCTCAACATACAAAGAGTTAAAATAAAAGCACTTCAAATAACCAAGGGGTGTCTAATTTAATAAAAAATGGCTTGATGGGGTAAATTGGAGTGGCCTGTCTCAAAAATAGGGCATAGGTACAGACTGACCAAAATAGAGAAAAAAAGCGCACTTCCCAAATGTGGGATTTTAAATCTCAAACAAACCCATGCATGTGGGGTATCACTGCACTCGGGAGATGTTGCTGAACACACATTGGGGGGTTGTTTGATAGTGACGCATACCAGGAGCTATGAATTCATTCCTGAAGTACAATTTGTGTGGAAAAAAATAAAAAATAAAATTTTGGGAAAGACAGGTAGTAGAATCTCATGCATAAAAGGGTTAAAATACCAGCATTTGAAATACTTTGTGGTGTCTAGTTTTCAAAAATATATGGTTTGATGGGGTAAATTGAAGTAGTCTGCTTCAAAGATGATCCAAAGAGGATATAGAGGCAGAATGACCAAAAGACTACCTGAATTACGCATGTCCCAAAAGTAGCCTTTTACCAGCCAAACAATCTGACAAACCTATACATGTGGGGTATCACCATACTCAGGAGATGTTGCTGAACACATATTGGGGGGTTGTTTGACAGTGACATATACCAGGACCTTTATATTTATAACTAAATTACACTATAGCTTTATATTTCCACAGTAAAAATGCACCATATTCTCAGAAATAATAGAGGGGCATGTGTTTGAGACATCTGCAGTGTAACTGTATTGGTACAATGGGGGAATTTTTTTTAACCCTCTGTAGAATGTTGAAAAATCCCATTAGCTGTCCACTGGGATGATATTTGGGGCGCCTTAGCTTTAAATTTTCACAGTAAAAATGCACCATATTCTCAGAAATCATAGAGAATGGTGTGTTTGAGATATTTGCACTGTAACTGAATTGGTCCAATGGAGGAATTTTTTTTAACCCTCTGTAGATTTTAGAAAAATCCCATTTGCTATGAATTGGGCTAATATTTGGGGCGCTATAGCTTTAAATTTCCACAGTAAAAATGCACCATATTCTCAGAAATAATAGCGGGGCATGTGTTTGAGATATCTGCAGTGTAACTGTATTGGTCCAATGGGGAATTATTTTTTAACCCCCCTGTAGAATGTTGAAAAATGGCAGTTACTGTCTACTGGGCTGATATTTGGGGCGCTATAGCTTTAAATTTCCACAGTAAAAATGCAAAATATTCTCAGAAATAATAGAGGGGCATGTGTTTGAGATGTCTGCAGTGTAACTGTATTGGTCCAATGGGGGAATTTTTTTTAACCCTCTGTAGAATGCTGAAAAATGCCAATTGCTGTCTACTGGGAGGATATTTGGGGCGCTATAGCTTTAAATTTCCACAGTAAAAATGCACCATATTCTCAGAAATAATAGAGAATGGTGTGTTTGAGATACTTGCACTGTAACTGAATTGGTCCAATGGAGGAATTTTTTTCAACCCTCTGTAGATTTTTGAAAAATCCCATTTGCTATGAATTGGGCTAATATTTGGGGCACTATAGCTTTAAATTTCCACAGTAAAAATGCACCATATTCTCAGAAATAATAGAGGGGCATGTGTTTGAGATATCTGCAGTGTAACTGTATTGGTCCAATGGGGGAATTTTTTTTAACCCTCTGTAGAATGCTGAAAAATGCCAGTTGCTGTCTACTGGGATGATATTTGGGGCGCTATAACTTTAAATTTCCCCAGTAAAAATGCACCATATTCTCAGAAATAATAGAGGGGGTTGTGTTTGAGATATCTGCAGTGTAACTGTATTGGTCCAATGGGGGAATTTTTTTTTAACCCTCTGTAGAATGCTGAAAAATGCCAGTTGCTGTCTACTGGGATGATATTTGGGGCGCTATAGCTTTAAATCTCCACAGTAAAAATGCACCATATTCTCAGAAATAATAGAGGGGCATGTGTTTGAGATATGTGCAGTGTAACTGTATTGGTCCAATGGGGAATTTTTTTTTAACCCTCTGTAGAATGCTGAAAAATGCCAGTTGCTGTCTACTGGGATGATATTTGGGGCACTATAGCTTTAAATTTCCACAGTAAAAATGCACCATATTCTCAGAAATAATAGAGGGGGTTGTGTTTGAGATATGTGCAGTGTAACTGTATTGGTCCAATGGGGAATTTTTTTTTAACCCTCTGTAGAATGCTGAAAAATGCCAGTTGCTGTCTACTGGGATGATATTTGGGGCGCTATAGCTTTAAATTTCCACAGTAAAAATGCACCGTATTCTCAGAAATAATAGAGGGGCATGTGTTTGAGATATCTGCAGTGTAACTGTATTGGTCCAATGGGGATTTTTTTTTAACCCTCTGTAGAATGCTGAAAAATGCCAGTTGCTGTCTACTGGGATGATATTTGGGGCGCTATAGCTTTAAATTTCCACAGTAAAAATGCACCATATTCTCAGAAATAATAGAGGGGCATGTGTTTGAGATATCTGCAGTGTAAATGTATTGGTCCAATGGGGAAATTTTTTTTAACCCCCTGTAGAATGTTGAAAAATGACGGTTCCTGTGTACTGGGCTGATATTTGGGGCACTATAGCTTTAAATTTCCACAGTAAAAATGCACCATATTCTCAGAAATAATAGAGGGGCATGTGTTTGAGATAGCTGCAGTGTAACTGTATTGGTCCAATGGGGAAATTTTTTTTAACCCCATGTAGAATGTTGAAAAATGACGGTTGCTGTCTACTGGGATGATATTTGGGGCGCTATAGCTTTAAATCTCCACAGTAAAAATGCACCATATTCTCAGAAATAATAGAGGGGCATGTGTTTGAGATATGTGCAGTGTAACTGTATTGGTCCAATGGGGAATTTTTTTTTAACCCTCTGTAGAATGCTGAAAAATGCCAGTTGCTGTCTACTGGGATGATATTTGGGGCACTATAGCTTTAAATTTCCACAGTAAAAATGCACCATATTCTCAGAAATAATAGAGGGGGTTGTGTTTGAGATATGTGCAGTGTAACTGTATTGGTCCAATGGGGAATTTTTTTTTAACCCTCTGTAGAATGCTGAAAAATGCCAGTTGCTGTCTACTGGGATGATATTTGGGGCGCTATAGCTTTAAATTTCCACAGTAAAAATGCACCGTATTCTCAGAAATAATAGAGGGGCATGTGTTTGAGATATCTGCAGTGTAACTGTATTGGTCCAATGGGGATTTTTTTTAACCCTCTGTAGAATGCTGAAAAATGCCAGTTGCTGTCTACTGGGATGATATTTGGGGCGCTATAGCTTTAAATTTCCACAGTAAAAATGCACCATATTCTCAGAAATAATAGAGGGGCATGTGTTTGAGATATCTGCAGTGTAACTGTATTGGTCCAATGGGGAATTTTTTTTTAACCCCCTGTAGAATGTTGAAAAATGACGGTTCCTGTGTACTGGGCTGATATTTGGGGCACTATAGCTTTAAATTTCCACAGTAAAAATGCACCATATTCTCAGAAATAATAGAGGGGCATGTGTTTGAGATATCTGCAGTGTAACTGTATTGGTCCAATGGGGAAATTTTTTTTAACCCCATGTAGAATGTTGAAAAATGACGGTTGCTGTCTACTGGGCTGATATTTGGGGCCCTATAGCTTTAAATTTCCACAGTAAAAATGCACCATATTCTCAGAAATAATAGAGGGTTATGTGTTTGAGATATATACAGTGTAACTGTATTGGTCCAATGGGGGAATTTTTTTTAACCCCATGTAGAATGTTGAAAAATTACGGTTGCTGTGTACTGGGCTGATATTTGGGGCCCTATAGCTTTAAATTTCCACAGTAAAAATGCACCATATGCTCAGAAATAATAGAGGGGCATGTGTTTGAGATATCTGCAGTGTAACTGTATTGGTCCAATGGGGAAAATTTTTTTTAACCCCCTGTAGAATGTTGAAAAATGACGGTTGCTGTCTACTGGGCCGATATTTGGGGCCCTATAGCTTTACATTTCCACAGTAAAAATGCACCATATGCTCAGAAATAATAGAGGGGCATGTGTTTGAGATATCTGCAGTGTAACTGTATTGGTCCAATGGGGAATTTTTTTTAACCCTCTGTAGAATGCTGAAAAATGCCAGTTGCTGTCTACTGGGATGATATTTGGGGCGCTATAGCTTTAAATTTCCACAGTAAAAATGCACCATATTCTCAGAAATAATAGAGGGGCATGTGTTTGAGATATCTGCAGTGTAACTGTATTGGTCCAATGGGGGAATTTTTTTTAACCCTCTGTAGAATGCTGAAAAATGCCAGTTGCTGTCTACTGGGATGATATTTGGGGCGCTATAGCTTTAAATTTCCACGGTAAAAATGCACCATATTCTCAGAAATAATAGAGGGGCATGTGTTTGAGATATGTGCAGTGTAACTGTATTGGTCCAATGGGGGAATTTTTTTTAACCCCATGTAGAATGTTGAAATATGACATTTATCAAGTACTGCACTGCTATTTGGGGTGCTATATCTTTAAATTTCCACAGTAAAAATGCACCATATTGTAAGATATTATATAGGGGGGTGTGTGTGAGATATGTGCAGTGTAAATGTGTTGGTCCAACGGTGGAATTTTGTAATATATGCAGAAATGTTATAAAAGGTAATTTGCTAGAAATGAGCGGATATTTACCTTTAATTTGTTTAATAAACGTATCTAATTTTGCAGGGAGATATATTTGTGTGAGAACTCTGCAAAATCCACTAAAAATTGTAACATTATATGATTATTATCACATTTCCAGGTCTAAGGCACCTTTTGCTAATCTAAAGAAAAAGCGTCTGATGGCATGACCACTGATTTGAAACTGTCTGATAGCTTGACTCCAGTTTACCAAAGCCTCCTTAGGTATTTAGAAATCCTAAAACAAGATTTCTCAAATACCCTTGACTTTTACAAACTGCTACATACCTAAAACCTTGCACAATAGCAACCCACACCTTCTTAAATACACCACCCAGAAATGTTCTGCTCCTTCCCCCTCAAACCAAAATTTCTTCCATGAAATGTGGAAATAATATACAAACAAGCAAACTTCCTTGCTTTCACATAAGGAAACATCAAAGAGAAACTGAAAATACCAAGGAGTCTGTCACTGGAAATAAAACTGGCATGAAAATGAGGATTAATGCAACAGTATAGCAGGTTTCCATAGCAACTATAATGCTACCACAGTCAAAACAGACTGGGGAGAGAAAGGTCTGTGAATGGGGATAAAAGCATACAAAGTTAGCAGGGACCTAATTATAGACAATAGATTCCATGATCAGGGAACTTACCTGACACACACTTGAGGAAGCCGTTACAGCAAAACGCGTCTGCATGGTATGTGTTGACATCATTGGACGCAGCATCAACATCGGAAGGAGGAACTACACGAAGCCACTGGGGACTTGTATCTACCTTTAGCGGGATGCTGCTATATGGTTAATAGAAGTGTAAACTCCAATAAACTGCCTTGAGTGAGAATTCTCATCTTGAATATATGTATTGTATTAAGCGCTGCGTAAATTGTTGGCGCTATATCAATAAAAGATTATAATAATAAGGGAGCCCATATCTAAGAAGAACACAGACTGACCTTAAGGGCTTTTTCATGCCCTATAACATGTCTTTTTTCTTTTATACCTTCAAGAAAATTTTTCATATATTTGGATCCTTATTCAGCACTTTGAAGACTTTTTGTGCATGTATTTTTTATTATTTATTTTTACACACCTGGATTGATTATCACAATCACAGAGTGCGTGGTTATTTATGTTTTTTTTGTTTTTTAATTAAAAAAACAATGTCCCATTAAATAAAAATACATGGACCGGTATAAAAATAAAGGCAATGATAAAGTTACTGAAGACCATAACACAGAGTGTAAATAGTCACAGGTAACTGCTCATTTAACTGCTGATGGGACCAACTAGAAAACATGGTATGGAACAATTTAATAACAAAAACTGTAAGGGAATCAAAGAAACCAGTGTCACTCATGTTTCTTATTAAGGCCATGTGGACTGATTATATCAGTCCAACACAATTCACGTTCTAAAAGCAATCTATCACCAAAAAGTTGGTCACATACAGAAGTAAACTTAATCTACTTTGTAAATTTTTCAAACATAGTCATAGGCCCTTGCCAGCTCACAAAGCAATCGTCTATAGATCTAAACCATTTTTTGATACACAAAGGGGTTCTGGTTATAGATATCTTTATTTTCCATATGTGGGATTGATGTATATAAACTAGTGTAGCTAGGACAGTTTCATTGTCTATGGAGACATCCTGAATTGTATTTAAAAATCATTGATGTCTCTCAAATAGGGTACAATAGAAAGAACAAAAGGTTGGATATAGAGTCAATGAAAGTGGCTAGTGGCTGCCACTATTGGTCGTCTTTATGCACCCGGTTCAAGTACTCAAGTCATGTTAGTATATTTGGTGTGTGTTTCCCAATCAAGTGAATCATGTTAGTATATTTGGTGTGTGTTTCCCAATCAAGTGAATCAACCTGCCTCCTTACAACATTGACAAATGCCCTACATTAATTATTCAGTATAGGTGGAGAAAACTCACTCCCAGTTTTACATACTTTAAGAATGTACCTTTTAGGGGAAGTAGTAGTGTTCGAGGGTCCAGCATCAGGATCCTCAGAAATTCCCCTTTGAGGTCTTCGGACCTGGTGTTGTTGATCTTAACCCTATGATGTTTCTGTTTGTTTTCCTATGTCATGCTACACACCACTTGGAGCAGTGCACCGGAGTACACACTTTGTGTATGCAGGTACATTTTGCACATACCCTACAACTACAATTTTGGGTTTCCTTTTAAGAAGATAAAAGAAAATGGACCAAAAGCAAGGACTGGAAACTTACCATATGCATGAGTTCAGCAATTAATATTATGAAAAGGTGCAGCAGTACACTGCAGAGGTTATAAAAGATGTCAAGTAGGTGAGAATATAAAAAAGGCCATGTTAACATAGTAAGGCTTTTGGAGAACCAGTTAGGTGGCCTAAGATTTTTAAAAAAAAAGTTATCATAAGATAAAAAATACTTTTTTCTTTAAGAATCAGTTCCAAGCACTGAACACAATATTTCACGATTTGAGACATAGGTTATTGACAAGGATTGGTGATCAAGGATTTGATAGCATTCACTAGATGGGAAGGGGTAGATTAACAATGGGGCAAATCAATTAAAAATCATAATGAGTACATTCAGAAAAGGTATTCACTAGAACATGTTCTTCCCCTGCCAGCGCAATGTTTTAAAAAGGATGGTTGTCTCCACTGTTGTGTCTAGTACTGAAAAGGTTATCATTGGAAGATGTATCCTTTGTCTTATTTTCTGAACTGTATGATCAGTTCAAAGGGGCTACTGTCTTTGCTACTAACTGACTTATGAGGCTGACATTACAATATGTGAGCATTTTGAATACCAAGTCATTAGAGAAAGCACACTTCTCCAGGGATCTCAGGGTGGTAAACATTTTTTTTTGGGAATACTCTAATTATTACTGAATATTCACCCCAGGTTTTGTTAAAATAGAAGCCCCCATCATGACTCTCATCAAAAGCAGGCAAACCCAAAAGATGGTCTAAAAATGCCCTCTCAATTTGTGAACGCTTATAAAAGACATTCACTTCTACAATCCTTTAAACATTCTTATCCCTCTATACTTTATCGCTGTGATGCCTTGTACATCGATATTGGTGCAGCCCTAACCAAACGACAGGAATATTTCTTTTACCCCATTCCTTCTCACCAATTCACACCTGCAGATAGGAACTATGATGTGGGAAATCATAAACATTTAGCTGTTGAGCTCCTCTTTCAAGAAGGCATTATCTATGAGAATGACTTGTAGTTCCAGTGACTATTATTACTGATCATAGAAATCTATTTTCAGCCTGCTAAATGTCCATCACGCAATAAGGTCTGATGGGCAGCCATGTCTAGTACATTAGTGATGGTGAAAATAACTCCAAAGAGCTATTAAGAATGAGAAGGTTTTCTATAACATTAGGGAAGTATATCTCATACTTTACAGTTAAGAAGGCAAAATGTGCGGATGTCTAAAATAAAGATTGATCAGTACTGACAATGCAAATTAAACAACAAGAACGTATGTATTATTTTGAGTGAAAAACACATCATAATAAATACGTAGGTGCTGCAAATAAATGAAAATCAGTTTATGAAATACACCAATTAATTTATGTGTGAATTGATCACACATAAATCCAACAATCAACATATATAATTATTGTTTGGGTGCAATCAGAAACACTAGTTCATAAGCAAGATCAAAACCATCTGCCTAAAATTGATAGAGATCAGAAGCATTGTCTTCTGCATGAAACAAAAAATACAAAAAATAAAGTGTTTTAATCTACCCCTTAACACTACACAATAAAATAATATCTCATCTAATTTTGCAGACCTGTGCTTTTGCTTCAAGGGGCTTTTGACAAAATGGACTGGCACAGTGGTAAAAATAGTAGTAGTAGTATAATCTTTATATTTGTTTATTTAAAATTTTAATTAAAATTATATATTTGCAAAATGTGTATCACTTATGGTCAGGAACCAAAAATTGCAGCTCTGAAAGGGTTAAGAATACCAATAAATAGGCCATAAATAAAATCCATAGCAGAGAGTCTTTGAAAAAGCCACAGAGCATGAGAGAAAAGCAGAGGAACGTTAAAATACTGTTAGAGAAGAGCCTACTTAAATATGCTACATCTAAGCACAAACTTATATACATTTTAATCACATTAAACTATTGGAGATGTTTTCTTTATCTCCCTTAATACAGTCTTTCCAAGACTGGTAAAAGCCAGATGCTAAAATGTTTCTGCCCCTTGTGGCCCTTACCAATCACTGTAGGGGTGAACATGGAGGAGAGACCTAGATCAGTGGGATCTATTGTCTTAAGAGATGTAAGAAAAGAAGAATCACTTTACAGACAAACTAAACAAATCAATGACCTGCAACAACAAAATATACCTTCTGGGGGAACTCTTCCTTTTACTATTTGTAAAGTGAGACATGGGACAGTAAGGAACTTGAGAGAAGGAGGCAAAGGGAAATTATTATTACTTTACTATTATACAAAGTGCAATTTTCTCAGCTTTCTTCATCTATATGTAATATTTTAGGGAATTTTTATAGAACACAGTAACTGTTAATTAGATTTATTTGAGCAGGCGCATGTAGATTTTTTAAATCTCAATAATTGGAAATGGATTTGATAGACTATATTTAAAGCATTTCACTCCTATCTATAGACCAAGTGATAAAGTATGTCTGTCTACCAAGAATCCTCCAACTGTTGATAAACCTTGTCCCATGCTTCTGGCCTCTATACTATACCCTTCAGGAAGTAGTATTTACTTTTGAAAACATGTATTTTCATTATGGGTATTCAAATATTGAGGGTTTTCTTTATATTCTCAACAGTGTATTATTCTGTTTTATTTTTTTAAATTGTACTTGCTAGAATGTTAGTCAAATAAATAATTATGATAAATAATTTTCTTATTCCTCCTGAAGGTTTAATCACAAATAAACTAAACAGAAAATTTGAAGAAGCCTTTTCGTTTTCCTGCTTTTATAGCTTATGAATGAGGCAAACTTTCTGTGAAGGTTTAGGCATTCAATAGTACTAGGAATTAAGACTTGTGCATTCGTAAAACTGAACATACGAACACACTGACCTGAAAATAAAACTGTTGTCTCAAGCGGGAGGCTCTATTATATTGTCCTAGATCTAGAATATTAATCCCAAGGCGCTCTCTTGATTGCTGCAATTTGACCAAACAAATTTTAGGCTTTTTTCCCTGCCAAAGAAAATTGCTTTAATGAGAATTGATCAGCTCATTGTCTTTAGTCCCGGTTATCTTGGATCATGAAGCAAACAGATTTCAAATATGTAAAATCTCTGGAGGCCATCTAAGCCCAAAGTTTGGAATATGCGTTGCACACCTCTCTCCACCCCAGTGGAGGTCGGAAGACTTTCTCACGTTGATTGTGAAGCCAACAAAGCGTCCATAGTGGCCAATAGTATAAAAAATAATGGAGAGTGAATGTGCAGAGTCAGAAACGTATAGGAATATAGGCATAGGCGTAATTGCCTGCAGACACAAATACTGTTAAATTGGTGGTGGACCTGCAGGGCTTGAAGTAGAGGCTCTATGGAAAGGTTTTTTAGTAGTGGCCAAAGTGGGCATCCGTGAGGCACTCATCTATTGAGACCAGTTGGGGGTAACCATACACCGTTGGTTAAGAATTTTAAGGATTTCTTGCCCAAAATGTTGGAACGTACGGTTAAGGGTAATATGTGGCCCAGTCAGCGTATTAAAAGTTTCTCAGCATCTAAGGTGTCAAATCCGATCCACATGAGGAATGGGACTGCACCACTGCTGCTATCGCTGTTCTAATTGGATAGACCACACTGTGACCCCAAGCATCACTCAACTGATGGGAAGTGAGTAAGGCGGGAAGTATACACTGCAGATGGTTTGCCATAAATTTAGTGAGGAGATTGATGTATTGGCTCAAAAAGGTGATGGGGCAATACCAGCCTTAGGAAATAATATGGTGACAGATTGCGTAAGAGAAATAATGTCCATGCTATCCTCTAAGATCTTATTGAAAAGGGATGTCAGGGAGTAGGTAAACCCATCTGGGCAAGGAGCATTTAAAATACACTTCTGGTCATCTGTCAGTTTGGACCATTTAAAGGTCATCTGATTTGGCTGTGTATAGCTGTTTATTGTAGTTTTTAAATGCTGCATCAATAGCAGAACTATATATTAGAGTTCTATTCTTGCATATAATTATTTTGACAATGCTAGAAGATTGCTTTGTCATTAATTTATTCCTGGAACTATCTAGGCTTTGTTGGGCTCTTTCAAAAAGCAAGGTATCCATAAGATAAATTTTATCTAAATATCTCTGTTTATTGTCTTCACTGTTATTGGGTATATACGGTACTTTATCCCTGATAACTCCCAGAGTTTCATTAAGTGCATCAAATTTGTGAAACCACGCCTTCCTAAATTAAGCCATGTATGAAATTATATGTCCTTGTAAGACCACCTCTGAGGCCTTCCAACACCACATGAGGCCAATGGGTAAAGGTTATCGTCAACCATGTTGTCTCAAGAAATGAATATAAAATTTTCATTGCCCATCAGAAGCTCCATGATTAAGGAGAGGGTAGGGAGTTATGTGTGCAAGCGGTCAAACAATTTGGGACTTGGTCTGAAATAATTATATTTTCAATTGTTGCCTTAAGACCAATGGGCATAACCCGTGCTGATGTCAGTATATAGTCTAACTTTGAAGCAATAGTGTGTGCTCTTGAGATATGAGAAAATTGTTTCTCCATGTATCGAGGACTCTCCAAGGATCTATGAAGTAAAGTTTTTGTATAAGGAGGGGGGGATGCCTTCTTGCTGACAGCTAAGTGATCTCCCAGTAGGTCCCGTCATCTCCAGTCTAGGGTCATTAATCAAATTTAACTCCCCTCCTCACAATTAAGGTAGGGTTAGAAAAGTCAGATAATACAAAACAAATCAGAACAGACATGAACATTAGGGTAGTTAGGTGCATAAATGTACATCATCACATATCTGGCAATTGTGTTCAATAGAGCAGATGGTTTGATAGACTCCAGCAAACCAATGAACCCCAAGTTGTTCCTCCTGCTCAGATTTTCCAAGTCGTCTATCTTATCAGTCAGATATGATAGCTGCTATGATTGTCAATGGAGTGATGCCTGGAGCTGGAGAATATCATCTTCGGCCATCTACACCATTATTCCAAGGTTGTGACCCTCGTAGACATGGGTTAAACCTCTTGAACAATAGATTCAACGGATGATGTTTAGCATGTGTAAAATACATTTTAAGACCTCTTTCACTAGTATGGTCAACCTATCGTTAGGTAAGTCTCCATAATCAGAGGGAAAGGTAGACATAAAGTCTGTGCCGACTCTGGTGACTTTGATTTCTTCTGAGAAGACTTGGAAGCTCCCTTCTTATGGTCATGAATAAACTTATCCATGTTGCAAGAAAAGAAAAAAATCAAGGAGAAATTAGGGTCCTTCCCTTATCTGCCTATATGGGGCTTTACTGTCTAGCCTTAGGGAAAAAACAGTAATGTGGTAATAAAATGGAGAACGGTTATATACAGGCTGGATCAATACCACAGGCATGTGGTTTACTGCACATAAGTAATGTAAAAGATCACAAAGCTTTTCAACTTAAGCAAAGCCCCATAAAAAAGAATACAAATAAAATATATATACAGATATGCAGGCAATGACGATAAGTAAATAATTGATTGGTAAGTTTTGCAATAAGCAATGTGCATATAGAGATGAACATATCACTATCTGTTGTAATGTGTTATAGCATTTATAGAGTCTGTGGAGTATATTTATATACCTAATAAATAAAATAAAATATGTGTAACTTATGCACAATGCCACAAGGCAAAGTACCCCCAATGATAGGTCTATTCAGACAGATACTGATCGGTGGTGTACCCTCGTACAGGAAAGCATCTCCAACCACCAATGCTTGGTCCACCCACTAAGAAAGATTAGCAAAATCATATTGTCAGGGATGCCCCTGATCGACTGGCATCAGTCGCAGTCACCTCCAAGATGAACTACAAGGTGCAGGAATGTTGTGCTGTAGGCCCCTGTGACAGGATGGCTCTTAGTGCCATCTTTGCGGCATTCACTGAGCCCAAAGTCCCAGGCCTATCAGAAATTGATCACATCCCTACCAACTTTAGGAAATAATATGGTGACAGATTGTGTAAGAGAAGTAATGTCCATGCTATCCTCTAAGATCTTATTGAAAAGTAATATCAGGGAGTAAGTAAAGCCATCCTTATAAAGTAATATTGTCAGAGAAATGTTTTAGTGCTTTCAAACACAAACAGACGAGGGGCACGTTGTATTTATTTACACAACTAGGTATTTTATCATGGCCAAGCGTTTCTTCAACCAAATCATGTTTTTTTGATGCTTTTATGCATAACATGATAATTACTTTGTAGTTATCCATCAGCAGCACAGTAAAAAACAAAACAAAAAAATAAAATAAAAAGACCTCAGTAGAGGAGGAACACATTAAAGATAATGATCGGAGATGAACAGATAGCTAAAGCACAGTGGGTGAGAAGGTCCCTAACAGGAGACATTCAAAATCAGCACTGAAGCACTGAAGCATATTCATCACTATGGATAGAAAATATATTTGCATGCTTGCCTAGGTACTTATATGTTTTTTTTTTGTAAAAGACTGGTATTGTTGTGCATTTGCTTTTGGAACATTTAATAAGCTCAATAACACACTTCAGATTGTGCATTAACCTAAATTGCTGCACTTTGCCATGTGCCAACCAATACATACTCTTTTGGATATTCTGCATAATGTACAATGTGTCATGTTGTACTTTTAAGAGGTGACCTACTGATGTGCAATAGGTCATTTCAGTAATTTTCTACATCCGTATAAAATGCAAACTAAATATATTAGTTTGAAGTATAGTCATGAGTAATATTATGATTCATGTATTAAAATATAAATAGATAGAATGTGGGAGAACCCCCTAATTCATGGCCATCAGTGCTACTGAATCTGTAGGCGCTATATAAATAAACATAATATATAAGTAATGGTAGCATTGAACATGCTCTTCCCTAATAAGCTAAGTAACAAGTTTATATTTCTAATATATCTTACTCCTGTATGTTTGTAAAGCAACCATATGAGCAAAATTAAATTAAATGCCTGGTGCATGTAATGGTATCATTCCTGGCAAGAAAAAGAATAATGACAGGTATGATACAGTAATGCTTATTTTCCTGTAAGGCCCTTCTTCTAAAGTACACAATTTTATTCTTCACTTGTAACAATATTTTATCCTGTTTAGTGTGACAAATGTTGTGGTGATGTTCAGTAGTATGAAGGGTGTGAGCTGCAGTGAACACAGAATACTGTACAAGGTGTATAGTGTTAGTGTGTGAGCCTATGGTATTCAGCTTCAGTGTCTGATACTATTTGTTGTTAGTATATGTGTGTGTGTGGGAGGTGTTACTATGTCAGAGGTGAGCCTAGGGTTAGTGGTGAGAGAGAAGGGAAGGATATAAAGTATGTATATAAGAATATGTTCAAGAACAGTATATGATGAGTCTGCATGTGCTTTTTAACCATGGAGGAGGCTCTGAAGAAATGCTGCACCCAGACACCACTAACCCTAGACTCATTGAGTGCAAAAAATAGAATGAATGAGTAACTAGAATTTGTTACCTGGGAGAGAAAATTAGTTTGTAGCCAGATGGACAGAGTAGTCAGGTCATTGTGCTACTTTTTTGTCAGTGTAACTGTAGGACTTTTACATAACATTTATTATCTAAATAAATAGTCCTCCTTTTTTTACAAATAGATAGATATGGGATTTACTACCATGTTGCCTTAAATCTAAGCCGTACTCAAGTGTGTAATTTAAATGTATCGACAGAACATTACCTGACTTTTGTAGATCATCTTTTTTTATCACCAAATGCAGCAAAACATATTCAAAGTTTGCCAATGCAGTATTCCAAATATATGCCCGCATGATAGCGTGCTATCTCAGTCTCCATATAGTTTAGAAACATTTGCTACATACTTGCCTAGGCTGCTAATGGCATCTTCTTCTGGCTTCTATATCTTCTCCTAACTTCTATATCCATGATTCTACAAAACAAAATCTAAATAACTTTTTCAAATAATTTGGGTACTGCACTCGCTACTTTGTTTTTTGTTTTAGATTGCTGTTATGTATTCTGGCCTTATTAAAAAAAACATGGATGTTCTCACATACTTTAAAGTTATCTTAGCTAAGAATGGACTATGTATTCACAACTCCATAGCTTTTTTAATTGTGTATCATCACATACACACAAAGCATAGTTATCTGTTGCTTTCAGGATTTAAAAAAAATACCTTATTAGCTAGATTGGGTAGAAAAAAAAGATATAATGCTAGACAAGATATTTATCAATCTTATTTGATTGATGTTTTTTTCTGTAATGTTTTAAATGATTGCTGTTTAGACTTACTAAACTGATGAAAGGACACTTACAAACTTAAAATGCACACTGTAAATGCAATAACAGGGTTCTTAAGTAAAGTGTTGAATGGAAATTGTATTCCATTATATACAGAATTTTGTTCAATGAGCAAAGGTGGTGATCATTTTTTTCCAATTGTTTAGGTATGGCTGCCTATTGATTAATGTGCCAAAATGCAGGGAATGTTTTATGTGAAGGTCATTTAAAAATACTGCCATTATGTCTTGTGATTTAATTACAAACCATGTCTTAGAAGTGAATTATGAATGCCTGAATCAATATTACATGCTTAGAAAATGTTAACAACATACTGAGAACTGGGACCTTGTCCCCAGGCACAAGATTTTGAGGATAGCTCTAGCTGCTTAAAATATTTGCGCTTAAATATTCCATTTCATTTGACTTTTATAAGTAATATCGTATACTAATATTAATAGCCTATGAAGGATTAATCAACTGCATGAAGGTTTCACTTATTTTTAGTTAAATAACGTAAAAATAATGTACTGTGTAGCTTGGTACATATCCAAAGACATTTATTCTAAGTATATGAGTATGCAATAAGCATGTACTACTATATTAGTATATATGAGGGAAAAATGTCTAATTAGAGTATTTTATCACATTTTGTTTTCTCCTTTTCTCAAATGCTCTTTTTTTAAAGCTCCGAATATTAAAATCTGTCAGATGATTCGCACCATAATTTTTTTTCTACAAAAGTGATAAATGCTCCCTCAGTAGTTAATGTAACCTCCTCCAATGTCCTTCATTTGTCAAAGATCACAGCTTTTTACTGCAGGTCATTATTTCACCAAGAAGCTGAATGGAAATATTTTCAGTACATGGCAAGTGATCTGTTTCTCTTCTCCACCCACCGCATTAGCCTCTGAATACTCTCATTATGCTATTACTAATTAGAAATTCTCTCCAATTGGCAGTTGCATTAAAAAAAGACAGTGTGCTGAGCATATGGCATAATATCCTATTAATGAACACTCTAAATTCAAACTTAGGTCAGCTGTTCATTTCTTGTTCATGTCATCCTGGCAAAAATACATTTTTTTTTATTCCAAATGCAGATAGGAATGTCTTTAAATGCAAGATTGCCCAAGGCTACTCTTTATATTTTACTTTTATGTGTGACTGTGTATGTACAAACACACAACATGCATTACAAAGGTAATATTATCACATTCTAAGAATGATTTGTTTGATACAAAGGGTTTTACTATTTCAAATGTAACCTTTGTTTTCCAGGTTTTCCATTATGATTATTATTATTATTATTATCATTATTATTCCAAAATAATGCAGCTAGACCTGCCCCCTTATATGTACATGAATGAACATTGCTAATTGCAAATTGGAAACATAACATGCCTTCATTGGTGAAAACAATATCCTACTTGGCTTTGTAACATTGCAACAGTTTAAACAACACATTTCATTCCACGTGGCTTCCATCAATAAAGAGTCATATACATACCTGGAAAACTCAGGGAGAATCGCCGGTTCTCCCAAATTTTTTTTGCTATAAAATGCCCCATTGATCGTCTCCTAAGCTCATCCAGTGTTGCTGAAGTTCCTCTATACAGAGGCATTCAGCAACACAAAAAAAAACTTTGGCATTTCAAACTGCCAACTCACCAAGTACATTAATCTGCATTCTTCTTTTGGCACTCCTGCTAGTAAAATTTTAAGCATGTGGAACAATTCTTTAGGCGACCAAGTACCATCGGTAAAGTACCTTCCTGTTTTTTCCAAGTAAAAAAACACCTTTTACCACCAGTTACGACATGACACATGGGTCAGGATGAAAGAGAACACACTTTATTGGGCATAGTTTATATAGCCTCTTTACTATTGGAGGGGAAATGGGCATACACACAAACAGGAAAGGATTACTATTATTAACACATAGCACAATGGCAAGGGATTCATCAGAGAACATCAGCATCAGACTAATCTCACATAAACAACAATAGCAAAAACACAACAAAGGGATAAGGGAAAAAATGCTTAAATGTTGAATATCTTAATCATTCTTAATTAACATACAAGTAAACCCTAGAGGATAAAACACTAAATATTACACTCTAACCCCAGCAAGTCAATATAAAATTGCAGTCCCGATAGTCTTCCTAAAATAGGGGTCCAGTATTTCAATACACTAACCTTGACCAGAACAGTGGTGTAAATTTGAAAAGGTATGTGTCCCAAATAGGTAAGTTGTCAACTGAATATACCCCATATTCATATGTTTGAGGACATAAAAGTTGTTGGAATGTGATTAGATGCAAGAATATATTTCCCAGATATACCCATGAAGGAGATGAGTTGTGCCGAAAAATGCCTGTGCAATTCTAGTTGCATGATGGTATAAAGTTAAGTTAGGTGACTCAAGCCTTTTTTTTAGTTTATTGAAATAAAGTAATTTCTTAGAGAAACAAGATTTATGGTTTAACCAGGCATGCATGTCAATTTATTTTTTTTAAGTAATTGTGGTAATAAAAAATAGCGTGGCATATATGCATTAGTTTGGGGAGACAGGTCATTTTCAATGATGGTATACATTCTAGC
This sequence comes from Spea hammondii, assembly GCA_029215755.1. Classification (NCBI taxonomy): domain Eukaryota; kingdom Metazoa; phylum Chordata; class Amphibia; order Anura; family Pelobatidae; genus Spea; species Spea hammondii. Next base: position 104,429,626 of record JARDYJ010000002.1, on the reverse strand, counting down.
CATGATACTTCAGGCTTGTCCCAATATAATTAAAACAGCACTAAATCAGAGCATATCCAGCGAATACCATTCAAAAAACACTTATATAAGGCATAAGGATCAGGGATTCCATCACATTACATGGCCATCTATTGCTAAGCCTGCCACTATGTCAAGGTACCCCAAGTTTGGAGAGTCCTATCTAATTTTTCATGGCTATATTGCTTAAAAAGGTGCTGAATCAGTGGGACTGCACTACATTTTAATCCACTGAGACTCTCAAACAACTTAAAGCATTCTCTGGACACCATTAATGAGACACTTGTGTGGCAGGTGGGGTGGTCAACCCTAAGGTTTGGTCAGAAGCTGCAAATATACACAACAAAAACTATATACAGAAAGGTGACATGGGGGCATAAAGTTGTCCACAAGTAATGCAACCTAGGTTATGGTTAACTTTTTTTATAATAAGACGGATTCCTGAGAAGTTGATCCAATTCTAAATGAGGCCCATTGATGACCCCGGTTTCTCAGACCTGTTATTTTTGTAATAGAACACAGTCCCATATTTATTTAAGATCACATATAATGTTATCAATGCTGCAGAGGAGTTAGTGAAGGCTAAAATGATATCATCAGCAAAACAAACCAATCTCTATTAAACTTTATTTAATAGTGGCCTGCAAATACCAAGGATATATTAGTCCTAAGCATATGAGGATGTTTTTTAAACTCACAGCGAGTAAATTATAAAAAAATATTATTTATTAAAAAATAAAATGTTTTCTTCCAAGTTTGTGGAATGAAAGTTTATACAGATATGTTTTCAAAAGAAAGCCCTATGTTCCCTGGAAAAAAAAAACATATATAATATGCGTGGATACACTAAATCAGGGAAATGTTAAAACTGCTAGAGTTCTCAAGAGCAAAAGTGCCTCATAAGCAGTTTACAATCAAGAAGTGGTTGAATAAAAACACAGTTATGTTTGTATTTGTATTAAGAAGACAGGCCAAAAACTCTGTAAGAATACAGTCACTGTTTTGGAGGAAAGAAGTTTCTCTTGTATCATGTTTCTTCAGATATTTTGATAGTGGCATCCCTGTGTACTGCTTGCAGCAATCAATTGGGAGACAAGTCAACATGATAGCTTTGTACGTGTTTTCATGGTAGCTATATTAAAATCTCTAATGTATTTGCTCTCTGAATATTGATTGAATCTTTAAATTCAGATAGGCATGTGAAATACTGCCTTCTCTTGTTACAGTGAACTTACACATGCTAGTGCCAATGCCAGCTGGTTCTCTTTTCCACAACTCAGAACTGTGAGAAAATAATGAAAGCATTTTTGACACCTAACCTTTAAACCTGACCTCTTACTAATACCTTCAGCTGCTGGCTGCCTTGAAAGGCTGGCAGATTCTATTGTCTTTTGTGGTGATGAAGTACAGGGAGATACAAGAATTATATTTATCCTATGGCTGAACATAAGAACTGATCAATATTACCTAGAAATAATGTCAAGGATTTGCTAGTAAAGCTTATGAATTACAAACCTTTACCCCTCCCTACAAAAAACACCTTTTTGGACAAGGATTAAAAGACTGAAAGGTGCATTGATTTTTTTTTTCTGAAGCAGTAACTAAAGCCGCAAAACAAAAACACAAAGCTTTGTGTACTAAGAAGCATGGAATAGCACAGTTAAAGTGGTTAGATCTAATGCTACTGTATTAAACTATTGTTTCTGAGTGCGTGAGATTTTTTTCCTTTCTAAATGCTTTGTTATAATATTTTTTAAGTTCATTTGGATAAATTGCATTCCAACTAAATATCCATAACAGATGATAACTATCCTCTACTTTTCTACTATTATGGAATCAAATATCATCCTATCATGTTTTGTTGTTTTTTCATGCCCCACATTAGGTATGTTCCTTGAGGGATAGATTAACATGTATCAATCACACACCCAAACCCTGTGTTGTCCTGCATGTCTAATATACACTATATGGACAAAACTATTAGGACACCAGACCGTTACCATACCCATGCACTCTCCGTGTTTGGCACAGAGAACGCTGCTTCTCTGGGTCAACACCTGAATCATCTGGGTCACGGGGTCATGGCACTCCCCACTCCTTGCCAATTTTCCCATTAAACGGGGGTGTTCCCCACAATATCAGCAGGAACACCCAGTGACCTCAGTGCAAATGCCCACTTTCCTCGGCGAACACGCCCATTGACATCAGCTGGAATGCCCCCAACGTCAGTTGGACTGCTCACCGACGTCAGTGGGACCTCCCACTGATATCAGTGGGCAGTCCTGACCACGTTCCGCAAGAATAAGATCTGGATGGCCAGAGCCCAAGAGTTCCCAGGTATGACCATTACACCAACAGGGATTTTGATGACATTACATTCTAAGTACATAGACATTAATATGAAGTTAATCCCCCTTTGCTGCTACAACAGCTTCCACTATTCTGGAAAGGTTTACCATGAGATTTTGGAGTGTTTCTGTGGGAAAGTTTGGCAATGCATCCAGTAGAGCATTTGTGAGGTGAAGGACTGATGTTGGATGAGAAGGTCTGGCTCACAATCTCCATTCCAGTTCATCCCAAAGGTATTCAATGTGGTTAAGGTCAGGGCTCTGAGTGTTCCAGTCAAGTTCTTCCACACCAAACTTATCCAAACTTGTCTTTATGGAGCTTTCTTTGTGCACCACTATATGGACAAAAGACAGACCTCTTAATTATTAAAATCAGGGTTTGGGCTAGGTCCCTTACTTCAAGTGAAGAATTGTCTTTATCATACTAAGACATGTTGGGCAATACTATGCTTCCAACTTTTTGGGAATAGTTTGAGGAAGACCCTTTTCTATTCCAACTTGACTGTGCCCCAGTGCACAAACTAAGGGCCATAAAGACATGGTTGGATGAGTTTGGTGTAGAAGACTTCCTCTTCCCTGTACCTAAGTCCCCCAGCCCCTACCAATCCATATCCTCCTCTTCCCCATACCAACCCCCATATACAAGCACCCTCATACTCTGCTCTGTACCAGAATGCTGTCCAACTCTCCCACACAATAACTGCGCTGCCCTATACTGGTTCATTATCACATACATCTTCACCTATATACATCTTAGGATATATATCATGTAAATGAATAATTGATTGATAACCAGTGTCTTGCCCTAGAGGCAATTTTACTAATATTTAGGCTTAAAAAACTTTAGTTGTAAGCTCATACTGTGCATTGTTGCAAATGTCATGTAATATAAATGATACAGAACTTGTGGCTGGCAACACTCTTGTTTACAGTAGCATGGATACCATGTTGATTTGGCACCCTCAGTTGGTTTTCTTTCATTTTCAATCAAAGGCAATTTGCAGTATGTTTAAGTTTTGCAATGAGTATAAACAATAGGGTCAGACTTCAAGTAAAGTTGGAATATATTTGTCCCAACTCGTATTTCATCATAGACAATTGTATGTCAGTTTTTCTAGAGCTACAGCTGAAAATGCAGGGAAGGTGAAAATTCTTTATGTTCTCACTCAGGATTCCTGGATACCCAGGATTACCTTGGTAAAACAGTTCCTACTCCCAATGTTGTTTTCAAAGAGATTTGTTATTTGTCTGAATTATCATCCTGTCCCCCGTGTCAGGCTTTATCATGTAGTATTAAATAAAACAACAAATATACACCTCAAGTTAAGTAATGGATCAACATGCCCATTTAACACAGTTCTAAAATATAACAAAGTATGGGAACCATGGCACTTTTATGTAAATCTGGCCATGGCCTCAGATAGCCAGAGATGTATAATGTATATATAAATGATAAAGAGAGAAATAATTTCCTTGAGTGGGTTCCAACTTTATAAGCAGTTATTTAAACACCTGATGTGGTTTCCCAATACAACAGAAAGTCAAATAGGAATAGGTATTGGTGGGAATGCTTCGAAAATAATGTACTTTTGTTAAAATATATATATATAAATATATATATATATATCAATGTTTAATGAATGTAAAAAGCAATTACATCCCCATCGGTTTATTAATATTAAAACACAGTGCAAAGAGTACAAAATATACAGCTTAAAATCATTACATATTTTTTTTATACATGATTATGGTAGGTTTCGCTTGTATGCGTCTCTGTTCATTGCTTTTGTATTTCTATTTTATTAAATGTGTAAAAAAGGAAAAAGGACCTGTCGCATTTCACTGCTAGAGGGCAGCGTCTTCAGATGTAACAAATGAAACATATCTTTGCTGTTATATTTCTATTATAATTTAAGTGGAAAGTATGGTATACTATAATAAAAACATAATAGCAACACATTTTGTGTTTTTTAGCAGGTTGCTCTAATGTTAGATTTGTTACGTCTGAAGAAGCTGCTCTTTAGTGGCGAAACAAGTCAGGTCCTGAGCACGGGAGATGTCCTTGCAATCTGACAGATGTGGAGCGCTTTTGCAAAGAAGAGTGGGCATATATTGCCACATCAAGATGTACCATGCTAATAAACTCCTACCCAAAAAGACTGATTGCTGTAATAAAAGCAAAAGGTGCTTCAACAAAAGTATAAGTTTAAGGGTGTGCTCACTTATGCAACAAGGTTATTGTGAGTTTTTTTAATTTATTTTCCCCCTCAAAGATTTCAGCTTGTTTTGCAATTGAATTGTTTACATTATAGGTCACATTAAAGGTGGAAAAAGTTCTGACATGATTTATCTTTGTCGCATTCTTTAAAATCACAAGAACTTGGCATTTTAACAGGGGTGTGTAGACTTTTTATATCCACGGTATGTACCGTATTGGCTCGAATATAGGCCGCACTTTTTCCCCCCACTTTAAGTCTTTAAAGTGGGGGTGCGGCCTATATTCGGGGTCTAGCGCCCGACGCCCGGGACATGCAGTCCCGGGCGCCGGGCAGGGTTAGGATACAGGTCCCCTGCACCTACTCCCCGATACGCTTAGACAGCCTCCCCTGCCAGCACTTCCCAGGGCACCGGAAGTTGTATACGCGTATTGCGTAGATGTCCCCCGCCGGCCCCGCAAGACACCCGGGAGTCTGCTCCGGTAAGTCGGGGGGGCAGAGGAGGACAGTGGCAGCATATCTCGGGGGGGGACAGTGATAGCATTTCTTGGGGAGGGAGGAGGACAGTAGCAGCATATCTCGGGGGGGGAGGAGGACAGTGGCAGCATATCTCGGGGGGGGACAGTGATAGCATTTCTCGGGGAGGGAGGAGGACAGTGGCAGCATATCTCGGGGGGTGCAGTGATAGCATTTCTCGGGGAGGGAGGAGGAAAGCGGCAGCATATCTCGGGGGGGGAGGAGGACAGTGGTAGCATATCTCGGGGGGAGGAGGACAGTGGCAGCATATCTCGGGGGAGGGGGGGAAGACAGTGATAGCATTTCTCGGGGAGGGAGGGAGGAGGACAGTGGCAGCATATCTCGGGGGGGGAGGACAGTGGTAGCATATCTCGGGGGGAGGAGGACAGTGGCAGCATATCTCGGGGGGGAGGACAGTGGTAGCATATCTCGGGGAGGGGGACAGAGTGGCAGCATGTTTTTTTGGTGCTTTTTTAAAGAAAAAAACTTTTTCTTTAAAAAAGCACCAAACTTTTAGGGTGCGGCCTATATACGGGGGCGGCCTATATCCGAGCCAATACGGTATATATATATATATATATATATATATATACACATTTTTTACAATACATACATATGGGTTTTGACATTTAAACTATCACAGCTCTCTACCTAGTTGTAGTCGGAGGGGATTACTGGGCAATCTCCTAAAGTGATCACTTCTCCTACCTCCCCAGTGAGAGTGTTTAATATTAAAAGACTTCCGTTAAAGACAAATGCCTCTATGGGAGGGATAATACTTTCTGGCCTAGAGAGTGCCCTCATTAGCCCCTTGCCCCTAGGAACTAAAATAGGCACTCGGACAAATACAGTATTTGCACATTCACTATAAAACACATTTACACATTTGCAGTCATGCTAACACACACTCATATTAACACATACACACTCAAAATAACATAATATGTACATACTCCCTCACTCCTTTAATTTGTTCTTGTTACTTTGCAATTTTGATAGCTGCTCATACACATAGGATAATGGATTGTCTGAGGAATTTTAGACTGGGCCGGGACCTATTGCCCCCAGGCCAAGCCCACTCTGATGCCTTGCATTTACTGTTAAACGTGAGACACTATCAGACAGCGAGAAGCTGCTGATTGGTCTGTGACCATTTGGCAGCTGTTCCCTAGGTAATCTAAATAAAATGCAGATCACTGCTATTAGCGGTTGGATCCATGGTAGAAGGCAGCCAATATGGCTGCTTGCCAACATATTAACAAGTGCCCCACCACTATAAATCACACCCCAACCCTGATAAAAATAATGTTAATAAACAAACCTCTATAAATAAAAAAGAGACAAATTTGCATTAGTATATCTATTTAATTTAAAAATGATCTGAAGAGCTTTTTGAACCACAACTCCCACTATGCTTACCCAGAATACTGATGAGATTTATTGGAATTGTACCCCACAAGAGTGGGTAGATAGGGGGTACAAAAAAGTGCTGTGTTTGTGGAAACGTGTATTTTCTACCTATGTTTTACTTCACGTTTGACCCCTTCTTGTGCGTGCCTATACTACGTTTTACTGTGTACTATCACCTATGTGGGCAGCTTGTGCAATCAGCATAGAAGTAGAGAAAATGTGCTTCTCATTTTACATTTACTGAAATCATTCAAGGAGAGATAAGGGTGAGCTAATCAATCTAAAAGGGGTCCCTCAGTAGTATCATCAGATTTTGCCCCTGGCCATCCTACCTTGGATCAGGCATCTAGAAAAGAAATGTTCCAATTCAGTATTTGCCCACAATATGCTAGCTTTTTTATATCAAAAAATAAAAGTTACCACTGATATGCCTTTCTCTTTTTGTTACCCAAGTATGTACTTGGTAGTCTTCTCTTTGTAAATGTCTCAACTAAATTTTAAACTGTTAGCAACAAACTCCTCTCAAGTTTGTAATTTGTCCGTCAATATTACAACTTCCCTATTCCCTATGGAAAAATAGTGTTAACTATTATTAACTTCTAGAAATATATAATTTAGTTATTTTTTCTAGGTGTTCGTAAATGTTACACTAAAAAATCTGGGATGAATTGGTTTATATTCAGAGAAAATACTGCGATTAAAAAAAAGAATTGTAGCAATACTGATCATTTGTAATGTTTTCCACTCTCAAGGCTTCATTGCCTAAATGGCTAATTTCCTTTGGTTCTCCTTACTTTTCATGGCACCTGAGAGAATTATATCAAATCACAAAGAATATTAACCTATTCACGTTAATTGATGTGTATGTCACATAAATTCAGCTTTTGGTGGCAAATGATATCTATATACATCAAAGAGATATAAGCACTTGATTGCTAGGGAGACAGCTGTTCCTGGGAACCAACCAATCCCTATTCGTTCTACACATAAAAAAATAATAAAACATTATCGTAACAGTACAAAATCAAAAGTCTTTTTCCTCTCCCAGTATGTTTTACATAAAAGGTTCCAAAAACAAAGGCCAACCACACAAATCAAGTCAAGGCATTTGTATTAATACATTTGAGAAAATATTTTACTATACCTCTTAGTTCTACTGGGGAAGGCACCCATAGCTGAGATTCAATCAAGATTCTGGCACACAATGTGGGAAGGGTATCTCAATTGGCCTGGAAATACTGGAGGAGCCATACACTTGACTTGATGATTTATGTGCAAGTATTCTGTAATTTGAATATGATCTCTATATGAGCTCATACAAAATTGTGAAATACTTAGTCTCTTCTAAGTCTATTTTCTTGTACTTCTACATGGTTCAACAATGTTTTGTCAGCACTTTTTCATTTTCTTTTCTTTATATTTCTTAGACATATATTTTATTGAAGACTGATAACTATATTGTTTTGTTTTTCTTTTCCACAATGAGTGTAGCCTATGTTACTTTAATTGATTGACTGATGTAACTGACATATATCACGCTTTGACACTTTAATGAATAATAATGCTTTGTCAAGAAACAGCAGTGAATCAAGCTCCTATGACACATGTACTTATGAATATATATTTAGAGAGAGAGAGTATATTTGATATATATACACTATATGGACAAAAGTATTGGGACACCTGACCATTACACCAATAGGAACTTTGATGACATCACATACATAGACATTAATATGTAGTTGCCCCCCCCCCCTTTGCAGCCATAATAGCTTCCACTCTTCTAGGAAGACTTTCCACAAGATTTTGGAATGTTTCTGTGGAGAGTTTTGCCTATTTATTCAGTAAAGCTGAAGGGGACATACCAAGACATTTTGGACAATGTTGGCAGTGCACAAAGAAAGGTCCATAAAGACATGGTTGGATGAGTTTGGTGTGGAAGAACTTGATTGGCCTGCACATACCCCTGACCTCAACCCCACTGAACATCTTTGAAAGCAACTGGAACAGATATTGTGAGCCACACCTCCTCATCCAACATCAGTGCTTGACCTCACAAATGCTCTACTGGATTAATGGGCAAAAATTCCCACAGAAACATTCCAGCCTTCCCAGAAGTGTGGAAGCTGCAAATTGTCCCAATACTTTTGTCCATGTTGTGTATAAAATATAATTAAAATGTCCCAGCATACCAGGTTTAAAAAAGGAAGAAAAAGTGCAGTTTGCAAGGTGACATGCATCTTCTAATAGTAAATGTCAATAGAAAATGGCTTAAGACATTGTTTGTGTCCCCAAACAGCTTGCCTGTACCACTTTGGCTAAAACAGCTTGCCTGCACCATCTTTGTCACCAAACAGCTTGTGAGTTCCCCCAAACAGCTTATATGTGCCATTTTTTACTCCAAACAGCTGGTCTGGGCCATCTTTGTCCCCAAACAGCTTGTTTGTGTAATCTCTGCCCCCCCCCCAGCTTGTGAGTTCCTCCAAACAGCTTGTATGTGCTGTCTTTGTTCCAAACAGCCTGTTTGTGCCATATTTGATGAGTAGAAGAGAAAATTCTGGAGGTGTGGGGGTCATCTGGGTGGTCAGACCATTTGATCTGTAAGGGGCCTCAAAATTATGATTCCCTTGTCATATTATACATATATCACATATGTATATGTTTGTTAAAGAAACAAAATGTATATATAGCTGCCTTTAAAAAGGGTGGCTGAAAACACTGCATACTTACTGTCACTTTAGCGGCAGAACGGGTCCTACAGTGCATTCATACAATGTAAATGTATAAAAATATAAAATGAGAGCAAGTGAAGATAAATAAATAAAAAAGTTATACCCTCCTACTACAAATGTAGAATTAAAAAATCCCCTACTCTCACACAAAATGTTTAACAATAATTTAAAAAACTGTATATGTATGGCAGCATTTTTCCTCTAAAACATAAAAACACCTAAATATATGGGTTATTGTACTTGGTTGGTTGTTTCTGAACATACCCGCAGTGGCACCTAACATGTGAGAAAAAAAACTTTTTTCTCTATGTTACATCATTCATACACAGTAATTAACTACACATATACAAATGGTTTCAAAAGGGCTACCTAACCATAAAATATATGTAAGTATATTATTAAAAAGGGTTACAGAATATGGAGTGTGTTTTCATTTGATCCTATCCATTTTGTGTGGAAATTAAGTACTCCTTGTGTTATCATTGTAGGCCAGCAACATATGTGCTTAATATCCACTCAACACCTGTTCAGTGTCTCTGTCATGTGAGAAACACTACCAATTTTTCTGCAGTGATTATCTCATTAGATTTCACATCTGACAAAACAGTGTCCCTATTGGCAAAATAATCTCTAGAATTTATTTTAAAGGTATTTAGTCTCTATCTTAAGTCTAATTAAAAATAATACTATAAGAAAATAGAAAGGAAAACAATGAATTTTAAAGTTTCCCATGAGCTAACTCTTCTCCCTTCCACGTATCATTGCTGAGATCTCTTTGAGAACAGCAAGCTAAACTGTTTCTTGCGGAACGGTCTTTACCGTTATAATGTGTTGAACACATTGTATTTTGGTCGAGATATGTTTGTGACTTATTAAGATTTCACAAACATGAAATAACCTAAACATTTAAAATTAGTTATTAAAAATGTAACTTTATATAAATTTATATGGCATGGAAATGTGCATCACTCACATCACATAATATGCAAACTATATTAATTAAATTTGACATATTTATGCAAGCATATAGCATAAACATATTTGGGTCAACTCACTGAGAAGTCAAGTGGTCAGTCACGTTAAGAGTTGATTGAGGTTTCATAAAAAAAACCTCACAGATTCATTGTAGCAGATTGAATAATTGCAGCTGGTTATGTTGGAGCATGCAACTGCTGTGCCCATGGCTCTTGCAGTTTAGAACCTGCGTTGCATCCTCCTTTGATTTTTCCCATGCTCTACTACTTCTGATGGGAGACTGGTCCTCCAGTTTTAGGCTATGGCCTTCTGTTCTAACATTTTTCCTCTGAAATGTGTGGATGGCCTTGCTGGAAGATGTCCACTTGAGTCTTGAGTTCTTCCCCCTGGTTCTTCATCCACAATAATCAGCACAGAGGAAAGCCCCTGGTGCTCCTGAGACCCCCTTGGGTGATGCGGGCAGAGTTCTCAAAATCTTATGGAGTATTTTCAAACCCATCCCAACTTGGGAAGCAGTCTGGATCGGAGGCCTCCGAAGATTCACAATAGGCGTTCACAACGTCGAGTGCACGCTTTCCGGCCTCACCACCAAATCCAGAGTCGAGAGACTCTTCGGACTTACTGTGATCTGGACACTACCGACCAAGAGCTACAGCATGAAGTGGCTGCAAGCTAGCATGGCAGCAATGGAAAAACGTGTGGCACAGTTGGAGGCAAGGACTTTCTGGGGGCAACAAAGGATAAAGACCGTGGAGGGGGCTTCCTCCTCGGTGATGGACACTATGATCTGCTTAACGCAGGACCTAGATAATCGGGGTTGCTGGTTAAACATCCAAGTGAGAAGCCTACTTGAAAGTGAAGATGTGGAGGATCTACATGTGGCGCTGAAGAGGCTTTTCAACCAGGAGACCAGGGGAGTCACCAGTCAACCAGGAGTGGGCACACTGCGCATTATACCCTCTGAGTGTCCCACGGTCCCCCTCATTGTTGTTTTCTTGAAGATCTGTTGTTTCTTCTATCTTTTCTATCCTTTTTTTCCCCTTTCCTCAATTCCTATCCTTCTTTGTTAATTTGTATTTATTTCTTTTTCTTCCACCCCTTCCCCGTGAGGGTGGTGAGGTGGAGGAGGAAACATGTCTTATATGTGTCCCCATCTAATGGTGGTTTCACATAATCCCAGGTTACTGAATGTCCCAGAGAAAGCCTATTATCGCAAAAAACTCTGAACCTAGGACTAAAGGAACAGCTATCCTTATCTTTAGGCACACCTCACTTGTAGTGATAGACACTCACAGGTCAGGGAAGGGATGTTTAACTTTATGTTTGGTCATATTGGTAATCAGGAATATACCTTACCTAACATATATCTTTCCAATAAAGGGCAGAGGTGGGCATCATCATGTATCGTACTTCATCGTGCACCTTTTCATACCTTCTCATACTAGGAGATGCTAATCTCCTGTAGAATCCTAAAGTAGACACGTCTTCAGGGGATTCTGAGATTCCACTGTCACTTATGCATATTGTGGGCTCCCTTTTGCACAAAAACAGGCTGGTGGACTGCTGGAGGGCATTGCATCTGGGGGGGGAGTATAATTCAGCCCCATATAGGTCCGTTTCAGGGGCGAAGATAGGCTCAATTACACCATGCTCCAGTAACTTTGTGGATCCATGATCCAATGTTCCTCCCAATGTTCACCATGTGGAGGTTCAACGAGCCCTTGTTGACTGATTCTGTGGTCCTTTCCGACCTTGAAACCCAGTTAAAAGACTGTTTTAGGGAAAACTCCTCTGGGTAGGCATACTCATCCATGGTATGCGAAGCACATAAATGCGCAGTGCACACATTTCTCATTTAGTCAGCCTCTGTTGTTGAAGAGTCAGAGGAGACGATAACCCTATCCACAAAAATAGTGGAGCTTGAGGGAATGCACAAGTCCTCCAATGATGACTGGGTATTTGGACAGCTGATGGAGGCAAGATGCTACCCCTCTGAAATTTGCAATAGGAACACACACCGGATGTTTTTACAGACTGAGATGGTGATAAATGTGAGAGGTTGCTGGCATGTGTCTGCAGAGACAGCAACTTTATATCTATAGGATTAGGGCCTCCTCTGGAGGGATCTTTAAAATCTTGAAGGAGACAACTGAAACTTTATGGCAGTATTATCAATATCTGTACATCATTCAGACAGGATGGGAAGTGACAGGGGAGCATCACAGAGATTTCAGGAATACCTGGAGAAAAAAATTGAAATGAAGGGTGAATCATGAACAGGCTGCAGGCATATATCAGGGGAACTTGAGGTTGTTGGCTCCTCATCAGTCTGGTTGCAGCTTGCTGTCCAGGGGTTAAATGGGAGGAGGTTTAATTGCACCTCCCCCAACACATTAATCTGGTTTTGGTAGCAGTATAAACTGCTTTGTGTGCCCACTATGTAGGAGGTGAGAGTAGGATCTCACCCTATTGAGAGTGTGCCTTGACGTGGCGGGTGAGCTTAATTATGCTTTGGCCAATTCATATAACCAAAACCTCTCATTTATATTATGTTTATATATTTGTTGCCAACTTTATTAGGGTGAGAAGCGCAGACAGTATTTTGTTTTTTTGTATACATTGTACAGCCAACACACTGTATTTGCAGCATGCTCACACTGTTTGGTAGGCCTTATATTATACATTTATATTATTTGAGCCTGAGACTAGCTTAGCGCACCGACATTTTTTCTTTTCCCTGTTCCGAACCCCTGGTCCAGACAGCTTCCCCTAGACTATTATAAATGGCTGGGTAAACAGTTGATTAAACACTTTATTAAACCTTTCACTGCACTGCTAAATGATGTGGGAGGCCTAGTGGTGAAAACCATTTGAAGGTGTCCTCGGGCGAAGATGACCTCCTACTTGCGGTGTCCAAGCCAGCAGTCTCCCTGCCTTTCCATGTAGATGGTGTGCAGATCATATGAGATGTTTGGGGATCTGACTTACAAGTAACCTTTCTAACCTCTACAAGAAAAACTTTATGACCCTACTTAATACACTTTGACAGGACATGAATGCATGAGCGGTGAGGCATATCTCGTGGCAGGGTAGATTAACGTCCTTAAAATGAATATCCCTTTTTCAGACAATCCCAATTGTACTACCAGGCTCCTTTGTTGGGGGCTCAGATCCCTGGACACTTGATATGTGTGGAAGAGGGGAAACCCAATTTTAGGATTCACTATTAAGTGTGACCTTCTATCTCCCATCACTCAACCATTGCCTTATCCATCTATTTTAACAACAAAACCCAAACAGTGTAATTTGTTCATAAGTCTTCTATAAAGGACAGTGTCAAATGCCTTACTGAAATCTAGATATGCCATATCTATTGCTCCTCCCAGGTAAATTTGAGTTACCTAGTCAAAAATAAAGATGCACCTGCAGTAAACCCATGCTGTTTATGACAAACCCTAGGTAGAAAATACATATACTTACAACCATGACAACCTTTCTCCACCTCCAGTGCAAACTGCTTTCTTGGATTACAACTCCCATTGCTCTACAGTATTGTGGCTGAGAGCAAAATAACTTGCATATTCAATATAATATGTAAATGCATGTGAATTTAAACTTGTGTAAGTCAGGTAATGGCTTTCGATGGCATGCAAGTTGAATGGAAACGTGTCCTCACCTATAACTTACAGAAGCTTAAAATCACAAAGAATTTGCTGCCCAAAGCCAAAAAAAAATAAACAAAATTCATGCGGGTGTCATGCGGATAATCATTCCTCCTCTTATCCTACTCCATGCTCTGTGGGCTCAGGGATAATTAAATTAACCTTGGGTATACTAACCAATGAGGATGGGGGGTTTAATGCATAAAGTTACTCCATGAGAAGCAGGAATAGGAGGTTAAAATAAATGAAAAGACTGTTTGGGACATATTTGCCCACATTCCTCACCCTTAGCCTCACCCTCAACCTCTAAGTTCACAAGGTAGAGGGCCCACCAAAGAACTCTCAACAGTAAACAGAACTCAAAGGTGCATCACGCAGGAAAAGATAATCATTTAATGCATTTAATCCCTCTAAGAATGGGAGGTGGGTGAGGGGGTTATACCCTGGTACTATACCACCCTCGATTCCTAGTTTAATTACTCTATACACCACTGTGGATGGGTTAAAGAAACGGGTGGACCACCTTTTTAAAATGTAATTTTAAGTCTCTAATGTTAGGTGAGGACATGTGAGTTTTCGCTTGCTGCCGCTGTGGTCTCTGGTCAGCAGATTTAACACTTAACTCAGCTGAATACTGAATAGATCTATTTTTGCCTAGCTCCTTTAATATGTGTGGACTACTGGGACATTGAGACATTTATTTTGGCTGCATGGATGATTTAGAAGATCTTAAATGTATTTTTAAATGTATTTCTTTTATTTCGACAGTGACCCTTTTGTGCTTCTAACTAACTAACTAACTAACATATACAGGTATTTTTTTTATATGAGACCTCATAGAAATGTTTGAGACATAAAGATTCTAAAGAGTAAAGAGTGTCATCTTAATTTGATATTGATGATGTATTTGTTATGAGATAGCCAGTCATGTATTCAAATGAACAAATAAATAGATCACCCGATTACACAGAGGTGATCTTGTTGCTCCTTTTAGCCTTTACAGGTGATGATGGCAATACTGATCAAGTGGCCCTTGCACGTTGTGCCAGTTTTTCTATCTAGCTTTTATTGATTGATCTGCTCTGATTAAAGCTGGCTTCTGCTGAAGACCAGCACACTCTCAGTGCTCATGACACAGTTAGACTTTAACCAGGTGGACTAAGGGACCTATTGTCTCTCATCCCATCATATATATCATTGGCCCTACCTGTTTTCTTCATTTTTGTGTATGTGTAGCATCCTTGCTCACTGTGCCACATACCTCTCTACTTGTGTACCACAGTATTGCTCACTTCTCCACAACCTTTTTCACTCCCTAGTGAAAGATACAACAGCCAGATATACTAAACCTAATTAGGAATTTATCTGAATTTATTACTAACTTTAAATGTTATATTGATTAAGTAAAGGTGTAAAATTTTCTGTACTAAGCCCTTATGTTCTGTAATCAGTATTTTATTTTTTGTATGAAATTAAAAGCTGAGTACTTTTCCATTGACTTATGAATGAACTGTCTAAGCAAAACTGTTTCCCTGTCTTGAACTATTTTAATAAATGAAGGCCTATGTACTTATTAATGTTAATGTAGTTGAACAGTTGATGTCCTAAATCAAATATTAGTAATTGTAATTGGAAATAAATCAATATTCTGCACCATGTAGTAAAATGTTAGTTGTAGAAGATCAGGTATATTGATTTATTAAACAAAAAGTAGTAGTTTGCATTTCAGTGTTATATGAAATTACATAGGTAAGATGCTAGAACCATGTCATTCATGTGAAAGGGATGTGATATTTTTAGTCAAAGGTAAGCTTCTATAGTGTTTGAGGTAGTTTCTATTAAATCTGAAAACTATTTTGCAATAGAGCAAAGTATTAATTCCAACTTCCCATGTTCACGTCAACATAATTTAATGTCACTGCTAGAATGTTTATGTCTTAACATTAGCTGTTACTTGGATTGTCAAATGTATTAATTAAACCTTTTTACTGCACATATACATTTAGAACCCCCTCCCGCTAGCCTACCTTTGTTGGCTCAGGAAAGGAATCATCTTTGGTGGCCCAGCAACCAATGACTAGTATGCCCTGCTGCTTTCTCAATGCTCTCATGCTTCCTGCATCTGAATGCTAAGTAATTACATTATATTCCGGCACTCAGACTCAAACAGCATGCTTGGGCTGAGGGTGCGCTAATGGAAAGGGCTTTGTGCATTAACTGATCCATAGAGTGAGGCAGCAACGAATAAGTATAACAAATGCCCCCCCCACACACACACACACCTCCTGGCCCAGTCGGCTCCTGGAGCTGCTATAGGCATGATCCAGGGCAGAGCAACAGCCTCCTTCCAGAACATTCTTCATGTCCAAGGTCCTCTCTGCTGAGTGCCAGAAGGAAGTGTATTGCCAGCTAAGGTACACACCTGCATAGTTACTTGGGCTGGCTCCAAAGACCAGCTGACCATTGAATAGCAGAGCACAAGGGAACCTGATCATTCAATCTAACTGCAAGCTAGACCTGCCATCTAAGGCCCTATTCAGCTTGTATCCATGTTTATCCATTCAAGAGTGTTTTATATGAAGTGCAAAATGAAAAAAATATTTAAAAAAGAAAGGAGATATAACTAAAGGGGGATGCCAGTCATCACATGTACTTTAATGCATGAGGGAATTCTATACATTTCCTCCTTTTCCTGCCCCTCAGCAATTTAACGTGTAGAAGGAACACATCTCCTGCCATGGTATATTCTTACACCCAGTTAACTCCAGCGCTGGCAAAGCTAATGTTGGGGGTGTGTGTAAATGGAATAGTTTATTATGGTGTCCCTTTTTGATCATTAAGTCTGATTGCTTCTGGTGCCCATGTTGTTTTGATATATTTTTGCACACTTTAATAATAAATCACAAGCTGCACAAGACGCCAACATAGCTAAATACTTCATTGTCTACAAGAACAGCAGGGCAAGGAACTTTTTTTTCCAATGCTCTACTGGAACGTTTATCTGTACATATGTCCAGCTGTTCATACTCTTGCTCATGGGCATTGGCTGAAGCAACAGGGTTTCTCCACACTTGTTAAGAACATCTAAAGCAAAGTACCGTATTTGCTCAATTATAAGATGACCCTGATTATAACACGACACCCCAACATTTGAATATTAATTTCGAAAAAAGAAAAAGCCTGCATATAAGACTACCCTATAAGAAAAAAGCTTTACTAGTAAATATTAATTTACTACTTGCTACTCTGCCCCCCAGATATGCCTTATGCCCCCCTACATGACACTCTTCCTCCCTGATTTGCCGCTTTGCTCCTCCCTGATATGACACTCAGCCCCCCGATATGCCTTTACCCCCTATATGCCACTCTGTCCCCAATATGCCTTATATCCCCTATTTTCTACTCTGCCTCCTTTATATGCCTTATACCCCCTATTTACCACTATGCCAACATATATGCCTTATTCCCCCCCTATTTGCCAATCTGCCCCCCTGATATGCCTTATACACCCCTATATGCCCCCCAACTTACCGATGCATCCCTAAACTTGTCCCCCGTGCTCCGTACTCTGGTTTCAAGTGGGGACAACCTCTGCTGCTACCCGGGACTTTTTCCAGGGCTTCTTTGACTGAGCATCGGAAGGTCAAGAGCTTGGGAGAAGATCAAGTATTTTATAAGAGTGGAACTAGGCGAGATTTTTAGTTCTGTGATGATGACCAGGCCCCACAACAGTTCAAAGTGCCCTTGTTTACTATGTGCAATCCACTTACAGTTGCAACCTCAGTGGTACATGTAGCTAGTAATTTTATGGGCTGGTTGGGTGCCCTAGAACCCCCAGGCAATCCACAACCATATTCAAAGTGGGGGGCAAGGATGAAAATTATTTTTGGATCTGATAACCAGCAGGGTCCCTAAGGCAGTGTTGAAACGCTGGCGAGAACTGAAGAAAAATGGGAAGTTACAAGTAGCCTGACCCAGAAGGGTGGTGGCAAGTGATGTAGAATGAGGTAGGGAAACTGACACATTTCCAACAGCCCCACCCGTTCCACAAACAACTTCTTCTTCAAATACTCATGGATCATCCCCTTACACTGACGCTTATGATACATAAAAGATTATACAGATTATACAAGTGAAAGCAATAAAACCAGATGCCCATAAATAAAATTAATAATATATTTGGGACATGTGACTGCTTTGTTGGATACAAATGCAGAGATATCTCTCTTTCGGGGGAACACTTGTAAAACACGAAATATATGATTGAAGGTCTGGGTGGGCAACGTACACCTGCAGGTCGGGTGCAATGTCCAATATGGATAGGGAAAGGTCCAATATTTAATACTAAAATATTGGTCTGTGACTTAACAGATAATGCCTTTGGTATGGATACTGTATGTTAAAAGGACAGACTATTTACACTAAATACAGTAGTTAAGACTTCCGTACTGCTATCTGTTTTTTGTGTCTTTCAGCTCTCAAGTCAATAGTCATGGCCAATGCAAAACAGAACCCAGTGTAAATCCCAAAACATGGCCAGCCAGTCAAATTGAATTAGTCCCATCAGGGCCGGCCCGACAATTGAGCCGAGTGGGGCAACCGCTCCAGGCGGCACATTTGAAGGGGCGGCACTTTGCCGCCCCAAGCCCTTTTTTTTTTTTTTTAAAGCGAAAGAGAGAGAAAGGGGCCCCTCTCTCTCTCCTCTGCGGCGAGTCTCCCTGTTCGGTCTCGGTGCCGGCTTGTAATGCTGAGTGCCGGAAGATTTCCGGCGCTCAGCATTACAAGCCGGCACCGAGACCGAACAGGGAGGCTCGCCGCAGGACTGCTGAAAGGTAAGTACAAGGGGGGGGGCGGCAGGGACGGAGGGAGAGGAAGGGTAGATAAGGGGGGGGGGCGGCATTTTAAAATTCGCCCCAGGCGGCATTTTGCCTTCGGCCGGCCCTGAGTCCCATATACCTGGAAGACACATGCAAAATACAGAAACAATACAAGGACTTATTCAAGTTGGAGTGTTTTGTCTTGTTACAAAGCAAAGCATGGTTCAACAACGGTCTGAGAAACACAACAACACGTTCAAGGTGTTGACTTGGCCTCCAAATTCCCCGGATCTCAATCCAATTAATGATATGTGGGATGTGCTGGACCAACAAGTCTGATCGCAACTTGCAGGACTTAAAGGATCTGCTGCTAGCATCTTGGTGCCAGATACCACAGCACACCTTCAGATATCTAGTGGAGTCCATGTCTTGATGGATCAGGGCTGTTTCGGTGGCAAAAGGGGGACATACACAATATTAGGCAGGTGGTCTTAAGGTTATGACTGATCTATATTGGTCTATATTGGTCTTCAGAGTAGCTCTGCCCCTTCCATAATCATATTCTCTATGACTACAGATTGCAAAGGAGGACCGAGCACAAGAAAATAACAACACAGAACATGGATAAACAAGACCACATTTTATGTTTGGGAATGTTAAGGAGGCACTCAGTGATTGTTACAGGGCAACCTCCCATGGTATTATTGATTTTTATAAGATCATTAGGAAAGTCACTGATCCTATTACTAACACCACCCATGTCATCCCTGGAAATACAAAAAATAGTCTATTTCATGGCCTGTACCATTTTAGTCAATTGTGTTAGATATCCAGCATGCTACAGGGTGTTAGTTGAAGTTATGGTACATTTAATTAAGGAGGACTTTTAAGGAGAGGGATATACACTGAACCACAAGTATAATTGACTATGCAAACCTATCAGGGCTGCACAGGAACTACCATTCAATGAAGATGCAGATGGCCTACAATGGCAACATATAGATCACAATGTAGTCATGATTATTTATTTCTCATGTGATCATCTGTCTTCAGAGATTTTGAGTATATACAAAACTATTGGGCACCTACATACAAATCATAAACTGTGTGTTGACACCACCTTTTTACCGCTTAAACTTTGCTGGTGTAATAGAAACATTAATAGACTGTATTGTACTGTAGTTTAAAAGTAAATAGAACATTGTGTTTACATTGGCATGGTGTTCATTGACTCATTGTATAACCGTGAGCACTGAAAACAATGTACATCTTTGCAACTGTTTGTTATGGTTACTGAGTTGTGTTTATCTTCACTTAATATGGCAGCTCTAGCCAATATACATATAAACAAACATTGTCACTTTCGCATACTTCTGTTACTGCATATTTATCAATTTGAGAACAAGTAATGGAGGGATCAGTGAATGAAATGCAAAATCAGGTAATTCCTGTCCATAAGAAATCAAATGCAACAAAACTACTCATACACCATAAAGTGAAGTATTACATGCTAGTACTAGTGCCTTCTTCAAACCACACTGTACTGACATGATATACTAATATCACATTTTCGATATCTGACAAAAATCTTCGTCAATTCGTTCATTTGTTTGTCACCGTGGCCACCATTTTAATTACACTTAGAGGAGGTGAACCATTTTGCCCACACTAAGGGACATGAGTGAGCTAATCTTTGTTCAATCAGCTTCCTCCTGTCACATCATGTTCAGGGCTTGTCGAATGGCTGTGCTGCATCTTTCAAAGAAAAAAAAGCAGACTAGTAATGAAGAGATCCTATATAAGAGCATTGCAGGCAGGGGATCCGTTCATTTTACTGTGACTTCCTTATGCGACACTGCTGTGCTCTGAGCATTTCAGTGAGATTCTTCTGTCTGAAACAAATTCAAAAGACGTTCAGCAGTAGGATAAATGAGTGGAGTTTTGTTCCAGTGTAAAACTGCACTTATTAATATTTTTGCTGAGCATCTTTCTAATTTGTTTAACCGTTTGTGGGGATTTGGTGGAGTCCTGCTTGTGCAATAAGGAGCCTTCGTTTGTTGGTGGGGTCTGCCCACTTTGCCTGCTTCTGTGTAAGACTTGATGAGCCTCAGTCTGCCATTTGTCACAGTGTGTAGTTTAAGAGGATTTTTTTTTCAGTGCTTCTGTCAGATTTGCATTCTTGTGCTAGTGCTGCTGAGCCGACAGTTTGCCTCACAGAATAATTCAGGGCAGTTAGTCAAACCAATAAATTAGCTTAACTAGTTTTCTAATATAAATAATATATTATAATCTACTAGATAACTAGTAGTGTATTATATTATTTAATAATTCATAAAAAAATATTATACTGTTAGTTAGCTTAGTGTTCCTGAGGGATTCTGTCAGGTAGAATACAAAATAAGATAGACTGGTAGTACTAAGTAGAAAAATGAAAAAGCCTTAGCCTAGGCTAGTAGAAGGAAGAGATCTCTCGGGTTAATAAATTAATCTTGCTCTTAGCAGTCTGCTTAAAATGTTAAAACTAAACTAGCTGGTCATACTAATTTAATTGTTACGTTAAACTAATCATCATACTTTGTAGTATTAGTGCTGCTTTGCGCTTTTTGTTATTTTCTTAATATTTTTCAATTTTTTTTTAATTTAATTTTTTCTTTGCTCACCTCAGTGCATCAGTGAAGTGCACGTATTGGGCTAGTGAGTCCAGCCGCATAACTGCTGCACGTTTTGTTCAGTAAGTTTTGCTGCTGAATTTTATTTTCTTAAATTCTTTAAAGAAAGGTTGACTGTGACTACAACTGTACTAAGCAAAGGTTCAAGGTAGCTTTACTAGTTGTGATGTAATGTTATGTTGATTTGTGACACTGTTAATGTTGTTAATTTCCAAACTCTAAAGTTCTACCTTAAATACTAATATATGGTCTACCTTAAGTCCTGTTATGCAACTAGGAGGGGGCAGCAGGGAGAGTGGAAGAGAGAGCATGGAATAAAGAAGTTTCTGCCTGATCTGTCTGTCTTTATTGTACATACAACACTTGGTACCAGAAGTGGGGTGTATCTAAAGAATAATGGCAAGCAGCACATGGTGTGCAAGTGGAAACATAGCTCCAGAGGACAAGAAAAAGACAGAGGTACTCTTTGCAAAGTTTGATGAATATTGTAATCCACGAAAAAACACCACAGTGCAAAGAAAGCTGTTCTATGAGAGGAACCAAGGGGGCAGTGAATCAGTTGATGAGTGGGTCACACAGTTACAATTGCTTGCAAAAGACTGTGCATTTCATGATAGCAGTGATATGATAAAAGACAGGATATTAATGGGCAGTCAGTTCAAAGAAGTGCAGGAAAAGTTACTGCAAGAGGAAGAATTAACCTTTGAAAAAGCTATCAGAATTGCGAGAGCATATGAGATGTCAAGAAAAGACTTGCAGGTACTGGGAGGTCCACAACCACAAGTCAGTGCAATTGAAAAGCAATCTAGAAGTCACATAAGAGAAAAGCTGACTGGAGAGGGAATAAAAGAGAAAACAGAGCTAGGAACACAGAAACAACCTGTGGATATTGTGGAAACACACACTACAAAGATATGTTATGCCCTGCAAGAGGCCAAATATGTAATAAATGCAGAAAAAAGGGGCACTTTGCCAAAATGTGTCATAATGGAATGAGCTATAGGAAGCCACAGACACGACCAGTGTATAATATAGATGATTTGGACAACCATTCAGATGATGACACAGACGGCTCACAGATATACCTTGCATCGGTGCAGAACACACAACACTCTGCAGATGAAGCAGTGGTCACCTTACATCTAGGGGATGCTAAGATCCCTGTCAAGTTTAAGATTGACACAGGAGCTCAGGTAAATTGCGTGCCAGGGCACATATATCGCAAATTCCTCAGTAAGGAATTACAACTCGAAACGCAAAGGCTACCAAAGCTAAGAGGTTATGGAGGAGAGGTCCTGGATGTTATTGGACATTGTCATACAAAATGTGCCTATAAAGGATCTGAAACTAACTTACAGGTGTTTGTAATAGAAACACAGGCTCCTGCTGTGCTGGGTCTGCGGACGAGCCAAGAGATTGGACTTATCAAAATTATAATGACTGTTAACAACGGTGAAAACATACTTACAGCTCACGGCATTAAACATGATTTCAGTGATGTATTCAGAGGACTCGGATGTCTTCCAGGGATATGCAAAATCCGGATCAAAGAAGGGGCACACCCTGTTATACATGCACCAAGGAAAATACCTTTAACGCTTCAAAGCCAAGTAGAACAAGAACTCTCAAGGATGGAAAAATTGGGAGTGATCAAAAAGGTCACCGAACCTTCTGAATGGGTCAGCTCTATGGTGGTGGTGGAAAAGAAAAACACAGGAGCAATCCGTATATGCATTGACCCACGCGATTTGAACAAGGTAATAATGAGAGAACATTACAGACTACCCACTCTAGCGGACATAGCACACAAACTTGTTGGGGCATCAGTGTTCAGTGTACTAGATGCACAGTCTGGGTACTGGCAACTACGTTTAGATGAGAACAGCAGTCGCCTCACCACGTTTAACTCCCCGGGTTGGACGATGGAGATTTACAAGAGTACCTTTTGGTGTAGCATCTGCTCAAGAAATGTTCCAGAAAAAAATCACACGAGCTAATTTCAGGCCTGCAGGGTGTGGAAGTCATAATTGATGATTTATTGGTCTATGGCAAAGACCGTGCGGAACATGACAAGAACCTGATTGCTTTGCTTAAGAGATGTCGTGAAAAGAATATGAAGCTCAACCCGAACAAACTGCAGATTGGTGTTGAGGAGGTAAGCTACTTTGGGCATATCATCAGTAAAGATGGTTTAAAACCTGATCCCAACAAGATACAAGCAATCATTAAAATGCAAGCACCAACTTCCAGAAAAGAACTAGAAACAGCACTGGGCATTTTCAATTATCTGTCAAAGTTTTCGCAGGGTTTAGCCCAACAAACAGCACCTCTACGAACTCTACTGAAGAAAAATGCATGCTGGTCTTGGGATGCTAATATGCAAACAACGTTTGAGAAAATAAAGGCCACCATAAGCAAACAGCCCGGACCCATCTTGAAATATTTTGATGTAAACTGTGATACTGTTCTTCAAGTAGACGCATCACAATTTGGGTTGGGTGCAGTACTGACACAAAGAGGTCACCCAGTGGCCTATGCCTCGAGGGCACTTACGGCAGCTCAATCCAACTATGCCCAAATTGAAAAGGAAATGCTAGCCATTGTCAACGGATGTGAAAAATTTCATCAATATATCTATGGGCGTCCAGTATTAGTGGAAACGGACCACAAGCCTTTAGAACACATAATGCTGAAACCACTAAACTTAGTCCCTCCACGCCTACAGAGAATGGTAATGATGCTGCAACCATATGACCTTACTGTCAAATACAGACCAGGGTAAGAAATCCCAATGGCAGACACGCTATCCAGAGTGTTTCCAGCAGGACATGACGCACGGGACGAACCTGATCTGGAGGAACAAGTGCACACAGTCTTAGTCAATGTACCCGTCTCAGATGTCAGATTGGAAAGTATTCAAAAGGAAACGTTACTGGACAAGCAACTAGAAAAACTTTGCCGGGTCATGTGCAATGGTTGGCCGGAGAAGCGCAAAAAACTACCACCAGAATTACAGGAATTCTGGCCTGTGAGACATGAATTGTCAAATAACGAGGGCATTATCTTCATGGGTGAACGTATACTCATTCCTAGAAGTCAACGGAAAGTGGTTTTGGAACAAATTCACCAAGGACACTTAGGCATGGTTCTGTGCAAACGACGGGCACGGGAATTGGTTTATTGGCCTAACATAGACTCTGACATTGAGAGGTTTGTGAAGATTTGTGAAACCTGCAACGAATTTCAACGACGAAACACAAAAGAACCTGGAGTATCCCTTCTCGTGCTTGGCAACGACTGGCTACTGATATTTTTCATACTGAAGGAAATGACTACCTGATTATTGTTGACTATTACAGTAAATACTTTGAAATAGTACAACTGAAGGATCTGAAGTCCTCCTCTGTAATTTCGGCTTTCAAATCAATACTAGCCAGGCATGGTGTATGTGAAGAACTTGTCTCTGACAATGGTCCACAATTCTCCAGCGCTGAATTTCAATCTTTTCTCCACGAATGGGGCATCAAGCACAGTCCCGTTAGTCCACATCTACCACAGGCTAACGGACTAGCTGAAAAATATGTAGGCATTGCCAAATCCATTCTAAGGAAAGCACAATCGTCCGGGCAGGATGTTCATTTGGGTCTTCTGAACTATCGTGCAACACCTCTGGAGGGCTTATGTTCTCCTGCACAGTTACTTATGGGCAGAGCACTGAGAACTACAGTGCCCATTTCTCCAAAGAAACTTCAGCCACAGAACCTTGCACACGAGCATGTAGCTGCGCAACGAAACAAAATAATTTCCAAACAAAAGCAATATTATAACCAATCAGCCAAATCTCTGACACCACTTGCCACAGGACAAGCTGTAAGACACAGAGTAGATGGAAAAACTTGGGAACCTGCACGTATAGTACGAGTATTGGAAACCCCAAGGTCATATGTAATCGAGAATCGGCTGGGTCAGGAACTCAGACGAAACAGATGTCATCTACGTCCTGACTTTTCAAGTTCTGCTACATGTACCTCAAATGATGCTGCAGCTTCCAGCACACCCGCCTTAACAGACAAGCTTGACTCGTATTCTGAGGACAACACTGAACCATATAAAACTACCGACTCCCTGGGTTTAGCATGTTCTACGGCTCCAGAAAGAGAGAATGCTCTGAACACTCCTATGGAATCAAGGGACACCTACTCTAGTTACGGTCGCAGATTGAAACCTAAAATATGGGAGGACTTTGTTACACATTAAATGAGTAAATGTTTGAGGGGGAAGATGTGATGTAATGTTATGTTGATTTGTGACACTGTTAATGTTGTTAATTTCCAAACTCTAAAGTTCTACCTTAAATACTAATATATGGTCTACCTTAAGTCCTTTTATGCAACTAGGAGGGGGCAGCAGGGAGAGTGGAAGAGAGAGCATGGAATAAAGAAGTTTCTGCCTGATCTGTCTGTCTTTATTGTACATACAACACTCTAGTAACAAAGATATTTAGCTAATTTGTGTAGTATTAGGCTTAGTACTACTATATCTGGTTCTGTATCTGATTTCAAGTTCCTGGTTGTTTAACCATAATATATTAAATAAATATCAAAGTATAATATTATTATTAATTCATATAAATTAATAATATGAATTATAAATAATATAATATAACCACACACTGGCTTAGTGGGCTTGAGAGCTTCTGTCCTTGCTTAGGGGTAGACTTAGACTACTATTTAATTGCCGGAAGCTAAGAAGGAAATATAGCTTGAAAGCCGTAGCCTAGTAGTAGAAGAATGAGACTGATTAATCTTGTTTGAATCGCTGTTTGCTCAGCAGTAGTTTTGCAGAGATCACTTTTGGCAAACTGCACACAACCATTTTCAGTAGCCCTGCAACATGTCCAGCACACCCTGGAACAATTTGTGGCATTCTAGTCCAGGAGGTCAGTGTCCAAACAGCAGGCAAATAAAATAACCAGACTAATTGGGCAGTTGATTGCTGTTAGGCGAGCATCCTTGTGAGGGTTAAGGATGAGGAACCCGGTATGCAGGATACTCCACAGTCAATAAAGCAGGCAGGGGAAGACCCACTAAGTGCAGCGAGGTCCAGGTATGAAGCTAAATCGGGGTTACACAAATACAGTCCAGTAAACGAAGCCAAGGGTCAGGGTTAGCAAGATCAGCGTAGTCCAAAAATAGCCAGGGGTCAGCAACGGAAATCAATCAGCAATTTAAATTGAGGTGTGGGTGCGCGCAGGTGCAGAAGCAGCAGCGTCGCACCCGGCACTCGCGAGCATGTGTTTACTATAACTGGAAATATATCGAGTCCACAGCGCTCACGCATGTCACCTCATCTGACTTTTTTAAATTCAATCTGCCCAAATTGGGAGTCCTAAAACAATAACCAGGCAGGAAGGCAGGTACTAGCAGTAGTAATATATTTCATTTTAAATTACTTAATTCATTATTATGTATATTAAGTAATTTAAAAATATTACATATTTATTATTTAATTTATAAATATTAGGTTATTCTTAATATAATTATTAATTACTAGGTTATAAACTTATAGGTTATGCTTAAGGGTAGTAGTGGACTGGTTAATCTTTAATAGGTGATATTATAGAATTGGGATTTTATTTAATCAAAAACAACTATTCAAAATTTGAACCCATCCACTACTATGCTTAAACCTAACTCTATAACTCTAAGCTAATTTTGACCCTCTTTCTCCCATCCATTGGTCTTAAATACCCTATTCAATGTCTTTTGTGCTGTTCATTCTTGTTTCCATGACAACCAGATGGACGAATGGAATTTCCAAAAATGAATTTTGTGGAAAAAATGAGTTCTAGTTTATTTAACTGCTAGAATTAGCAGTGGCTTCTCCAGCAATCATATTTAGGGGGCACATGGTGGGGGACAGGAACAAAAGTAAGTGGGGCAATTATAAAATGCTATATACAGTATATACTGTACATATATACATACATACACACACAAATATTTGCAAAATATTTATAAATTAACAACCAAATGTATCGGCTTTAGACATCCCATTTTAACTATATAATATGTACATAAGGACTTGTCCAAGCACCCAGATTGCACCCACAGGATTTGCCCCAGCACCCCCCCTTTACACGCAGATGCAGGATTGACCCCAGCACCCAGATTAACACAGACACAGGATTTACCCAGCACCCAGACAGCACTCACAGGATTTGCTCAATGACCCATATTACACACAGACACAGGATTTGCCCAGATTTCATCTACAGGATTTATCCATTACTCTCACAGTGGTCTCTTCTCAGTGAGTGCTCCTCTCAGTTTGACTCATGCAGACTGTTTATTTATTCTATAATATTTGGGCTTAAAACAGTAAGAGTAATGGATAGACTGTCAAAATACTCTACCCTTACAAATGCCTTCCCATAAACAAACATGCCTGCCCACACGCATAGAATATTTGGTATGACCACCCTTTGCCTGAAATAAAACCAGCATCAATTCTTCCAGGTACACTTGCACAAAGCTAGGCATTGTGAAGGAGGAATAAAACTGGATGAGGAACACCAAAACACCCAAAAAAATAACAAGACAGTTTAATGTCAAAAGTCATACAAGACTTTGCAAGACTGAGCACAGCATAGCTATACTGTAGCAACAAAGTGTCTCCTAGGTAGACATTTCAGGATTTCCAGATGTTCTGCCCAAGCTATTTTGAAGAAGCACAAAGAAACAAGCAATGTTGAGGGCCTTGGCTGTAGCAGAAGGTAATTTGTTCGCCAATGGGCTGGAGAGTGGTACAAGAATGAGTATCTGCAGGCAACAGTAAAGCATTGTGAACCGTTATGTTTGGAGCTGCATTTCTGCAAATGCAGTTGGGGATTTGGTCAAAATGAATGGCCTCCTCAATGCTAAGAAATATAGATAGAGAAGCATTTGATTGGCTCCAAATATATTTTGCAGCATGACATTGACCCCAAACATACATCCAAAAGTCATTAAGAACTATCTTTAGCATTAAGAAGATAGAGGAGTCCTAGAAGTAATGGGATGGCACCTTCAAATCCTGGATCTCAACATCATCTAGTCTGTCTGTGATTACATGAAGAGAGAAGCAACTGAGGCTGCCTAAATCCACAGACAAACTGTAGTTAGTTCTCCAAAATGTTTGGAACTACCTACCTGCCGAGTTCCTTAAAAATCTTTGTACAAGTGTACCTAGAAGAACTGATGCTGTTTTGAAGGCTGGTCACACCAAATATTGTTCACTCATTTTGTTAAATGATAAAAAATAAGCTACTAACATGTCTGTTTTAAAAGCATTCTTATTTTACAGCATTTTTCTCACCTGGCTAAAACTTTAAACTTTATATCCATCTATCTATCTATTTGTATATATAGTAATTAGGTCAGCTATATTTACATAATATATGCATTTATACTAGCATATTATTAAACACAAAAAGCAGTGGACGTCTGGGGCATTGATTTTCCCTGATCACGTAGCTCTTGCTGATCCCCCATTGAGAGGCACCTAGTCCTTCCTTGTCAGAAGTCCTATCCAATCGCTTTTTGCAGTGTCTGTATGCACTGCAGGCCAGGGATTAACCAAAGAGTTATACAATAGACACATATGCTTCAGTGTCCAGTCTGTGTGTTACTTTGCTTAATAAGGATTAGATTTAATGAATTGGAAGGAGTTAACAATATAAAGAGGCAATAGAAAATACCTAAGTAGTGGTAATTCCATTTCATGTAGCTTTGGTGTTGCTTTGCTTTCAGCAAATAAGTGTAATCCTCTTTGAAATCAAAGGTGATCCCAAGTATGAATTTAAATTTGACATTTATAGCCACTGTTAGATTAATCTTCCAGAAGAAGAATGTTTGAAAAGCCATCTGTTCTCCAGGAATATTATTTAATGTAGCTTATTTTTAGATAAAACTATTTAGATGTATTATTTTAAAACAATAATTTTATGCAAACATGTAAAAATAATCCCAAATATATATGTAACTGTTTTGTAGCGTTTAGATGCCAAAAGATGAAAAATCATTGAGACACCTAAGAAGATAAAACTTTACATACCATAGGAACAGGTATCTTAACTTTCTGTTTTGTTTGGTGTTGATTGATTCAGGCAGACCTTTGTTGGTGCAATTACGAAAAAGGAAAGAACATCAGGACAGCAAATTAATGCTGAACCCGTTGTAGGCTGCCACCAGTCTCCACTTCCATGAGACAATCTTTTAACCCCTTTTTTACTGAGGGTATTATGTACCAAAAAGCTACAGCCTTTTTGTGTTTTTATATGTTAGTTTTCCTGTGATTCCCCTGTTTAATTTTTTCTGTACCTATACAAATTATTTTTCAATGACAGATAGGGATTTCTTTTGATATCACTTTTAGAGGTCCAACATTTAGTATGAATAATAAAATAAAAAAATGGGAAACAAAAATGTGATTTTGCTATGATTATTGTCAATAAAGTCGCTGGATTGACCAACATATATTAAAATAAGTGTCCTGAGTTTAGAAATACCTTATATGTAAGAATTTCAAAATTAGAAGGCATACATTGATGTTTCAAAGCCTTGCATTATTTTTGCAGTTATGTATGTAACAGTATATGAGCTTGTAATATAATCACTGCATGAAAGCACACCTCATAGGGTAGGCACACAGAAAATAAATGATTAAATGATACAAAACAAATACATTTTAGATAAAAACACATTTGCACAGGTATGCCAGCCTTTGCTCTTCTGGTACATCTGCTTTTGTGGACCACAACTCCCATCACCCTCATCAGCCTGGCAGAGGGTGATATGAGGTGGGTTCCACAGATTGTCATCAGTCCTTTTGCAAAGAAGAAAAATAAGAATATGCTTATAAAATGTGGGTTTAGTTTTTTCTTTTTTAATTAGTAGAATGTCCCACCCCCATTCAAAGTAAAAAAATACATAAGTACATAGAAACATAGAAAGTGACGGCAGATAAGAACCATTAGGCCCATCCAGGCTGCC
This sequence comes from Spea hammondii, assembly GCA_029215755.1. Lineage (NCBI taxonomy): Eukaryota > Metazoa > Chordata > Amphibia > Anura > Pelobatidae > Spea > Spea hammondii. The sequence goes on along the minus strand of JARDYJ010000002.1, from coordinate 104,399,231 downwards.
CAACCTCTGAGTACTTTCCTTTAGTACTTGCCCTTATCCTATATCTAGCTTGGCCTTATGCCTATCCCATGCTTGCTTAAATGACTTTAGTGTATTAACATCTACCACTTCCGTAAAGTAATATTTTCTGATGTTACCATTAAACCTTTGCCCCTCTAGTTTATGGTTGTGTCCTCTTGTTGTGGTAGTATTTCTCCTTTTAAATAAACTATCTTCCTTTACCTTGTTGATTCCCTTTAAGTATTTAAATGTTTCTATCATATCCCCCCCTGTCACGTCTTTTTTCCAGGCTATATAGGTTAAGATCCTTTAACCTGTCCTGGTAGGGTTTATCTTGTAATCCATAAACCATTTTAGTAGCCCTTCTCTGCACTTTCTCCAACATTTCTATATCCTTCTGGAGATACGGTCTCCAGTACTGTACACAATACTCCAAGTGAGGTCTCACCAGTGATCTGTACAACGGCATGAGGACTTCCCTCTTTCTACTGCTAATACCTCTTGCTATACAACCAAGCATTCTGCTAGCATTACCTGCTGCTCTGCTGCATTGTTTGCCTTCCTTTAAATCCTCAGAAATAATTACCCCTAAATCGTCACACATTGAGGTTAGGACACTATCAAATAATCTATACTCTGCCCTTGGGTTTTTATGCCCCAAGTGCATTACTTTGCATTTATCTAGATTAAATGCCAATTGCCACAGCTCTGACCATTTTTCCAGTTTACCTAGATCGTTTGCCATTTGGCTTCTTCCTCCAGGAACATCAACCCTGTTGCAAATTTTTGTATTCTCAGCAAATAAACATACCTTTCCATCAAGACCATCTGCAATATCACTAATAAAAATATTAAAGAGAATGGGTCCAAGTACAGATCCCTGAGGTATCCCACTGGTAACAAGACCTTGTACAAATATATACAAGTATTTGAATACATATTTTATTTTTAAATAAGGACAGATTACCTTTTGTAGACTACAATTTCAATGACCACAGTAAAAATGAGATTCATACTTGAGACTACATGGGCACATGTACAATAAGTACAACCTCATATACTGGAAAATGTAATGAAAAAATACTTTTATTATTTGGCTTAGCATTGGAGAATAATGAGAGAAAATATTATTTTGCATTGTACCATTATATCATATGATATGATGCATTGTCTTAAAATGTATGAATAATACGACTTGTCCTTAAAATAAGTTTCCCTAGGTAACTTGTAACCTGTTTATCTTAAGTACAAAATTAGGTCTGGCCTGCCAAGAGAAAACATGTTTGGGCTCTCAATGAGCTAACACAGTGTATTTAATACATTGCCATCATTTTAAATCCTGTCAGAGGTCAATGCATGCAGAATGGTGTCACACACAGCTTTCTGAACAAACAAAGCATATTTACCTATTTTGTAAGTACATTAATATACATTCAGTACACCTGATGGTCAAATGTTCCACACCATTGAATGACTATTTGAAGTAGCCGCATATTGGCATGAAAGCACCCCAGATAAAATCAATAGGAGTGTGTTCGGCACATTCATATGGGAGGTCTTGTTAGACCACTGCAATAAGGGGTAGTGAGCTCCACTATCCGGTTTGTTAGGTTTCAAAATAGAGTAATACCATTGGCACCTAATTAAACAAATAGTGATTTATTGTGCAGATAAAATAGAAAAAGCGATTAGTGATTAGCTTTGGATCTTCTTAGCAAGTGTGTGGAAGCCCTGTTGCTTGTATTATATTACATCTATATTAGGTGATATCTACACACTACTTTGTCATGTTTACATTATGCTGAATACTTATTTATATTTAAAACACATTGATGGTGTATTTTATGATAATATATGCCACTGACAGGTAACATGATAACAAGATTATCATTGTGATTCACTTCACCTGTCAGTGGTCATAATGTTATGGCTGATCGGTGTAGATGCCTAAATGGAACATTGTACAAGGGGTCAAAATAGATATATTTTATAATTCTTGCAAGTGATAGATTTAAAGAGACCAAAAAAGCTAGGATGTAGGATAAAAAAACTATTTCCATTTAAGAAAAATAAGAGAAAACCAACCAGAAGGAGACAAAGATGGAGCAGAAGGAAGCCAGAATACCTTACCTCATGGACCATGTGATGTGAAGCATAGTTACCTGCAACATGTGGTGGGGCCTACTTGGTGAAACTCTGCAAATGAGCAGACAATTGTCAAGTTCAACTGCAACTTGAACCATAGTCCATCAAGGTTCACATCCTGCATGTATTGGTTCTGAATCTTCCTATCACTGAGATTCACCCTGTTACACGAGACTTAGTAGAGGCTAGTACCACTAAAGCAAACACCTGGAAGGAGCTGAGGAGTCCCAGGAAGGAATGGACTGTGAAGAGGACCACATTGGCAGTTAGTAGCATTGCCAGTCTCTTAGGCTGGCATTAGGGAATGGAGTACAGAATACGGAGTACAGAGTATTGGGATTCAGCAAAAAGATGAAGAAAAGCTAATATTCCAAGTATAGGTACAAAAGGAATAATCCAAAATACAAGGTCAATAAACAGTCCAAGAGTCAAAGGCAGGCAGAAGGAAACATTATCCATGTATCAGGCCGAGGTCAGTAAACAGAGAAATCAATCAGGATACAATAGGACCAGGACTGGAGTATCAGAAACAACTGAGCAAAAATACTTTGTTCAGGCATGCTTATATACTGAGTAAAGAGGTTGCAGTTGTTGATGGAAAGCATTGGTGGCAGACAGACAAGGAGACCACACACAGCCCAGAGTGAACCTACATTTGTTCCTGGACTTGTGCATTTGGATTTGAATGAAATGTACATTATTTGGGTAAATTAGGCGAATAGTACAAAGCCAAGAAAAGCTCAGAATTTTCGTCCGAAATACGTGGACCCACATTTATTGACACCTTCACACACTCATTCTCATTCATTTTCTCACATTCTATAAATGTTTCCCTACTTTCACTACCACTTCTCTTCTGTCAACCTTCTTCTTTTTCTTCAGCTGCCATCTTTTATCTTCTCCATTCACTTCTCTCTTCAATCTGCTTCCTTTTCTCTTTGTCTACATCTTTGCAGACATAACCCAGCGGGAACTTCTGAGAAAAAGGTGTCTCCAATCGGTGGAGAGGACGTCACCAAAAGCGCCCTCATTTTGTCCTAACTTAAACTCACGTCAATATGTCAGCGCTTCTTGTGACATCCCCTCCCTGATCCTCCATTTGGGAAGGGAGAGGATGTTACCGAAAGCACCGAAATTTTGCCCTAACTTGAACTCAGGGCAATATGGCAATACTTTCTGTGACATCCTCTCCCCCGGTTAGAGGATTAGGAAGAGAGACATCACCACAAACGCCACCATTTTGGCGGATGTTCCCGCTAGGTTATGCCTGCAGAGATGTGGACGAAGATAGAAGATATCAGACTGAACATAGAAGAGAAGAGATAAAAGATGAAGAAGATGATGCAGAAGTGGTCGGCAGAGAAGATAGGGACTGATTTAGAGAGCGTGAGAGAGAGAGTAAACAAGAATGAGGGTATGAGAGAGTGAATGTGAGCAACGGGCAACAATTTTTGTTTCTAATTTAAAAAAAATATAAAATTAGACATTTTTGTCTAAAACGAATGGATAGGGAAGGAAATTCAAGGCCCAAAAAGAAGCAAAACATTTTTCGGATTAATTTTTGGACCATTTGCACATGTCTAGTATTCACTACGAAGTCGATTGGTCACCTAAATTAAGGACATCTATACAGACTTTTAATTTAATGAAATTTGCAGATTTTGTACAAATCACAGAAAAAGAGGTCGGACCTCCCATGAAAACAAAGCAAAAAGCTCAGATTTGTGTCCGAAATCCGTAAGCTCTTTTACTCTCTCTTAACGTCTCCCTACCTTCTCTGCCAACCACTTCCACAGATGTCTCTCACATCTTCTTGTTCTATTTTCTGTTTCCATTCTTCGCAAGAAGATGCTAGACAAAGAAGCAAAGCTGCAAGACACAGAAGAACAAGCGGTCGGCAGAGAAGATAGGGACATATTCAGAGAACATGAAAGAGAGAGTAGACCAAAATAAGAGTGTGAGAGCATTTGAGAGAATGAGTAAGAGTAAATGTGGGCATTGCACACGTTTTGTTTCCAAATCAAATTTAGTTTCACCTTGAATTTTCATCAGAAACTAACGGGCAGGAAATGGAATTCATTGTCTGAAAACAAATGGGCCAAAAATATACAAAAAATGTGTCTGAATCTTTTTAGGCCCATTAGCCTAATACAGGTTGTCTAGGGTGTGCAAGTGTAGAGTAGTGTATACACTCCTGAGCACACAGGCAGCTCCATGGACATGCTTAACATGATCAGGGCAACCCCGACCCTTAGCTGCTTGCTGACTACCAGCTGCCATATGCAGCTTCAGCGGACAGCATTAATGTTATCTTCCGCCCCCATACGAATGTTGGAACCAGCCTCAGCCATCCACTGCTGCATCATGGAGCATTTTTTTTTTAAATCTATTACATTACTAAATACTATCTGATCCCTAAATGGTTACACTTTAGGTCACTGATCATTGACGGTCTCACTAATCAATGTCATTGGTCTAAACTTATAAGTGATCTAATATCGATTACATTTTAATTTTGTTTTTGGACATTCATTTTATTTTTACCAAGGGTGTTATGGATAAATACAATATTGCAGTTTGATTTAGCACAGAAAAGTCTTTGTAACTTATAACTACAGTATCAAAACCAAATATATAGAATCTGCAATACTAACCAAATCTTTCATTTTATATCAAATGTATGGCAGGAAAATAATTCAGCATCTGAAAAAAATATGTGATGTTAGATTTAGGGTATTAGAAGGAAAGCAGTGACAGGTGTAATTAGCAGAAGAATTTGTCATGCTCTTGACTCTGGGAGAGAATGAAAGGTTTGGAATAGCAATCTCCCAAGTGTTTGCTCAGTGTGAGCACACACAAAATGGAAGCACATTTCCAACCACAGACAGATTAATATTTGATGCCAGAAAGAAAAATGCACACTGCTCATGTTTATTTAGCATATTGTGAAATACAAGGAAATTTGCAATTTTATTGGATTTATAGTTCTGCATTTTTGCAGAGTGGTAATCTATGTAAAATAAAGTGGACACAGGCACTCTTAATGCTACTGACTTGTTTGCCACAAAAAATGTTTTTAAATTAAAATTAAAGATTAGCTGGTTGATACTATAAAACTATATGGACGTATGTTTACCTTAACATTGTGAAACGTATCTGACAAAATAATAGGAATTATCTAATCTGTGTTATGTTTTCCATCAGTATCCTTTCGGAAGACCTTTTAAGGTATCAGAGTGATATATACTTACTTAAATACATTATGATCCATTTTACTCTGAAATCAAACATTTGCAATACCTGGCAATGAGTGTTTTACATCGCTGTGGTGGAATTTTGGAAGACACAGTTTGAGTAGGGATAATATTGGCCTGTCCCATGCAGCTGATTCCACTCCACTGCCTTCCAAAGTTAGTCTAACAAAAAGGAAAACATTTTTCAGAACCACTTTGCAGTTTCACCATTTTTGTGTGAAAGAACAAAATAGGTCTTGATTTGTGTTGAGGAACACCCCTCCGAGTACAGCAATACCCCACATGCATAGATAAGTCATGTTTCTCAGATATTGTCGTGTAGTTTGGGGTAGCCGTTTTAGTCCAGTGTATAAGAATGCAAAAAAACAGAATGTTGCAGAATCTTGTAATACCTTTTTTATTGGACTAACAGTATTTAAAATAATAGACGAGCTTTCGGGAGTCCTCCCTTTATCAAGTCAATGCTTTTGGGAGGACTCCCGAAAGCTCGTCTATTATTTTAAATACTGTTAGTCCAATAAAAAAGGTATTACAAGATTCTGCAACATTCTGGTTTTTTTGCATTCAGATATTGTCAAAACTGGAACATGTGCATTTGAATTTTTAAACTTTTTAAAAATATTTTTATCAGATCACTTGTAAGTGACAAAGTTAGGCCACTGACATTGATCAGGGAGACCGATCAATAATCAGTGACTTAAAATGTCAGGTAATAATTATGTATTTTTTTTATTAATTTGTGTTTTTTTTTTTCATTTTTACCTTAGATGACACTTCTGTCTTTGTAGGGCAGGGTCATCCAGGAGCTGCCATAATGATCAGATCACTCCTATTGGTCAGGACTGGTCTGATCATTATCAGCCCACTTTTGATTGGTTCTGCTGCAGATACTTAACTCCCAGCAATTGACCTGCAAGCACCCTTGACTTTCAGGTCAGTACTGTTATTTTTTATTATTATTATTATTTAATTTTTTAACTCTTTCAATGCTGATGCTCAATAGGAGCACAGCAATTGACTGATATTTAGTCCCCACAAGCTTGTGGGCACAAATATTAACCCCTGCAATGCCGCGATGGTGTCATACACAGACACATCATTAGCAGTGCCCCCACGATTGTGGCGACGTGGGAGCATTTTTTTTTGGCTGACGTACAGAACTGCTGAGACCACTTGGGCATGGCATAAGTGAGAATACTAAACAAACAACTCAAAATTTAGAAATAAACATTTGTGAGATTTTCAAAACAAATCAATGACCAAAATAGGAGTCTGTCAGTTTCTTGATCCGTTGACAATCAACTTTTTGTGCAGCAGCAACCACAGCCTCCTAGACACTGTTCAAAGAGGTGTACTGTTTTCCTTCAGTGTAAATCTGCCATTTAAGAAAGGCCCACAAGTTCTCAATAGGGTTAAGGTCGGGTGAGGAAGGAGGCCATGTCATTATTTTTTCATCTTTAAGGCCCTTACACCCACAAAGGGAATCCTAAACAAAAACCCTCCTCAAGCAAAACTGCCTCCCTATCAGAATATTCACAAAGCCATGGCAGCATGGTGTATATGGGACGTTCCTTCTGAAGGGGGTGCAGACACATGAACCAGGTCCCCGAATCCATACAACGGGTCCTGGCTTCATCCCTAATGGCAGACAGGAACTCCTCTATCTCGAAGACCCTGCAAGGTAAGAAAAAAAGACGGAAAAAAAACCACACAGACAGAAAGGAAATGGTCCTGTTGTGTTTAATTGGCTACCCCGTGCTGTACACGGATGGGACTTTTATAACCAAAATTTCCTCCCCCCCAGTCACGTACCCCCACTTTCCAGACCTTCCCTGGCATTAACTCTTCTCCGTACCCCATAGTCAGTGTAGACCATCCTGCAATGAGGGCAGGGTCATGTCCCCCTTGGGTTAAAAACATAAGGGTTTTATTTACAAAATTATAATTTTTTCTTTCACAATAATTTTAATTATGCAAACCATTCATCATTTTAGTAGATCTTGTTTGAACTCTCTCCAGGATGTCAATATGCTTATGGAAATGGGGTTTTCAAAACTGTACATGATACTGTAGGTGAGGTCAGGCCACACATTTGTAAAATGGCATAACCACTGCTACTCATGCTTCTAGCTATTCAACCTAGCTCCCTGCTTGCTTTTTCTCATGTCTTGTTGCATTGGCTGCTTATCCCAATGTCATCTTGGATTTTTACTTCCCAATTGCATTATTTTACAATAGAGGTCCAGTGGGATTTAGGAGACGTAGAGTAAGGTTAGAGGAAAAGGGAGGCTAAATTTAAAAATACACACCTCCCAAATGTGGCCTTTGAGCTTCCAAACAACCAGACAAACCCATGCATAGGAGGTATCACTGCACTGTTGATTAACACATATTGGGGTGTTGTTTGGCAGTAACATATACCAGAAGCTGTTAATTTTTACCTGAAGTACAAACCCCCCTCCCCACAAAATAAATTACAACCACAAAGTTTGACAAATGGTGGTAGTGAAGTTAGTGCATAGAAAGTGTTAAAATACCTTGGCGTGTCCCAAATAGGACATGGGTGCAGGATTACCAGATTTGAAAGAATATGGTTCTAAAACAGTGGCGTCTCCAGCTTTCATATTTAGGGGGGGCACATGGGGGGCCAGGAACCAAAGTATGGGGGCCAATTATAAAACGGTACATATACACTATATATATATATATATATATATATATATATATATATACACACATATACACACACACGTTAGGCAGTTATTTCTCATTCTTTAATATTAGCCCCTGCTGATGACAATATATAAAAATATTACACCCTGCTTCTGATATATATTAATATTAACCCCTGCTGCGGATATATATTGATATTAGCCCCTGCTGCGGATATATACTTATATTATACCCTGCTGCCGATATACATAAAATTATACCCTGCTGCCGATATATATTAATATTTGACCCTGCTACCAGTATATATTAATATTAGCCCCTACTGCCAATATATATTATTAGTCCCTGCAGCCAATATATATATAAACTTAGCCCCTGCAGCCAATATATATTAATATTAGCCCCTGCTGCCGATATATATATAAATACTAGACCCTGCTGCCAATATGAATATAAATACTAGACCCTGCTGCCAATTAATATTAATATTAGCCCCTGCTGCCAATATATGTTAATATCTCCCTCTCCCTCCCAAACTATCCTAACTACCCCCTCTCCCTCCCAATCTATCCTAACTACCCCCTCTCCCTCCCAATCTATCCTAACTACCCCCTCTCCCTCCCAATCTATCCTATCTACCCCCTCTCTCCCTCCCAATGTATCCCTATCTACCTCTTCTCACTTCCTATCTACCTCTTTTCACTCTCTAACCCCCTCCTAACTTTCTACCCTCCTCCCCCCCCTTTGAAGTTCACTTACCTTGGGCTTGTAGAAGTCCAGCGGCGGGATCGCGAGGTCTCTGTCTTCCTGGTTCTGCCGCAGTGTGCGCGGCTTCATTGCTGAGCGCCGGATATGACATCATATACCGGCGCTCGGCTTGAAATGCCGGCACTGCGACCAAGGCAGAGGCCTCGCGGTCGCGGAAAAGAGTGAGAGGCGCCGAACGGTCGCTGAGAACTTATTCCTCAGCGACCGCTCGGCGCCTCTCTCTCTCTCCTCCGGATCTATTAAAAAAAAAAAAAAAAAGACGGCGTTTCAATTGGGGGGGCACACCGGGGGGCACAGCATGATTTAGGGGGGGCCATGGCCCCCTCTGGCCCCCCCCTGCCGACGCCACTGTTCTAAAATAACAAAATGCTACTTGTACCCCTTAAGGGGTTAATGGGTTTTAATTTTTAGGATTAGGTTTTTAATTACCAATCTGTTGTAATGTCAAATAATGTTGCCAACTAAGTCTTATTAATTTAAGCAATGTAGAATACTATATGAAATCAACACCATGCTCAACCAAGGTGATGGCCCCGCCTGGCTCAACCACGACACATACTAATATTGATGTGAGAGTGTTTTTTGCCTACTACTGCTTTGTGCCTCACAGAGTATGAAGGAGAGATGGTCTATATTATAAAGAGCTACTCCTGGTACATTTCTCTGCAAGGATGGCTCAGGTGGCACTACATAATGCATAGTTCAATCAGTGAGGTGGTTTTCAAGATGTCTCAATAACTTGTAGCAGAAGTTTGCTACTGTTGCTACTTTACAGTGAAAAAGTGGAATCAGTTGGTTGTAACCTAGTCTAGAAGGTGTCACAGAGTGTCACAAATTGCTTTAGCGATATTAGAGATATGTTTGAATCAAATAATGAATTCATTAATTCATTGTTACCGCAGTCCCTACGCTCAGCCTCCTGCCATCTTGTTCGCAGGAACTGGCAGCAGTGAAGGCATGAGCCCCCGCAAGCAACAGAAGATCAGAGCAGGGTGAGCGTTGTGACGACAAGAGCTATCTCATGCATATTCATAAGTAAAATGAAAGGGACCTTTATCAATTTCACTCTACCCCTAATTAGACGGATAGAATTGTCCTGAACCCCTCAGTTTGTGAACTCTCATTGCCTGTGATAGTGCCTCTGTATTTCACTAGCGTTTTTGTTTATATTTGAAACTCTGGCACTGACTCCTGCCTGTTTCCTGACTACCGTTGATTACCACCTGCCCTGAATTGTGTTCGCTGGCCTTGACTATTATTTTGCCTGACCCGTGTATATTATATTATTGGTTCCTGACTTTGGCCTGCCTCCTGACCTCTGGTTGGATCTAGCTCTACTGTTCTGTGCCAATGCGCCTTCTCTGTCCTTGCTGTGCTCGTGTATATCATTCTACTATATCTGAAGTTCTGACTCCTGTCTGCCTCTAGGGGAAGCCTTATCCATTTTGCTGCAGCAAGGATCCTCTTCCAGATCTGCCCAAGAGTTACATTTATCAAATAAAGTAAGCATGAGACAAGGCTTACATATGTATTATGCAATTATGGCTGTGATCAAAATTAATTTGGAGTCTTCACGAAGTACAAGAAACTATTAACATATAGCTGCATCATAAGATCGATAAGGAAGAGGTAGAAACAGTGGTCTGATGTTAGGTAACTGTCAAGGCTGAGTTGGGATCGGAGCGCAGCGCAGAGAGACACCGGGTGCAAGGGAGTGAAGTAAAGGGTAATCCAACACACAAAGTCCAGAATATAGCCAAGGGTCAAAAGTCCATGTAATCAAATCAGAAGGTTCGCAGTACAACAAGGGTAATCCAAAAACAAAGTCCAGAAATCCAGCCGAGGGTCAAAAGTCCGTATAATCCAAATAGAGTAGAAACAGCAACAGGGTATAGGAATCCGGTAGGGAACTTGAACAACCAAGTACAGGGTTGCAGGTTTAAATAGCCCGCCTAATTGTTACTCCTCCTCTAACCCCTCCTCTCTCTGTGGCTGTCAATTAGTCCCTAATCCCTCCCCTCTGCGGTTAGACCGCAGGACACGCCTCCCCTGGCTGTCAGTAGCGGTGTGGGACTGCAGGACACGCCCCCCCTGGCTGCCAGCAGCGGTCTGGGACCGCAGGACCCGCCCCCCCGCCATACTGCTAGTCCTGGCGTCTGTCGCGTGCGGCTGCCGCCGCAACGGAGACCGGGGACGCGGCCCGCGGCACGGGGATGCCGTGCCGTGCGGCCGAGGATGTAGCTGCTCGGCGGGGACTCCGCCGGGTGAGGACCTCCGTCGCCGAGGGGTTGGGACCCGACGGACACATGGCCGAGGATGCGGGCGCCCGGCGGTGTCGCCGCCGGGCGAGAGCCCCCGCCGACGACCGGTAGGGTCCTGACAGTAACAAAGATAATTGGAGTTGCAAAATGTGCAATTTTAAAAGGGAACTTTCATAATTTACTCCCGTATTTCTCCTGTTTGCCCTTTTTTATTCATATTGCAAGTAGGATGCGTGCTAAGTGGGATAAGTAGGTTGTTGTTTCTGGAAGCAAAGAAGAAGAAAAACTATTGTCCGATACAGTTGTGTGTACTCATTTGTAGCTGGTCTTCGGACGCTAAGGGGCAAGCCTTGACATGCAATAAGAAAAGCTGGAGTATTGACATAAAAAAGATGCATTTTGCATAACTCATAACTACAATGCAGCTGTTGGGGTTGAGCCAAGGTAGATGGGGATCCAAGTCAAAATGTTTGTGCCGAAGCCCATGCATTTGAGTGTCCCATAAACTCCCAGGCAAATCTGTTTAAGACCCTCTTCAAATCAGTGGATTTCAAGAAAAAAAAACACTTGTCAAATAAATAGTCTGGGTGAACTACACTTTTATTTTACTGGTATTAGCCCTAACTTTCTTGCTTGAACTTATTAAGCGTTGAATATTTTGGGAGAATGGTTGAACTTGGAAATTAATGGTACAAAATGTTAAAAATCTACATTATGTTCAACAGGTGGAATTGTGTCTTGAGAATAATATGGTATTCAGCTCTTTCTCAACTAGTGATATAGTGACTGAAAATATGGTAACTATGGGGGCGCAAAATGTCTTCCTCACCTTTCCCCTCTCCCACCCTAATACCTCCTTCCTATTGACTACCTCTGTTGGCTCAGGTTTTCTAGCGGGAGGCAAATGTTAGTTCCATTAATAAGAAAATTATATGACCATGAAAGTAGTAGCTACAGACCAGCGCAACAATGAGAACTTTAGTTTAAAACACCTGGCGTGGTAAAAATTAGCCATAAATACCCAGTCTAGGTTGTATGCTTGTAAGATCTGGGTCCACTTATCATTTTGTACCAGTTTGTTATTGTGTGTGATTTTAAATTATTTTACTGACTATGTTTTAACAGTGCTATATACTGTATATAAATGCAATGGTGTTCAGCCAATAATTGCTGACTGTATGTCATGGGCACTGCAGTGAGTAGTGTAGGAAACCACAATCCCAGTCTATAACAAAGACGTTTAGCCAGCTGCTGAATATTATTGTAGATGCAGTCAACGCAAGCTAGTGTTTGTCCAATAGACTTATTGTAGTTCCCCCCTCCAAAGCTCAATTTACAGTTACAGCTATTCCTACTATTGCTGGCTCAACATCATGGGTGTTGCAGTCAAGAAAAATGAATGTTGTGTAGTGTAGCATTCAAAGGTATTACAAAAAGAGGATAGTTAGAGGGGAGTAAAAAGGGAACCAAAATAGGATACTTGGTAGTTTCCCAGCAGTTGTGGCACTCTGAAGGCTGTTGCAATACCAATCTATAATAATATAAAAACTAACCTTTGACACCCCAGTTTCCAATGCTACTTAACATACCAGAAGGGCTGAGAGTCATGAGAGTTGGAGTATTAATTAACACTAGTTGCAATACTTATTTGAAATAACAAATTGTATCTGCAGCCTGCAAACCGCATCTCTGACCAGAGCCAGACTCTGAAGAAGCGGCTATGAGAGTGAAGGAGACCAGCTGGAGGGGAGAGGAAGAGAGCAGACCAAACCACTCTGACAACAGAGGGGTGTACAGAAATAAATAAAAGCTCAGCCAAGAGTCCATGGAGTTGTGTTATAATATGTTTACATTTTACAAGGTGGCTGTGGTTAGCTTTGGTACTTACACATCCCTTTTCTGATCTTGTGACCAAAATATGAACTGTGACTATATTGGGGAATTTAGGCAATAGTTAAGTTAGGCTTGATTTGGAGTCGCAAGTTTTATTCTTGTGTTTCCCTGTTTCTGTTCTGGTTTATATGTGCTTTAATGTTGTAGATCAGGCATGTCCAAAGAGTGCTTCCAAGAGTGCTAGATTTGATGAAGTGAACATGTGCGAGGGCCGACCATTTTGCCTGACATTCTTTGAACCATTAAAATTAAATGCAAATTAAATATTTTATGCAAAGTTTATTGAAAACAGCATACTTTTCATTTTGTGACAAATATAAACAGGTGTTAAATCACTCTGCCTTTAATATCAAAAAAACAGATCTATATTTGGGCAACTTACCTGTGGGGCCTTATCAGTCCGGAACGCGGGACGCAATTGGCCCTCGGGCCGGACTTTGGACATGCCTGTTGTAGATGGTCCTGGTCTTTGTCTAGCCATAACTGAATCTAGATTTGCATCTGCCAACTGTACATGCACCACTTACCTGACCTGTCTATGGATCCTACAGATATGGCTTCCCAAATGTGTTTTCCCCTTACTAGATGCATGCCATAGTCAAACATGTAACTTGTACACGTGGTTATCATCATTCAGGGCTGTGGAAACCAGCTGTGGCATTGGACTTACTTCTCTAACAGTGGATCTCTCTGGGTTCCAATGTCCTATCTGTACCTTCTCCTTTACTTCCAATTCCCTCAAGAATGAGCAAGGAGGTTGTCTCTGTCAAGTGGGATTGTAATTATCTTTAAGCTATCTAACATGTGCTAGCTAAATTACTGCCCTATAAAAATAATTAATATAATGAGTTCCAAAAAAAAAGTAAAAAAGCAAATTAATTCAGGCTAACAGGATATGATTTGCAAACAGCTCTCTCTCACACACACACACACATATACTTACATGTGTGTGTAATCCATCCATCGACCTAACAAAGGGGTAAATAAATATCACACACATGCACACTTGGTTCAGAAGAATATCAATTCATTTTGTGAAGAAATTTCCCAGATTAGATTTGTAAATCAAAAACCAATATATAACATGCAAGAATTGATCTGTTTTATATTCCTCAGTTACATTTTTGTGAAGCACATTTAGAAGATTTAGAACGTATTTGCGCCTGCTGGTTGAGCCATTATATGCTTGAGTTCATACATCTATTTGTGAGGCTATAAAACAGGCATCGACTACCCATGTAAATTGTGTTCTCCACAATAAATTATATGCATACTTGCAAAAATACATAACTGCTGTTGGTTGGGTTATGTAGCTTGAATACTAATGATTTGTAAAGTTACATTGTCCCTCTTCTTGGGCATAATTTAGCTGATATATCTGAAATTATGTAGGAAAAAACACTTTATCCTCTAACTGTGAAATAAAATGGCACTTACAGACAACTACATATCTTATTTTTATGAAACACAGCCATTTTCATATTAATTTTGGATCCTCTGGGTTCATGGAAAAGTTGCTTTAAAACTGCCTTTGAAAAAAAGACTACGGTATACAAATATATTGATGTTCTCTCTTTTCATAATTCCCACTATGCACAAATGTTCATTGTAGGTATGCAACAAAAACATATGCAATAACATAATGCATACCATTTACAAAATTCAGTCTGTTTTTTAAGTACTATCTGTACATTAAAGTATATTGGTATACACCTGTATTACTAAATATTAAATAAGGAGTAAAATAAATCTCCAATGTTTTTTATTGTGGTATATAATGCATTTTATTTTTTCTTGAACATGAAACAGTCCTTAAAACTTAATGTCAGGTCAGGATAGTCATCTGTGCTTATACACATGAAAAGTACAAGAAAAAAAAGGATAGCATCTTTTCTTTTAAGGTTTTAATTGCAGTAAAATATGTTAGCAAGATATTGGTAAACACAAGACCTGTGCATTTGGATTCGGTAGAACTTTATTTTAAAAGATGATGCAGGGGCGCAGCAAGAATATATGACACCTGGAGCAGATTATATATGTGAAACGTCCCTACTTTAAAATGTAAAAACACCTACCACCTGCATAGCAAGGATATTTATTTCCCAAATTTGTAAACTATAAAAAACCTGTAAAAAAAAATAGAAACACTGAAAAAAAAATGTTTAAATAAATAACATCTACTGACTGGGACATGACATAACCCAACCTGTCATGTACTGACTGCTTTACATAATAACAATATCTAACAAAATATTCAGATCCAAAGTGACAACTCTATTCTACAAAAGGTAAATTGATTAACATCCGAGTCTCCATTTCTGCAAATTTATCAATTACATAATCAAAGCTATTTTCTTGTTCACTATATACTGAGCCAGCCACAGACAGTGATACAGCATAAATAACATCACTATACAATTTACTGAGCCAGACACAGACAGTTGTACAGCCTAACTCCCATTACCATACACTGAGACAGACATTAGTGGTGGTACAGCATAACACCCATCACTATATACTGAGCCAGCCACACACAGTGATACAGAATAATTCCCATCACTATATACTAAGATAGAGACAGACAGTGGTGCAGCATATCTCTCATCACTATATACCGTTCCAGAAACAAATGGTTGGCACAGCATAACTCCTATTACTATATACTATTGACAGTGTACAGCATAACTCCCATCACTGCATATAGTTCCCCCTTTGCTGTAATCCATTCCTGGATTTCCATATGCTTTGTTCTGTGCTTCTGATTCCTTGATTACGGTTTTGCTCTTTGCTTCAGGTCTGTTTCCTTTATAAGGTGTGCCCCACCCGTTTGTTATGTTTGTCTCAGTCTGCAGTCTAAAGGTATGCCCTTCTTGGTTCTATGTTTAGGTTCAATGTTTAGTTTCAGTTTATTAATGATTCCGTAGGCAGGGTTTAGTGCTAAGACCCACCGAATATTGGAGTACTTTGGCGTAGTGGTAGGCTAAGCATACTAGGGCCATATGATGTGACGGAATCTCCAATTGTTATCTTATAGCCCTAGGCTAGTTCCTGTATTCATGTGTGTCTGTCTCTTATGTACCTTTGCTGTCTTTCCCCTGAATCATATGAGGATCTCGGTTCCTCTCTCCTCTCACCATGGCCCGGTTAAGATATCCTATCCTTGCTTAAAGGAGATGCGTCTGATGATCTCGGCTCCTCACTCCATCCCTTGTGTTCCTTGTTCCCTATCCTTTGTTATGTCCTGTACATGTATGTCTTGTCTGGCTATGTTTCTTGATTGCTCTCCCTTGCTATGTTTCAGCTGTTACTCTGCTTAGCTTCTGTGCTCCCAGCCTGCAGCATCCTGCACATTCGTCTGTAGAGCTATGTCTCATACCTGCTCCAGGGTGCCTGCAGGATATTACTTTATTTTGAACTGGACAACATCCGCTGCTATATCAGGGCCCTGGTATGTGGCCGCACTCCCACCAGGAAGAGTGCAGTCACTCTGCACCAGGCCCTGTCCAACTCCGCTACTGCGCAATAACGCATGAACTCCATCTTTGGGCGCTCTGGGTCATTACAGTCGTCTGTAAGGACCCAGTTCCTGACACAGTGGTACAGCATATTCCCCATCACTAAATACTGAGTCAGACACAGACAGTGGTACAACACAACTCCCATCACTATATAATGAGCCAGACATTGGTGGTTGTGCAGCATAACTCCCATTACTATATACTGAGCCACACATCCACAGTGGTACAGCATAACAACCATCACTTTATACTGAGCCAGCCACAGACAGTGGTACTACATAATTCCCATCACTATATACTGGGCCAGACACAGACAGTGGTACAGCATAATGGTGATAATAAAGTTGATGACAATGTACAGCATAACTCCCATCACAATTTACTGAGCCTGACACAGACAGATGCAGTACATAACTATTATAACAATATACTGAGCCAGACATAGACAATGATAAAGCATAGCTTCCATTACTATATATTGAGCCATAGACAATGGTACAGCATAACCCCTATCACTATATACTGAGCCAGACAGACAGTGGTACAGCATAATTTATCAGTATATACTTAGCCAGACAGAGACAATGGTATAACATAATTCCCATTACTATAAAATAAGCCAGATACAGACAATGGTACAACATAACTCCTATTACTATAAAGTAAACCAGACAATGGTCCCATTACAGTCTCATTCTGTCAGGTGAGGGGTGCGGAGCGTGGCGCAGGCACCACTATACAGAGTCCAGGAGCGTAGCACAAAGAGGGGAAAATCCAGGAGAATAGTCGAGGTCACGGTCCAAAGGTCAAGGCAGGCAGCAGACAGCATAAACGGAATACGAAAGCCAAAAAAGGTCAGGATACCAAGGACACGAGTACTAGAGGTCGGGATAAGCAAGCACTTGAAGCTTAACAAAGAAGCACTGGTGTAGAGGTTTGGGGAGTTTATATAGGGGCAGGTAATTAGGCTCCCACCCCCTATCACCTGTACTCCTACCTCCCAAAGTGCCTGTCTCCCTCCTCCTTGCTACACCTGAGTGGAGGGAGACAGAGCTGGGTCTATCTCCTCCCCCTCCCTCTGGTGGCTGTGGGAGAGGGAGGTTTCATCAACTGGGTTAAGCCCCGCCCCCCTCCTCTCCGGGTGCGCGGCTCGTGCTCGGCACTTCGTGCCCGCAGACCGGGAGTCCGGGAGCGCGGCCTGCCACGAGGCAGTGCCGCGCCGTGATCGGGAGGTCCGCGGGCAGGATTAGACCTCCTGCCCGACGTCTCCCGCGACGCCGGACCTGATACTCTGCGTGGCCACGTCGCGAGGAGGTCTGCCGGTGGGGATCGCGCTCCGAGGCGGCGGCCCCCGCAGCGAGGTAGGTGCTCCCGGCCGGGCCTGACATACCCCCCCTCGTACACGCGACCCCCGGGCGCGACGGGGAACAGGACGACCAGGATGGGAGCGATAGAAGGATCGGATCTTAGCAGGGGCGTGAACGTTGGCCAGGGGTTCCCATGACCGTTCCTCCGGGCCGTATCCCTTCCACAGAACCAGGTACTCAAAACGACCCCTGCGGATGCGGGAGTCAAGGATGCTCTCCACCTCGTATTCTTGGTCGTCGTCCACCAGAACCGGAGGAGGAGGAATGCTGCTTCCCCCAGCGTCCAGAGGAGGGACCCATCTCTTCACCAAGGATACGTGGAATGTTGGGTGAATACCCCAGGAGTCAGGGAGCTTGAGCTTGACGGCAGCCGGACCGATCAAATCGGTGACGAGAAAGGGTCCTAGATAGGTGGGACCCAACTTCTTGGAGGGTGTCCGAGTGGGTATGTATTTGGAGGAGAGCCACACCTTGTCGCCCACTTGAAGAGGGGCATGCGGCCGATGGTGTTTGTCGAATTGTTTCTTGTGGTGTTCTTGGGCTTTCTGCAGTGCAGCTCTGAGGACTGGGACGGTTTGTTGTAGTAGCTGGATACGGTCCCGGGCCGGAGGGACCCCCTCGGTGGATGGAAGGTCGAAGAGGAAGGACGAGTTGTACCCGTAAACCGCTTGGAAGGGAGACATCCCTATAGACCGTTGTAGGTGGTTGTTGTATGAGAACTCCGCCAATGGTAGCAAGGTGAGCCAATCGTCTTGAAGGTGCGAGACGTAGCAGCGCAAGTATTGTTCCAGTATTTGGTTCACCCGTTCCGTTTGGCCCTTGGTACGGGGGTGATATGCAGAGGACAAACAGCGATGGACTCCCAAACCCTTACAGAACGCTTTCCAGAATCGGGACGTGAACTGGGTCCCCCGGTCTGACAATACTGTGTGGGGAGTCCCATGTAGTCTGTATATGGCCTGCAAAAACAGGTCGGCCGTCTTGGCCGCCGTGGGTAATGCAGTGGTGGGGACGAAATGTGCCATCTTTGTGAGACGATCGACCACCACCATGACTGTGTTGTGGCCTTGTGAGGGTGGTAGGTCCACGATGAAATCCACGGTGATGTCTGTCCATGGTCGCTCGGGGATGGTGAGGGGTTGCAGGAGGCCTGCTGTTTTGGTGGTGGGTTTCTTGGATCGGGCGCACACGGAACATGAGTGAACGTACTGCTCGATGTCTTTTGACATAGTCGGCCACCAAAAGTATCGTCGGGCGAGGTCTCGGGTCTGACGGTGTCCTCCATGACCGGAGGAGGGAAGGTCATGGACTACGCGGAGAACTGCGTGTCTCGCGAGGAGGGGTACATACACCAACCCGTCTTTCAGGAACAGGCCCTGCAGGCCTTGCAAGACACTGTCTCTGGTTCGGAGTGGAGGGTTCGGCTGTGTCTACGGAGGTCATCCATGAGGGACGTCTGTATGCCCAAGAAGTGGGCTGACTGTAGGATCCCGTCTTGTGACGAGACTGGTTCCTCCATCGCGTCGTACAGTCTGGATAGGGCGTCGGCCTTGATGTTCTTTGTCCCGGGTCTGTAGGTGATATGGAGTTGAAAGCGAGTGAAAAACAGCGCCCATTGGGCTTGCCGAGGGCAGAGTCTCTTGGCTGTACGAAGATATTCCAAGTTGCGATGGTCGGTGAACACGGTGATGGGGTATTGTGCTCCCTCCAACAGGTGCCGCCACTCCTCCAAGGCCATCTTGATGGCGAGGAGTTCCCGGTCCCCCACGTTGTAGTTGCTCTCAGCCGGGGAGAGTCGTTTGGAGAAATATGAGACCGGATGGAGAAGGTCTTGGGCTCCGTGGCGCTGTGAGAGAACGGCCCCCACAGCGGACTCCGAGGCATCCACTTCCAACCAGTAGGCCTTCAGAGGATTTGGGAGCACGAGGATGGGGGCTGTGGTGAACTGCTGTTTCAGCATGTCAAACGCCTTTTGCGCGGGTAGTGTCCACCGAAACTTGGTATGTTTCTTGGTGAGACTGATGATGGGGAGGACCAGGCGAGAGAACCCCTTGATAAACCGCCTGTAGAAGTTGGCGAAACCGATGAATCTTTGGAAGGCCTTGACCGAGTTCGGGACAGGCCATTGCTGGATCGCCATCGCCTGTGGGGATCGCGCTCCGAGGCGGCGGCCCCCGCAGCGAGGTAGGTGCTCCCGGCCGGGCCTGACACATTCATTCTTTTTCAGAGTCTCATAATGTCTTCCTACCTTCTTGGCACCCCGTGATGAATTGTAACCAGGGCGCCTCCCTAGGTACGCCACTGTGCTGACACCATTTTAACTTTTTAGTAGTAGCCACAGACTAATAGAAGCTCGTCTACCATCCTCCAAGTGTCAATAGTGTTTTGGGGTGGATTGGTGAAGCTGTAGTGTGTAGAATTAGTTCATTATTTATTTAAAGGGACTGCAGCAGGCATTTTTTATTTATTTATATTAGGCTGTTTTTCAATTTCAAAATACATTTAGAAGCCAATTCTTTAAATATGTTCCCATTTTTGTATTAAGTTGTCCCTTAGTAATACACTTACACTACCAGCAAAACCTTTTTATTTCTGGACAACACAAAACAATAAATCATTAATATTGGTGAAAAATTAGACAGGGCAGAGCACATGACTATGCAATGTGTGCGGTGTGTTTTAGTTCTTGAAATATTGCTTTTAAATTTGGTTTAAGAAAGCTTCACATTTACACTACCAGCAAAACCTCAAGTTTGTGGACAACCAAAAAAAAAATGAATTGATTATTAAATATTGATGACAAATTTGGCAGAGCACGAGACTGTACATGCATGCAGTGTGTTTTTAGTTAATCCAATACTGCTCTGGAATTTTGTTTGAAACAACCCCGCATTTACGCTACCAGCAAAACCTCTATTATGTGGACGACACAAAAAAAATATTATGATCATTGATACATATTGGTGACAAAATTAGGCATTTAACCGTGCTTGTGCACCGTGTAACTGTTTCAGTTGTTGAAATACTGTTCCTGAGTTTTGTAAGATGGCAAAACCTCTAGTTTGTGGACAACTCAATCCACTATTAGTGACAAATTAGAACACTCTACTCAGTGTTTTAATGGTTGAAATACCACCCCTGAATTGGGTTTAAGACAGCTGGTCATTTACGCTACCAGCAAAACCTCTAGTTTGTGGACAACACAAAACAATAATTAATTGATAAGTAAATATTGGCGACAAGTTAGAAAAAGAAATAGTAGTCTGATGATCCCTTGTATTCCAGTCTAAATTAGGCTGAAGCCGCATGCAGTTTCTAACTTCTCAGAATAAAGATAGGAAGGCACTGTTTTCAAATACTGGGAAAATTCAGTCCTGTACCAAGTAGCTGGATGTCTCTGTCTGCCCACACTTCACCCTGTGCCCAGCTTCTTCACTCTAAAGGATCAATTCTTTTTTTTTTTTTATATTTTAGTCCTGTACAATCTGGATGTGTCTTGTCTGCCAGTACCTGCTTGACCCTGCACCTTAATGGCCTTCCTTACTCTGAGGATGAGTTCTTGTTCTTTTTTAACATAGGAGTGGGTTCAGTCTTTCTGCCAATGCCTGCCCTGTGCCCTGCCTGTGTGGCTCAATCTCCTTTCCTACTCTGGGGGATGAATTCTTCTTTTTCTAATATCAGGAGGAATTTAGTTCTTCACAGTCTGGATGTGTCTTTCTTTCAGAGCTTGTGCCTTGTCCTGTACTGCCTCTACTGTTGCGGCTCAATTACCTTACTCTGGAGAATCAATTCTTCTTCTTTTCATCAGTCATATATCTGAATATGGCTGTCTGCTAGTGCCTGCCCTATATCAGCGCCTCAACGCCCTTACTTAATCTGTATTCTTTTTTCTAATTTGAAGGGGTTTAGTATGTCTGCCAGTGTCTGTCCTGTGCCCTGCCCTTACAGCTCAATTTTCTTCCCTACTCTGAGGGATCAACTCTGTATATATTTTTCTAATTTTGGGTGAAATTCAGTGTCCTGTACAGTGGGGCAGGATGTATGTATCTGCTATTGTCTACCCGGGGCCCTGCTGCTACTGCTTTTGCTGCCTTATCACCTCTCTACTTTAAGGGATCAATTCATCAAAATGGTCCAATTTTGGAGACATTCAGTCCCATGTAATGCTGCTGGCTGTGTATATCTGTCACATGTGTGCCTCGGGTCCTGAGCACCCGCAGGAATCCATCCCTTACCTCTGCCCAGCATGCGGAGGATCTCTCTACTGAGACCAGGCTTCCAGGTAGGCGCTCTCTGGCTTCAGGCAGCAGACACTTCCTTTAAGGACTGTCAGGGGGCATGTTCCCATTACGTGATTGGCGGAGGAGGGGGCCTCTCAATCAGGCATTGGCTTTATTAACCCGGAAGTCCTTTCCACTGATACCCTGGTGTGGTCAGCTTCTCCACAGTATTCTGACTTCGGCTAGTTTTGACCTTCCTTTGCCCGAAGATTCTGTACCTCGTTTCCAGCTCCGTGTATGAGCCCGGCTTGTCTGCCTCCCAGGTCCTTGTATGAACCTGGCTTATCTGCCTCCCAGCTCTGTGTATGAACCCAGCTTGTTTACTTATCTGCTCGTGTATATCCTCTTCGTATGCGGTTATCGGTTTGGTTTTCTTGCTGCTCGCAGGAAGCTCCTTATTTAGCGAATCGTGCCCTAAGCCAAAGTTTTGTACTGAAGTGTCTGCCTACTCTAGGACTACTATCTATATTAACCCTCTCCCGGGCCTCCTCACTGTTGGGATTTACCAAGCGCCAGTTTTCTGCCTTGGGGTATCTACCTCCTGCTGCAGCTTTACTGGGCGAAGATATTCAGCGGTGAGTGCTCTGGTGACAGTAACGTGACAATATCATTTGGTGCACAATTTGGTGCAAAATTGAGTCTGCATTTCTTCTTAAACCTTCAGATGGTGCTGCGGAAGGTTAAAGGTCAGTCCAGAAGGTGTCAGGGACCTTCCCTTTTGGGAACACCTACAAATGTTGTTTTCAAATCAAAAACGGCCCCCGAATTTTGTACGTAAGGAACGGTAAGAAAACAAAATTTAAGTAAGATGAAATTTGATCTGAATTAATTTTGCTTGCCATGTGAAAGCACCACATATTTCCAAGCCCACTCAGCTAGTTCTTCTGAAAGAAGACAATGAAAAACTTGAGTAGGTATTTGATTCAATACCTTGTCATAATCTGAAATTTGCTATTGTAAAAGGTAATGTTGCTTTTGTTGCTCTTTCGTATGTTATGTACACTGATAACCCCCCCACAACACAGTAAAAAAATGTATAGAAACAGTAAAGAACGATTTGTTTGATAACTATGTATAAATATATAAGGGGACAGTACAGAGATCACTCCCAGGACCTATTTATACCCAGGACTGTATCTATAACAAGGGGACATCCTCTACGGCTGGAGGAAAGAAGGTTTCTACACCAGCACAGATGGGGGTTCTTTACAGTAAGAGCGGTGAGATTATGGAACTCTCTGCCAGAGGAAGTGGTGATGGTAAACTCAATAAAAGAGTTCAAAAGGAGCCTGGACTGTTTCTTGAAAGCAATAATATTACAAGTTATGGATATTAGATTAATAGGGACAGAACGTTGATCCGGGGATTTATTCTGATTGCCATATTTGGAGTCGGGAAGGAATTTTCCCCCTGGTATGGGGCAATTGGCATCTGCTTCATAAGGGTTTTTTGCCTTCCTCTGGATCAACACAGTAGGGACACAATATGTATATAGGTTGAACTTGATGGACTTTGGTCTTTTTTCAACCTTATGAACTATGTTACTATGAATCTGCTCAAACCCAACCCTTCTTACACTCTTTACCTTTATATATCCCCACCAGTTGAGTGCCCTATGGTATCAAAATGCTGTACTTTTAAATTGTACTTACTACCTAGCATTGTCGAGATTCCCCAGTCTTCTTCATTAACTGGGACTGCACTGCATTTTAACCCACTGGAAATCTCAATTTAAAGTCTTTTCTGGACACCATTAATGAGGCACTTGTATAGCAGATGGGGTCCTTAAGTAAGAGGTTTAGTCTTACCAAAAATAGAGAAAGGGAAGCACAATGATTCTCAGTGCATGAGAGTCTTAGGTGCTTTTATATAGTATTTGCTGGGTGTCCACTGATCTCTTGCTTTGTTGTGTGTACATCTTGGTCATTTCAGCTGCACCATGGAATCTGAATATGTATGCTTTTTAAGGTGTGCTTTTTGTAGGTTCTGACCAAACCTTACAGGTGACTCATAAATGGGGTCCAGGGAAGGCTTTAAATTGCATGAGAGTCTCAGTGGGTTAAAATGCAGTGCAGTCCCATTGATTCCGCTCCTTAGTAAGCAATATCAACAGGTAAAATAAGATAAGACTCGCCAACTGATGAGAGGGGCACCGATACACTGTCTCTGTCAGCTTGGAGATGCAGCAATGAAGATAAGACCTCTGCCAACTTCTTCTGTGCCCTCATCTAATTTTCTGCATCTCCGCGTGTGAGAGAATGTTAGAGGGAGTGAGACAGAGAGTGAATGAGAGTGAGTGACAACAAATTTGTTTCTGAACCGGAAGTGGAGGAAACAAAATTCATTTTCCAAAATTGAATGGAGCAAAAAGAAGAATCTAGTTGATATTTGTTGACGAGACAGTACCTAACTTAAAGGGACAATCCAGACATCAAATGCTCTAATACTTCAATGCATATGATAGCTGCATGGTCCCTTTTGCAAATACATCAGGGGATTTTGCTGGGAAAAAAAGAAGTGGGAAGGACTGTTGAATTTATTTAGTTCACCTTCTTATACCTCAACTACCGGCTTTACGGAAGACCCTGTTTTTTTTTAAAGCATGCTACAATAAAATCAAGTGTATCTGTAGCTTGATTTGTACTGCTTTGCTTAATTTATCCAAAGCTATTTTTGAAAAGAAAGCTACACCTAGAGGAATTTCAGAAAAACGGCATGGTTCGTGTAACTGCATTAACTGAATTATTTTGTGAGGATTTTCAAGTCTATGCAAATACAAATAATAATTCATAAAGATTGTGTAAATCCACAAGCGAGACCCATAATACCTGCAGTTACTTCTTTGTCCCATCAAACTGACCAGTATTAGGATGCTTTCCTTAGACCTTCCGTTATTAAAGTTGTAATTTATTCAATAATTTCGCTCCCTTATGGATATACATCCTTAAAATGTGTTCCAAGCTTCCTATTAGTACTCCCTAAAGAAAACACAGTGGTACATTTCAATGTGCACTGCAACCACATGAATTTTAGTTCTGGAAGTTGCATCATCAACTAAATTAGGCTAGGTTAGTTGGTCGGTGGTGGAGGAAATTGCAGGGTTGGTGTTTTTAGAGGGGGAATTTAAGGGGTTATGGTTACCTTTAGGTAATTTATCTTAGGTTAGTTTGGCCAGTCTGTAGAGGGAATTTTGGGTAGTGTAGAAGGTTATAAAATTAGGGAGGGAGAAAAAATAAAAATTTAAATGTAAAAATAAAAAGCCCAAGCAACTGTCAAAACTTTGAGTCCTGGAAATTTGGCTGAATTTCTCTGCCCTTGCTTCAGACTTCCTGGTGTATAGTGGGGCAGCTGGTGGAGGTCTGTGTGATGCAGACCTCTGCTGCTGCTGGCCAGTACTTCCGCCGGGGCTTCTATCATGGAGTGCCGGCATCACATGACCTTCTGGTGCTTATAAGGGTTATTGGCATAATGAGTTATTGGTTTGGCAGGGAGCTCCCCCTCCTTCTTTGCCTTTTTTGCACTAGGCACCAACCTACCCCCCTCTTTCCCTCCCCCTTCTTTCATGTCTTTTTATTTCCAGCTCCCAGTTTTTTTTGTCCACGTAAAACCTAAGTTTATGATGCATGTAAGGGGGTTTATAGCTTCCGCCTTGCGGAAGACACACTATCCCTCGGCCCTGTGCCAACTCTCTGTTCTGAGGTGAGGATCAAAGTGTATGCATCCATGATTTGGTAGGGGACACACGATGCCACTGCACAGGATTCAATGGGGGTTTCTGGGTTGATGAAGGGAGGAACTGCCTTATGTAAATGCTTCACTGGGAAATGTCTGTCAAATCATATTTGTCCTTTTCAACGAACCAACAACAATTGGACAATTGACTGAAAAACCAAGAGTGGGATGATGCTTCATTGTTTAATTAACAATTATGCAGTTAAAAGCAGGCCATCATTAGGCAGAAAAAAACCCCCAAATCAAAGCAGTATGGAGAAGGAAAGGAACAGCTCATAATACAAAGCATACCACATCATCCATGAAACATGGTGTAGGCAGTGTTATGACATTGGCATGTATGGCTGCCAGTAGATTGATGAAATGACTACTGACAGGGCAGCAGGATGAATTCTGAAGTGTATAAAGCTCAGATTTAGCCAAATGCTGCAAAACTAATAGAATGATCACAGCACAGGTAGACAATGAGTAAAAAAAAGCTGTAAAAACAACCAAAGCTTTTCAAGTTAAAGAAGTAGACTATTCTTCTATGGCAGAGTCAGTCACCTAACCTCAAACTTACTTGATGAAGACACAACTTGATGAAGACAAATAACAACTTAAGACAACTTCTAATGGCAAACTAATCCTAAGTGAAATAGGGCTGTGGTCACAGTGAAATAGTATATACCTAAAGAAGTCAAGATAGGATGTTAATAAAATTATAACATTAATAATGATGTGTCAAAAGAAATATACACGTAAACTGTCTATAACAGGAAAAAATCAGCTCCTCCAGCTTTGAAGGAATAAATAAAATCCCGCTGGTTTAGTATCAAAAAAATGCTATTCTGAGGGAGGCTGTCACCTCAGAGGCCTGGGATAAACTTTGCACATCGGTTCACTCATGCTCATCAGCAACCAGGGTCTAAGAGATTGCATACAGGATGCTCCCTCTTTACTTTGAGTTTTATTTATCGTTTGCTCATTTGGATAATTTGTCTCATAGACCTCCATTTGTGGTCACTTGTGATGATAGTACTCTGTTGTCGGGTTTAGTAGTCGGAGCCCAATATGCAAGGCTGGAGACGTGGATGAATCAAAAGCGAGGTACCGATAGGGATGAGACGTAAACGAAGTCAGGATAAGCAGAGGTCAGTTCAGGCAGCGAAGGTTCAGACACGATAAGGAAAGCGAAGGGTCAATATCCAATGAAACAATGATAAGGGAGAACTGACGTATATACGTAGAGAGCACAGTATATCTGAGCAATGAATGAACTAAACGGCACAGATTTATAGGAAGGAGGAAGGGATACTCCCTCTGATGTCCAGATTAACCTGATTCTATACACCTGGGAATATTGTGACTGTGCCTTTAAGAAAAGGAGTTGTATGCGCGCGCGCCACTAGAGGGCGTGCGAGAGACGGAACGTGTTCTCCGTTTCTGTTGGGACAGCCCTGCAGTTGTGTTCCGGCCGTCCTGAAGATCACCAGGCCGGGAAGAAGAACGCTGCATCGTCAACGGCGGGGAGTGAGCAGTTCTGCCACGTCGGACCCCTCTTCGTGCGTCGCCATATCGGCGGTGTGGGTCAGAAGGAGGACGTGGGACCAAGGTGAGTACCGCGGCGGGGACCTGACATCTGTCCTTTGAAAATCAATACATTTTTATTTACAAAAAAAGAGAAATGCAGGCAATAGACCTCCATCTAGTGACCATGCAATGAAGCCAAAAGGGATTCCTATGCTCTTTGAGAAGAATGCCATAAAGAGGAAGGCTGCCAACATCTTCAAGAGATACCAGCGATGATAAAACATGGAACCATCACACCAACAAACTCCCTAGATCTAACGAAGAGAGTTAGCATCTTTGCAACTTAATATAGAAAACAAACAGCAATAAATAACATGCATGTGGAGAGCTACAATAATTTAGACGAAGTTATTGAATTACTACAACAGGCCAGAATAATGCTTACAGATGCATGGAGAAAGAGAAGCGTTTCATTGGTGACCTAGTCTCGGCATCTCAAGAACATACACTTAGCTAGCATTACTACCCAAGCTTAGTATTGCATAAATACATACCCTGGGCTACAATTTATGGAGTGTTACCTGCAGACTGATATCATATTGTCAGAAATTGTATAGAACTTCTAATTTCTTTTGCATATAAACAAAAATTGATACACTTACCCCATAATTTACTTCTTCTCATCTTCTCATGTTGGCAAGCATAAGGATCTGAGTGACTTTGGCAAGGATCTGCAGCTTTTGCAGGGTGTTCCCGGTCTGTAGTGGTCAGTATGTATCAAAAGTGGTCCAAGGAAGGAAAAGCAGTGATCCAGCAACAGGGTCAGTTAGTTGCATAAGGGGCTGCGCCTACAATGGGCACATGAGCATAAGAATTGGGCCATGGAGCAATGGAAGAAGATGGCCTGGTCTGATGAATCCCATTTTCTTTTACATTATGTGCATTAGTACACAGACTAATGGAAAAACGAACCAACTTAATACATAGAAATGTTTGAAAATCATACCCATTTATATACAGTAGAAGCTTTTCTGAAAAAAGCTACAAATGGAACATATCATTGGAGGTGTTGTAATAAAGCTGAAACTGTATTCTTCAAATATACTTTACAAATCCATGGTTTGTCCCTATTCTGAACAAAAACAAAATTAGGGCTTGGACCCCACACATATGCAGTATGCAGAATAACGGCACCGTGAAATATTACTTTCAGGGCTGTTTTTGTATCATGACTGCTTCCCTTCTATCCCCAAGCCGGGGGCAGATATATGACCCATTATAACTCTTTCATGCCCATATGGTACAAATGGGGATGGGGGTATAAAAAAATATTTCTACAAAAATTCTTTGGGAGGCACCCTTCATCACTCCATCATGTTCCTAGTGGGATGGGGGGGGGAAACGAAAAAAAAACTGTTGAATGGCATCTTTGCCCCCACTCTCTGTTAATTAGGGTGAGAGGGTTTTAATTGACAAATAGTCACCTTTGGTGAGGCACAGACCCTATCCCACCCCTCTTTCTCTGTCCAGTGGTATAGAGGGGTTAAGTTACAAAAGTTAAAAATATTTTTTAAAAACCCTGCCTACCCCTAAGTCTCTTAAATATGGAGGGGGGTCAATTGAAAAACAATAATGCCACCTGTAACACTTATCTTTTTAAGAGCCCATGCAATGCCAATCCACAAAGCCCTGGCTCCTCCTTTCTGCCCATGGGAATGGTCAATCAAAAGCAATAGCCCACTAAAAAAACTTACTAAAAAACAACATGATCCATCTTTGCCTGAAAGCTCTTCAACAAAAAGGCAGTGTCATTATATAGTCCTATTCAGACTTGAATGGAGCTGCAATACTGACTTCTAACACAAGGGGATGCTGGCGCACAGGAGTATATAAGTATGATATAGTATGTTGCTTTATTGTAATGTATACAGATACATGTTTAACTGTTATATAAGGTAAGGAAAGCAGTGAATTGGTCAACAAAGAAGAAGAAGAAAAAACAAGAAGGAATTCTATTTACTAAAAATGTTTCTACTTGGTTTATCTAAGAACATTAGAAATGCATCCATACACAAATTCCAAAGCAATGATAGTGGTGCATATTCTTGCACAAATTCATTATTAAAAAAAATAGCTCCCACATAATGTAGATTTAAAGTAAAAATAAATTAATTTGGCTACTAGTATACAAAAGGCAACTTTTTAAATTATAAAATGTCAGGTGTGGCTTCTTACTAAAAAGGTGATGAAATCAATTCTTACATTCCAATGTAGAATAGGGTTGCAGTCTTTAAAAACAAAACAAAAAAAAAGCATTTAACTGCAGCAACAACAAAAAATGAAATTGTTTATGAGCTCAGAACCTTGGCTGGCTGGATGAGCTGAAACAGACAAAGATAGACATTCTAATTCTCTAGTGTATTTTGTGCCTCAGTCCTCCTGTGCTAACACTAATTCTTTTATCTGGCCTTAACACTCCAGGCATTATGTACATTCATAAAAAAAACGAAGCAGGCAAAATTACTGTTCTGCACGCTGTACTACTGATAGCAATCTCTTGAATACTGATTACTTTTTTCCCCAACACAAAGCGACCAACACAAGTTGGTCTTTAACCCTTTATCTTTAGCAAGCATAAAGACACAAGAAACATCTTACTCAGTTGGAAAAAAAATAGCACACATAAGAATTACCGTTATCTCCTAGCCAGAAGAGGAACAGCAGAGATAAGAAAAGCCTGAAGAATTAAAAGGGACGTTGCATTTAGGCTATAAATTCATGGTGTAGCTGTTTCTATTTGTCTGTCACTGTGGTTCATAATTTTTCTAGGTTGTTTTGATAGACTTATTGTGAGGACTGCATAGAAAAGTCATCAGCATTTGTTGCCTGTGAGCATTATTGTCAGTGGTAACCGCATGGTTATAGACAGGGGAAGATAATGGTTGAAGTATAAAAGCAGATAAAGCTGAAAACTCTCCTCATTAAAGGCTATCTCCACCTTGGCAGACTCTAAAGTATTGAGTGACTAGGGTTAGTGCATTGAGCATAAATTATAGAGAGAAAAAAGAATGACTGCATCATTATTTTGAAAAAGTTATAATGACATGCCACAAGCTTAACACCTATTTACTCGCAAGCATGACAATAAAAAATAAATAACACTCAAAGTGAAGTGACCAGCATTGACTGGGTATTGATTGTTCCTATACCACATTGCCAGTGGACTTAAGATCAGATAAATTACATTTTATTATAAATGTTGCTAGGTTATATATGTTTTTTGTTTTTAAAAAAATCATAATGGGAGTGTATAAGGAGCAAGCTTTTGGTTAGGGTTACTTTTAGTTAGGTTCAGCTAAAACTGTGTGCAATATTAACAACTGCAATGATATACATTACAAACCTCAGATGTTTTGGAATATTCATTATCTCGTACATTACACTCACATATAAAATCACATATAATCACAAACTGGTACAAAGGATTAAAAAGGCCCTGATCTTATGAGTTTACAATCTAGTCGGTGATTGATGGGGAAGTGAAACAATAGGAATGGACAGCATGGATGGGGATGAGCTATTGTGGTATTAATGTTCTTGCTTCACATTATTAAGGATTTACACTCGTAAACACTAAGAAGGGGTGGACTGACTCTATATAAAGCCTAATTCTGTTGTTTTGGAGAATCTCACTTATTTAACTATTATACAAGGCCAACTTCCTGCAGCTGAAGCTTACTTGGGTTCACCCTTCATAATGCTCCATTATCTGACCTCTGCGTATATAGGCATCTGTGAATTAATATGGGATTGTAAATGTATGTGCAAATATGTATGTTACTGCATGGTTCAAGAGGCCATGGTATGGTGGGCACTTATTGTAGCTGTCTTGAAAGTCGCTGCCCTCCTCTGGATGGGATTTAAACCTGTACAAATGTTAAAAATAATCAATATGGAGACACATTTTACATCTTCAGTCATACCGGGGGTCTTCCTTGGGCAAGCTCTTACTATTGTCCACATAGATGTAATATCCTGGTAGGGGTTAAAGTAATCCAAGCAATGATATTTACAGATGAAAATAAAAAAAAAACAATATCAGATATTAGAAACCCACTTATATGTATACCCTTCGGAGCAAATTCATAATTTGTAAGCGAAGAGGGTTCCCCAACTAAACAAACAAAGCGTCTTGTTTGCATTTCATAGCTTTCGTTGCGCTGACACTCATATTCACTCTCTCTCGCATACTCTTTCACTCTCTCTGTCAATGTATTCCTGACCGCTTCCATTTCCCGATCTCCTTTTTCACAGCTCTGCTTCTTCTCTTGCCTCACATTGTTCTTCTGTCTTCTTTCTTTGCTTGCGTCTCAATGCCCTTTTGCGGAAGTACTCCAAGAAGCCAGAATAATGCAGACGGATTCGCAAGAAAGGCTTCTGTTTTTATCCACAAAACCGTCTGCAATACTAAGTGTGGATCCATGGCGCACACCACAGAAGTGAGTCATGATGCTTGCATAATGGAGCTGATACTGGGCGAAGAAAGAAGACAGAAGAAAGTAGACGGAAGAACAAGAGGAGGCAAGAGAAGAAGCAGAGCTGCGGAAAAGAAGACACGGAAGCGGTTCGGCAGAGAAGATAGGGAGACATTGAGAGATGCATAATATGAAAGAAAATATATTTAATTATACATTATTAATGACCCAATTTATGTTTGGCATCATTCCCTATAGTAATACCCCAGTAATACACATGCAATCAGCCAGTAGAGGGGACATCAGACAGTCCCAGACAGCTCCAGTGACACCATTGAGAAGTTCGATCAGGCATTCTTATTATAATATTGTTCTGTGCTCCCTCAGCAGGAAGCCAGTGATGCTGGCATTTGCTGACAGAGGAGAGTTCAGGCTGTCATTAGACCTCTTCCTGCTGTTGCAAAAAAGGAAAAAAGGCAGGACAAATCTTGCCAATTTGTACGTCTATAGGGGTGTGGGGGAGATATAGTCAGGACAGGATATTGCTTGATCTGCCACCTTTAACTACAAATTAGATCATCTATACGATAAACATTAAAACTATTGCCTTATTTTTAAATTCGAACAATTACACAAACTACTATTTAACCTGTTGATGTACCTCTGTGACTTCTGGATTCTCTGTGAGTCACTTGGGTCTATTCACTATCCAAGAAATGGAGTGGTTAGTTGCACTAAGGGTTAACTCGACTGGCTTGACTCGACTGAAGTTGTATACTCATGTGACTCATTTATGAAGGCATGTGAATGGCTGTTACTAATTTTTTTTTTTGAGGTTACATAGTTACATAGGCTGTAAAAAGACAAGTTCAGCCTTTCTCATATCTGTTTCTTTCTTGCCGTTGATCCAAAAGAAGAAAAAAAAAGAACCCAGTTGTGGCTCTTTCCAATTTTGCACAAACTAGGGGGAAAAAATCCTTCTTGACCCCAGAACGGCAGTCAGATCTCTCCTTGGATCAAGAAGCTGTTTCCCCATAATTTCAAAATTATATCCCTGAATATTATGTTCTTGCAAGTATTCATCCAATTGTTTAAATGTCTGTACAGACTCTGATAAAACTACCTCTGCAGGCAGAGAATTCCACATCCTTATTGTCCTTACTGTAAAAAACCCTTTCCTTTGCCTTAGACTAAATCTCCTTTCTTCCAGTCTAAATGCTTGACCACGTGTCTTATGCATAGTCCTGTTTATGAATAGATTTCCACACAATGGTTTGTATTGGCCCCGAATATATTTTTTATAATGCTATCATATTCCCTCTGAGGCACCGTTTTTCTAAACTAAACAGATTTAAATTTGGTAACCTTTCTTCATAACTAAAGTGTTCCCTTCCTTTTATTAATTTTGTAGCCCGTCTCTGCACTTTTTCCAGTGCTATAATATCCTTCTTTAGAATAGGTGCCCAAAATTGCACAGCAATGATGATGATGATGTTCAAGTTTATTAAGAACTCGAATGTCCTCACCTGAAACTCACAAAATATACACTTGTATATACATAATCTAACATTCAGGCAAAGACAAAGGCGCACGTCAAATATTGATTTTTATTCAGTGTATTGCAATAATAAAAATTAACATGTCTATTCTTAAAGCATTCTTACTTTACAGTACTTTTTCAACCTGCCTGAAATATACTGTATAGTACTGTATATTTTTCTGAATCCCATTATGCTGATGATGCTAGATAATATAAACCTGCCTTTTGTATGTTAAAGTCATGTAACATGGAATTTATTTAGGCCTTTCTCTCAAGTTAAAAAGAAAAGGATGCTTTTACACCTGAACTTTGGGCTTGCAAATTCCCTTGTTATTTTCTTCATAATTTTGAAATGAATGTATATATTCTCTAGCAAATGACACACACACTCAAAAATACTCTCCACAAACACCTGTCATTCACACAGCTCACATTGTGTCAGACACACACGCCTATATGTTGAGCCATCATAGGTGTAATATAACCCCTGTGTAATAAATTATAAAGCCATTCCTAGAAGTACGATTATTGTTTTTTTTGTGATGAGTTATCAAATGACCCAATAGCCTGTTTTTAGGCAAATAATTACATTCCCAGCCAATTCGGTTTGGATGAAAATTCAGGGGAATTCGATTTGGGAGCAAATTCATTGCCCAATGCTCATATTCACTCTCACTCACTCTCTCACACTCTCGTTAACGCTCTCTATCACGCTCTGTAAGTGTTTCCCTTCTCTGCCAGCCACTTCCACTTCATCCGACCGCTTTCACATCTTCTTATTATTCTTCTCTTTGCTATCTTCTCTTTGCTATCTTCGCTCTCCCTCGGGGAGAGAATCTCACTGAAGTCACCACCTTATTGTCCTTTGTTTAAATTAGGGACCAATTACAGCACTTTCGGTGACATCCTGTATCACGATTGGAGGATTGGGGACAGGACATCATTGCAAGCCACGCTATTTTGTTGGACGTTCCCACCTGGTTATGTACATGGAGATGCGGATGAAGATAGAAGATTGAAGAGAGAAGAGTGAAGATAAAAGATAGAAGAAGCAGAAGTGGGAGGTGGAAGCAAAAGTGGTCAGAAGAGAAGATACTGAAACATTAAGAGGTGCGTGAGAGAAAGAATGAACAAGAATGAGAGTGTGAGTAAATGTGATTTTTTCCCAAAAATGTCCTGGAAAAAATCTTCGCAATGGAGTTGGATGCATATATGTTTGGATGGTGGTCCTCTTGGTTGCATGCAACTGTGAGACAGCACCCATTTAGATCTTGAATCACCTGTTGGATTTCAAAATGTACAAATTTGCTGTACAAACGGCCACCCCTCTACAGTGGGAGGTATAAGATACAGGTATAAGATATACATTCCCTTACCCAAGAAAATTTCAACTTGATGTGTTTTCTGAATCTGTCAGATGTGTTTCCTATAAACATTACCACATGAGCTTCTAGCCTCTTAAGATGTGTACGTTTTGCTGGCAAGTTCTTCAGAGTCTGCTCTCTGCCTATCAGTCATCCCTTCTGCTCATATGTGAGTACTCCCCAGGGATGAAGTTTAGGTGCATACACGATTAAAATAGATGAGGAGCTGCATTTTATCGAGCTTCTGATCCATTAGCAGCAGAAAATCGACCATTTTCTGTGCAAATGCATTTGGGTGAGAGGTGGATTGTGTGGTCGGCGAGGGAGGTCCAGATAAAGTTAGCTCTGGTTCTGTGAAAGCAGTTTTTTATGGTTTGTCTCTCTCAAGTTTTGCCGCAATTGTGGTCACCTTAGAGAAGTGTTTTTCCATAAGTGTTGGCTTAACTTTCACTGATATACAGATGTTATCAAAACGGGGGGTAGTTATTTCCAGAGGTCCAGTGTCAGCAGATTAAAGCAGAAAATGTTAGCAGAAAATGTTACCAAAAGTATATCAAGCAATGGGTGGTATAATATTCACCCATTAAACCATACTCCACAAGTGTACTTAGTGTTGCTGCTATTTTAGGCGTACTTCAGCCCCATTGTGTGATTTGAACCCAAGGCCACTGTAGCTCTATATGAAATGTTTCACACTCTCAACAGTATCTCCCAGGTGGAGGTTTTAATTAGCCTTTTCAAATAACCATTCATTTAGTAAATTTAAAAAATAGTCCTTGTAGCTCTGGTCACACAAAGGTACACAGCAGGTGATAAAAGCTGAGACTTACAACTGAGAGTTTGGTGTAATGCAAAGGATCAGAGCCCTTTTTTGTAAATAGTTCTGTTTTTATGAGCTAACGCCACAGTTTCCCTTTAAGCGGGCTAGCAGCACACAGATTTGTAGGCCCTGCCTCCCAAGCACTTGGTCTTGGCACCCAAGGACCTGAACCTACCAATGAGAGTCTGTTCATCCCTTCTTCCGCCTAGTTCCCATCTGAGAGTTATTCACATATCTCTCCTGCTATAACTCGATGCCCAGCTATAGTAGAGATTTTTGAGCGATTTTTCTCTTGCATCTTAGAGCTGTGCCCAAACATCACAATCTATATTCAGTAGAATTGGATATTGTTAACTTCTGCAACAGTATAAGCCATTTTGTTAATATTATTTATCTGATATTTGTATTGAGTAGAATATAAAGGTTGCAAAAAGAATCAGAGTAATTTGTTGTTGTTGTTTAAATAAATGTTTAAAATAAATGAACAAAGACACAGGCACAAAAAAGTAAGAAACTGGTGTTTACCAGTGTTAAATTTCCACTATTTTCAAGTAAAAAAAAAAAAAAAAATCAGAAAGGTTTACTTTCAGTACTAAGTGCATGTTGTGGATTTAAGTAGCAATTAAGGTTGCAGAAAAGATGGGGAAAACTGCATGCTTATTTCCACGGCTAGGGAAAAAGAGCGAAAACAACAATTAGAAGAACAGACTTAAGTTAAAAATAAGAATGTTTCAAAGCAAGACTTACCACTAGAAAAACAGTCTTAGAACATTTCTAACCCTCATAAGAAAGAAATTACTGTAACACACTGTTTACATAGCAAAACTCAAGCTGAAATTATGCTGTCACACTGACATTTGCAGAAGAAGGACCATTTTAAAATTACACCGTTCAACACCTTTAATGATTTGTAACACAAGAGGTGTGGCTATTCCTATTAAATGTGTTGCCAAATCAATAAAAGACATAATTGGAGTTGTTAGAGCAAATTATAGCACCACCGTTATGTTGCAATACAATTTTCCCTTGTAAACTGCTATTACAAGCAGAGCTGTATTTCTCTCATATTTGGTTGTTTTGAAATGAGTTGGCATTTTGCTCCATAATAGTTCCACTTTCTTTTATAGAGCTTTCACTTTTACTTTCCTCTTTTGTAAAGACTATAATTTCCTTTCCTATATCTCGGCATATTTTCAAGTTGTAAGGATCTTGTGTAATAGCCCTGATGTCATCTATATTACTTAACCACTTGAATGCCACAACAGTTTTAGTCTATCGTATTTATTTTACAACAGGTTTTTTTTTAATAACAATCCATACAAAATGTCGGTGATCTTGGATTTTTTTTTCTTATAACAAACAAGAAATGT
The DNA here is from genome assembly GCA_029215755.1 of Spea hammondii. NCBI lineage: Eukaryota > Metazoa > Chordata > Amphibia > Anura > Pelobatidae > Spea > Spea hammondii. The sequence continues at coordinate 104,362,259 of JARDYJ010000002.1, read as the reverse complement.
GGCTATACACTACTTCTCAAGTTCACATATGATTATTACCACAATGGGACTAGTGTGTTGGATGGGTTATATGTAACTTTTGGATGTCACTGCTTCTTAAACAGTTGTGCCACAGCCCAGTGATAAGCCTGGCCCATTCTGCACCTGATGAATACACACAAACAGAAATATACAGGCACTTTTGGTTCTAAAAAAACAGGAATTCTCCCTGTTAATCTACTATTAGATTATTGCATTTGTTTATATTTTTATTTGTTCGGAAAATTAAAACAAAGACGCGTAAAGAATGTGTCTTTAACACATACCAAAATATGTGTGTTTTTTTAATGTTTGTTAGAGAAATTGATATAGCTATATTAACAAAAGAGAAGATGGAGTCTTTATTACAAGTTGATATCTTTTATTGGGACATCTGAGGAGCCAAAAGCTTATACATTGATGGCCTAGACTGACCAACCTAACTACTCACTTCCCTGTCAAACTCATCTAAGCCAGGCTCTGAAAACCTCCACTCAGACAAGATACATAGGTCCAGGCAGGTTTTCCACACTTGGCTCAGGATCTTCTTTAGGGCCTCTCCTTGCTGCCCCATATGAGAAACAAATGTTCTGCACAAAGCTCCGTATAGTTTCTTCAATGCTCGATCCTACTAGGCTTTAAAAATATTATTAAAGCCGAATAATAATGGTTGGGTGTAATGGGAACCGGGTTGTCTACTGGGACATCCCTGGCCATCGTTGTCGACTTTCTCGTAGTAAAAGCTAGCTATAGGATGGTTCTCATGATAAATGTTCTCCTCTGGAGAAAAAGGGTCTCCAAAAGAACCATACCAAAAGTTATGGCAAGGCACATCAGTCAGTATGCAGGAGAACACACTTTATTGAGGAGGGGGGATTAACACAGGAAAGAGGAGATGATTAACATAATTAACACATAACACAATGGTATGGGATTATGCAGACAACATTGGCACTAATCTCCTTGCACATTCGACAATGAAGAATACACCACAGAGGTGAAGGGATTAGGGAAGTAACACTTATACATACTGCATACTAGACTGTGAGTCAGTCTGCAAAAAATAGAAATGTAAACAAGGATAAAAATATAAAATGTTACAATTTGAATAATATTATTAAAACATTAACACTATAACCAATGAAATGAACACAGTGTTATTTACTTATTAAAAACATATCAGTATGCTGAACAAAACAGAGAACATATAATAACAGGCATAGAACCAAAATAATTGCAGGGGGTGCAAGAGAATATTCTTGCCTGGGGTGCCATTTGGTCTAGTACCAACCCTGGCTGACTGTATCCTGCAAGTGACCAGATGCATGTCATTTATCAAACCATAAATTGCTAGGGCTGCTGGTGAGTATCATTATAGCTTTTTAACAGCCTAGTTTGAGGATGACTTGGACCTCATGTCTTTTTTAGGGGTATGTCTAACTGAAGGTAACACAGTTCCCCTGCCCGGTGAGAGAGATCACAGATTTTCTTCTAAGCGGCCCAATTTTAAGCAAGTGCGAGGTCTGTCACTTCAGACATCAGCTTTGGTGTTCCCTAGCACTATGCATGGGCGAATTATGCCGGGCGCTGGGATATGACATCATAGCAGAGGCATGGGCAGACATGTGTAAGGGCAGTGTATATTTATGTATGTGCAATGTATATGTGTTTATATGGGCAGGCTTGTGTAAGAGCACTGTATATCTGTGTATATAGGAATTGTATATGTGTTTGTATGGCAGGTGTGTGTAAGGGTAGTGTATGTGTATATGTGTATGGGAAGCATGTGTGTATATGGGCATGCTGGGGGAGGGTATGAAGGGGAATCCTTGGTATAGAGATGGAGGGGTATGAGTTTGGTGCAATACGGGGTGATAATGATCGGGTGGAAATCATGGTGAGGATGAATATTATGATGAAGATGGTGGGGACCATAAATATGGTGGTTGGATAAAATTTATTAGCACCAAAATATAAAGAGTAACACACTAAAATGGGTCTCTGGACCGTCAGCCTCGGCCACAATACGTCACGGGCCGGATATACAATAAGGCTGCTTAGCATGGAAGAAAAGTAGGTTTTATCTCATGTTGTTCTATGGGCCGATTATTTGTGGCAGTGGAACTAAAGCCTTAATATCTAAAAGTCCAATTCCTCATTTACCGAAAGTCCCTGTAAGACATCGTCTGGTTCCCCGCAGGCCGTATGATACGGAGTCCGGGAGCTTCTAAAGTACATTGGTCTGAAAAAACAGAGACAGAACTCATACACCTCATACAACTCAATGCAGCTGCCCCGGGCACATAAAGAAACCCCCAAAACAAACATATGAGTTACTCATATGAAATATGATGTGTGATAATGGTCAGAGGCAGCTCTACACTTACATGTACATATTAAACATATGCAAATGGACTCGTTTCTAGCCCATTCCTTTTCAGACAACAAATAAGGTTTCCTTCCTATTCAGTTCAGACGAAAATCTGGTGGGGGGGGCATTTTTAATTTGGGAATGAAATTCATTGTCAATATCCACGTTTACTCTCACTCACATTCTCATTCTTTCTCTTTTCTTGTTCTTCATCTTCTTTTACCTTTCATCTTCATCCACATCTCTGTGGTTTGCATTGATGTCCTCACGCCCAATCCCCCCCAATATGATTTTGACGGAAGTTCACTTTAGAGCGTCCTTTCACCTGATTAGAGGATCAGATATAACCTTGCGCCAAAAATGTGCATCTCTTTTTTCTTCTGTGTTCTTTTTTCTTTCTTCATCCTCTGCTCAAAAATACTTTTTTCTTTAGCTGCTTCTCTAGGGCTTCAGGGGACACTTTCCCCTAACTGGAGGAATGGGGAAGAGGGTGTACTTTGCAGAAGGTCACTGTGAGGGTGTGTGCCCTAAACCTACGTCATTTTGCAGAAGCTCATTGGAGTTCATGTCCACGAAGAAGTGGACGAAGAAAGAAGACAGAGGAACAAGGAAGATGCAAGAGAAGAAGCAGTGCTGCACAGCACAGGGACACCGAATCGGTTGGCGGATTGTTGAATGTGAGAGGACATTAGTCTAAAGCTAATGTTTCCTGTTTCTTGGGTAAATCAACTCCCTTTCACCTGTTAAAATGGTTATGTAAACCATGTCCAGACCCAATAAACTGTTGTCTTGTATCCTGACTCGTGTTTTATGTGTTTTTCCCCCAGAGGAGCACCTTTACTCTGAGAACCACTACCTATCTTGTAGCTGGCTTATGCTATGAGGAAGGAGGCAGTTACAGCTGGGGATGTCCTGCTAGACGTCCTGGTTCCTGTTACACTTAAACGTTGCAATCTCAGACAAAATCTTTACTGAAAAAACCCGACCGTGGATCACTCTAAACTTTAGATAATATGTTTAAAAATCTCAACCAAAACACCAATTTATAATAGAGAGGTACAAAGATGAGGAAAAACTCTGGGGCCACTCAGAAAAGTAAATCTTCCAACATTAAGTAAAACTTTCTTACATGAAATACAACAAAAAATTATCAGGGGTTCTGTTGATCCCAAGCTACTAGAATTAAATATTAGTCTGTGCTACTGCTATGGGGGTAGCACAAGATTCCTCAAAATTAACAAACTATGGCTTAATTAGAAAACTAATGTTACCTCACCCAGTTGCCCTAAAATATGATATAATCCTAACCTAACCACAGAGTTTAACAGGGATCCTAAGTGTGATTTGTATAAAGTATAAACCATTAAGCCTTACACATTTCCCTGTGACTGTCCTTTAACCTCTGGTCAAGCCAGGATTCTAGTAAATCTTAGGGCAGCTGAGTGAGGCAATCCTTAGCTCTTTTAAAGTGTGTGCCCTTCGTCGTATTGTATTTGGCGCACATTGTTACTCCTGTGCCCCTGCAGCAGTACCTGGAGAAAGCAGAAGGTTGGCGGCTAATCGGCACACATCAAAATAATAATAAAAAGAAAATATTAAATAATATTCAAAACATTTAACATGAGAACTCCTGGATACCCTGCCGATGCCTGGTTCGGGAAGATGCCTGCACATCAACAGGAGAGCCATCAGTACGTGTGTATATGTTGGTAACTATGAGTATGGATATGTCCCATCAACCATGGGCAATGTGTGGGCTCTTATATTTTAACCCTCTGATGAACCATTAAAGCCTTGTTCACAAAAATACTTTCTGCTGCCCGATCTTTTGATGACCCGGAAGGTCATCGGAGGCCAACGTTGCAATCCCATCAGGTCCGGGCATTTCAGACTGAGCAGCCCATTTTTATGAAAAAACATATATGTACATACATATACATAATACTTGGTCATTCAACATGGGAAGCCTGAAGCCACAATTTAGTACAACTAATCCTTTAAAAAAATATTAGAGTAAATAACGCAATACCTTATCTTTTCCACTAAATGGTTTCAGGGCCTTGAATGTTTTGTCCCCTGAAGTCACTACAAATTCAGGAGGGCATTTTATCTCTGGATAAGTAAAAATGAAATAGTTCCCACTGTAAATTAAGGAAACAGATAAGCAAACACACACACCAGGACAGGCTTTTCCACACCGACACCCAGACACACACACCAGGACAGGCTCTGCCACACCGACACCCAAACACACACCAGGACAGGCTCTGCCACACCGACATCAAAACACACACACACCAGGACAGGCTCTGCCACACTGACATCCAAACACACACACACCAGGACAGTTAAAAAAAGAAGAAATGGTTCAGCACTCAACTCCCAGGAAGCTGGGAGCTAGCGGGAAAAAAAGGCAAAACAAAAACAGAAAGCATAACAAAAATAGCAACATTTGGCCGAAACGTTGCTTTTTTGTTTTGCTTTCTTTGAATAAAGTAACCTAAGGATTGGAAGCTGATTGGAGTGCTGGGGTTCTTTTCTGTGTTCAAACACACCAGGACAGGCTCTGCCACACCAACACCCAAACACACGCCCCAGGACAGGCTATGCCACACTGACACCCGAACACACACACTAGGACAGGCTCTGCCACACTGACACCCAGACACACATCAAGACATGCTCTGCCACACTGACACCCAGACACACACACCAGGACAGGCTCTGGACAGGCACACCGACACCCAAACACACCAGGACAGGCTCTGTCACACCGACACCCAAACACACACACACACCAGGACAGGCTCTGCTACACTGACACACCAGGACAGGCTCTGCCACACCGACACCCAAACACACACACACAACAGGACAGGCTCTGCCACACTGACACCCAATCACAAACATCTGGACAGGCTTTGCCACACTGACACCCGCATCCGGAGGGTTTCCACGGACGGTTTCACTCAGCCTGCCTGTGGCATCTTTGCCCCCAAAACAGCCTGCCTGTGGCATCTTTGCCACCAAAACAGCCTGCCTGTTGCATCTTTGCCCCCCTCTTACACATCCATGCTATCACACACACATATTCATTCACTCTTTCACAAATATTTATTCACTAATTCACAGATAATCATTCACTCATTCAGATATTCATTCATACATTGATACTCATTAATTCCCTCATTCAGATACTCATTAATTCCCTCATTCAGATACTCATTTACATATACTCATTCACAAACATTCATTCACTCACTCCTTCACATATACTCATTAATTCATTCTTTCATTCAATCTCACATACTCCATACAGCCTCCCTCACCCCCTTACCTGAACTAATGATGTACGTGCCGCTCACAGGCTTCTGCAGATCTGCACAGGGGAAGCAGACGTGCAGCAGGGTCATGTGACATACGTGACGTACGTCACATGGTTCCGTTGGATTCCTGCATCCCCTTGGCGGTAGAAGAGACGCTGCTCATGCGCGTCTGCCAGGTAAGTAGCGGGCCCACTGCTAGAGTTGCGGGCCCGGTCGCAGTTGCTGCGGGCTTAAGGGGCAGGTGCCCCTTTTGCCCTGCATTAAGGACGGCCGCATAGGCCCAGTCAATCCGGTCCTGACTGAGCCTATTTTAAGGTAGGGGCCTGGAGCTGCAGCTCCATTAGCCCCTAAGTCAATCCGGCCAGCCCAGCCCAGGCCGCGGCCCTGCCCCGGCCCGGCCCACCGGGCAAATGCCCGGTGTGCCCGATGGCCAGTCCGGGCCTGAATCCCATCATACCTAATGTAAAAATTCTACGGCTTTTGTAAACAATAATGTACACCTTATAGTATGTTCCCTATAAGTGCTGGGATAGTATAGGACTTCTATATAAATGAGTTTTTTCTGAAATCAGGAAACCTGAACTGATAAACTTGGAGGGGAATTTTCAATACCTTTACCTAATTTTGGATTCAGAGAGGCAAATCAGGGTTTTTTTCAAGTTTTCGCTAGTTTCTACAACATTTTTCATCCTAAATGTTCAGGTAATTATCTTATTATGGTATCAAAAGAAAGCCCTCTCTCTCCTTGAAAAAACAATATATAGTTTACATGGGTACACTATTCACAGGAAAGGGGAATAATGGCTGAACCGACATACCGCAAAAATGGCAAACTAGCTCCGGGATCTGAGGTACCAAAACCCCCTGGGGCTGAAGGGGTTAAATATTGCTGGTTAGGATTTTTTAATATATTAATTGTATCCAAAATTGAAAATTGTGTGTAATAAATTAGATAATTTCTTGTGTTATTTATATTAAACATTAAATATTAAAAATCATGTCTAAGTAGTGAAAGATCATTTGTGAACAATAAACTATTGTATGTATGTCAACTTTACATAACCTAATAAACTATTTCCTTATTCAAATAAAGTGTTTCAATTCACACTCTAAATGTATACCCTTATTGGTTAATGTACCCATTTCTATCCACTTAATTCTTTGGAAATTATCATCCATCTAATACTTATTTGTTTAATAATACAGAATACATAGTTCTTTTATTCTGTAAATGTAGAGATACCTCATTGTTACATCCAATTTGTTTATTTCAGATGTGTTCTCTAAGACTTATTTGAAGTAGTCTACCTCTGTATTGTAGTCCACAAGCACAAGTCAGCATATAAATTACCTCTTGTCTGCGACAATGTAAATTTTGGTATATGAGTTCAACCCTTCTACCTAACCTTCCTATTCTTGATCCAAAAGAAGACAAAAAACCCTGATTAAGCTACTTTGAATTCTGCCATCAGGGGGTAAAAAATCCTTCTTGACTCCAAGAGGCAATGGGATTTCTCTTTGGATCAAGAAGCTCTAAAATATTAATGTTATTCTATTTATAGCCCTGTATGTCATGCCTTTCTAAAAAAATATCCAGACCCCTTTTGAAGCCATCTACTGTATTTGATAACGCCACCTCCCTTGGCAAGTGAATTCCATACCTATTGTCCTTAAATGTGCTGTGCATCAATTATGTTTTAAAATTTGGTGCAACCCTATATATGTTTGATTCCTATGTGAGGATTGGATACCATTCATGATTGCTATATGAAACCTGTACGCTTTATAGGTTTCCAGTTTTATAGGTTCAGCTGGGGCAAACCTGGTCCCTGTAAATATCTGCTTGGGTTGTAAATTAAAATGTATCTAACAAACAGAAATACGAATTTCTAAAATAAATTCTGTCTGGTGCTCATGCATGTTATTTGTTTCCGACAATATATATTTGACCACTTCAATTTTAGAACCTCTGTTAAGTGTTTTTTGTAGAACTACTTGGTTGAAAGAGAATTTATATGTATTCCAATCAATTGCTGGTGATAGAATCACATTCTAACTTGACATCTTTTTGAAGTGAAATATTGGTACTAGGGGGGGAGTTATATTAATATAGTCAAATCTTTTTTTGTTTAATATCCCTTTCTGGTAAATAAAAATTAATGTCTTTACTAAGATCTGTTTTTAATTTTAATAGTTTTTTTAATTGTTGTAGCTATCCTTTTTATAGTAGTCCATAGTAGACTTGTGCATTCGAATTCATATGAATTAAAATTTTAGCAACATTTTTCAATTTCCTGAATTCGTACAAATGTCTGAAAATGAGGAAGGACTCTCAATGAGAGTCAAATTTTTCATTAACATTTCATTGTTTTTTCACTCTTACTCACGCTCTCTCATACTCTAACGCTTTCTCTCAATGTTTCCCTACCTTCTCCGCTGACCACTTCTGTGTCCCTATCTCCTTCCCCACAGCTTCTCTGAGAGGCAAGATTAATGAAGACGGATTTGTGGAGAAAGAAAAGTATTTCTGCACCTCTTTTTCTCTGTGAATCTATCTTCGTTATTCTGGCACCTTGGTGCACTTCTCTAAAAGGGCAAAGCCATGGGGACAGCCTCTCCTTTTTGCGGAAGTACACCCAGAGCGATGGTTCACGGAAAAGCGGACAAAAGAAGGCGGCACCGGGAGGAGCAGACGAGAAAAGAAGACAGAAGAAAGAAGACAAGAAAAGAAGCGGAGTTTCAGAAAGGAGACAGGAATAAAGAAAAGGTCTGAGGAGAAGGTAGGGAGACACTGAGAGTGTGAATGAGAGTGTGAGAGAACATGAGAGAGTGAATGAGGGTGAGTGACAACAAATTTAAGTTCTGAATAGAAAAAGGCATACAAATTTCGCCCAAACCAAGAGGGGAATAAAGTAAACTTGTAGTCCTAAAACAAATGGACCAAAAATGAAGCAAAACTTTTGCCCGCACAGATGTTTTTTTATAATTATATCCAGATTCTTTCTTAATTCTGACAATATATAAGTGAAGGCACTGTAGATACAAGTGATTGATTAATTAAGTGCAGCAGAAATAACACCTCACATGTATTTAACAAAATAAAAAGTGTTCTGACACTTATTTGCATAAACAATTTAGTAAATCAGGCCAAAGCAAAAGGAAAAAGTGCTAAATACCAAGAGACTGCTTCCCTCATTCCCACATCTAGCAAATGCTCAGACGAGACGAGACGAGAACACAGACTGGGACACTCTGCTACCTAGCGAGAAACAAGAAAGGTGGGAAACGGAAAAAAATCCCTGGAGGTATTAGAGTCCTAATACTGTTATACTCCCAGACTGCTGTCAGAAGAAGGAGATTCATATTTTCTCTGATGCAGAACTTGAAGATATAGCTGCAGTGGCGTATCTAAGAAGCCTAGGCAACAATGGCAGACCAACATGTAAATTTGTCCTCGATAAGGCAAAACTAACTCCAAAACCTGCCCATACCATGCCAGGCCTGGAGCTTTGTGCAGCTGAGATAAATAGTAAAATAGATGTTTTAATCAATTCATTTGCATTCTACACCCATAGCAAAGTGGGGCTTGGTTACATACACTAAAAGTAAAATAGTTCTATGTCTACATAAGCAAAAGAGTTGAACGCATAGGAAGTTTAGGAAGCCGAGCAGTGGCAGTACATCTCCACCCAACTCAACCCAGTCGACCAAGAATCAAGAGCTGCACCTGCAGGGACCCTTTGCGGTAACACGTGGCTGTCAGCTCCAAAATTTTAATACAAAGAACTTTGTTTTACCCTTATAAAATCCGTCTATGAGTCGGACAAGAAAACCAGGCCCACTAGTACTACAGTCTATACTTCAGTGATTTTAAAGGAGACGTCGAAGTCACACCACTTTGAGCACTTCTCAAGTTGTACAAACAGTCTCTTGGCTTGTCCACATAGCTGAATGACATACTAACAACAAGTCATCAGAGTGTGGTGGATGGCACATCTTTGAGAAACATCCTACAGTCTCAGATATCAAACATGTCTAACAGATCATCATTCGGTGTGTTCAGGAAGCAGCTTACCATCTGGAGATTGACATTATCACCAAAGGGATCAGTTTTTCGAAGCGCAGAGTACTTTTAAAATTGAACCCGGTGGTAGACAATTGTAGTTTGCTAAGATTGGCTGCCCTATTGGATCTGATTTTTGTAGCAAGAAACATAAACCCACCAGATCAGCATCACATAGCTACGTTGCTAATTTGTAACCACCATGAGCAAATCCAGCACCAAGCCAACATTTTACTGAAGGTGCTATCACGTCAGCCCGTGGATTATGGGAATAAAAAGATGCGTTTCCACCATGCTTCATAAATGTGTCAAATGTCATAACCTGAGAGGACAACACTAACAGTAACATATGACAAGTCATGCAGGAGCTACAAACAGCAAGCAATGGACTGTAATGTTTACCTGTCTCAGTAGTTGAATAGTACACATCAAAGTAATTGAATCTATGGACTCTTCTTGGTTCATTAATGCTCCAAATGGCCAATGGGTCTTGTCACACAAGTCATATCCAGTAATGATGGAAAAAATTATATAGTTAGAGGTCAAGGTGACTAGGGGAGGTGTTGTATTTCGTTTCTTTAGGCCAGTCACCGGACTAGTACTTCTTCTTCTTCTGTCTTCCCAGGTCACAGCTCGGCCGGGAGCATTTTTTTTTTTGTAAATATATTTTATTAATTTTCAGAAAAGATAAAGTGGATCAGGAATCAGGTGGGAGAAAGGAGTTTGTATGGTTATAGGGAAAGGGAAAATGTCTGTGGGAGGGAGGGAAGTAGGACTTGGGGGGGAACAAGCGGGGTATAACGTGCACTTAACTTAAACCTTTGTTGGAAAGTTATGTCTAAATCTCCATACAAGAAGTACACATATGTTGGTTCCCAGTGCACAACACAGGATTGAAGTCGCTACTGAACTTTTAATTATATAAGTTAACACTTTATAAAAACATTGAGAAAAGAAGAAGGAAAAACAAAAAAGGAGGGCGGAATAGTGTTTTAATAGGGGCTGTATTTCTCGACTCTCAACATAGACCAGCCAATAGAATCACATCCTCCTGTATCTTTCGTGTTGGTCCTCAGAGTGCATAGCCAGTTCGTCTAATGATCTTATTTTCTCAATCTGTAGAATGCACTCTCTGAATGACGGTGGCATGGGGTCCTTCCAATGTAACGGTATCAGAATCTTTGCGCCATTTAATAAATGGCGTATTATCGATTTTTTGTAGCTCGAGATTGGTTGGGTTGTGTGGTGTATCAGATATGGTCCCGGTAGGAACTGTGTCGGTCTGCCTGTGAATTTGTGTAAAGTTGTATGTATTTGTTTCCAGAATGGAACTATCTTCGGGCAATCCCACCAGACATGCAGAAGCATTCCAACTGCCGCTTCGCATCTCCAGCAGATATTTGACAGTTCTGGGAATGTTCTGTTGAGTGTCTCTGGTATCTGATACCAATGAGTGAGTAATTTATATGAGGTTTCATGGATTTTCATGCAACAGGAGCATTTGTCTGTAAAGAGAAAAATCTTTTCCCACTCATTCGATTCCAGTGTGGTCTGCAATGTCTGTTCCCAGAAGCCTTTGAATCATAATGGGGTGGCATCCTGCTCTTGCCAGAAGAGCCGATATAAAAGTGAAATTCCATGGACAGGTAACGTCAAACCTGTACACAGTAGTTCAAAGCTAGTGAGGTCTCTTATTATTGCATGTTCACAGAAGAAAGCCCTGCGCTCAAACTCCCTTCACTCTTGGGAGGCAGCAGCAGCTATTGTATTCATCAGCCCAAAATACATAGAACAAACACCAAAAAATAGTTACCTGCGCATGCTTATTTAGACAAATGGAGGTTTTTAGTTTCACTCCAATGGCCATTTAAAGTGGAAGCTCGCCTGCCACGTCACGGTAAACCTTTTAGGCAAGTCCTACACTGAACAATTCACCTTGCTACTTTGAGCTAAAGGTAAAAATCTCTAATGAGACAGAGAGGGGTATTCTCTAAACCCCTACACATTCATTAGCCCTTAATAGGGACCACATGGTGTTTGGTATTATAGCATGTTTCCTAGGAATCTTTTGGAAAAAACTCACCAACAGGTCTGTCCTGTGCCCTGTCACTGTGGGAAATCTGGGTTGTTCCTGATAGGTGCCATGGGTGATGGATATGTCTTAAGATCTATTTCATGTGCAGTGAGTGTAGATTTTGTACAGTGGCTGCAATAAATGGGTGCTCTCGGGCAATAGATCTTGAATTGATGTTGTGGTCTTTTACCCTGAGTCTAGCATATTAGGACCAAAACCCATGTGTTCCAATACCGCAAATATAAATGACCAATCCAACCTGTCAAAAGCTTCCTCAGCATCTGTCGACAGGAGGACGGTTTCTGTCTTGGAATCCTTCCATGGGACAAAGCCCATCTGGTCCGGGTGAATGAGGTGTTGTTTCATTCTAGTGGCCAGTATTTGTGAAAATAATTTAAATCTGCGTTAAGCAGTAATATGGAACGAAAGCTACTACAGAGCTCCACGTCTTTCCCCTGTTTGGAGATCAGGGAGATATTTACCATTTTTCACCATCTAGCAGGGCGTTCAGGGAGAGCACTAATTTTGGACCCAAAACCCCCAGCAGCTTTTCATAATAAAACAGTGGGAGCCCGTTGGGCCCAGGACACTTCCCTGGTTTTGAGTTCTTGATTGCTTCCACCAGCTCGGGCAGAGTGACAAGGGCCTCCATGCTTTCTGATTCTGCTACAGACTATTTCTTTTTCACAGTTCTAGTCAGATAGTCCTTTTTATTTTCGTAGGTTTCTGAGTCATTGTCTGTGGGGGGGTGTTCTCCGATAAATTATATAGTTCAGAGTAGTATTTAGTGAATTCTTTCATTATCTCCTTGGGGAGTTTATTTTGGATTCCGGACTTGTTTTTTTTATCTTGGGGATATAAAATTGCCTGCATCGTTTGCGTAATGCTCGAGCCAGGTATTTCCCCAGTTTGTCCTCGTGCTCATAATATAAAGCTTTCAGCTTCATGAAGGATCTTCAGGCTTTCGTGATGAGAATAGAGGACAATTCTTTGCATAAAATAAATAGCTGCTGTAAGGCTGTGTCAGTTAATTTGTCTTTATGTGCGTTCTGCTATCTCATTATACAACGTCTTAACCTCCTAATGAAGGGGTGAGTGTCAGCTGTCAAAATGAGGCTAGTATAGTACAAAATTAGAAATACAATGCAACCAGTAAAAAGGTAACATCAACTTAGGAGGTGTCCGCCACCACCCAGAACAAATTGTATAACAGCAAAATCTTGCATAATATGCAATCTCAAAGTGTGTCATCGTATGGCAACAAGCCAAGTGCCAAATTACTGACAGTGTGTCAAAATCGTATTTCACAGTTGGCCATGACCTTTACCCTGTCCACTCTTTCAACTTACTACTAACACTGTATTATGTTATCCCGCATATTACCTCCTTTGATTATGTGAGTGTAGTGTAATGATCTATCCGTTCAGCTAACCCCGACTGTGAAATAATTGCTAAGCTTTTACCTCTAAGTTGCTTGAATGGATTGTGTACAATTGCCTTACTAACTTCCTCTCCTCTAATTCCCTCCTTGACCCTCAACAGACTGGTTTCAAACCCCTTCACTCTACTGAAACAGCTCTAACAAAAGTCTCCAATGACTTGTTCTCTGCCAAAGCAAAAGGTCACTTCTTCATTCTAATACTATTAGATCTCTCTGCTGCTTTTGATACTGTAGATCACAATGTTCTTCTTGACTCACTTCCTTCTACAGGCATTCAAGATACAGCTCTTTCCTGGATCTCCTCATATCTAAACGTTCCTTCTCTGTCAGCTTCTCTGTCAAGACATCATCACCCCTTCCACTTTTGGTTGGTGTCCCCCAAGGTTCAGTCCTTGGCCCTCTTCTGTTCTCTCTTTGTATTTCATCTCTTGGCAAACTAATCAACTCATTTGGCATCCAGTACCATCTATATGCAGATGATACCCAAATCTACCTGTCTTCTCCTGATCTCTCTCCATCTCTCATGTCCTGTATTACCAATTGCTTATCTGCTATTTCTTCATGGATGTCACAACGCTACCTGAAACTTAATCTTTCTAAAACTAGAACTTCCTTGTCACTTTCTCTGTGCCTTATGTTTGTCACCCCGTTCCCTCAAGATTGTAAGCAGGTAAGGAGGGAGCCCTGCTCAAACGAGCTTACAATCTACAATCTATAGGGACTTAGGATGTATTCCACAATAGATAAAGGGTAAAAGTGCCAGTGTAAGGGATAGACCAGCCACACTAGTAAAAGTATTGCAGGAGAGGGACTAGGAAAGGTGAGCTAAAGGAATATGGGAGGGCGTTATTGTGCTTTGTTGTAAGCGTCCTTAAAGAAGTGGGTCTTGAGGGATTTTTAAAGGAATAAAGGCACGGAGAAAGACGGATAGGCCGGGGGAGAGCATTCCAGAGGATAGGGGCAGCCCTTGAGAAATCTTGTAAGCGAGCATGAGAGCTAGAAATCAGAGGAGAGGATAGAAGGAGATCATTGGATGAGTGGAGAGACCGGTTAGGAGTGTATTTAGAGATGAGTGAGGAGATGTATGGAGGGGAACCGCTGTGAAGGGCTTTGAAAGTAAGAGTGAGGATTTTGAAATGAATCCTGAAGCACACAGGCAGCCAGTGAAGAGACTGACAGAGGGGAGAGACGTTAGTAAAGCGATGAGAGAGGAAGATAAGTCTAGCAGCAGCATTCATGGTGGATTGTAGAGGGGTGAGACGGTTAAGAGGGAGACCAGCTAAGACAGAGTTACAGTAATCAAGACAGGAGATAATTAGGGCATGGACAAGAGCCTTAGTGACATGCTGTGTTAGGCATGGTTGTGCAGTAACATAGCGCAAAGACATGACAGACCGATTAAAACACTACAAGTGGAAGCATGGGTGTGTGACTGGTATTCCTGACCTGCCCGGCCCGTCGAGAGATGAGTGTTATCCATGCCCCCCCCCTAGGATGGCTGCAACTTCAAATTCCCCAGATAGCTCAAACTTCCAGCTAGGTGTGGTTCTCCACTTACTCTCAGAGTAGAGCATATATCTTTGGCATGGGGCTGAAGGGTTAGCTCCTTGGTACCATTCCGCCCTCCCAATAACCCCTACCCAAAAAGCAATCCCCCTTTGTGGCCCAAAACCTTCTGTTGTGGAGGTTCCCTTAAATAAAGAAATTGTGCTCGGTTTCTTGCTAATTCGCGGGGGGGGGCATATATATGCCTCAACATGTCCCGATAACCATTTGTGCGTCTTATTCGTCTCCCCATGTAGACGTTGTCTTGCTTCATATGGCCAGATATTGTAACTAAATCAGGTAAGTTTGTCTATATGAGGGTGCTATAGGGAAATTCCTTTCTTGACCCACCCATGGCGTATGACCAGTTTTAACTTAAACTGTCGTTTGTGTTTGGGGCACTTCATTGGTTGATGGCAGAAGAGGCCCCTGCCGGCGACCAATAGAGTTGCTCATACGGACCTTTAAAATCCTGGCCCCAAAGATCCTGCGTAGTGCGTAAACCCTGTATTAACCCCTTCTACGAAAAAACAGCAAAAAGGAAGAAAAAAAACAAACAAGTAGAATGTACATGAACATTCGCCCGAACCGAACACAGGAACGGGCGAATATTCGTAATATAAGATTATTTTTCCCACGAAGACGAACACGAAGAGTTGGCCGGCGCCCAAGTCTAGTTTATAGTAGTTTAGGTTGACAAAAGAAGGCAAAAAAAAAAAAATTGTGCTTTCAATGGGGAAAAATTCCTTCTTGACTCCAAATGGCTCAGGAGAATCAGATTTCTCCTTGGATCAAGCACTAAATAAATATTAATTCCTATAATATTATACATAGCCCTCTATGTTCTGCTTCATTAAAAAAATATACCCAGGCCCCTTTTAAAGGCATCTAAGGTATTTGCTAGCACCACCTCTTCATGCAGTGAATTCCAGACCTTTATTGTCCTTACTGTGAAAAAATCCCCTCCGCTGTCATAGACTAAATCTGCTTTCTTCAAGTCTTAGCAGGTGACCTTTAGTCCTTTGTACTGTTCTTCAACCTTCCCGTTGAAGGTTGCTTGCTGTGCCCAACGACTTGCCTTTGGGCGTACATGGAGCAGTAGGGCACATGCCTGCTATTGTTGCATGAGGATAGAGCTTCCACCTTTCGCCAAACCATTTCCTGGAAATCTTTTATGGGTTGCTTATATGATTGTGGTCAGGGATGTGACCAGGGACTAGGTTTTATAACTGCCAGCAAAAAAAAATCCTTAGAGAGAAAGGAGAAAGAGTCATGCCCATAAAATCATGTGGATGTGGTACTGGGGGAAACAGATAGCCTGACCAGTGGTATGAGGTAGAGGGAGAAGAGCTATCATGTCTTGACTTAGTGCTCATGTTTTTATCATATGCACTTTGTATGTTTAATATAATGTCAAAGCATCTGGGTAATACATTCTGAGGCCCATTCAACATTGTGGTGTGTTTTATTTGATTATATGAAGGGTTATGTTATGGGTAAACTGACAGATATGCTCCTTTAAGCTTGTGGAAAGAGCGTTGCCATGAATTCTGAAACCCAAGGGATGGTTGGTTGTGATGGTGAAAGTGTTCTTTAAAGCCTTTGAGCTAGAACATCAACTAACTAGCTATCTACAGTAGAAAGCAATGTTGAAAGTAGAATTTCACAATGACTCAAATGAGGTATGCTGCAATATTTCTTTCCACCCATATGTTAATTTACATTTGAATAACAAGTATACCAAGTATACCTTCTGGAATATGTATCTGAATAGTATGGCTGACTATCCTGAACTTTATATTTTACCTTCCTGCACCCACTATACAAAAAAACATTTTTGTTGGTGTTAACATCATGCTCTTCAACATATTTCCTATGGTTCTTATTTCCCTGCCTTATAAGATTTCTCCTACCCACCATTTACATGATCACGAAAAATCAGCAAATAAAAAGTCACATTAACCCCACCCTGACCTCTCTAGCATAATACACTCTGCTCTGATAGGCTGTCCTTGGAGCACTTTTGAATAGTCATCACTCTTTACCATTCAAAGTGCAGTCTAGGGAGCATTTACTGGATAATTAATATATTGAATGCATGAGAAATAGTAACACACGACCCGACCCACATCTTGTATCATGCACTTTTCAAGAAGGGAAGAAGGCAAGAGATAGATACAGTGTGTACACCATCAATATAGAAGCATCCCTTGAATAGCCATCATAAAAGCTGTTCATAATTTTATAGCTATCTTCATGGTACAGCACTATAAAGGAAGGCCATATTTTTTACACTCTAGATGCCTCATAAAAAAGTTGGCAAACGCCTTAAGAAAAATCAGAACATTGTTAGGTGAAGGATAAAGGGGACATACATTTGTCCTTCATAACCTGAGAATCTCTGAATCTTAATACAACCTTAGGTATAATTATTCATTGGTAAGGCCTATCACACTTTATTTGCTAACTGCATATTCACCTTTTATATGATGGTAGGATAGATAAATCTTCTTTCTTGACCATTGAACGGGTAATTTTAAGCTTAAGGGTGGATTATAATAAACACTAAACATGCAATTGAAAACATTAGCGCACGCATGTATTTAATACTTTTTTTTTTATTTACATACAAATGCTTATTATTTATATTATGCAGTTTAAACACCCTGTTTCTCTTAGTTACCGGTTATTTCTCCAATGACATAATATTTGGAAGCAGTGGGTATTAACAATGGAACAAAACAGGGCATTTGTCCTAAGGCCCTTGGAGGAAAGAGGCCTCATCTGCTACTGCGTCATTTATATATTTGCCTGCGCTGCCCAGCAGTGACAAAGAGCTTGTTGTGCATGGTAATGTCGCGTTCCCTCTTGACGCAAAGGGCTCCTGTATCTTTCTTTCCTGTGGCAGAATTAGCAATTAGTAATAGTTTGGAGTCATATGTTATTGTCAGTAAGCATGGAAGCTATATGGCTTTCGGCTTATAAGAAAATGTTAGAGTTACTTTGTCAGTATCCACCAGCCTGCAGTTAGAGGAGCAGAGATCCTCTAAAGAACTAGTAATAGGGATCCAAGGTTTTCCAAACTGGTAGGAGCTACACAAAACTGATGAGAAGACTTTATCTAATTTTGATAAAAAAGCACCAGGTTGAGGCTTCAAAATTGTTTTTAAACATTTTCTTTGGTAGGCCACGAACTCCTGTGTACCCTTCCCTACAAGCCTGTCTTGTAGGATCCTGGGAGTAAAAGTTAAATAAATACATATATATATATATATAAACTTTACCTACCCCTAAATCCCCCTAGTACAGAGTGAGGTTCATCAGGCCACTTAGCTTAGATTTTAACTGGAGTGCTGGATCATGTACTGCAGCTAATAGAAGCTGTATTATTAGTTTGCCAAGTCACAGTTTCATTTTTTAATGAATAATTACAGTGTGTTTATAATTGGCACTTATTTGCACACAAAAAATAATGTAGATAACAGTGCAGCAAAAGCCTCTTGGTGCAATAAAAATTAAAGGTAATAAATGTTAACCATCAAGTGAGGGTGTGCTGCAAAAATTATATTATAAATAGACAAGGCACTTATAGTGTAGTATATCAAATATAATATTGGACATACGGTATATTGAGTCAATCCCCCCTTTGTAACCAAACTCCTCACTATATATATCTCCAATATTATATTTGATATACTATACTGGTTTTTTTTTTCTTTTCTTGAAGTCATTGGAAGAAACTAAGATAAGTGGATTGTCTATTTATAATTTTGGCTGCTCATTTTCACTTGATGTATCATTTGTAGCTGGCATATCTGCAAACTAAAAAACTTTAACCATCTCTAAGAAAAGTCAACTTCACCTTGTTAGTGGTATAGTTAAATATATGGAATATTTATAAACTGCATAAAACACAATCGTCAATATACACACTGTGGAAAAACATTTAAACAAAATAAATTGGACATAAAAAATAAAAATCATAAAAGGAGAAAATGTGAAAGAGAGGTAAATTAAAATATTTCTAATATGGACCATTGACATTTTAGGAAATATTAAGAGGCAGCAAATGTTATATCGTGGCTAAATTAGAAACTGGAAAACAAAAAGATAAAGCAAGGTTAATCCTCTCCAAGCTTTCCAACATAAATACAAAACAACTGAAGAATAATGTTGATGGGCTGACACAGGGAGAAACTAAAATATATATATTTTTTCTTATTACACAAATGAAAATACAGTAGTTGATAAACTGCAAGTGAACTTTTGTTACTAGTCCTTTCCTGCACGTTTATATGTAGTAGACCACAGACAAAGCAAAATCGGATAAAAATTATATGTTTTTTCTTTTTGCATTGTTTTCGTCCGATTTGTGGGGGGTCTAGCATAATTTTCAGTGCTTCGTACGAATTTACCAAAATTCTATAAATTTCCAGTTTGTAAGAATCCGAATGCAAAAGTCCCATAATGAAGAGGATAGAGAAAGGGAAGAGACAGAGAGAAGGGAAAATAATTAAAAAGAGGGGGGGATAGTAAGAAGAGGGACATAATGAGATAGATAGAAAGTGGTGAGATAATACGATGAGACAATGAGCAAAAAGATAGAAGTAACGAGAAGGAGGAGAGATGGGGACAAAGGGGAGATATAACGAGAAGGAAGAGTAATAGAAATAAAGGGGAGGAGAAATAGTAGAAAGTTAATGGGTTTCACAGAGAAACCTCACCAGAACCTGATTCCAAAATATGCAAAATATCTGTTTGATGTCAGAAAATTGGCATCTAACTTGCATGGTGAACGCTGAGAGGTCCACGAAAAGCAATAGATCTTTGAACTGGTCTGGGAGATGTGCCTTTATTTGACTATGCCTCATAATCTTTGCTTTTACCTCATAAAAGTAGACCTTCATGACTACATCTCTTGGTGGGTTTTGTTTTAGGCCTTTGGGTCTAGGTAAGCGATGAGAAACAAAGGTCTTGCTCTGATATTTCAGGTAAAAGTGTTGCAAAATAGGCACAAACAAATCCAGACAGCTCCTTCATTATTATCCCAGAGATAATGTTGCTCTTTTTCAAGGTAGTTTGTCTGGACTCCTAATTCCTGGATGTCAAGCTTCAACATTGAGGTAATATCTTGCTTGATGGGAATTCACATTTTGAAAAAAACTGAAATAGTTGGCTGTCCAGACCCAAAATGCAAGGGACATTTCCTCTGCACGAGGGAACCAACAACTCCAGGTGTATTTTTTGGCCTTTATGGGCCTCATCGGTGAGGTCTACAGGAGTAGAAGAAAGTTTACATCGGGACTCATGTTTTCACTCTGGGTAGGCCCCAAGAGATTTTTGAAGAGCAAAATGCCATACATATCAGGTATTAGATTAACTCTAATTTCACTTTGACAGATGCACATACCTGTTTACTCAAGAAGGCCCTTTCTTTTATACAAACATCTGGTTTTAATAAGCTCACCTAGGTCAAAATTGGTGTTGTCATTTCAGCAAAAAGGAGGATGAGGAGAAGCTAAGCTATCAGGGTACACAACTCAAGATTCCAAATGTCTAAAAGAAATGAATGCCTTGTTAAAAGACCAAATATTTAATACTGAAAAACATACTAACTTAAACCACCATCAAAATATACTCCCTCTTTTGCTAATTCACCCTATGTTGATATTTTTGTCAGTTAGTAACAGGGACAATAGAAAATTTAATGTATTTATTTATTAAAGTCGAGTCTTTGACAAACTTGACACAAGCAGAAAAGCAGGCTCTCGTTGATTTAAGAACATATAACTCAAGAATCAGATAAAGGAGGTAATATTGTCCTTCTCAACAACCAACATGAAAATACGTGCTTATAGTACTTAAATGATCCCAAGGGTATAAGCTCTTAATCAAGGATCCCATAAAGGAATATTATATATCTTCTAGTACAGGGAAAATGTTACTCCTCTAAAAATCCAACCATCTTTACTTCTAGGAATGATAACCTCACACAAAATGTCAGTGTATCTGACATATGTTAAGATCCTTTTGTAAAAACACAAAACATGATATCCATAAGTTTTACTAGCCTTGATGTGGGAACTCTTTATAACAATAATGCTCGTGACTTTGACATACAGGCCATATGATAATTTCTGGAGGAATCAATATAAATCACAGCAACTTAGAGGCAACACTATGGGCATCTGCTGTACCCCTTGTTATGCAAATTTATATTAAGGTTGGTGGGAGGCTACCGTCCTGCTCACTAAATTGACCAAGTTCACAGCATGCACCAATACATATTGGATGTTATACATAGATTATATAGTTTTGCTTTGGTATGATATTCCAATCAAATGTAAAACATTAGTCTTGCAATTTAACATCAATAATATCAATCTGAAATTGATCTCTGTACTTCAGGGAGGCAATCTGGTGTCCTTAGATTGCATCATCAAACATGGACCTCACAATACTGGGATTTCTTCTCTCTACTAAAACCAATGTTAACAAATAGTTTTCTACACAGGCAGATTCATCATCCCATCAATTTACACTGTAGCATTCCTAGTGGAAAATATTTGCGTATTAGAAGAAACTAAAAGGCACAATGTAGTGTCTTAGAATGTGTTCTGTCATAGCTCATTGAGGCTTCAAAAGATCCCACGTGGCTGTACCTCACTGGACCTGCCTCAGCAGACCATCATTGAATGATGGGGGCATGGCAGGGGCTGGTAGGGACATGGCATGGGTTGGTGGGGACATGGCATGGGATGGCTAAAAAAATGGCACTCAAGACTGGTAAAGGGAGCGCACTACAGTCCTGCTGAAGGTGGTAGTGGTGAGCGAGAGCCTCTAGCAGCAGCCTGAAGGGCTACTCCACAATCATGGAGAAAGAAGGAAATCTAACAGTGATAAGCTGACCAAGCAGTGGTGTCACGTTATTTGACTGCTGCTTTGACATGCCGCTAGAATGAAAAGCACCAAAGTGTTCTAGTGTAGACTGGTACAGTGGATGTCTGTGCCTGTCTCTGGGAATCAGTCACATCCCATGAGAAGGCTGAGGCCTCACCAGGTTAAATGAATAGAGCTGCATAGGGGGGTGTCCAAACATCCCAAGGAACATTCTCATAGATAGGTCAGATGGACATACCATACAGCCTTACTTACTCTTCTAACGCTCACTACTTTGCTTGTGTATTGCCAAGCTGTGGTACCTGTCCATGTGAGGTTACCAACTCCCTGTCCTCACTACAGCTCGTTAATCCACTTAAACCTGCTTGACCTCCCAGCTTTTTGACATTTGGCTTGTTATACGATTATACTGATTATCTCCTGCTCCACAAACTCGGCTTGCTTACCCTTTATAATCCTGTGCTCCCTGCCTTTGACCTTCTGGACTGATTATTGACTTTTGCTTTTGGACTGTCTACTTCTGGGTGTCTACACCTTCTGCAGATTACATATTTTAGAACATGTAAATTCTGTAAATGATATCAATGACACCTCAGTTTCTAGATATTTCATATGGGAATAACCATTCATATTTCATTTACAGCAATTGAACGATTGAATGCTGGACCATAAAAAGGGGATCTAAATTTAAAAAAAAAAATCCTTCTTTATTTATAAGTAAAAAAATTATTGATGGCCTCAATGAAAATTTCAATCACACTTAATTTTTATAAAAATTTAATAAATATATTTGTTTTCAATAATCAATTGATTTAAATAATGGGTAATAATAAAAATTGGAGTTTATTATTGATTCCAATTGTAACTTAAGTATACAGCAAGATTTTCTTTTCAAAATCAATTCATTTTATAAATCCGCTCACTATTTCTTATAAATATTCAGTTTTCAATATATTATATGAATATTCATTGCTATTACATCTGAGGACAGAGTTCTCTCCCTGCTTCCTATAAATGACTTCCCCTTGATGCCCTCATTTTCCCTGATGAAGCCACATGTGACAGGTGTTAGGTGCTCATCTCATAACAGAGACTCCAACCTATTTAGATTGCAGAGTCTTCAGTTATATGAGAAATGTTAGGTAGACCTGTTCATAATCATATACAGTATTGCAGCTGGCATTAGTCCCTTGGACAATTTACTAGGAATTATATGTAGTCACAATAATAGCTATTATCAATTATTTTAGCACTACTGAGTTCCTTTTCAGTTTGTTTTTTATTTTTGTTAGTATTTAATAAAAAGTTGTTTAGCTTTTTCACATAGACTATACCACCAACATTTCTACTGCTCTCTGTTTTTCAGTGTGGGTTCAAGCCCAACTTTAACCAAAAAACTACAGGAAGCCCAGGTGTAGCCAACAAAAGTTCATTATCTAGATAACCTGAGGACAGACAGCTGCTTAATACCATGTCCTACTGAGCATCTCAAGTTTTAGATCGCTTGTGTGATTAAAGAGGAAAATCTCCATTAACATATCAGCCTGATCCCGCAACAAGGGTATTCCCAAAATGTGAGGCAAATTTCTTCTGCATGAGGGAACCAACAAGGCCAAACTGTACATCTGGGGTTGTCGGTTCCCTTGTGCAAAGGAAATTTGCCTAAAATTTTGGTTCTGAACTGCTCTTATGGGAAGTGTTTTGAATCATCATTGGTACGCCAAATAGCATTAATTGAACATTATACTTTATATTGAGATGTTTAATTGCATTGTCCAAGATTAACACAAGATGGCAGCAAATATTAAAAACATGATTATTTGCAACGATTGAGTCAGAACTGTGTTTTTTTAATCTTTTTTATATTATTCATAACCTTTTAACAGTTCTTTAAATTGGTCTACTATGGTGACATTTATTTTCCTGCACATTATACATTTACATCTTGTTAACCATTAAAAGTATAAGCATAACTCTTGTATAGAGGAGCCCTAAAGTGGCCCCTAAAATTGTTAGTGGCACATCCATAGCCTTGGAGAACACACCTACAGCCCTCAAGGAACCTGTGGTGCTCAAAGCTCTATAACGCCTTCCTTCATTTTACATACTCCACTCCGTTTTGTGCTGTGCTTCTCGTGAGGTGCTCTGTGTGCTCCGTGAGAAGCGTCAGTAGAGGCCTGATCCTTCGTAATCCTTCTGACTTGTCACTCCCAGAAGGGATATCCCAAGTCTTCCTTCCCTCCTCAGCCAAAAGGCCTGCAGGAGGGACCACTGTAAGAAAGAAGTAGGGTGCCATAAGGCATCCACTACCTCTCCCAACAAAAAACTGGAGTCCAGCATCACTGTGGCGCAGTGCTCAAATGTAAAAAACAAATCCGTGTCCAAAAAAATCAGTGTCAGTCTCACCATTTTCAAAATAAGTAACTCAAAGAAAACTCAATGTCGTACGTGCACTTAAGTTAGTGCAAATTGTGATGATAATAAATAAATAAATAGTGCCCAGCCATACCACTGTGGCCGGATTCAAAAAAAGTATTTACACACGCAAGCCCATAAGGGTCTTCAACAACAATTTGTGCAAGGCTGTGAAGTCGACCCAGGACTACTCTGGGGGCTTGAATAAGACACCTCGGGCTCCAAGCTACATCGGCGCTAAGGCCAGAGGATCAAGTTGTTCCCCCCCCCGCCAATAGGGTACTACACTTGATCTTAGCCAGAAGGCAGAGAAGCAAGGCTTACTCCAATAACATGACAGAACTTATATTGAGGTAAAACAGGAACTGACTTTATTGAAGAATCAACACAAGCCTACAAGAACCTTACAGTAGGCTTGCGGTGACTCGTAACACTTAGAAACACAATAGCAGAATACATGCAAATTAGAATACCACATAAGAGAGCTCTAATTCCAATCAGGCCCCTAATCAGGTACAGGGTGACTTCCACATAAATCCAGTTGGAGGAACCAGATCTCGCACTGCAATTGGTGTCTACCATCTTTTGCTGGAAATATGTTATCCATCCCAGGGGTCCACAGTCTATAAATGGCAATGCAGCCTCCAGACACCCCACATGTCCCAAGTTACGGAGGCGTGTTCTTAACTAGGGGTGGCTGTTTGGGCACCATAAAAAGGGGAAGAACATGACGCACATAATTTTTTGAGATTTACTTACCACGTCAAGTGTACAGGTGCTATTTCGGGAGCTTCGGCAGGTGGCTGAAGCGATGGGGAAGAATGGTTCCAGGGACGTGTGGGAATTCTGATGCCTGGTGTAGTCAGAGAGGAAAAGAAAAAATGTCGGTGCGCTAAGCTAGTCACAGGTTCAAATAATACAAATGTATAATACGAGGCCTACCAAACAGGTGTAAGCATGCTGCAAAAACAGTGTATTGGCTGTACAATATATACAAAAAACAAAAACTGTCTGCGCTTCTTACCCTAATAAAGTTGGCAACAAATATATAGACATAATATAAATGAGATGTTTTGGTTATATGAATTGGCCAAAGCATAATTAAGCTCACCCGCCACGTCAAGGCACACTCTCAATAGGGTGAGATCCTACTCTCACCTCCTACATAGTGGGCACACAAAGCAGTTTATACTGCTACCAAAACCTTATTAATGTGTTGGGGGAGGTGCAATTAAACCTCCTCCCTATTAACCCCTGGACAGCAAGCTGCAACCAGACTGATGAGGAGCCAACAACCTCAAATATGTGCAAACAGGGAAAAGAAGAAATGTTCGTGCGCTAAGCTAGTCACAGGCTCACATAATACAAATGTATAATATACACCAAACAGGTGTAAGCATGCTGCAAAAACAGTGTATTTGGCCAATTCATATAACCAAAACCTCTCATTTATATTATGTTTATATATTTGTTGCCAACTTTATTAGGGTAAGAAGCGCAGACAGTTTTTGTTTTTTGTAGTCAGAGAGGAGCCAGAAGACGATTCTGCCACTATAGCTGATTATGGAGCAAGATTCTTATGCCTTATACCTCTATATGCCACGCTGGCATATAGGGGGTTAAAAGGCATATCATGGGACAGAGTGGCATATAGGAGGTATAAGGCATTTCTGGAGGCAGAGTGCACGCGTCGCGCCGCCCAATAGCCGTGCCTCAGGTCTTCGTCCCACCCCTTTTAAGACGTGGGACGAAGTGCTGAGGCACGGCCACTGGGCGGCGTGGTGCGTGCACGCTAGCCTCTTTAATTTCATTAGGCGGAGTCGGCCTGAGTGCCGCATGACAGCCGCTTTTAATCCCGCTCACAGCCGCTCAGCTGTTTTGAACTTTGCACACACGGCAGCTGCTTTGAATGTTGGTCTTGGAAAAAATTTACCTGAACAGGGCTAGGGTTACAGAGGGAGGCTTTTAGAGTGTATGGTGGCCAGTTATATTGAGCAGAGAATGTCTTTATGTGATGGGACCATAAAGATATTGCTCTGTGGCTCAAGGTTATAGCTCCTGATAGGAGTGTTTTCCAGTCTTTTCAGTCCAGAGCAGCTGCGTCTTTTTACTTGGGTACACCGACAGAAATGCAGAAGGGGTATTTTTTGAACTATATAAGGGACAATGCACGTGAGAGTACTCTGTCGATTCAAGCATGAATGTGCAGTTTGTAACAGGAGCCATCTGCTTTCCAAGTGCTGTTGGAAACCCCTGTAGGTCTAAAAAGGATTCTTCATTGAGTAGAGACCCAGATAAAAGAACAGCTGTGTTGTTGACCGAGGGTTTTCATGACTGTTTTCGTATCTCTTTTGTTCTCAAGTCTGTGTTGTCTCACCTTGATGTGGAAGAAAGTCACATTGGGTCGGGGGCTGACCATTTCGCTTGCTCTCCCTTGCAGGAACTCAGGATTTCTCTGTTAGGAATAAAGAGGGGAAGTTTTGGCTCATTCACTAGTTGTAGATTCCATCAGGGAGATCAGTGAATGATTAAACAGGCCTTGAGCTATGTATAGTATACACGTGATTTGCTAGAGCAGTCCATTGGGTCAGGTTTTTGGGCAGGGTGCCTTATTGGCTAAGACCGACCTTGAATCAGCCTTTCAATTGTGACCATTTCTCTAGTTATGTTTTCATCTTTTCCGGTGCAGATAAATTCATGGTATTTACATAGATAAGTGCCTACCCATGAGCTGCACTATATCATCCTTGTAATGGGTGGTTTAAGGGGAATCAAGTATTCAGTCAGTTTTTGTGTATTGATCTTCCCTCATCTACACAGTGTTCAGTTGTGTTGGCTACTATTTAAAGCGTTGCAAATGATTTGGGGATTCTTTTGTCACCAGGAAGAGAGCCCCTGTACTAGTTTGAAGTTTTCAGGTATTGAAATTGATACTGTTGAAATGGTGTGTTGGCTCCCACTAGATAAGATTGCGCTCTTTGAAGGTTACACTGAATCATTTCCAGTAGCTGTTAAGAAAACGTAATTTTGTCTGTAGGGTAATTCCCGTAGGCCATGTCTTTTCTGTGAGTTGATTGTTGGCTACCATGACAGAAAGCTATGGATCGCCCTGGAATAGACCCATGTGATATTTGCCCTAGTCGTTGAGTGGCTAAGACAAGACGGGCGGCTTTCAGCATAAGTGGTAGAGGCTAACATAGTGAGGGAAAACCTAAACCAAAGCCTGATTAAGGTCAGAGTCCTTACAATAAGAAAAATGGACAGACTAGATGGGAGGAATGGTTCTCTACTTGTAAGCCTACTTATTCTCCTTCCCTGTGCATGTTCTGTCCCATGTCTGCTCCCACAATTAAGATTCCTCTGCCTATTTTCCTCTTCTTTCACAACCCCTATCGATCCACGTTTACAACCCTCCCTCTCTAGTCCATGCATCCAGTGGCATTTCTATCTTTGGTGCTGCCGTAGTCCTAACCCAGGGCAGTCCCGCCAGTCACCCCCTCCGCACGGCCGTCATATCCCAGTGCTCTGCCTTTTAAGTATATGCAGCTCTGGACTGGGAAGATTAAATCTGTTTAATTGTAGATATGTATATGACATATTCAGAAAAAAATATTAAAATTAGAGTAATTCCCAATTTTATGGCAAGACAGGAGGCTTTATATTTGCAATTTTAAAGCTACCACAAGAGCACAGAAGCAACATGGGCCGAGGAGGGTAATGACACGCGCAAAAGGTCGATTCCCTGGACCAATCCGCAGCGGAAAGAATATTCGAGGGAACCACCCAAGTCAAGGGCCGTCCAAGCTGCGGCTCCCCGAACCGAATGGACCCCAAAAGACACTGGCCAAACTAAGAATCCATTTGATCCATCTAGTCACCATAGAGACCGAAACCGGCCAAAAAGGAGAAACATAGGACACAAAGGAGAGATAACTACGGCAACAGCGCGCAACACACAATCTAGGACGCTCAGGAAAGTAGGGGTAAGACACCGAAGAGGACAAATATTTTGTCCTATGAGAAATAGAAACCACCATGCCATTGGGCGAAAAGGTAAATTAATCTGTGCCAAAAGCGGTAATATCAGACACTCTACAAAAAGAAATCAAGCAAAGCAAGAGAGCCAGCTTTGCTGAAAGCCAATGAAGAGACAGGGAGTCATTATCCGGCCATGACTCCATGAAACGAAGAATGAGGGAGACATCCCAGAAAAACGAATGCCGTGAAGATGGGGGCCACGAGATCTGAATCCCCTGCATAAGGCGGCAGATGGTCGGATCTTTCCCGATACTCATACCAGAAACGGGGAAGTGAGCAGCGGAAATGACTTACCTAATGAAAAAAAGATGAGCCAGAATGTCACGAACCGGGTACACAGGTAGAGAAGGAGCCCAGGTGCAGGGGATACTACAGACTTGAACAAGACAGGACACCACTATACAGAAACTAGCCTAGGACTATTTGATAACTATTGGAGATTCCATCACATCTTATGGCCATAGTATGCTTAGCCCACCACTACGCCAAAGTACTCCAATGACGGTGGGTCCTAACGCTAATCCCTGCATGACAGTGGTACGGAACAAACCAAACATGTAACCCAAACACATAGCACTGAGACATACCTTTAGACTGCAGACTGAGACAAACAGAACACACGAGTGGGGCACACTTCATAAGGGAAGCAGAACTGAAGCAAAGAGCAGAACTAGAAGCAAGGAAAGTCTCTTGGCTAGAAGCCCTCGGGATGGGGCACACACAGCAGGAAGCCCTCGGGATGGGGCACACTCGGCAGGAAGCCCTCGGGATGGGGCACACTCGGCAGGAAGCCCTCGGGATGGAGCACACTCGGCAGGAAGCCCACGGGATGGGGCACACTCGGCAGGAAGCCCACTTGCAGGGCACACGGCAGGAAGCCCACGGGATGGGGCACACTCGGCGGGAGGCCCTCGGGATGGGGCACACTCGGCAGGAAGCCCTCGGGATGGGGCACACTCGGCAGGAAGCCCTCGGGATGGGGCACACTCGGCAGGAAGCCCACGGGATGGGGCACACTCGGCAGGAAGCCCAAGGGATGGGGCACACTCGGCAGGAAGCCCACTTGCAGGGCACACGGCAGGAAGCCCACGGGATGGGGCACACTCGGCGGGAGGCCCTCGGGATGGGGCACACTCGGCAGGAAGCCCTCGGGATGGGGCACACTCGGCAGGAAGCCCTCGGGATGGGGCACACTCGGCAGGAAGCCCTCGGGATGGGGCACACTCGGCAGGAAGCCCACGGGATGGGGCACACTCGGCAGGAAGCCCACGGGATGGGGCACACTCGGCAGGAAGCCCTCGGGATGGGGCACACTCGGCAGGAAGCCCTCGGGATGGGGCACACTCGGCAGGAAGCCCACGGGATGGGGCACACTCGGCAGGAAGCCCACGGGATGGGGCACACTCGGCAGGAAGCCCACGGGATGGGGCACACTCGGCAGGAAGCCCACTTGCAGGGCACACGGCAGGAAGCCCACTTGCAGGGCACACGGCAGGTTGCCCACTTGCAGGGCAACCGACTTGGGAGTCCACTTAGTGGGGCGCTGGCCGCAACTCAGGAACACGGCAGGTTGCCCACTTGCAGGGCACACGGCAGGTTGCCCACTTGCAGGGCACACGGCAGGTTGCCCACTTGCAGGGCACTCGACTTGGGAGTCCACTTAGTGGGGCGCTGGCCGCAACTCAGGAACAAATCAGGAAACAAAGCAGGAACAGATCAGGAACCAAAACAGGAACAGATCAGGAACCAAAACAGGAGCAGATCAGGAACCAAAACAGGTAGTCCTTTAACGTTATTGTCAAGGTCCAGACTGAAGGGCTGGGCAGGTTTATAAAGCCTGGCTTGATCAGGTGATACACTGCAGCTGGACATGATAATCACTCTGAGTGGTTCAGAGTGACAAGAGCGGCCACTAGTGGTTGGAAACGGACATGACCGCGAAATAATTATGCATGGTCCAGGCTAGCAGGGTGGAATCGTGACACAGAAAGTTCAGTACCATCATCACTGGTGCTGTAAAGGGATCAATGCGTCGTTCCACGCACCATCTATACCAGGATCCCCAAGTTTGAAGATAGGATCTTCTAGTGCCCGGAGACCAGGAGTCCCAGAGCAGATCTCGAGCCTCAGATGATAAACCCGACGTATCCCATGATCCCCGTAAACCATCCAAGCCAGGGACAGCTGACCGATGAGGATCAATGGGTGTGGATTGCCCTCTGGGTCCAAAAGCAGATCCTGATCCTGAGGAAGCAAGAGCGGGTCGGCACAACATCTCCAGCAGAAGGGGAAACCATGGTTGATTCCTCCATAGTGGGGCAATCAACAGGATGGTGACCCGTTGACTGCAAACCTGATGGAGTGTCCGGAGAATCACCGAACAGGGGAAAGGCATATATCCCAGAGGGTGGCCACTTCTGGAGAAACGCATCTACCAGTCCTTCACCTGGCGATTGAGACGAGAAGCGAATAGATCCAATGAGCCCCGAGCCAGATATAGGGCACGGAAGACATTGGGTCACAGATGCCATTCGCTCACATCCCTCCAATGTCTGGAAAACCAATCCGTGACCAGGTTCTCCTTTTCCGGGATGTATTCTGCTCTGATAGAGAAGTGATGATCCAGGCAGTATTGATATAGCTCCTTGGTGAGGCCAGACAGAAGCTTTGATCTCGATCCGCCCAGACAATTAATATAGTGGACGGCCGACATACTGTCCATCCAAAGCGCCAGAAAACAGTGCGACATATGAAGCTGCGGCTAGTGAAGGATCCAGCTATCAACTCTTGATGTGGAAACTTTTCTCCTCTTACGTCCACCCGTGGCTGAGTCTTTGCAGGCTGCTCCCCAACCCAGGAGGCTGGAGCCTGATTCCAGGTAGAAATGATTCCTGGTCATAGGAACCCGAACAACGAAGAAAGGAGGCTTTTAGGTGTTGCATTGCCCAACAATGAAGAGGGCCTGGAAAAATAACTTGAATGGATGCTGAAAGTTGGCCTATCATTCATGCCAGGTGTCACAAAGACACGCATGAATGCCAGAGGAGACGCCGAATGTCACTTTTGATGGAGGAGAGTTTAGTTTGAGGCGCACTGTCAGGTACATGTCCTTTAGATCTAACCTTGGGAACCAATCCCCTTCTCTCATCAGGTCTCGTAAGAGGTGAATCCCTCCACCTTGAAATGCTGGTAGACGATAAAGGAATTGAGCGCTCTAAGATTCATAACGGGACAAAACTCTCCAGTCTTGTTCTTCACAAGAAAGGTATTGCTGACAAAAACTGGAGCGCATGAGGCACACTCGATCGCCCGCTTGTCGTGCAGGAAAATCAGTTCCACATGTACAAGCGGTAGCACATCCCCGCCTTATGGATAGGGTGAGGGCAACAAGGTTGACGCTGATGGGAAAGGAATTCTTAACGAAAACCTGGGACACATTGAAGGTCCTGAGTGAGACATTCCCAGGCTGGGGAAAAAATTAAATAACCTGCCCGATATGAGGCAAAATTGAAAAGAGTCTTACCTCATGAGCTTCTGGTCTTGAAGGAAGGGGGGGGTCCCTCTGCCCCTTGCAGCGCCTCTAGAGAACGAGGATCGATATTGGACCCGCCATACTCTCCTGGAATCTGGACCAGTCGCCATGGAAGGCAGCTCTGCAGCCCTCACCAAAAAAGATCTCCAGCCCTGAAGACCTTCCATATTGAGGTCTGAGCCTTGTTCAAGGATGTGAAGATATTCACATGCTGCTTTAGTTCTTTGAGAAACGTATCCCCAAACATTTCTTTGATGCTGGAGGTTTTAGTAAATAAGATTATGCAAATATGAAGCCTCCTGCCTTGCCATAAAATTACAGCTAAACACATAACCAGTGTCAGTACGTTTCACAGTATTCCTAGCAAAATGGCCATATACTTGCTAACAGCAACAAAAAAATATTGATATGTTTGCCATTGTAGCTTTAGTATTATGGAGGATAACTTTAACAACTCTGACAACTGGAGGATCTTTTTCACAAAAATAATTTGTCATCTGGGTCACTATAAGACATCTGTGACAGTAATTAGGCAACTGGTTGCACTGTGCATAAGATAAAAACATTAGTTTCAAAGGTAGACATGAGCCAAGCATTAGTAACAATAGCAGATGTCTGATGCAGAGCTGATTAACCCCTTCGTGACAAAGGCTGATTTTACTTTTTGTACCCTTCGTGACAATGGCCGTTTTAACATTTCTGCGCTGCTCGTGTTTAGCTGTAATTTTCTTCTTTCCCGTTTACTGAACCCACACACATTAGATATTGTTTTTTTCAGGACAAGAAGGGCTTTCTTTAGATGACATTGTTTTGATTGTATCATATGATTTACTATTAAAAAAAGTATAAAATATGGTGAAAAATTTAGAAAAAAATGACTGTTTCTAACTTTTAGTTGAAAAATCTTTTACTCATCTATAAAAGGTAATAAAAAAACCTGCTAAATAGATTCTAATATTTGTCCTGAGTTTAGAAATACCCAATGTTTTTATGTTTTTTTGTTTTTTTTCTGCACGTTATGGAGCAATAAGTACAGGTAGCGTTTTGCTATTTCAAAGCCATTTTTTCCAAATCTGGTAATTCTTCCCCCCATGTGCCATTTCGGGTATCTTTGAAGCCGGCCAATGCAATTTACCCCATCAAATCATATATTTTTGAAAACTAGACAGCCCAGGGTATTCCAAATGCTGGTATTTTAACCCTTTCCAAGCACTTATTCTACCATCAGCCTTTGTCAAACTTTATGGTAGTAATTTTTTTGCATTTGTTTTTTCACACACATTTTACTTTAGGTATGAATAAACAGGTTCTGGTATATGTCACTATCAAAAAACACCCCAATATGTGTTTAGCAACATCTCCTGAGTACAGCGATACCTCACATGAATGATTTTGCCTGGCTGTTTGGGGGCAAAAGGGCCACATTTGGGGCATGCACATTTTTCAATGTTGAACTTTGGCATTTGGGGATCCACTGCCCATGCCCTATTTGGTACATCTTTGAGCCGGGCCATTTCAGTGTACCCAATAAAGCTATATATTTTTGAAAACTAGACACCCCAGGGTATTTCAAATGCTAGTATTTTAACTCTTTGCATGCACACATTTTACCACGAGCATTTTTTCAAAGTTTGCAGTAGTATTTTTGTGTGTGTATTTTTCCCACACACACCTACTTTATGTATGAATTTACAGCTCCTGGTATATGCCGCTGTCACACGACACCCCAATATGTGTTCAGCAACATCTCCTGAATACAGCGATACCCCACATGCATGGGTTTATCATTTTTGGGGGGAACTAAAAGGCCACATTTGGTACGTGTGCATTTTTCTAATTGGAAATTAGATGTGTGGCCATCCTTCCCCCCGTGTTAATTGGGACCTTGTTGAACCCAGTCAATTCAATTTACCCCATCAAATCATAAATTTTTTAAAAGTAGACACCCCATGGGCATTTAATATGCCAGTATTTAAAATATTGTTTTAAGCTAATATGCTAATTTTAGGACTTGCTCACAAAAATATATTTTTTATATATATATATATTTTTTTGCCTTTTTTTTTATTTTTTTAACATTTTTTTTCAACTTGAAGGTTCCCCTGATAGTGACATCAGTGGGAAATTATTTTTACATTTTACTGGTTTTTTACTATTTTTTTTCTAATTATTATTAATTTTATTTTATTTTTAATTTATTTTTTCTAATCACACTGTGATTAGAAAGCTGAGCTCCATTGACTTGCATGGTTGAATGCAGTACCTGTAATCAACCTGCAAGTGGAGCCAGAGTTCTCTAGAGGGTCAGGAGACCGTCTAGCAAACTTTTTAGACTTTATTGTTTTTCTTAATTGAATTTTCCCGGACCGCCGCCATCTTGCTGATGGCGAAGATCACCGGCAGCTGCGGCTGTGACCGCTCTCCGGAGCGGTCACAGTCCATCCCCAGGTAAGTGTTTGGTGTCGCTGGATGCCTCCTGATCGAGGCATTCCAGCGACACCATTTAAGTTGATCGCCTCCTAAACGCTTTTAAAACGGGCGTCCTCCGCCAGAGATGGCCCCTTTGTGCCGATAATGGCGTTGCTGAATGCCGCGAGGTCGAGGCATTACAGCAACGCCGTTTCGGTGCAGAAAGCGAAAATAGATCGCTTTCTGCACCCCTTTAATGACGTGCCGGTCCTGGCACGTCATTTGTCGTTATCGACTTGAATTTCCGTGACGTGCCCGGACCGGCAATTGTCATCAAGGGGTTAAGGTTTGTCAAGGCTGCACCTGAAGCATATCACAAGGGCCTTAACTTTCCAACAACCTTGGGGACAAATGTTAAGACTTGCTGTTGAAAATGTCCTCATAGAGCTACTGGAGGAAATGGAACAGGTTAAAGGTTGCATTGTTTGTTTGTTTTTATCAGGCTAATAGTCTTGTGCATATTGCTAAAATACATTGCACATATGCACACATCAGGTATATCCAGAACCAGCACTGGCACCCATTTACTTTTCTGCAAATTCATGCGACTAGTACCGTATATTGCACAAAGCAATGAGGGCATTTCTGGATCTGGGAAATCAGGGAAAAGATATTCCTACTGAATAGAAACCAGTTACAGTTTTTTAATATAAAGCAGTGTTAAATAAAACTTTGGCTAGGGCAGATTTAAACTGTAGTAAGTCTGGAACTCCTTCAGTATTGATGCTGCAAGTTCTGCAACGGAAGGGGGCAGGTCCAGATAAATATATACTCTAGGGTTTAGGTAGATGGAGCTCTGGCACATACAAGAAATATATATCCTGTCTGATAAGTTGTATTATTACTAGACTTGCGCATTCGTCTTCGGAAGAACATGAAAACGAGCACGAAGAGGCCGTTTTTTTGTTTGTTCCGAAGGAACGTAGAACAGAATACAGTGCCGGCAAAACGTAGGCGAAGACGAAGACTCACAACCACGAAGAATTGAGCTGATCCTTGTCTGTCCAAACAGCTCACTCTTGTGACGTCACGCTAAGGGTCTCGTCCAATGCCTGTGCTGCTGTTTTTTTAATTCTGAAAGCGCCTTTATAAGACCAGAGCTTGCCTGAGAGATCCATTCATTTTTCGCTGTGACTGCTTTGGCAACACTGCTGTGCTGCATCCGAGCGTTACTGAGAGAGATTGTTCTGTTCTGTGTGAGACTGGTAAGCCTCAGCCTGCCATTTCTCACAGTGTACTCTTCCTCACTTCAGTTCTACTGAATTCATAATTTTATTAATTTAGTCATTTTTTTATTTAATTTTTTTCCAGTGCTTCTGTCATCAACTGTGTAGTGCTGTTGAGTTGACTGGCACTGGGGTGCCCTTGCCCTGGGCTGGCACTAGTGCCTACTGCCTGTCCTGTCTTCAGTTAGATAAATGAAATAATATAATTTATAAATAATAATAGAATATATAATAATTTAATAGTACATTAATTTATAATATTATATATATTTGTCAGTCATATATATATTATATACTATAGTATACTAGTGTAGAGTGTACTGTAGACATTCAAGACATCTACTAGTGTCTAATCTAAAATCATTATATTAGTAATATTATATAATTCATTTTAGCTAGCTTAATAGTTAATTAGCTATAAATAAAATTAATAATTAATTACTACTAGCTTATAGTTCAGCTAATCTTATTAGTACTGGTGCTGCAGCTCTTTAGTTTGTGCTTTGTTTTAGCAACAGCAAGAGACCAAGTCAATTTTTCTTAATTAATAATATTTCATTTTATTTCATTTGTTTTGCTCACCTCAGTCCATCAGTGAAGTGAACTTGTTGGGCTAGTGAGTGCAGCCGCATAAGTGCTGTGTGTTTTTGTTCAGCAAGCAGTGAAGCTAACTGTTTTGATCTTACATTTTATTTTCTATTCTAATTTCTTTTCAAGAAAGATTTACTGTGTGACGACAACAACTGTACTAAGCAAAGCTTCAAGGTACTAGCTGTAGTACTAAAATAATTCTAATCTTCTTTAATCTTAATCTATAATATATTATAAATATATAATATAATATAAATTGTAATTCATAATCTATAATATACGTAATTCTAATTCTAAATTCTAATTCCTAATCTATATTCTTC
This sequence comes from Spea hammondii, assembly GCA_029215755.1. Lineage (NCBI taxonomy): Eukaryota > Metazoa > Chordata > Amphibia > Anura > Pelobatidae > Spea > Spea hammondii. Next base: position 104,325,927 of record JARDYJ010000002.1, on the reverse strand, counting down.
TATCTATAATACATAATATAAGTAATTATTTCTAATCTATTAATATTATATAAATTAATATTAATTAATAAATCATATACTGAATCTGATTTAACCTCACTTTAGCTTAGTGGGCTTGAGAGCATCTGCCTAGAGGTAGACTTATAGTAAGGAAATATAGCTTTAGCATAGTAGTAGGCTAAGCTCTTAGGCCCGTGTAAATTCAAATTAAAAATAAAATACTGCTAGTTATATAAATAGTTAATCTTGAGTTAATAATTGAAATAACTTTAGCACTTTGGCAGATTGCACACAACAGCACAGTGCAGTTGTGCATAGTTTTACTTTTTAAGCAGTAGCACTGAAGAGAACTTCCTCTAATTTTTTTGTCTTTCATTTGTTTTTCCTTTTTTTTAATTTTTTGTATTTATTTTTTTTTATAGTTTTTTAAACACTACACTACACACACAACACAAAATTTGAAATGGATCCTCCTTTTGGGACTAAGGAGGGACAAGCTCCATCTACCACCAGCAGCAGCACCACCACCAGTTCTAAGATGCAGCCTTTGCGTCAGTCTAGTCGGCCAAGTAGGCCAAGCTCTCGCTTATCATTTGGGGAAGCATTGCTTGAAGGATCATCAAGTAAAGGAAAGGCACCACAAGCAGGCAGTAGTAGTGCGGCTAGGCCCACAAGCTCTATGGTTTTTTACGGAAAGCCTAAAGCACCAGAAGCACGTTCAAAGTTAAAGGGTAGCACAACTAGTAATTCTACTAGCCCAGTCAGTAAAAAGAAGTGCCTTTTGCCCCAAGCAGCATCTTCCCCATCCACGAGCAGCATGCAAGGTACCAAGCAGAGCCAAATTAGCAGCAAGACTCAGAGGGGTTTTCACAAACCAAAGCGATCTCATTCCTTTGTAGGGAAAACCACCACCACCTCTACCACCACTAGTGCTGCGCCTACTGTTCTCCCCAGTACCGCCACGCCATGTCCTCCTAGCACCTCTAGCAAGCCACCAAGTCCTTACAATATTTTTGTAAAGACAGTTAGATAGATGGCTACACATAGTGGAACTCCAGCTAGCGAGGTAGCAGAGGAGCCTGAGACTGAGAGGCCAAGTGCAGAGTCTGTTCTTCCTGCTCGCACTACTACTAGTCACGATATCAGTCTTAGCTCCAGCCTAGCAGGAATTCCATTTGATCTGGCTAATGAAGAACTAGACTATGAGCCAGAAGAAGTAGAGGAGATGAGGGGTCAGGAATCAGATTCCTCAGGGAGCAGTGTCCAAATGACTAGTGCACAATTTTCCCCTGAGCCTCCACCTTCTCCGCTGCAATCATCACCACCACCAGCAGCAGCAAAACCTACCAAATCTGCTAGACTTAAAGCAATTAGCAGTCCCACTATGGCCAGTACTGGTAGTACCACCAGTGCCACCACCACTAGTTCTGCCACTGTTCATCCACCCCGAGCAGTAGAAGCAGCACCCAAGGCACACCCCAAGGCTATGCGCGCCCCAATTTGGGAGCACTTTGAAAATGTTGAAGACGGGCGCTATGGAAAGTGCAAACATTGTGGGAAGCTAAAAAGCAGAGGGAAAGTTTCTGGCCATTTTACCAGTGCTAGCATGAAGCATCACCTCAGCACTCAACACAATGCTGTGCTATTGGGGAAAGATGCAGAAGTAAAACGTAGTGCAGGCAGCATAGCTGGTGGCCGTGGTACAACAACAACAACTAGTACCATCTCCAGAGACAGTGGTAAAACCCCAACAGCTGCTTCTGAGCCAATAGCAGCAGCTAGTTCTGGCAGCCAGAGACCAAGGCAGGTTGGAGCACTGCATGCCCAGCCCACCCTGGAAGAATTTGGGGAATTCCACTCCAAGAGAACAATGCCCAAACAGCAGGCCAATAAAGTAACTTATTGGTCAGTTCATTGCTGTTGGAGGGGCATCCTTCTCCATGATTGAAGGGAAGCCTTTCAAACAATTGATGGCGGCTGTGGCTCCACAATACAAAGTTCGGTCACGTTCCACTTTCAGTAGGAACATTGTCCCCTCATTGTATGGGTCCTGTGTTTCAGCAGTGAAAGCGGAGCTTTCCAAGGCTGCTGGTCAGTGTGTTAATTTCACAACAGATTTGTGGAGTGCACCTAGCGGCCAGCATGCCTTTCTTTCTTTGACAGCACACTGGTGGCAGCCCGGTGTGTCTAAGGAAGCTGCTGCAGCAGGCTACCGATCATTCCTTCTCCATGCAGAAGTGATGGATGAAAAGCACACTTCCGAAAATATTCTGCATGCATTGAGGAAAATGTTTAGCCTTTGGGTGGGAGCAGAGGCGGGCACCAATGTTGAAGTTGGTTTTGTGGTAACTGACGGAGGTGCCAATATGGTGAAAGCGCTGCGAGATGGTCATATTGTTGGTGTGCACTGTGCAGCCCACATCATCCATCTTGTAGTGAAGGCAGCAATCTCAGAAAGAACTATTGTAGCAGCAGTAGTTCTGTCCCGCTGCAGAAAGACCGCTGGGCAATTTCACCATAGTGTTAAGGCTAGCCAACTTTTGAGGGAAGAGCAAGAGAGGTGTTCCCGTACACTGCCTACGACAGGATGTCAGTACGCGGTGGAACTCCACTTTAGAGATGCTGGAGAGGATTTTGGAGCAGCAGAGGGCAATCCATAATCTTGCCTCAGAGCATAATATTGGGATTACATCTCCATTGAATAGGGAGGATTGGACAGTCATCGCCCAGCTAGTGGCAGTCCTTAAACCATTCAGGGATGCCACTGAAAATTTAAGCTCAAACACTGCCAGTCTGGCCCAGGCAGCAAGATGGATGTGTTCCTTGAAAACCGTGAGGCTGTTCAAGGTGGCACTCTACATCCTGACGTAGCAGCCATAGTCAGGAAGCTGAAGGATCTGCTAAAAGTACGCCTTCGCAAACGTATGGCAGAAAGTCCCGAAATGATGCTAGCGTGCCTTTGCGATCCAAGGATTAAGGGAAAGCTAGCAATGAAATTCAATGTTCTCAGTAGCTACCGGGAGCAATTGGTTAACAAGGTGCGTGACTGGCAGCGTAAAATGGGAATGCTTTCCGAGGAGAGAGAGGTGCAGGAGGAGGAAGAGATGATGTGGTCTGCTACTCCTAGCAGCAGCATCAGCAGCAGTGCCACAAGCAGCACAATACAGCTGAGTGGAGCAGCTGCGTTTTGGGAAGAGGCACTTGGGAGTATAGTTGGACCATCTGACAGAGCTAGCAGCAGAAAGGAGAGTAGTGCTGCTGAAATGGCCAAACTTTACCTCTGTGAAGTTCCTTCTGCGCCTAATGTTGATCCTTTTAGCTACTGGGATGAAAAGAAGAGTGTGTGGCCTGCACTCTCATGGGTTGCGCAGCAGCTACTATCATGTCCGCCAACCACTGTCCAAAGTGAGCGCGTGTTTTCTATGACTGGAAACATACTGAGTCCACAGTGCTCACGCATGGCACCTCATCTGATGGAGCAGATTGCCTTTCTTAAATTCAATCTGCCCAAGTTGGGTTACCCAGCTCTTAGCTTGGAAAGTAAATTTTCCCTAATGGAAAGGGTAGTTTCTCCACCTTTTTCCGTTTCCAACGCTGCTGCTGCTGGTGGTGGTGCCAGCATCTTTTGCCAGTTCGCTTCCTGGCTGAAATCATGCCTCAAATGTCTCTAATGGTAAGGGTAGTTTCTCCTCCTGGTTGCACATGCTGCGGTGTGGCAACGCCTGCTACCTCCGCTGGTGTAGCCAATTTACGCTAGGGCCTAGTGTCTGAGCTCTGGAAGTCCGCTCCCAAACGCCTAGGACTGACAGTCTTTGGATGCTTTGCCCTGGGGTGAAACAGGTGAGCTGGTCGTCAATTGCCCACTCATTCACCTTTTTCCGTTTCCAACGCTGCTGCTGGTGGTGGTGCCAGCATCTTTTGCCAGTTCGCTTCCTGGCTGAAATCATGCCTCAAATGTCCCTAATGGTAAGGGTGGTTTCTCCCCCTGGTTGCACTTGCTGCGGTGTGGCAACGCCTGCTACCTCCGCTGGTGTAGCCAATTTCCGCTAGGGCCTAGTGTCTGAGCTCTGCAAGTCCGCTGCCAAACGTCTAGGACTGACAGTCTTTGGATGCTTTGCCCTTGGGTGAAACTGGTGAGTGGGTTGCCAATTGCCCACTCATTCGCCTTTCCCAATGCTGTTGCTGCTGGTGGTGGTGCCAGCATCTTTTGCCAGTTCGCTTCCTGGCTAAAGTCATGCCTCACATGTCCAAAATGTTCAAGGTAGTTTCTCCCCCTGGTTGCACTTGCTGCGGTGTGGCAACGCCTGCTACCTCCGCCGGTGTAGCTAATTTACGCTAGGGCCTTGTGATTGAGTTCTGTAAGTCCGCTCCCAAACGCCAAGGACTGACAGTTTTTGGATGCTTTGCTCTGGGGTGAAACAGGTGAGCGGGTTGCCAATTGCCCACTCATTCGCCTTTCCCAATGCTGCTGCTGGTGGTGGTGCCAGCGTCTCTTCTCTGTCAGTTCGCTTCCTGGCTAGTGTCATGCCTCAAATGTCCCTAATGGTAAGGGTAGTTTCTCCCCCTGGCTGCGTCTGTTTGCGGTGTGGCAACGCCTGCTACCTCCGCCAGTGTAGCCAGCTTACGCTAGGGCCTTGTGTCTGAGCTCTGGAAGTCTGCTGCCAAACGTCTAAGACTGACAGTGTTTGGGTGCTTTGCCCTGGGTTGAAACAGGTGAGTGGGTCGCCAATTGCCCACTCATTCGCCTTTCTCAATGCTGCTGCTGGTGGTGGTGCCAGCATCTCTTCTCTGCCAGTTCGCTTCCTGGCTAGAGTCATGCCCAAAATGTCCCTAATGGTAAGGGTAGTTTCTCCCCCACTGGCTGCCTCTGTTTGCGGTGTGGCAACGCCTTTTACCTCCGCCGGAGTGGCCAGCTTACACTAGGGCCTAGTGTCTGAGCTCTGGAAGTCTGCTGCCAAATGTCTAAGACTGACAGTGTTTGGGTGCTTTGCCCTGGGGTGAAACAGGTGAGTGGGTCGCCAATTGCCCACTCATTCGCCTTTCCCATTTTTCAATGCTGGTGGTGGTGCCAGCATCTCTTCTCTGCCAGTTCGCTTCCTGGCTAGAGTCATGCCCAAAATGTCCCTAATGGTAAGGGTAGTTTCTCCCCCCTGGCTGCGTCTGTTTGCGGTGTGGCAACGCCTGCTACCTCCGCCGGAGTGGCCAGCTTACGCTAGGACCTAGTGTCTGAGCTCTGGAAGTCTGTTGCCAAACGTCTAAGACTGACAGTGTTTGGGTGCTTTGCTCTGGGGTGAAACAGGTGAGTGGGTCGCCAATTGCCCACTCATTCGCCTTTTCCATTTCCTTTTCCATTTCATTTTTTTCCGTCTGATACACAACCAACCAAACATAACACACACAATAACACAAATAACACAGTGACATAACACATAACACACACAACACACACACAACACATAACACAATAACACAGTGACATAACACACATAACACACACATGTACAATGCACAAATCACAAGGACCTTTCGTCCTGTTATTTGCCCTGGCCTTCACTTCTACACTCACTAATAGCATTACATTAACGCTATAACTGACACTTCACCCTATAACATTTTTCCATCCACATACTGCCAACAGACCCAACTTTTTCTGGACAGTCCTGCTTTTTTCCTGTCCCATCAAATTTAGCTAAACTAGGTATGCTAGTGCACATAGGTATAGCTGGGTAGGGTAGCACTACAACATTAAACAAATATAATAAAGCAAATAATAAATATAACTTTAAAAGAAAATTAAATAAACCCATTAAAATTTAAATTAAATTATTATTTAGACATAATACATCTTTAACCAAAACAGTGCACTGCTAATAATGTTAAAGATAACCGTACATTAACCCTAAGCTATTTTTTAGTTCTTGTCCAACATTTTTCCATTCGCATACCTGCCAACACACCCAACATTTTCATAGACAGTCCTGCTTTTTTCCAGTCCTGTCCAGTAAAAGTTGGGTTGTTGCAAAGTATGCCATTATAAATAGTTAGCAAATGTTAGGCATGTATTAAAAGTGGTCCAAAATCGATTTAAAAATGTAAAATAATCCCTATTCTTTTATTAAACATTTATGGATGTGTGACTGTGTATGATAAAAGTTCCTTGGAGCATTTGTCTAGGTCTCAGACAAGACAACTGCTCGGAGGAACGTGGCCCTCAGTTTCGGGCAATGTGTATTGTGTACAGTACATCTCGGTATGTGTGTGCAACTCTATTGGTCGTTTCGGCAGGGGGCTCGCCTGCCATCAACGAATGAAGTGCATTCTGCAGTTCTGCAATTCATTCGTTGATGCCAGACTAGCCCCCTGCCGAAACGACCAATAGAGTTGCACACACGTACCTTCACAGCAGCTCCTGCTGCTCCAATGTGTTCTTAACCCCGTATTAACCCCTGCTAGGCAACCGGGAGGAAAACGAAGATGAAACGAGCACGAAGAATGTCCACGAATATTCGCCCGAAGAGAAGACAGGAACGGGCGATTATTCGCGGAATATGAAGATTTTTTTCCCCCGAAGACGAGCACGAAGACGAACACGAAGAGCCCCCTGGTGCCCAAGTCTAATTATTACTGTATATGCTGTACTGTAACTAATGTGTTTTATTTATGTAGGTTGTCTAAAGAAATCAGCTTTGAGCATCGATCACACGAGATGGGGGAGCATAAATGGCAGTTCCTGAGGACACAGCGACCCAGCCTGCTGGATAGCTTTTATTTTTTATATTTTTTTTGTACTATGACTTTTTTATTTGTGAGGCTCCTAATCTGTCTCTGACTCATCAGCAGCACTCACCACACATGAATGGAGCATTGCATTCATTGAGAACAGGGAGGGTTAATGGCGGTCCCCTGCACCAGGAACCAGGAAGCGGTGTGCACAAGAGCAGACAGCACTACTTTCTTCATGACGTTCCATTTTCTGGCCCACTGTTTTCATGAAGGCATGGAATGTCATGAAGGTTTTAACAGTTTAATAATTGTTTCTAGCCCTGGTCTGAAACCGATTTGATTTCCAGTATGTTTTTTTGGTACTGGTACCCAAAACTGCACTGCTTATTCTAGACGCAATCTTACTGGTGATTTGTAAAGAGGAAAAATTGTTATTTCTGAAACATATTCCCCTTTTAATACATGACATCTTGCGTGTCTTAGCAACAGTTTCCGGAGCACAGTCACATGAGATCCTTTCAGCTTATGTTTATGATGTACTTCTCGTGGACCAGGACCTGGCTGATCTTGAAGAACACGAAAGCCAATTGGAGAATACAGCTGTCTCATCTGCACAGATCAACTCTGCAAAATGCTCAGGTCTCTTAGAACGTCTCATAGGTAACAGATTCCTTGCCAAAAACCTTACCCAACATATTTTTGGGGTGGTACACACCATCAAATATCTTGGAATTTATTTGATGACAATATTCTTGAAAGGGTTTGGTGAAGTTGCTTCACCTAACAGGAACAATGTAGTTGCTAAATTTACACTCGGTTAGTATGGGTGCTTTTTAATTGTGAAATAAAAGTTATGCTCTAACTTTGTTGACAGTTGGCTTTAACAGATCTCCATAAATTATGCTGACTTTTTTTTAGATTTCACATGTGTTTGTATGAGTTTAGAGGGTCCGTACTGATCCATCAGCTAATATATTGAGAGGAACATTTATGGAAACACATACTTTACCTAAATCAAATAAAGGAAAATGACAGTAGGGCATTTTTATTAAAATAATTTTGTATGGTGGGTTACTGATTAATGCAGACACTAGGCTGTCAGTGCAATAGCAACTTTTGTCTGTACATTTTTCATTCATGTGGTATACCCTGTACTTATTCTGGAGCATTGGTTTGTAGGGATTAAGAAAAAACAGCTTTGACAGATTATCCTGGTTGATGTTTCTACATTTTTGTCATTCATGATTGATGGTGATACATTTTACTGGAGTTTATTTTAGAAAATATACACCAAATTACTTATCGCTAGAAAATTAAATAATTCAGACATTCCTACAATCCAAGAGGTCATGTAAACTATGTCCAATAGATGAAATACATGTCCCACAAAGCTACTAATACAGTCAATGAACATAAAAATATCATTGCATGTCACCTACACACCCCTACCCTACCTTAATCTACATTTTTGCTACCTTCACGCCAATATAGTGAAACATATGCACACTATTTCTCCCTACTTTATGTTTTACTGACACGTCAGCCTTGCGAACTATGTTGGTATTTGTCAATATGCATAGGGTAATATTTAAAATAATACAGTTATAAATTGCAAAGCTCCATTTCTGCTAATGCATTTATTAGAATGACACAAAGAACATGATTTAACAAGTAAATAATTTAAATTAAACTGTCCATGTTACAGCATCTTGAGAAAATATACTGTGACTTTCCACACCAGCAAAGACCAAATTTTCATTACACTACATGCTTGCTCTCGTGGCATGCTCAGATGTGTTAGCATTACTGCTCTCACCGGGATAGTGTGACTTTGATTTTTGACTGCTGGGCAATCATTTACACTAGACGGAGTGGATTCGAAGGTGGAAATTGTGTGTCCATGTGTCTTCTCACTTCTTAAGCAACCGGGATAATTTTGCAGTGAAGATGCGCCCAGAATTCCTAAAGGCTCAATGAAATATGTTTATGATTTCAAAGGTTATTCATATCAAAAACAATATTGTAAATAATATCAATTTGATATGGTTAATCAAGTTTTCATTATGGTATAAACTATAGTCCTTAGCAATTGAATAATCCAATTAATTTACGCTAGTTATACCAATAAGTTTGTTCATATTATACATATACATATTAATTTCAAAGCACAGTCTAGTCCATAATATTGTAGACTAGATAGATTCACTACATTTTATTGCATGCAGTGCGAGACGTGCATTGTTTATTTATTGGAGTTACAAAACAAGGCCTATGTCTCATTTAACTCTGGACTGCCTGTCCTGAAACTAAGAAGCATTATGTGAAAATTAAGTGAAATTCTTGCACATGGTCAGTATACTGAACAATCTGAAGCAGCAGCATACATGTGATTGGTTGCTGCTACTGTTCATTGATTATAAAGGGAGTTCAGCACTCATTTTGTACTGAGGATGTTTAAAAAGCATTTTGTAGTATCCCCCCTGCTTTCATTAGAGGCAGAGTTATATGAGACAGACATCCCATTTACATCTCCTATAACTAAATAATACCTGCATTGATTTGCATGCCGTAAAATGTACTGAAGTCCATACAAAATGGGGCTGTGCTGAATAGGCATAGCCTCCAAAGTGTACATGGACTGATTGAGGAGATCAAAGGTTTCTCCTGTAACCGGCCTATTAAGCAGCTGGATAATGGGGGGTCTTCCGCCCAGTTTGAGAGCAGGAAGACCGCCCACCCCCCTGGACCTGTTGCCCTAGGCCTAGTTGTCTTAGGCCAGAATTTGTCACTGGCAAGAAGACTGTTAATGCCGTAAGGATAGAGGATTAAATTAAAGGATAACAAGTGTTTGGCATTAAAACATTTCTTTTAAAAGGCTTAAAACACTCCTGCTCAAGTCTCTAGTATAGTACTCAGCGACCCTCTCCTCAAGGGCACACCTAACAGTCTAGGATTTAGGTATTACTCAGGTGTGTCTAAGGTGTTGCACAACGAATTAACAAAAACATCTTAAAACAACTTTAACCTGAGTAATACCTAAATCCTGGAATGTTAGGAGAGGGTTGACGAGCACAGAGTTAAGTAAAGGGTATAGGGCTTTGTGCATAGGGGCCGGAAGGTATTTGAGCGAGGTGCAGGTTTCTGACAGGCATCACGAGTGCTCGCCTGACAGGAGTCATGGGTCACCGCCTAACACAAATAGGGCATAGGTGCAGTCTGACCAGATGTCAAAATGGAAAAAACAACCCAACAAACCTATGTATGGGTAGTATCACTGTGCTCAGGGGATGTTGCACAACATATTGGAGTTTTGTTTGGCAGCGACATATACCAGGAGCTATAAATTCATACCTGAGGCACAAAAAACACCAAAAAATGTCTACCACAAGTTTTGACAAAGACCAGTGGTAGAATAAGTGCATGTAAACAGCTAAAATACCAGCATTTGAAACACATTGGGGTGTATGTTTTCAAGAACATATGGTTTAATGGGGGGAATTCAAGTGGCCAGCTTCAAAGATGGCGCAATTAGGACATAGGGGCAGAAGGGCCAAATGTCAAAGTTTCAAGCTGAACATTTTATTTAACCCCTTGATGACAATTGCCGGTCCGGGCACGTCACGGAAATTCAAGTCGATAACGACAAATGACGTGCCAGGACCGGCACGTCATTAAACGGGTGCAGAAAGCGATCTATTTTCGCTTTCTGCACCGAAACGTCGTTGCTGTAATGCCTCGACCTCGAGGCATTCAGCAACGCCATTATCGGCACAAAGGGGCCATCTCTGGCCCCTCCCCGGGGCGTCAACATCCGCCATACTTTGTATGGCGGCGGACGCCCGTTTTAAAAGCGTTTAGGAGGCGATCAGCGATAAACACTTACCTGGGGATGGACTGTGACCGCTCCAGAGAGCGGTCACAGCCGCAGCTGCCGGTGATCTTCGCCATCAGCAAGATGGTGGCGGTCCGGGAAAATTCAATAAAGAAAAACAATAAAGTCTAAAAAGTTCGCTAGACGGTCTCCAGACCCTCTAGAGAACTCTGGCTCCACTTGCAGGTTGAATATAGGTACTGCATTCAACCATGCAAGTCAATGGAGCTCAGCTTTCTAATCACAGTGTGATTAGAAAAAATAAATTAAAAATAAAATAAAATTAATAATAATTAGAAAAAAAATAGTAAAAAAACAGTAAAATGTAAAAATAATTTCCCACTGATGTCACTATCAGGGGAACCTTCAAGTTGAAAAAAAATGTGCATGCCCCAAATGTGGCCCTTTTGCCCCCGAACAGCCAGGCAAAATTCATTCATGTGGGGTATCACTGCGCTCAGGAGATGTTGCTGAACACATATTGGGGTGTTTTGTGATAGTGACATATACGAGAAATTTTTAATTCATACCTGAAGTAAAATGTGTGTGACAAAACAAATGCAAAAAAATGACTACCACAAAGTTTGACAAAGACTGGTGGTAGATATGGTGCATGGAAAGAGTTAAAATACTAGCATTTGAAATACCCTGGGGTGTCTAGTTTTCAAAAATATATAGCTTTATTGGGCACACTAAAATGGCCCGGCTCAAAGATGTACCAAATAGGGCATGGGCAGTGGATCCCCAAATGCCAAAGTTCAACATTGAAAAATGTGCATGCCCCAAATGTGGCCCTTTTGCCCCCAAACAGCCAGGCAAAATCATTCATGTGAGGTATCGCTGTACTCAGGAGATGTTGCTAAACACACATGTGGGTGTTTTTGGATAGTGACATATACCAGAACCTGTTTATTCATACCTAAAGTAAAATGTGTGTGAAAAAACAAATGCAAAAAAATTACTACCATAAAGTTTGACAAAGGCTGATGGTAGAATAAGTTCTTGGAAAGGGTTAAAATACCAGCATTTGGAATACCCTGGGCTGTCTAGTTTTCAAAAATATATGATTTGATGGGGTAAATTGCATTGGCCAGCTTCAAAGATACTCGAAATGGCACATGGGGGGAAGAATTACCAGATTTGGAAAAAATGGCTTTGAAATAGCAAAACGCTACCTGTACTTATTGCTCCATAACGTGCAGAAAAAAGCAAAAAAACACAAAAACATTGGGTATTTCTAAACTCAGGACAAATAGTAGAATCTATTTAGCAGATTTTTTTATTACCTTTTATAGATGAGTAAAAGATTTTTCAACTAAAAGTTAGAAACAGTCATTTTTTCTAAATTTTTCACCATATTTTATACTTTTTTTAATAGTAAATAATATGATACAATCAAATGTCATCTAAAGAAAGCCCTTCTTGTCCTGAAAAAAACAATATCTAATGTGTGTGGGTTCGGTAAACGGGAAAGAAGATAATTACAGCTAAACACGAGCAGCGCAGAAATGTTAAAACGGCCATTGTCACGAAGGGTACAAAAAGTAAAATCAGCCTTTGTCACAAAGGGGTTAATCTCCTAAACAACCCAACACACTGTATCACTGTACTCAGGAGATGTTTCTGAACACATATTGGGGTGTCTGACAGTGACTTTACCAGGAACTATAAATTCATACCTGAAGTACAATTTGTGAAAAAAATACTACCACATTTTTTGGCAAAGGCTAGTGGTAGAATTCGGGCATGAAAAGGGTTAAAATACCAGCATTTGAAATACCTTAAGATGTCTAGTTTAAAAATATATAGTTTAATGGGGCAAATTGAATTGGCTGCCTTCAAAGATGGTTGTACGACATGAGGGCAAAGGGACCAGATGTAAAAATTCCAAGTTGAAAACAAATGTGGCCCTTTAGCCCCCAAATAACCTGGCTCGGGAGATGTTGTGGAACACATATTGAGGTGTTGTTTGGAAGGGACATATATCAGGAGCTGTAAATTTATACCTTAATTACAATTTGTGTGGAAAAAAAAACATTAAAAAAATACTACCACAAAGTTTGACAAAGGGTGGTAGCAGAATCGGTGCATGGAAAGGGGTAAAATGCCAGATTTTGAAATACATTGGGGTGCCTAGTTTTCAAAAATATATGGTGTGATGGGGTAAAATGCATTGAACAGCTTCAAAGATCTCCCAAATAGCACATGGGGTCAGTATGACCAGATTTAGAAAAAATGGT